>CM053790.1:920000-2120000 GCA_028749045.1 Cupressus sempervirens | reverse complement strand
CCGCATTTGCCTCCTTGTCTCCATCTAGTTTATCTCCTTCATTTTTCTTTCAATTCCAACAATCTTTCTTTTTATGACCTGGTTTCCCATAGTACCAGTAGTCATTCGGTCCTCTTGATTAAGACCTCCTCCCCTTTGACTTTCCTCTTGGTTTTTGACAATTTCTAGAATTACTTCCTCTCTCAGTTGTTCTATCCTTGCTTTGTGCATTCAAAGCACTTCCTGATGCAGATCCACTTGAGGATTTCCTACGAGTTTCCTCACTCAAAATAATAATGATCACATCATCATATTTTAGGGTACTAGATCCAGGAACAAAATTACTCATAGCCATTCTAGCTTTCAGGAAAAGAACACAAAATCAAGAGATCCCTAATTTCTTCTTCAAAATTGATACCCATAGAAGATAATTGGCTAGTAATAGTATTAAACTCATTTAAACGATCTACAAAGACCCACCTTCTGCCATTTTCATATTAAATAAATGCTTCATGAGAAATATCTTGTTTGAAGTGGATGGCTTTTCATACAGTGTCGCTAGGGTTTTCATCAAATTTTCTATTATCTTCACTTTTGTAATATTAAATGCCACCAATGGTGCCATGCATAAACAAATGCTTCCAAGTGTCTTTCTATTGAAAATATTTCATTTATCATTTGACGTAGATCCCTGATTCTTGGCTTTTCCTTCTAATGGCTTCCATAAATCCTTGTGATAAAGATAGTCTCCCATTTGCATCTTCCATAACTGGAAGTTTTTCCCATTAAACCTATCAACCCTCAACTTACCCTTGTCTACCATTGCTCCCACTCAACCATAAGACTTTCCTATAGAGGATAACTAAAAAAACAACCTCACTCTAATACCACTTGTTAGGATTAAACCACAGACAGAAATAACAATTACATGCAAATATAACCAATAATAGAAAATAATAGATCACACCAAAAAAAAACACAAGGCACCAAGATATAACGTAGTTCACCCAATCCCTGGGCTACGTCCACCAAACAAGTAGTTTGATATTATTATGATCTAGTGATTACAACCTTATTACAATCTATAATCCCTTATAGCTCAATACCATCACAAGAACCAATTTTCACATCACCATAATGAAACAATCCCTAACCCTAAGCTCTTTTATACAAGTATTTTTTAAGCCACTTTAGGGTTACAACATGTTGGCCATATGTCATTCATACATTTCTCACAACATCAACCATGGCCAATAAAAAGAATTTATGAAGTATGTATAGTACTTTCTTCATCAGTCACGACAAACTAACACACCTTTGTTCAACCAAACTGACTAGGTTAAAATAGTAAGACAATACTAAAAAGAAAACTTGTATTGAAATCTCTCTCTCTATTAGCAGCTTCCATCTTCTGATTAGGTTACAAAAATTTTTCTTATAAATTCCTCTTACTATATCTCCCTCATCATACTTTTTTTCTCTTCTAATATACAATATCATCAATTAGCTCCTTCTAAGATCAAGAACACTCTCCATCTCTTTGACAACAATCTCTTGATATTTCCTTCTTGATCAGTAATCATACCATTGATCGAGAATATCTCCCTCTTTGAAAACAATTCCAAAGACTTGTCATCTTAACATGCAGATATAGACTTTGTCAAGTTCTTTTAGTTTCTCCCTTTGCCACCTTGCTTATGACTAATTTAAAGTTTCAACTCTTTGATTACTTTAGGTAGCCCCTAAAGTAAGTTCCTCTACATTAATGTGTAACATATGAACATCATCTTGTTTGATGCAGGTCACTCCTCTTGTTACTTAGATAGCCTTTGATAGTGGTATCACCCCTAATTTACCTCTTAGATACTCATGAGAATCCTTAGGTAATGATTTTGTGAAGATATCAGCAATTTTTTCTTTTGTGTTGACATATTCCATCTTCACCTCTTTATCTTGGACTAACTCTCTCAAGTAATGATACTTGATTGTAATGTGCTTTGTCTTTGTGTTCATCACTAGATTCTTTGATATATTGATAGCACTAGTATTGTCACAATAAAGTATCACAAGTTTTGTGATTTCTTCCTTCATACCTTTGAGTAGCTATTTGATTGGCACAATGTTTGTACAATTCACAATAGCAGCAACATATTCAACTTCAGTAGTAGATTGTGAAGTACAATTTTGTTTCTTGCTAGTCCATGTAACTAGTCACTTCCCTAAGAAAAATGCTCCTCCACTGGTGCTCTTTCTGTCATCAATGTTTCTAGCCCAATCAGCATTAGTGTAGGCTCTTAATTTATTTTTTTCATTTTTCTTGTAGTATAGACTAAACTCTTCTATTCCTTTTAGATATCTCATTATTCTCTTCACAATCATTAAATGATTCTCCCTAGGATCAGCAGACAATCTTGCAATTATCCCTACAGATAATGTAATATTAGGTCTACTATGTACCACATATTGCAATTTTCCAATCATAGACCTATACACTATTTAATTTACCTCAGTTGTCTCATCATCCTTTGACAACTTGTGTCATGTCACCATAGGTGCACTCACTAGTTTGGAATCCTCCAATCCAAAAGTTTTTATTATTTCTTTGACATACTTTGAGTGAGTGATGTATATACCATATTTCATCTGATATACCTGCAAACCCATTAAAAAATTGATCGCTCCAAACATAGACATCTCAAATTCTTGCTTCATTTAATTTGCAAAATCCTTACATAAAGCATCTTGAGCTCCAAATATGATATATATCAACAAATATTTTAGATGTCAAGATACCTTTTCCTTTATCTATCTTCATGTATAGATTGTTGTTATCATCAATCCTTTTAAACCCAATCTTCACAAGATAATTATGAAGTATCCCATACCATGCTCTTAGTGCTTGTTTCAAACCATGTAGAACTTTGTGTAGTCTACATAGCATGTTATTTTTGTTAACATAAACAAAAAATTCTTGATGTTCTATATAAACTTCTTCCTCTAATATACCATTCAGAAATGTAGACTTAACATCCATTTGAGAAACTTTGAAAACTCTGTAAGCAGAATAAGAAAGTAGAGTTCTTACTCCTTTTAATTTAGCAATAGGAGACAATGTCTCTTCGTAGTCAATTCCTTCTTCTTGTGCATATCCCTTGCAAACTAATCTTGCTTTGTTCCTTGTGACTTCACCATTTTTATCTAACTTGTTTCTACATACCCACCTGGTACCAATCACATTTTTGTCTTCTGCTCTAGGAACTAGACTCTATGTTTTGTGCTTCTTTATTTGTTCAATCTCTTATTTCATGGCTTTACTCTAGTCAACATCTTCTAATGCATCTCTTATCAATTTGGGTTCCCTCATGCTCAGTAATCATGTATCACTTCTTAGTCTATTTCTTTTCATTGGTTTATCATCTTTATCTCCAATTATTTGAGAAGCAAGATGATTCATTTTGACATATTTAGACGATCTTGGTTCAGCTCTTGTTTCTTCATTTTTATATCAACTTCAAAATTATTGTGTATATCTCTGTCGAGTATCTCGGCATCTCTTTCATGTTCACTAATCTCAAAATGAGAATGTGCATCTACTTTATTTGATAACTTAGCATCTAAATGTAGCTTAGTTCCTATATGCAACTTTGCATTCATAGGGTGTGACTCGACAGTCACTAAAACTTGCTATTGATTTGTAATTTGATTTGTAGTATCTTCTTCAATAGGCATTCCTTCATAAAAGTATACAAATGATTTTTATTCTTTTAGCTTTTTCATAGGCTCAACCTCATAAACTTATGTATATTCATCAAAACTCACATTTGCACTTTCCACAATTTTGTTAATGTTAGTATTTAAACACTTATAAGCTTTAGTTCTTATGGAGTATCCTAGGATATACCTTCTTCACTTTTTGCATCAAGCTTTCCATTCCTAACATCTTTAAGAATTTAACATTTACTTCCAAATAACTTAAAGTATTTTACATTGGGTGAGTATACATACCATAGTTCAAAAGGTGTTGAATAAGTACCTTTCTTGATTTTCACATGGTTCAAGGTGTAGATAGTTGTGCTTACATCTTCTCTCCAATAATTCAAAGCAACATTCTTCTCCATCATGAGTGTTCTAGCTCAGTCTATTATAGATCTATTTCTTCTTTCAGCTATTCCTTTTTGTGTAGGTGTTCTAGGGGCAGATGTCTATGTTTTGATTCCTGTATCATTACTAAACATATCAAATTCATTTGATGTGAATTCTTCTCCTCTATCATATCTCAAACACTTCAAACTTTTACATATTTCCTTTTCAACTCTTGCCAAGTACCACTTAAACATTTGAAAAGCATCAAATTTATGTTTCAAAAACATAACTATCATCATCCTAGAATAGTCATCAATAAATAGAATTATGTACTTATCTCCTTTGTAGCTTTTCACATCAGTTGGTCCACATGAGTTAGTATGAAAAATCTCTAGTATTTCTTTAGAGGTATAAGTTTTACTCTTAAAACTTGACTTTGTCATTTTCTTCTAACTGACATTGTTTGCACATTACATTATCAAGCTTCTTCAACTTAGAAAAACCTCTAACTTTCTACATGTTACTGATACTAACCAAGTTATCAAATTTAAAATGACATAACCACTTGTTCCATAGCCATACATCATCAAATTTTGCAACAAGACAAGTAGCATCCTCTATGTCAAGATAGAATAGATTACTTCTAGTTTGATCACCCTTTCCAATCAATTTCTTATTTGTGTCATATATCTTAGCAATCTTGTTTTCAAACTCAACCTTACATCCCCAATTATTTAGTTGTGACACAATCAAAAAATTATAGTTAATTCCTTCAACATAGTAAGCATTGTCACACAAAATCTTGTCTATGAGTTTGATAGATTCTTTTCCTTTTATCAAACATGGTGCATCATTACCAAATCTTACACTATTTCCATCATAACAATTCAGGGTAATGAACTTAATTTTTTCTCTAGTCATGTGATGTGAACATCCACTATCAATGATCCATCAATCATTCTTGTTCACATAAGTCACAAGTGCAGTTGCCTCATCATCCTTCATTGCAACATACACCACCACATCATCATGTTCATTAGAATCATCCCTTTTTTCCTCCTTAGCAATGTAGCAAGACTTCTTTTCTTTTTCTTTGTAGTCCTTACTATCTTCATCTCTTCTACTTTTACATTTGTCACCACCTTTGTAGTTCTTCTTCTTTAGACATCTAGTAGCACTATGACCAACCTCGTTACAATTGAAACAAATGATGGGTAACTTACCTTTGCACTTGCCTTTACCTTTGTGGAATCTTCTTGCCAATAGTGCTTCAACCTATTAAACATCCTCTTCATCTGTATCACTATCACTGGACACATACTTCTTCTTCTTCTTCTTCTTCTCATTAGGTTCCTTTAATGACACCTTTTCTTTGAAAGTAGATTCAATCTTTCTAGGCTTGTAATTATCAGTTAGATAGCTCAAAAGCAGTGAGTCTACCTACTAGACCTTCAAGTGATAGCTTATTCCCTAGAATACATCTTAGTTCTTGTATTGTAGAAACTCTAATAGCATAAATAGGTAACAATGTTCTCAAAACTTTTCTTTAAATAGTATTATCATCTATATTACCAATAGCTCCTTTTATTGCATTGACAACTTCTTTTATCCTTTCAACATATTAAGAAATATTCTCACCTTCTTTTATTCTCATATCATCAAACTTACCTCTAAGACTTTTGGCTTTGGCTCTTAGAATATTTACATCTCCTTCATAGATAGTGGTTAGGGCATCCCACATTTTCTTTGCACTATCAAGACCTTTGATATCATCAAATTTAGCATAACTTAGGGTAGAGGCAATCTCTAGAATTGCCTGGTTATGTTCATTTTTCTTTATCATATCTTCAGCAATAGGGACACTAGTAGGATCAACATGCTCCACAGAAATAGTAGATTGTGCATGATCTCCAAGTCCTCCAAGGTGTAGCTTCATCAAACTTTTCCATGCAAGAAAGTTATCTCTATTGAGCTTGGGTACTTCTCTTTTAGACATCTTGATCTTTGTGCTTCTAGTACCTGTAAACTACTTCTCTCAAGCAATGAAGCTTTAATACCAATTTTTAGAATACTTTAGAAAAATTGGGGGGGTTGAATCAATTATCCAAGGTCCAAATGTATAAATAAAACTTTCCATAGCTTTTAGTGAACCTATAAGATAGATATACTCATGCATGCATCCATAAGATTATGCAATCACTTAAAACTTGTAGGTTACTATCAAATCAACTTGCAAAAATATAAAGCATGAACTATAATAAATTAATTAGTGCACTTGACACAATGATTTATGTGGAAACTCAATTTGGGAAAAAAACACTAGTAACATGCTACTCTTTTCACTCTTTTAAAGTGATGCCCTGTGAAAGGCCAACCTTATTAAAGGTTATAATACACACTATTAAATGTGACGCAATTAAAGGATTTCAATCACCCTATTAGGAGTGAGCCTTTTTAGAGGACTTTAAACCATTCACTTGGAATGTCACTCGATCAAAGGATTTTGAAATGACTATTAGGTCAAACTTTATCCAAAGGATTTACCCTAGACTGATACAATTGTTCGAGAGTAATAGTAAGGCTTTGATCTGATACAACTTAAAACTTCTCTTATAGATTATAGATCTATGTTCAGTCCTCAATTCTGTTGGGCCTTCATACTTTACATCTCTAATAGCTTCTCCACCCTTCAAACATTTATCTTCTTAAGCTTTCTTGCTTAACATGTCATTGCGGACTCTTCTCTTAGGTCACTAGATGAAGCAAAACCCTTAACTCTTTGTCTTTCTTAGGTTCTTGCACATGACAACCTTACTTCATGACCAACCATCCCTATAAATAGAAAATTAAGATATTTTCTCACTCATTCTCCATTGTCCAATGTAGGGTCTGGATAGATTAGGTAGGATACAATGTATCTACATCATATCTCATCTCTTCTAGAAAATTCTCCTAGAATCCACTTTGAATTTGCTTGAAAATGGTTTACCTTGAATTTTTTTCTATTGGCTCATCAACCTTATCTTCCACCTAGTTCACACAATCCAAGAAAAAAACTTGTTATCTTAAATTCATCAAATCCATTATTTTTTAAATAATGTAGTAGTTTGGCATTATCAAGCTTCTGATGCTCAACACATACAACATTTCTTGGCATCCACTATGAAATTATTCAATAGGAACTAAAGTTTACTAGTGCTCAACAACAACTAAACTTTACTCGACATCCATTGTTCTACTCAGCATACACTAGAATGAACTTTTACTCAGTTCAAACTAATTTTCTTCTCAACTTTTATTGACTTTTCTTGACACCTACTATCCACTTGGTCAAGCTTGGCAAACAAACATTGTGTAACTTTTTCTTCTAATCTTTCTTAGTGTAACTAGCCTTTGTAACCTTAAGTAAATTATTACTACATCATGTCATCACTCTCTCAATTCATCCTTGTACTTCATTATATAATCATAGCTCAACCTTTCCTCTAGGTGCTATTGTTACATATTTTGATTGAAAACCTCTTCATCAATCAAATAAGTGATAGTACTTGAATCTTATAAATAGTTCTCTTACCAGCAAATAGTAAATTTGAAATCAATGACAAAACAATGATTGAAACAAATAGTCTTTTTCAACAATCTCACTTTTTCAATAATCTCTCTCAATAATGATCTTTTCAATATATTTTCAACATCTCAAAGGTCTTCATGAGACTTCTAACAAAAGAAAAGATTTCTTTTCTAAAAATACTCTATTTTCTATTATCATGGATGAGTGAACCTCACTCCAAGAACACTAGAATATGATTCAAGAAATTTGTAATTAGTTGTTTGCCATTCATCGCAAGATGGAATCAGAGGATATTTTGGTTATCACTCTTTGGAGTCCTATGAGCATTTTATTGAGACTCTCAACATCACATATTCTAGTGTTGATATGAAGTTCATTAATCTCTACACACTTCTACTTTAGCTAGATCAATAAAAACAATAGCTCAGTAGTAGTTCTAGCTCTACCTCCATAGAAATATTCTGCTCCAACATCAAATGGTTCCCGATAGAAGCACATTCAATGGAACTATGGCCACAAATTTGGGCTAATAAAGGTTGAATGTCAGAAACATTAGCTACACAATCTAATCATTTAGGTTTGTAGCCCAAAGTGAACAGTGTAGAGCACACTAAGTAGATGGAATCTACCATTTATGCCTTCATGGATAAAAGACCCATGCATCATGTCAAGTCATATGCCTAGTACATTGATTCAGGTTCCTCATTTCACTTCACTCACCATAGAAGCTAGTTTACTAACTACCACCCTTATTCAAATTTTAATATTCTTGATGGTGGAGAAGAGTACATTGTTACTACCAAATGCAATATTTAGATTTAGTTTGCTAGGAGCATTTTCCTCAATTTGTACTACATTCTAGGGATGGAACTAAATCCACTCTAAACTAGTTAGTTGTTTTGACATTCTCCATAGTTGGATGTTACCTTCATTTCACATCAATGTACCATCATTGATAAGGTGACTCAATCTATTATTGCAGTGGGTCTTGAGGATCATGGTCTTTTCCAACTTACTAATTATCTTGATCCTTAGGAATTAGCTATGGTTTCTCAATAGTCTTCTATTGGCATTTGGCATCATCGATATGGGCACTTAAATGTGCATTATCTCTCACAACTTGCTTCAGAAGAGCTTGTCCTTGGATTTCCAAAGATTCAAACTTAGCAGCTTGGAGTTTGTGATGCATGCCAAGCTGGGGAGCAATATTGCACACCTTTCAAAAATGGTGATTCATGGTGAGCTTCTCAGGTACTTCATCTTGTTCATGCTAATATCTATAGCCTCACATCCACTCTTTCTATTCTTAGGTCCAAGTATTCTCTATTGTTTGTTGATGATTTTAGTAGAAAAATATGGGTGTATTTTCTTAAAAATAAATTGAATGCATTTCTTACACTTCAAAAATGTAAACCTTTAGTTGAAAAATGTCTAGGAAATCTATTATTACTCTTAGATCAAACAATGGGGGGAATTTTTTTCTAATGATTTCTCTAGATTCTTGGATATTCATGGCATCAAATGCCAGCTAACCACACCCCACACACCACAATAGAATAGTGTAGTTGAAAAAAGGAACAAAAAAATCAATGAGATGGCTCAATCCATGCACAAACATAGACATGTTCTAAAGAAGTTCTGGGTAGAAGTAGTCAACACTGCAGTTTATATTTTGAACCAGTCACCCATAGTGGTGGTCAAAGGTAAAACTCTAGAAGAGGTCTAGTCAAGTTGCAAGCCAAGAATTAGTCACCCAAAGTTTTTTGGCTCCCTTTATTTAGTTTGGATCCCTATTGCTTCATGCACCAAGTTGGATGCCAAGAGTTAGAAACTTGTGCTTACTAGATAGATTAGTCTTCACAAAGCCTACCACTTGATTGACATTGAGACATCTTATCTCATCTATAGTCATGATGTAGTATTTGATGAGCGTCGAGGACCTTTTATGCCTATTTCCCCTATTCTTGATCATCTAGAACAACCTACAAAGGCTCATGATTTGGGAGTTAGGCTTCCATTAGGTCCACCTAATGGGAGGGCTCTAGTAGCTCCTACAACTCTAGATATACAAGTGATCCCTGTACAAATTTTTGACCTTATGAATAGACTATTTGTAAATTAGTGCCAAAACACTTGATCATTTGGTTTGTTACATTGTTATAGAGCACCAAAGAGTAAACCTTGTAGACAGTGTCAACCAAGCCAGTAATGGAGTGTTAACCAAGTAAATTAGAAAGGCAGTGTTAACCAAGTAGAAGGAAAGTAGCATTAACCAAGCTACAATAGTAACTAAGTTCTTTTAGTGTCAATCAAGCTCTTTAATGCTTGTTGATTCATCAATGTTAACCGAGTTCATGCCTACTCCCAAGTGATCAATGCAGATCGAGCACCAATGTCAACTAAGTGCTAGGGATTGTTGAGTTAACTGTATTGTCGAGTATCAATATATCACCTGAGTGGACTTCTGAACCTGAGTGCCAACATTGAGCCAACTAGGTGAAGATTAGTTTGTATGGTAGTGTAGAAGACTTCAAAAGGTAATTATTTGGATTGGTATAAGTGAGTGATATCTTTTCATATCCAAATGAGTATGGAATTAACCATAAATGTGAAGAACATGTGAGTTTGAAGATTGACTAAAGGCTACAAGCAGTATAAGGAAAAGTAGAGTCTCATCTATCATATTAAGGTGATCATTCTACATCAAAAGAATCTCATTCAGAAAATTGACTTGCATAGCATAGATCAATTATTTGTTCATCCTAAGAGGTGCATCAGTCAAATCCTCTAACAAGGTGGACTTAACAGTCTTATGCAGAATCTCCTAACTAAGTACATACTTCATTATATCATCTAAATAATTTTACAAGGTGGACCTAATAGTCCTTATTGCTCCTAAAAGGGAAGATCACCAGAAGTGATCAATTGTAAGCCTTAACTAGCCAACTTTATACCACAGTTTAAATCTTGTGGGTATCATCACCGCCCAAGTTTTACTTTCTATTTGGAAGGTTTCTGGGTTGCCAAATATTGTGTCAAGTTTTATGAATGTTTTATTTCTTTTAGTCTTTCATGCATGCAATTAGATCAAATTAGTTTATGAAGGATTAAACAATGAATTCAAGTAAAAGTTTTATTGGTTCTAGATTCATGACCCCCCCCCCCCCCCCCCACTTAATCACCTAGCCTACTCTACAATTCCAACAATTGGTATCAGAGCATTTGGTTCTCATTTCAGAAGTTTAGTAGCTTGAGAAAAGATCATAGACAATGGAAGTGTGTAGATTAGAGAAGCTATTGAAAATGAAAATTTGGATCTGCATATGGCCATAGATCAATTCAAGAAACTGAAGGAGTAACTCTCTAAATCCTTGCAAACAAGGAAAGAACTAGCAACGCAAATGAATGACAATCTTTACATAGAAGAAAGAATTGAAGTCATTTGTCAAGACAAAAATTCAAATAAAGTTGATGAAGCAATTAAAGGTTTACTTGAAAAGAATCTCACTCTACATGAAGAAGTCATAAAACTAAAAAGAGAACAAGAAATTTAGTCAGTCAAAATGTGTGAAGACATGGAACAAAAAGACATAGAAAAAGAAGAGAAAACATTGCTAACTAAAAAGATCCAAAAAAGGATAATGAAATTCAACACGTCTCTTCAAAAATCATATTTGATAAATCAACTCAATTGTGCAAATCAAGAGCTTATCAAATTGAGGACAAATAATGTAAGATTGCAAAATGATTGATGTAGCAATGCACAATGGAAGCCTTCAACAGGCAGGTAACTACACAACTAAGTAAGTTTGGAATCCTTCAATACCCCAAAGAGAGGGTTTAGTGTAGGGATATTTATCACAACTATCAAGAATGGACTTGCAATAGGTTATCACAACCCCAAAAAGGCAAGGAACCTAATCACTAAGTTTTCCAAAGTCCAAAACACCAATATGTAAGGATTCTTCAAAAGGGATATTAAGGGAACATACCCCCAAACTCCAATGAAGTGAGAAAAATGGCCATGGATTGCAATAAAAACATCCCTCTAGCCTATTAAGGTTTTTTTTATAGTAGTCAAAATGGTTCTTTTGTGTTCAAGCAACCCTGATCCAAAGTTGTGACACATTGCCATTCCTTGGCTAGTAGCCCTTCCAACAAGGGAAAGTGAGCATAGCATGAAGTTCACCCACATGGAGACCAAGTTTAAATTAATATTCAAACACCCTTTGTAAACATATAAAACATGCCAAAGTATCACAAACTGAAATGCACTTACAGTAACGTGGTTGCAGCATTTAGGCTGGTCCGCTAGGCCTAATTAAGGATGTTGTTACTCTGTAGGTACCTCTTTCTATGTTCGAATTTGAAATGTGGCTATTGGGTCATGTTGGGGCATACAAACATGGTCTAGTTCCAAAGTTTCAAACCTTGGATCGCTCCCAATCACAAGTTATAATGACTATTGTAAATTGTTGTATGGTGCATGTATGGTGTCATACACCTAGGATATGGTGGCAAAACCAAGCCTCTATTCCTCCATGGCTAAAACCTATAAAATCTCAAAGTACATTGATAAATCTTGGATTCCACCAAGGGGCATCAATTTCCCATGGTAGAATGTGAAGTTATTTTCCTTCATCGGATGCTTGGGGATATGTAATTGTCACCAATAGGACCAACTACTCTATTTGTTGATAATGAAGGCATTATCAAGTTAGCACAAAATCCAATCTACTATGAATGAACCAAGCATGTGGATGTTAACTATCACTACATACGATAGTTGATTGAAGATGGGACAATAGATTTATAGTATGTTCCTACCACATATCAGAATGCAGACATTCTCACCAAGCCTCTTGATCCTAATAAGTTTTTCAATTTCAGAGGATAGCTTGGTATTGTAGATAGATTAACCATTAAGGGAGTGTATTACAATAATAGATAATCATCTATTATTAGTTAATGGTAATCTATTTGCAATATATTATAAATATTAGAACATTTCTAATATTTAGTTAGTTGTAGCTTTCTTTCATCTAGAATAGAATGCTTCTATTCTTTATGATCGTTTCCTGAGGAAACATTGTTCCATTATTTGGTATATAATGACCTCTCAGTCTCTGTTAATAATAGGCAAGTATTTTACCAATTACCTCATAATATTAATAACCCCATGTCATCTATCTTTTGTCAATTGAATAGTTATTCATTTTTTGTTAGCATTTGATTAAATTATTCTTGGATCGTATGTTTTATGTTTTTGTAATCAAAATTTATTATAATGTGACTAATAATAATTTTTAATTATAGGAAAGGATTAGATGAATTTTTATGAAATTTATTTGTGAGATTTATCTTTTGACCTCAAAAATATTACAATTTAATAATTGAAAGAAAACTCAAATATCATTATATACAAGACATGTATTTCTATTTTAATTTAAAACTACAAAAATAAATATTTAAAGAATAATATGTTCTTTGTTCTTTAATAATTAAGCAACACACTTTTTTTTTGTTCAGTATAATTGTTCCTCTCAAAGTAAGGAGATAAAATTGAAAATATTTGATGAAATCGGGTCACAGATGATTATCCATGTATGTAACTTAAAGAACTATAAGAGACTCAACTATTTTAGTTGTCTCAATCTCAAGAAAATAAGGAAGTGCCACACTATGATTTAAAGTTTGTTTCCTTCAACGGAAGTCTTTGTGTCTAATAAACAACATTTCTTGATTGTTTTGCAATGAAATATACCAATATTTTAAACTCTAGGTTTGCACCACTTTTCCACATTTAGTCTTGCTTATGGTTGTATATTTTTTATAACTTTTTATTTAATTTAGGGTTCTTAATTACAATTTTTATGTTGTAGAACAAGTCAGGGAGAGGACATAGAGATATTGGAAAAGTTGCATTCTTGATTAGTTTATTAGCAATATTATTTTTAACTGTAGAATTATTTGTATCAGCAAAAGGGTGTTTCAATGGACAAAACCAAGTTTGCAACATCCTCATATGAGAAACTTTGAGAACTTTCTTAACATCATATTGTCTTCTTGCTAGCCCAACCCATACAATAATAGTTCATGATCATTTATTTATTTTAAAATATACTAGTATATGAATGCAGAAGACAAGATGTTATTGTAATTTCTAGTGATTTCCCTTATTGGATGTTTCCATTCACAAAATTCATAGATAATAGATTATGCTTGGTTCACTCCAAATTTGGTTATGTAAGATTGCTAACATTATGATTATAAAGATGGTGTTGTGTAAGGTTGTGGTAAAGTGCCCGCATTAATTGTAAATATGATTGTGAAAACATTAGTCCCATTCATAGAGCTAGGGAATAAAAATGGGAGTGATTGTTCTTGCATTAGTATTGATGTATATATTGGTAACTAAGATAATAAATGAAGATGAATTTTATGCAGTCTAGTAGCAAAGTAATAATATATGGAGGAATAGAGGAGATCAAAGAAGAAATGGTCCAAGGTTAATCTAAGTGAATTTAAGAAAGATGGAATTGAATCAAAGTAGTTAATCTAAGTGACAAATTTGTAAGTGAATTTAAGAAAGATGGAATCAAATCAAAGTAGTTAATTTAAGTGAAAATTTTAAATAGAATTTGAAACTATCTCATTGACCAAAATTTTATGAGCCACAAATTACATGAACCCTTTTGTTGTAAGTTTAAAGTGGATCACTAATTTAACTCATGATATATAAGTATTTATAAACCACTACTAATACTATTAATATATGTACCAATAACATTCACTTAGAAAATCCATAGAGTTACAAACAAATAGATGAAATATTATAAAAAAATTCAAGAATTCATAAGATATAAACATCAAAACAAAAGGCAACAAGATAACCAAATTATCCAAGGTTGGTTTTGCATTGGAGACATGAATTGTCACATTTTATGTATATTAGCTTCTTTTAAGATTCCAATCACCATTCAAGATGTAATGTTGGTTTGTACAGTTTTACATTGAAGGCATAAATTGTGGCATTATCAAGTTTTATGCTACATTAAACTTTCTTTCATAAGATTCTAATCACCATTTTAATGTTATATTGGCGTAAAGATTTTTGCATTAAAGATGTATAAATTTTCATATTATCACATAATATGTTATATTGATTTCTTTTTAATTTTTCACTCATCAATTAATATTCATGTTGACCATTTTAAATCAGAGACATGTAAAGTGTCAAATTATTACCTTTTATGTTACATTAATTTATGTCTAAGAGTCCAAGCATCATTGAATATATCATGTTGGTGTGTAGAATTTCAAAATTATAATATCAACTTATTATAAATCAAAAACATTTTAAGTGTCACATTGTAACCTTTTATGTCATATTAATTTCTTCTTAAGATTACAATCATCATTGAATGTCACGTTGGTATGTAAAATTTGATACAACTATAGGAAAAGATATCAAATTCAAGGAAGGAAATAAAAAGTTAGATTTCCTTTGGTAGAAGTAGACTAAAATTACAATAATAGTTCTAGAATTTTCTTGTATGGGAGAAGTATAGTTGTCATTTATCCTAACACTAAACCTAAAGATATATAATTTGAAGACTTTGTAAAATAAGCTTTACAAAGGACTAGGATTTTTATGTTCCAATTCTAACTATATGTGCACATTTTTTATCATATTCCTTTTAAGTGGTGTGTTTTTTTTCCATTTATTTGAAAGTCAAAATGTTGAATGATTTTAATTTAATAATAAAGACTTATTCATGAAAAACTATCAAGATGTTAATATTTAAGCCTAAAATTTCTTTTATCAATGTTAGATCTATGTTTTTACATTTACAGTGTTTATCCTTATTAAAATTGTTGTTAATCACTTATTAAAAAGAGTTTATTTAATCACTTTGATGATAAATCAGAAAGTGAATAATAAAAACCACCTTATTAATCTCTTAATGTTTCCCTGCAACTCTCTTAAGTTTGAAACCTGAACAAAAAACTAAATCCACAAATTCTTCATAATCTCTACATAACTTGTTTCTAATTAGACAAGAAACACAACACTATTATTTATCCCAATTCACCACAATAGTGGCTACTCCCAACCTTGGAGTATTTATTGATATATAAAAGATGTTTACAAATGAGCAGGAGTAGCATATAAATAGGTTCCAATAACATTACATGTGAAAAGTCTCATGAAATAAAGAGACACAATATTGGAGGGAAAACACCCATGAGTGTTGGCCTCCACATATCAACAAACTCCCACCTAAAGGAAAACCATTGTTGCAACTGATCACCCAATACCTTGCTTAAAAGATCATTTACCTTTTCTTCAAAAGCCAAAGAGAAGTTCTAGCACATTCAAATTTCTCTTTGACAAGAACCTTTATGAATATATCAACTAGATTGATCTTTCAACTTGCTTTCTTCAATTGCATGAGGAACAAAGTTAGCACTAGCATCAATGTGCTTAGAGTGACATTGTGATGAGTGATTATGTTCCATGAAGATTGTGTTGCAACTGTCACAAAATAGATTATATTTTATTTGATGAACTTCCAAGTCACCAAGCAATCATTGAATCCAAATCATTTCCAAATACTGAGAGTTATCATTTATGGAAACATATATTCATCATTTCATTTACACATTTAGAGTTAAAAATTTGTCTAAGTGTTAGACGGTTTACAGAAGCACAAAGACAGATGAGATGTGTATAGACAACACACTTTGAGTTAGCTTATGCACAGTTGAGGAAATATTTTTGATAGTTTCCTAATGATGTATGTTAGTGCATAGATATGTACGAACTATATAGCACAAGTTATAATTAAAATACCAGTTTAGGTATTTAACAGAGCAAAACAAAGCCTAGTAGAGAATTGAGTTGTATGACTTAAGCAATTGTTTTGGTAAAACAATAATTAGTAAGTCATGATGAGCTGACTTGGTGGATATTATTCCATAAGTTATTTTATATTATATCAAGCATGTGAACAGTCAAAGGCCAACTGAGTAGAGAATTACTAATTTGCAAAGTATAAGTAAAGATCTTATCTTGCACAAATAAGTATGTTAGATGTGGAAACTATATGATATGTGAACCATTGTACATACAACTTGAAATTTATATGAGCCTTATGTGATGCGAGATTTGATATAGGATTAGAAGAAGTATGAATTAGAGAAGTAAGAAAGTACAATATGTATATATATTCTTGTGAAGAACTTTATTGTATAAATTTGTGTTAAGGAAGTGGGCTCTTATTGCATACATTATAATTGTTCTACCAACTCCTAACAGGATTGAAGAAACTCCTAATAGGGTTGAGGTTTCAAACAAGGCCTAGTCCTCTAACAAGGACTTGAGCCACTATATGTACTTCATAGACTCCTAACAGGATCCTTTTGTTTAGTGAATTATCTTGTGGGTATCATCTCCACTGGGGTTTTCCCTTTGCCAAAGTTTCCCTAGTTAACAAATAATGTCGTTATAATTTCTCTATGCATATGGTTATATTTATTGTTTATCATTGTCAGTTTACTTTCATATGCAAGTTATAAAGTAATTAACAATGTTCAATTGTGAAAAAAAGTTTATAAAATACTAATTTAACCACCCCCCCCCCCCACCTAGTATTATCTATTTCTAACAATTGGAATCAAAGCCTAGTTACATTGAAGAAGCTTAACAGTTTGAGTAAGATCCCTATAGATATGGAACAGTTAAAGAAAAGCCTTGAAGAAGTTCTTGAACAAATTGACCTTCTTACAGAAGAAAGAGATAAACTAAAAGACAAGTATGAAGATGCAAAAGTTTACATTAGCAAACTAAAAAACAAGATTGATGATTTGAAATCTAGCAAGGAATCAATTGTGTACACTAATGACAATGATGTAGGAAATATCAAGAAAGAAAATGAGATCTTAAAACATGAACTAAAAATTATTGAACTTAAGTTGAGTCTTAAAAAAGATGGTAGTAAGAGTGAACCTGATCTAAAATCGAAGAATGTAGACCTTATATCCCAGTTGAATCACGTAACATATGAATTAGATTCTATTAAGATTGAGCATGTAGAATTAGAAAATTACAATATCATTGTGAAAGGTGAATTGACTCAAGCAAAGAAACAATTAGATAAACTTTATTCCAATAGAGAGAAGATTGATGAACAAATATTTCATCCAAAGACCTTCTTATGATAAGACAGGACTTGGATATCTTATTGGAGAGAAATCAACCAAGAAAGTTGAAATTGAAAGAGAACTAGATCTAGTTGTTGAATCCCCTAAAGAATCTAATCTAAGTAAGGTAGAATCAAGAACAACTACTGAGATATCAAAAGAGATTGAATAAGTTGACTTGTCACCAAAACATGATGAGCCTAAGGAAATAGAGCAAGTTAATAAGTCTAAGCAAGATGAACCACCCAAGGAAGTGAGACATGAGTTCAAAGGTAGATGTTTCATATGCAATGGATTTTTTCATATGAAAAGAGATTGCACAGGTAATTCGTTTAAACCTATTACTAATTTCTATTGTTATAATTATCATGGTTATGGATATAAAGTAGTAGATTGTAAGAAACCTAAGTTTGATAGCAATAATTCAAATAGTAGAATGTTTAGGAATACTAACCCTATAGGTAATGAAAGAGGGAGATCATAGAGAAGATCTAATGATGGAGGAAGATCTAATGGAGAAAAGAAATAGTTTTTGTGTTACAATTGTAACAAAACTAGACATATTGCAAAAAATTGTTGAGCACCTAAAAGTTAGAATGAAACCAATCAGAGAATAAATCCATATGTATGTCACTTATGCAATAACTTTGGACATACGGCAAGATATTATAGAATGGACAAAAGAAACATCAATAGGAATCCTAACTATAGAAGGAAAAACAATAAAAATGACAAAAGAAATGGAAATGGTAGTGCTAACAATCAAACAAAAGAAATCAAAGAACATGTTGATGAATTCAAGGAAGCATTTGTGAAAGTTAAGGATCTAGAAAGTTCTTATACAGTATTGGAGGAATAGTATTTTGATGCACCTAATGAGACATTGAAGTCAGCAGTTGTTTATGACTCATCCTACCTAAATTAAGCGGTTTCAGAAGAGGTAGAGCATCAGTTGGTCAGAATGATGTTAGAAAGTGAGATGGAAGTTGTGCAATTAATAGGAGGTAAAAGACATAGAAAGGAAGCTCTGGTCAGGTGCACAAGCAAAAATGTGATCTCAAAAATATTTGTGAGAGAAAACAAGTTTACTGGTAAACAGAGACTGTACTTGAATTTTTGGTAGATATGCATTTAATGCATAGTGTGATTTGAAATGATTTAAGGATTACAAGAAAGATTGTGTGTACCATTTGTTCATGTGAAGTGTCTTGAATGAATTGAAGAGTGATTTGATAGTGAATTGAAGTGCAAAGATAAGTTCTTGAAGTGCAAAGTTACAAAAGCCCTAAAACATGATTTTAAGGTATTTTACAGAGTTTGAAATCATTTTTTAATGCATACAGTTATAGTTAAAATGGCTAGTCAATTTTTTTATGATGTGAGTGAAAGGCCAAGATATTATTCAAGAAATACCCATTTGTTTCTCTTATGGATGACCCATTAGGCACATTCTTGCAAGTTCTGGAGAATGTGCTTCATGTCAAAGATATCAAAAGCTACATCCATTGGAAGATAGAGACTATAGGTTTTGATGATATACACAAGGACTTAGAAGTCATGTGTAATAATGAACTAAGTTTGAATCCTATCTTGTACACCTAGATGGTTTAAATCTTGTGAAGTGTATTTTCTATACTAAGTTTGGCAACCACAAATGGACCCGAATCATTCTAAGTAGAGTCCATGATGATATGTTTTGGTTACGTGATGCACAAGTAGCAATTGATAATGACCTAATTCATAAGGTCAGGGGTTTGAGTAATGAGGGATGTAATCCTATTAATGACAAGAATTTGAGGAAAACTATTGAAACCAACTTGTTCATGAAATTTGATGGAAGGAACATGAAAGTAGATATGATTTAGGATAGAGGCGTAAAATTTTTGAGTAAGATATTAGGGTACAATTTTAACCATGGCTCAAGGGTTAACTCAATATTAGTTAGATTCTTACATGTCACATATGTAATGGTAGTTCAAGGAAGAAAAGTGAATCTATGTGAAATAATTAGATTATAGTTGTTAGACAACATTTCCAAATTGAAGGAGACCAAGAGCATAGTCTTTAGATTTGAGTCTCTACTAACTCATTTGTTTCTCTATTCAACAAGGAAGTTCCCAAGTATGACTAAATGCGAGAGTAATGAGTGCATAATGAAGTTGGTAACTCAATTCTACAAATCAAAGATGGAAGATGTTAGAGATAGTGGCATTGATAGAATGATGAAGAATGTCTAGACTGAGATGAAACAAAGCTACAAAATACCTCCCTCTATGGTAGAGAAGTATAAGAATGATTTATGCTTCATGGTGGAAACTGATAACACCTACATGGAAGCTGTGGAATCAAGGGTAAAGTTCATAGAGCACATGGGATATGAGATGAGCACAAAACTTATTGAAAGATATGTCCATATCATACTTCAATCTAAGGACACTAATTTCCCTAGATGGGAAACCTATAAGGAGAAAATGAGAATAGTTCATTTTGAACTATACAGCAAGGAGAGCAAGGAAAAAGTAGAACAAGTAATTGATTCCATCCTTAAAGAATTAGGTATGACTCGTGAAGAATTGAATGAGGTAAAAGGAATTGCATTAGAGATGAAGGCAAGTGGGAAATCTAAAGTGATAGTAACCCCAATTTCTATTCTAGGACCTTTAGAAGGTGTAACAATTGTACAACCATGTGCACAAGCCCCTATTGCACCATATGCAATAGTTGCACAAGTGCAACCAACAAGGACACAAAGTGATTAGCCTAGGAGGTAGCTAGAGGTAGAAGCACCTATTCAATAAAGGAAGTCATAAAGACTGGTAAAAGTTGAGCAAAAACCGTCACCATCCACTAGGAAAAGGTTCAAGCAAACCATGAGTGAACTGGGAAAGAGAAGTAAGACATTGCAAGTCAATGACTCTGAAGAATCTAAGGATAACGTTGAGGACAAACCAGTGGAGCAAGTTGCATAGGAAGGAAAAACACCAACATGCAAGAAAGAATGGAAGCCTAAGGTAGAAAACCTTAATATGTAAATCATTAATGATGAAAATTTTGTACATTTGAAAAAGTATTATAATTTGTACAATAATATGGATAGAAGGCAGCTAGAGAATGCCATAGTAAGGAACATGATACTACGGATTAAAATATTTGATAGTATACAAAATAAGATTCCAAAAGGCCTATTTAATAGGTTGTTGAACAAAAAGAAAAGAGTATTAGAAGAAGATACCAATTTGAGAATAAAAATGATCAACAAGTTGTGTGAAACTAACTCCAAAGAGGACTCAAACAGAATTTTGAAGGGTATTGAGCCCTTACTGAGGAACACAAGAAGATAAATTCTTTTGATGGGAGGAAACTATGAGGATGTGAGGAAGGAAAAAAAAGAGGCCATTATGAAATACATGACCTCAATGCCTATAGCAATAGAGGTAAGTGCATAGTCCAAGCCAGAGAGCCTAGTGTATGCACAAGCCAGTACACCTTCTAGTGATGAGGAAGAAATAGAGGAGACATGACAAGAACTCTCATTGCCATATATTGTTATGGGTATTAAATCTATGCAAGTGGATAGTACACACATACTTGTGAATACAAAGGAGAATCCTTTTGCATCTTTTGGAAAATCCATTATTGGCAATATCATAGCTTATTCAAGCTCTGAAGATGATGAAGAAGAAGAAAAGAAGAAAGAAATGAAGAAGTTAGAGGAAGAAAAGAGGATAAAAGATGAAAAGAAAAAGAAAGAAGA
The DNA here is from genome assembly GCA_028749045.1 of Cupressus sempervirens. NCBI lineage: Eukaryota > Viridiplantae > Streptophyta > Pinopsida > Cupressales > Cupressaceae > Cupressus > Cupressus sempervirens. The sequence goes on along the minus strand of CM053790.1, from coordinate 2,098,407 downwards.
AGAAGAAGAAGAAAAGAAAGAAGAAAGAGGAAGATGAAAGGAAGAAGAAAGAAGATGAAGAGAAAAGGAAGAAAGTAGTAGAAGCAACTAAGAAATGGGAAGAAGAAAAGAAGAAGGTTGAGGAAGACAAGAAGATTGCAGTTACACCCATTCTAGTTGTAACTCCACTAGTAGTAGTAGTAGTACCATCAGATGATGATGATGATCAGAAGGTTCTAATGAGTTCTTTGAGCAAGTTGCTCCAAAAGAACAAATCTTTAAAGTCTTTGGAGAAGACTCTAACTAAAGTCTTGGATAGAATGCAAAAGACATTTACTGCAACTATAGCTAATCTAGACTTGTAGTCAAAAGCAAAGGAATTGGTGAAGACCTTTGATGAGGAATTCACAACCTTAGTTGATGTAGCTTTAGCACAAGCATGGTCCAAGCATGATGCATCACGGTTTGATACAATATGCACAAATGTCATAAATGATCTAAAAACTTTAGATGTGTGCATCAAAGAATTGACAAAGAGCACAAATGAAAGTAAGAAGTTGTATAGATAGTGTGCAATGTCATACAGTTACCTATTAGATTTTGATAATAAGATCAAAGGCCAAATGAGTGAGCTTCATATACTCACTACAAGATTGCAGCAACCAAAGGCCAAAATTGAAAATTTTGAAACCGAGATTCAGAGGATCTACAATCTTATTCCACAAGATTTTGAAACTGAGATTCAAAGTCTTACCTCCATTTGGATGTCTAAAACCTTCTTCATAAGGTTGGTGAAAAGAATGAAAAGGCCTATTGATTTGTTTCTTCAATGAAATAACCTCATTAGATAACCTTTCAAGAATTACATCTGTATTATTTGAAGTGCTAGCTACATTACCTATGGTTCTAGATTGAAGTTCTCTTTTCCACTTACCAAAGGCTATCATGTCATCTTCCATCTCCATAGCTAGTGTTTGGGCAGCTTGTAAATTTTCTATATTTGCTCTCCTAATTTGATATCCCAGATCAGGAGGCATAGAGCTGATATATAAGATCTTCTTATTGTTGTCTATTGATGATGTTGAATTAGGTATTCTCTTGATGAGCTTGTTAAACCTTGCATTATAATCCTTCTTAGAGATGGATGATTCTTTCTCTATTTGTGCCAATTGTAGCAACAACATGTGTGCATCTTCAATAATTTTATAGCATTACTCAAACCTTTGCTTCATGTGATTCCAATCTGTGATGCACCCTACAAGTAAATCTTGGAACTAATCAGCAGCATTATCTGCAAGAGTATCCACAATCATCCTAACTGCCACATCTTCATGTTGAGGATTCACCACACCATAGGCTTTATGAAATGCACTTAGGTATTTTTTTGCAGAGATTGTACCATGACCAATGAATCTTGGGAAATTTTTCCTTAATGCTCTTGGTAAGTCATTATTAGCTCCAAGGTTGAGAGGACCAATTGTATTTCCCTAAGGGACTACCATAGCTACTAGTACAATGATAGGATTTTCTTGGAAAGTGACTAGAATAGGGAGTGGTACACCATGCAACAACAAAGAATTACAAATAGGAGAAATAGAAATTCTAGCAACAGGAAGGGAAGAAGATTGACTTCTCTTTGTTCAAGTAGAAACAACTACAAGCAAGTGAGTTTCTTGGAGTTTCTTAGCCACAGATTCCCTTGTAACTGCTCTTCTCTTTCTAGAAATATCTTCTAGAATGGGAAAGTTGGCCTTTTTGAGTTCCTCATATATTGGGTCAATCCTTCCTCTTTCCTTGGCACTCCTGGTATACTTGGGATCCAGGATAAATCAGCTACTTAGAAAATGGTGCTTTGAGTTTACCTTAACCCCAGGGATCAAGGAAACTTTACCAGTATTCAACTTTGAGTTAGCTTCTCCTTTTCTAGTAGGTTGAGGTTGCAAAAATTGGTATTAGGTTTTTATGGAAAACACCTCACGTCCACAAGACCTATCTTGCAACTCAAAATATATAAGGAATTGAAGTGCAAACTAATTATGAAGGGAAATTCTTCAAAGCTCTTTCATTTTGAATTGTCCCCAGCAAAGTCACCAAAAATTGTTGGTTAACAATTTGTTCTCCTATTAGGGTTTATAACCTAGCTCTTTTTAATGCCCAATTTTTTGGAGAAACAAAAGGATGTCACCAACAAATGGGTTAGTATATGTGTTTTATCATCGCCCTCTAAATTACAAGGTATAGGTCTCTTTTGTTTGAAATGATATACAAGGAATTAAGGTCTTTATTTGATCATGATTTTAAAGGGTAAGTTCTTGACCTGAGAGCAGAAAAGGCTATTAACCAAACTACTTGTAGACACAAACAATTTAGGCAAAATTGGATTTAGATAACTCACAACCCAAATGGAATGTTTGTTATAAGTTATCTTATAGTTCTAGCATCTAACTTCTAATTAGCAACTATTTTAACTTCTACAATCATGAATATTGATTCAAATGATGCAGATACAATAGGGAGGTTCAAAAAAAGAACCATGCATGGAAGGTAATGGAATTACCTATGTTGCAGTCACCATAATGGAATGGAATCCAAAAGAAAATCATAGTACCAAATATGATTAGCCCTTAATGCAAACATAATCTAACATATGATTGGAACAACAAATGTGAAAGCCAAATCAGATAACTGGAATTACCAATTCTCCACTATCAAGTTTGTTGACCATTTTATTATCAGAAGAAATTGCATTTATAGTTTTCTATCATTCCTTAGTTCTAGCAATGTAACAATCACACCATAGAAAGAAAATATGAATAAAACATGAAAATATCTAATCTAAAACATGGTATGGACATGTGGCATCTTTTCCAACAATGATCATGATCCCATGGAAACTCTGCTAACACCTAGCGACCATTTATCTTCATGCGGCTTGAGAAATCTTATAAAAATATTCATATTCTATTGTTGGCGCCAAATCCATGTAATTTTTATCTCAATGGTTAGAACAAGTTTGAATTCTGGTTGCCAATCTTAAATCAATGATCATGATCCCCCCTCTCAGTATTATCTATTTCTAATGTAACCAATGGTAGACCTATCGAAGTCTCCAACATGATCAAAATCAATGTAACCTTGCAGCTAAAACTTGTTTCCTCCAAAACATAATACATAATCTGAAGTGCCTTTTAGATACCTTAGTATCCATATGACAACTTCCTAATGTTTTTTTTTGGGATTTCTCATGAACCTACTCACAACTCCCACCGCATGAGCAATCTCAAGGCAAGTAGAAACCATAGCATACATAATGCTACCAACTTATTTATAAGGAATTTTCTCCATGAATTCCTTTTCTTTTTGTGCTTTTGGGGACAATGACCAGTGAGTGGAATAGGAGTAACTTTTTTATCAGCCGTGCCAAATCTCTCAACAACTTTATCAATGTATTATTTTTGAGACAAAGTGATTTCCCTCTTTTTCCTATCCCTTGTGATCGTTATGCCAAAAAATTTCTTGGCTACCCTAAGTCTTTGATTGCAAATTTGCTTGCCAATTTCTCTTTTAACTCATTAACTATTATCTTATTTGTGCTAGCTACTAACATGTCATCGACATAAAGAAGAAGGATGACAAAATCACCACTAGGAAGTTTCTTGAAGTAGATACATGGATCTGATTTGCATCTTGTGAAATTGTGTTCAGCCATAAAGTGATCAAATTTTATATACCACTATCTTGGGGCTTGCTTGAGGCCATACAAGCTTTGATTTAATCTATAATAAAGATGCTCTTGTCCATTCTTAACAAATCCTTGAGGCTACTCCATATATAACTCTTCATCTACATCACCATGTCAGAATGTGGTTTTGACATCAAGTTGTTCCAAGTCAAAATCCCACGATATTGCTAATCCAAAAACAATTCAAATAGTTGTCATCTTGACAACCGGTGATAAGATCTCATTAAAGTCTATCCCCTTTTCTTGATCAAACCCCTTTACGACCAATCTAGCCTTGAAGCATTTTATGCCTCTCGCTTCCTCTTTCAACCAGTATACCCACTTGTTCCTAAGCTGTTTTCGATTTCGTGGAAGAGTAACCAAATCCCGAGTTTGATTCTTTATTAAGGAATCCATTTCATCATGCATTGTTGCTTGCCATTTCTCACTATTTATATCTTTGAGAGCAGATTAATAAGTGGTTGGTTCTGAGAATTCTGAAACCAATATGGAAGGCTCTGCCACTTCAGCGAACAGTAACTCATAATCAAAGAACTTTGTTGACATTAATTTTTCTCTAATAGACCTCCTTAAACCTTGAGTATTTACTTGTTCCCTATTTTGTGAATAGCAGTTCTCTCAGAACTGGCCTCAAGCTGATTTTTGTCAGTCCCTGATCTGGTTATATCACATAGCTCACGAGAACTTCCTTTTTGAAAAGGTTCATCATTTCTTCTATGCTTCGGAACTATGAAGTTTAGAACCAACACTATGGTCTGCGATGTGATTTTGCCCATTGTCAAAGAAACCTATGTATCTGTCCATGCAATGAAGAGAGATTGCAACGTCAACACCAGTATTTTATGTATGTGTTTGTTTTCGTGAGGGGAAACTTTGAATGCTCTATCTAATGAAGTAAATTTGGAAATTCATCATACACAGACCCGATCACCATTCTTCCGTGAGCATTGGTTCTAGAAGTGCCTTGTTTATCCTACGACGTCCTTGTATTGACCGTAGTTGTGTAGAGCTCAGGAGTATATATTGGTTGGTGTGGTCGTGTTAACACCTTTTCCATTTTTCATAGACTGCTACATTCATCGTTTGCCAAGTATATGTGAGTATACATGGCGTAATTTTTGCAGGTAAGTGTATGTCAACAGTAATAAATGGGATAGAAGCAGGGTCCCGTGACGCTCCAGGCTTTTCATTGACATCAGAATCCATGTGAACGGATGTGAGATCAGTAGGTGCAATGACATTCCTTTGTGCTTGATCACGAGTAGGAGGAGACGTATTTCTTTCACCGTCAATGTCTGCTGACTGAAATTGAATTTGTGGAATCTGATTTGACCTGTCTGAGTATCATGGAGGCTTTGCAAGATAATGTTTAGAGACCTACGCATTGTGTCAGACCCACGAACTCCCTCAGACCCACCTCAGTTGGGAATACCGTAGTCATAAAAAAGATCACAGTCTTGCATTGAGACAGAGCCCACAGATGTGGGATGTATTTGCCCTGCTAGTAGTGTGTTATAACAATCAGATGAATGATTGTGTTGGGAAAAATCCTCATTGTGAGAGGAGTACTTTGTATGGTTTGCATCACTGCCACTGGCAGCATTTCCTGATTCAATTGATTGTGATAAGGAGGGAAGAGGAGCTAAAACAGAGATGGGTCTATATGGAATAGTGTTAGAAACTGTTTGTGGATACAATCTAATGTTCTTTTGTGCAGAGATGGGCACATATTCTAGGTCTGAGATTTCTATTATTTGCAAAGCTAGGAATGTCGTCTCATTGAAATAATATCTTTACTTCAAACAACTATCCACTAGGTCCAAAATTCTGAAACCAAATTGATCCTCTCCATAATCAACGAAAATTCTCTTTTGTGATTTAAAATCTAATTTTCTTCTCTTTTCTTTGGCAACATGTACATAGGCTTCACACCCAAAGACTCGAAGATGATAGTATAATATTTATCTTCCTTGTCATTCCTCTTCTAGGATTCTGAAGTTCAACCTTGATGAAGGGCTCAAATTAATCATATACACGACTATATTACATGCTTCAACCCTTCCCAAACTTGTGTTTGAAAGCATACACCGAGCTTTCTCAAATATTGTCCTATTTACCCTTTCCACTGCCCCATTTTCTTGAGGGGTGTAGGGGACAAATTTCACCCTACGAATACCATTATTTGCACAATAATTATCAAACTCCAGCGAACAAAACTCAACTCCATTATTTGTGACCTCTTTGGTTTTCAACAAGAGCTTTGAAAAGTTTGAATCTAACAAAGACTTTAGATTTATTGGCCATCATATATATCCAAACTTTCCTAGTAAATCATCAAGGAAAGTGACAAAAAGTTTTACACCTCCAAAGAACTTACCTCAGTAGGACTGAAGACATCCAAGTGCACAAGTTCCAATGATCTTGCCTTCATGTCATGCCAATCTTTCAAGAAGTTGACCCCCTTTTTCTTGTCGTAAAGACAATGTTCACAAAAATCCATATGTACTGATTGGAGACGTGGTAGTTGATCCCTTTTGAGCATTACCTCAAGGCCTTTTGTGCTCATGTGACCTAATCTTTGATGCCAAAGTGTCAATTCACTTCCCACGACTGGCATAACAATGCCTACTTTGGAAGGATTTTCAAAGATAAAGACTACCAACTTTATTGCCCTTGGCAATGACCCTTAAACCCTTGGTGGCATTCAAAGTATCCGGATGAAAGAATGGATGATATCTTTGTGCAAAAATCTTACTAACAAACACCATATTTTTCCTCAACTTGGGAACATGACGAACATCCTTTAACAACCATTGACCTCCATTTTCCAGCTGTAACAAAATGTCACCTTTGCCAACTATTTCTCAAGATTTGTTGTCTCCAAGAAATACCTCTCCAAATTATCCTTTATGGTAATCTGTGAAACAATCCGTATACAAAGTGGCATGAAAGAAGGCTTTGGAATCTATCACCCAAGAATCTGATTTGGAGTCACTTGTAGAAAGAATTAAAATAGTTTCATCTTTCTCATAGGTTGTATTTGCTTCAATATTTCTCACTTCTTCTTGTGCTTTCTTGTAAGCCTTACAATTTCACTTTAATTGGCTAGACTTACCACAAAACCAACACTCTCCATTTCTACCTCCTCACTTTGATCGAATGGGTGACTTAGACTTCCTTTGATTGTAATAATGATTACCTCTATGATGGCTTCTTCCCCTTTGCTCGTTGCTAACCATGGTGAGAGCATCACCTAATGAGGAGTCTTTGTTACTCCTCCTCATGTCTTCACTTAGTAAAGTGGCAACAACTTCATCGTACACCAACTTTGTCTTTGTGGAGTTTGAAGTTCTTACTATTGTAACTATGGGATCCCAACTATCAAGTAAGGAACACAACAAGATGATGACTTTGGCTTCATCATTTTAAGTCATACTAACCAAGGTTGCTTGACATAATAAAGTGTTCAAATCATTTATATGATTTGACATCGTAGTCCCTTCCTTCACTTTCAACTTGTAAAGCTTCTTCATAATGAAGAATTTGTTTACAGTAGATGTTGTCTCATGCATGCTTTAATTTTTTTTCCAAACTTCTTTTGTTGTCTTTTTATTCAAAACATTGAACAAGACATTTTGCGATGTCGAGAGAAAGGTTGATGCCATTGCTTTATCATTAGTGTTTTTCCAATCTTCATTCGTCATTGAAGTTGGTTTCTTACTTTTTCTTTCAATTGCAATTGACAAGTCTTGCTTAATCAGCAAGGAGTGCATTTGCACTTTTCACAAGATGAAGTTCTTGCCTACAAATTTCTCCACTTTCGCATCCTCCATCTTTCTGAAAATTCAACACCAATTTCCAATTTGCACAACTTGTGCTCTAATACCAATTCAAAGGAAAAAAAAAAATCAACAAATGCAAATACAATTCTACAATGGCAGAATGGGGGAGTGAGATAGTGTGACTATACTAATGTTAACTTTTATTCTTCTAGATTAAATTTGACAACCATCTGCATGTCAAAAGTTTAAATTTTATTATAAATAGAATATTATTTTTAAAATAATTTAATAAATACCACATAAAATATACATATAAATTATTATATTTAGACATATAAATCATCCATTTTTTAAGCAATTAAAATAAAAAGCTTAAATGAAAAAAAAAAAGAAATATAAATAATTTTAGATATAGTAAATGAAATTATAATTATTTTGTAGTAGATATCTATCAACATTTCTTGAAAGAGATTTATTTAAGATATTCTAGATATGTAGTTAAATCCTGATATTCACATCACAATATCCTATCATGTTTTGTTTTCATTGTGCGTCTACTACTGAAATGCAGTTCAAACGAGCCCCTGACCTATGAGATTCGCTATCAACTAATTATGACTTTGTAAAAGCTTCTACTGAAATTAGGAGCTTACACTATCCAAGGTTAATTTTTCCACGATTTAAAATAGAAGAAACTTGGACATGATAGAAGATTATACACGAAATATCAGAGCAGATGACTGTGACGTTGTATGCACATTTTTATGTGAACAATTGGAATATCGAAACGACAACAAATTACAGGTCATATAAATCATATAAATGAAGAGAGTCATTTATACAATGTTGAGAATCAGCTGTACAGTCGACCAGCTACTTTCTACTCTACAAGCGTACATATATAACTAAGATTTAATTTTTATTTAAACGAGTTTTTGAAGGAATGTGTGGTATAGTTTCCTGTCCAAACCTTACCGTTAACTACCAACACTTCCCATGTTGTTGTGTGTTTAAATTTTTATTTATTTTTCATTTAACAATTAGGGCTGGACGGCGGCGGACCAAGGTAGTTTGTCGTGTACACACAAATTATGCCCAAGTTGTTCCACGGCGGCCTCAAGTAAAAGATTCTGATTCCAGATTTTTGTGCTTGCCCGTTGTTTAACACCATTTGTACGAACATGCCTCGTTTAATCAATTGAAAATTAAGTTTTCCATTCACTAATAATAAATAAAAACAAAAGGTCTCAATCAAAAATCAAATCTTTCATTTTTAAATTAATTAATAATAAGCACGTGGAAGATAATATGGTAGATTTTTATGTTAAGTACAATGTACATGTAGCTTCTTAAGAATAACAATAAAAGGGACGGGGCTATTCTCCAACAAAATGTACTTATGAATAAAATTTTAAAAAATTGAAAATATGGATTTGTTGAAATTTTCAATATTTGTCTTTCACGATATGTATGTTTTGTAATTGAAAACAACAAATAATTGAGAAAGTATTTTTAGAGATTTGAAGATAAAAATTTATTGACTTTTGGTGCATTCTGTTTGGAGCATAGCCAACACCCAACAAAAGGGACTAGTCATTTATGATCATATACAACTTGATAGATAGGCAGAGGACAAAAAATAAATGCACAGAACAATACGATGTGCTGCCGTACAATAAACTATGTTATATTTCATTTCACCGTAATATCAAATGAGTACATACAACTTTTTATAAGAAAGCATACAATATTCTAGAGAAATCTACTATTAGTCGAGAAGATGAAACATCTACAAACTTCTAGAAAAATATTACAGCCGACTCTTTGAAAAAACCCTAAACCTAAACCTAACAATCTAGAAGCATAGTTTAAAATGAGAGATCTAGAACTCTCGATGAGAAGAAGCGATAAATGAAGTAGTTGGAGTAGGTAAGGGCAGGGAAGATTAAACTAACAGCTGGAAGCCTACATCACCAACACTCCCCCTTAATCTTCACTGCCATGTATGTCTGTAATACCAATACTTTCTCGAAGATATTCAAAGACATTCTTTGCAAGAGGCTTTGTGAAAATGTCTGCCAATTGTTCTTTGAACCTGCAAAACTTAAGACATATGTCACCATTGTTCACTAATTCACGAATATAATGATATCTTATATCTATATGTTTACTACATTGATGAAAGACGTGATTTTTCGATAAAGCAATTGTAAAATTATTATCACAATATATTCTTGTAGGTTCTTCTTGTGGATGCTTCAAGTCTGAAAGTACTCTTCTCATCCATATTGCTTGACAGGCTGCTGATGTTGCTGCAACATATTCTGCTTTAGCTGATGATAAAGTCACAATTGGTTGCTCCTTTGATGCCCACGAAATAGCTCCTGACCCTAGGTGAAAGATATGTCCTGAAGTGCTTCTTTTATCATCAAAGCTACCTGTCCAGTCACTATCTGTATAGCCAATCAGCTTGTAATGATCTGAATGTGCATATAAGATCCCAAAGTTCTTTGTTCCAGCTATATACCTCAGAATCCTCTTTCTAGCTTTCCAATGAGTTTCTTTTGGTTTATCCATGAATCTTGAAATGAGACTAACTCCATGCATTATATTTGGTCTTGTAGTTGTCAAATATAAAAGGCTGCCAACTAATCTTTTGAATAAAGTTGAGTCTACATTAGGACTTTCATCCTTCTTGCTAAGTTTTATACCCAACGCAACTGGTGTAGGGGTTGAATTCACATTTATCATTTTAAATCTTTTCAACAAATCAGTAACATACTTACTTTGACAAATGAAAATGCCTTGATCATTTTGATTTACTTGTATCCCAAGAAAATATCTCATGATTCCCAAATCAGTCATATCAAATTCATTTTTCATGGCTACCTTGAAATTGTTAATTGACATATTACCTGTGAATATCAAATCATCTACATATAAGAAAACTATTAATATTTCTCCTTCATTGTTCACTTTGACATACAAATTTGGTTCATAGCCATACTTACTAAAACCATTATTCACAAAATAAGAGTCTATTATGCTATACCAAGCTCTGAGAGCTTGCTTCAAACCATATAGTGCCTTCTTCAGCTTGTATACCTTATGTTCTTCTCCCAAAATTTCATATCCCGGTGGTTGTTTTATATACACTTCTTCTTCTAAAATGTTATTCAAGAATGTTGATTTCACATCCATTTGATAAACCTTCCAATGATTTTGAGCTACAATGGATAAAATCATTCTAATAGTGTCTAATCTTGCCACAGGTGCAAATGTCTCATTATAGTCTATACCTGGTTGTTGTGTGAAGCCTTTGGCTACTAGCCTTGCCTTGTGTTTCTCTACTTTTCCATCAGCATTATATTTTGTTTTATATACCCACTTAACTCCAATCACATCCTTGCCTTTAGGAAGATCTACTAAATCCCAAGTATCATTCTTTTCTATTGACTGAATTTCTTCATCCATGGCTGAAATCCATTTGTCGTCTTTAATAGCTTCTTCAAAATAAATTGGATCAGCATGTGCTAAGAGTGCAAAATTAATGCTTAAGTCATCATTTTCAGCCTCTTGTAATTCATCATATATATCTCTAAGACTTCGTGTCTTCCTTGAAGTATTTATAATTCTTGATCTTAATGAAGCAAGTGTTGGATTAGATGATTCACTGCTATTAATGCTTGCTGGAGTAGTAGTGTTTTGAGTGGTAGGTGCCCTTGTAGGTGTTTTAGGAACATTTGTTTGTGTTGTAAAATGCACATCTTGAGTTTCATTTTCTTCATTTTCTTGTGGAACACTAGCTGCAACTGTAGTTGACTTATCCAAGCTACCATCCCATACTTCTTCTTCTACAAACTCAACATCACGACTTATTATTAACTTCTTTGTGATAGGATTGTATAGCCTATATGCCTTGGATTGTTCACTATATCCCACAAATATGCACTTCTCTCCTCTATCATCTAATTTTTGTCTCACTTCTTGAGGTACCAATGAGTATGCCACACAACCAAACACTCTCAAATGTGCTATATTGTGCTTCCTTTTGCTCCAAGCTTCTTCAGGTGTTTTATTTATTACTACTTTTGTTGGACATCTATTTAGTATGTATGTTGAACATGCAACTGCTTCAGCCCAATACTCATTTGGCAAGTGTTTTTCTTTTAACATACTCCTTGTCATCTCCATAATTGTTCTATTTTTTCTTTCTGCTACTCCATTTTGTTGTGGAGTGTACCTTGCTGTAAATTGTTTCCATATGCCATTTTTTTTGCAAAAATTCAAAAAATCATTTCATATGTATTCTCCACCTTGATTAGTTCTTAATGTTTTAATAGAGTATCCACTTTCTTTCTCAACTTTTGCCTTGAATTCTTTAAAGACAGCAAATACATCTGATTTATACTTCACAAAATAAACCCAAACTTTTCTACTGAAATCATCAATAAATGTCAAGAAATAAAGTTTTCCACTTAAGGATGGTGTTTGCATTGGCCCACAAAGATCTGAATGGACTATCTCAAGTGGATGTTTTTCTCTATAAGACTTTTCAACTAAAATTTTTTCTCTATGTTGCTTTGCCAAAATACAACTCTCACATGTTGTCTTAAGTGGCTCTATTGATGGCAACCCATAGACCATTTGTTTCTTATGTAAGAGTTGTAACCCTTTAAAGTTTAAATGACCAAACCTTAAATGCCATAGCCAAGATTCATTTTTGTGGAAAGCTTTGAATGCAGATTCAACTACTTTTTGCAATTCATTTAGCTCTAAGAATAATTCACTTTGGATTTTAAGTGGGAACGTTCTATTTTGAGTCATTTCAACTTTTGCAATCAACCTATTGCTTGGTCTTTTATCTAGAATCACACATTCACCATTTTCAAAATGTATTCTATATCCCTTTTGTACTAGTTGTCCAATGCTTATGAGATTGTGTTGCAATCCGGGAACATAATATACATCAAGAATTTCCTTTTCTTCACCTTTCTTAGTTCTTATACTAATTGACCCTTTTTCCCATGACTGAGATTTGATGATCATTCCCCAACTTAACCTCTGATTTTACTGATTCATCTATTGTTCAGAATATCTCCTTAGACCCACTCATATGGTTACTACAACCACTATCTAAGAACCATACTTCTTTAGAACTCTCTTGTGCAACATTACATGTTATGAAGATGGTGTTTTGCTCACTAGTGTTGGGCTGACTTTCATTTGTAAAATGTGCCTTTTGCCTATTCATGTCATATTATCTTTTTCTACACTCAGATGCAAAATGTCCAAATTTATTACAATAATGACATTGGATGTTAGATTTGTCATACCTTTCTCCTTGATGATGGTTGCTCCCCCTTCCTCTTGTTGATGTGAAATTGGTTTGTGAGCTTGATCCTGGCCTTCTACTCTCAAATTGTGGATTTTCTCTTCCTCCTCTTGGTGTAAAACGTCCTCTACCTCTATTGTGATATGATCTTCCTCTTGTTCTTCCAAATGAAAGTTGAGTCTTGAAAGCATTCTCTAATGATGAAGTTCCCGAACGATTCAACCTTTGTTCATGTGATAAGAGAGAACCCATTAACTCATCTATTTATAGCAAGGAGAGATCCTTAGATTCTTCAATGGCTGCAACTCTTGAATCAAACTTTTTTGTAGACTTCTAAGTATTTTCTCTACAACTTGTTGATCCCCAAGGGTTTCTCCATATGATCTAATCTGATTTACTATCCCCATTGTTTGAGTGAAAAATGAATCTATTGAATCTAAATCTTTCATTTGTAAATTTTCAAAATCTCTTCTAAGATTTTGTAACTTTGAAGTTTTTACCTTTCCTGTGCCCTGGTATGTTGATTGCAAGTTGTCCCATGCATGCTTTAAGCTTGTGGCGGTAGCTACCTTTGGAAATATTGCTTCCTCCACTGCCTGCTGAATAAAGAACAGTGCCTTAGCATCCTTTTTCCTATTTTCCTTTAATAAATCCTTTTCAGCTTGTGAAAGAGCTTGATATGCCTGTTGGTCTGCTGCTTCAAGGAACCCACTTTCAACTAAATCCCAAACATCTTGAGAACGAAAAAAGTGTTTTCATTTTGATGCTCCAATAATCATAATTTTTGCCATTAAAAGTAGGAATTTGTGGCTGTGAAATACTTCCACTGGTTCCTGCCATGATTTAATAGTAGAACTTTCTAACTTGTAACCACTACAAACCCTTTCTCTTTCTTCCTCACATAGAAACTATGATCTCCTCCTTAGATCTTTTTTCTCTCATTTGCCCTTCACCCACAATGACATCTGTCCATAAAAACAATGCCCAGAATTTCTACGACTTTGATACCAATCTGATGGATAGGCAGAGGACAAAAAATAAACGCACAGAACAATACGATGTGCTGCCGCACAATAAACTATGTTATATTTCATTCCACCATAATATCAAATGAGTAGATACAACTTTTTATAATAAAGCATACAATATTCTAGAGAAATCTACTATTAGCTGAGAAGATGAAACATCTACAAACTTCTAGAAAAATATTACAACCGACTCTTTGAAAAAACCCTAGACCTAAACCTAACAATCTAGAAGCATAGTTTAAAATGAGAGATCTAGAACTCTCAATGAGAAGAAGCAATAAATGAAGTAGTTGGAGTAGGTAAGGGTAGGGAAGATTAAACTGACAGCTGGAAGCCTACATCACCAACACAACTTGCAATTTCTATAGCAATAATATATATTAGTAATTGCACCTCAGCAAGGTGCAATGGTTACACCAATTAAAAGATATATCTAAGAAATATTTTAAAGGGTAGGAAGAAAAGTTGGACAAATTTTAATTTATGTAAAAAAAATCAATGTAAATCTTATAGTCTGATAACCTTGATGGTAATAGTACATAGCAAGTTAATGGTTTTTGCATTTTGAATTGAACAATTCACAAAATGTTCTATATTCATGAACAAAGAATAGATGATTGAAGACCTCTTTGACTATTTGTTCATGACTTTTTGAATCTTAACACACATTAACAAGTATCAAATGGAAACTAACTTAGAATATAGCCATTTGATAACCATGAATTCTTTCAAAATTGGCATGTCAGATAACGTTTTATAGGCTATACATAAATAAAATAAAATAATAATATTATATTCTATCAAAATACTATCTTATAATCATATACATAACAACAATAAAGAACATAGATCATGCATTTTATTTTTAGAGGAATGTATAACAATAATAATTATATATTTATTCATCTAATATTGTCCTATGGGGGAATCTCCTTTATGGTGGAGCAAAAACAATGTCCTTAAGAAAGGGAGCAAATTATTTCTTAGTAATAAGAAGAAAGGTAGTATGTAGAGAGCTTGTCAAATAAGGTGTTGTAAAAAAATGGTGGAGAGCGTCACCAGATGAGAAGTCTTTGTTACTCCTCCTCCTGTCTTCACTTAGTAAAGTGGCAACAACTTCATTGTAGACTAGCTTTTGTCTTTGTGGAGTTTGAAGTTCTTACTATTGTAACTACGGGATCCCAATTGTCAAGTAAGGAACACAACAAGATGATGACTTTTGCTTCATCATTTTAAGTCATACTAATTGAGGTTGCTTGACATAATAAAGTGTTCAAATCATTTATATGATTTGACATCGTAGTCCCTTCCTTCATTTTCAACTTGTAAAGCTTCTTCATAATGAAGAATTTGTTTATAGCAAACGTTGTCTCATACATGCTTTAAATTTTTTTCCAAACTTCTTTTGTTGTCCTTTTATTCAAAACATTGAACAAGACATTTTGCAATAGTGAGAGAAAGATTGATGTCATTGCTTTATCATCAGTCTTTTTCCAAAAATTCAACACCGATTTCCAATCTGCACAACTAGTGCTCTAATACCAATTGAAAGGATTTAATTGTGAAAGGGAAAAAAACCAAAAAATGTAAATACAATTCGACAAGAAAGAAAAAACCAATATTTATCTTGGTTCACCACAATAGTGGCTACGTACAGACTCCACAATAGTGGCTACGTACAAACTGTAGAGTATTGTATTGATATATAAAAGATGTTTACAAATGAGTAGGAGCAGCATATAAATAGGCTGCAATAACATTACATGTGAAAAGTCCCATGAAACAAAGAGACACAAGATTGGAGGGAAAAACACCTATGACCATTGGCCTTCACATATCAACACTCTTCCTATAGAGGATTACAACATACATAGTATGATCCAGAATCTCAAAGAAGAAATAAAACACATAGTTATACATTCTAAAAGATTTTATTAAAAAGACATATTCTTGATAATCTATGCAAAACAAATAATGGTACAAAATCTTTCCAGACATGATTGTATACCTCCAATATGAAATTTGTATTATCATCATAACTTCAATTTATCTTTCACCACTTTCTTTCATATCTAAGTCTTTAAAAGCATGATCCTTAGAACCCAATTGCAGAGAAATCCCTAGCCCATTGATTAGAAGACTTTTTAATCTTTTAGGTCAACCTTAAGAAAAAACAAAAGAAAAATCTAAGATCCCTAAAACAATTTTTCTTCAAGAAATAGTAATTTTATATAGAGGAAAAGAAAAGATCAATGTTAGGCATAGGCCTAGATTTTGATGATGGTGGACTCCTCGAGATCACTGTAACCATCTGGAAGCTATAAATTTATATATGGACTTTTGGAACTGATAAAGAAAGAGGATTAATTTAGGTGGTGCACATAATCTATAGCTGTAATAGTCAAAGTCTTCCAGTTGTAAAATGTAAAAGATAAGAAGAAATTCAAATTACCTAAAGTGGAACATAACTTGTTTGTGAATGAAAAAACTAGTTTCGCCAAGGAATCCATTGAGCAATCTAAAACACACAAATGAATCGAAGAATCCAACATGGATACAAAGATACACAAAACAAGTAGAGGATTTAGAGAAATTAGCATATATTCCAAACTTCCAGGGAAAATCACATTGAATCTGAATACAGATTACTAAAACTAATTTAAATGTGTTAGCATGCTTACTTTTAGTTTCTGCAATGTTAAAATAGGTTAGCTTTAAGCTCAGATCAAGGAAACCCCAATTTCAAAGGATCAAATCCAAATAAGAAAGCCCCCATAAAGCAGATGGGAGCTGGGAAGACAGATTGAAAATAAACCCAAATGAAAGCACCAATATTCAAAAAAGAACAACCAAACTATAAATGAAATAGGTCCACATTACATATAGGAAGGATTGGAGGATGATAACATAAATATAAGATCACCGGAGCAACAATTGAATGCAGCAATAAATTGTTGATATAAATGAAGTCTGAATAAATCTTAGATTCATATTCATATTCTTTTGCTTGTGATCCAGCACCTGCTTTGATTTGCAATGGCATTTGCGTCTATAAATCTTCTTCCATAACAACGTCATTGCACTTTGGACACCTTCTGTCAAAGAGAACACATATAACATTCAAATTAGCCATAGAATGTAGACATAGCTGAGAAATATACTGAAATTAGAGAACGCTTAACATGTTTATATATAAAGAAGAAAGAATAAACAATATTCTCTTATTCTTTGTTTTTTGGTGTGAAAAATTATTTCCAATGACACAAGTGTGAAGATATTTTTTTTGTTATATTCGTTACTGTGATTCTCGGTCGTATCCTAAACATGTTTGCTATGAACTTGCAGCGGATTTTCGTAAGTACCATGATAGTGTAGCATGGAAATAAAACATTTGATTAAGTTTCACCCTGTTTTGGAATATATATATATATATATATATATATATATATATATATATATATATATATATATATATATAATTCGTATTTCTTTCATATGGCGATGTTGGGAAACAAAATTGCATAGTAGAAATGAAGTGAATATCTGATATCATTAAGTTAAAGTTTGAGATAATTTTGTCGAAGAATAATTAGATTAAAAAGATTAAGTAATTGTTTTATTTCTTGATCAAAAATAGTGATAAAATTTCAAAGAAATATTATCTATGATAAGTGTTTATTATTGTACTGTAATTTTTTTGAATAGTATATTTTCTATTAATTATAATATTAAATTATATATTCACAAAATGATAGATTCTAGTTGCAATAAATATTTACTAAATTATTTTTATGGCAAATAAAATAAATATCAGTGAAATGATCAAAATATCCACTACAAAATAATTATAATTTAATTTACTATTTGACATGTAGATGGTTGTGAAATTTAACCTAGAAGGATAAAAGTTAATAACATGCTCACACCATCCCTTATGCGATTGTAGAATGTGCATTAATAAATAAATTAATATATACTAGCATAGATATCTTACATAAATCTAAAAAAATGCCGATAGATATCCACTGCAAAATTATTAAAATTTAATTTGCTACACCTAAAACATCTGATTAAGTTTCACCCTGTTTTGGAATATATATATATACACACACACACATACACACACACACACATCTATTATGTTTTACCCTGTTTTGAAATATATGTGTGTGTGTGTGTGTATTTCTCTGTGTGTATATGTCTACATACATATGTATGTATGTATACATATATGTATATGTATGTATGTATTTATGTATGTATGTATATGTCTGTGTGTGTGTGTATATATATATATATATATATATATATATTTTTTTTTTTTTTTAATTCATTTTTTTTTTCATATAGTGATGTTGGGAAACAAAATTGCATAGGAGAAATGAAGTGGAAATCTGATATCAAGTTAAAGTTAAAGATTATTTTGTCAAAGAATAATTAGATTAAAAAAATTAAGGAATTATTTTATTTCTTGATAAAAAATAGTGATAAATTTACAAAGTAATATTATCTATGATAAGTGTTTATTATTGTACTTTTTTTATGAATAGTATATTTTGTATTAATTATAATATTAAATTATATATACACAAAATGATGTCCCTAGTTGTAATAAACATTCACTAAATTATTTTTATGGCAAATAAAATACATATCAATGAAATGACCAATATCCACTACAAAATAATTATAATTTAATTTACTACATCTAAAATTATTTATATTGACTTTATTTTTATTTATTTAATTTTTTACCAACTTAATTTTTTATTTTAATTTCTAAAAAAAAAAAGATTATCTCCAAATATTATAATTTAAACAAATATTTTATGTGATATTTATTAAATCATTTTTAAAATGTATTCTATTTATAATAAGATTTAAACTTTTGTCATATAGATGGTTGTCAAATTTAACCTAAAAGAATAAAAGTTAACATTAACATGCTCACACCATTCATTGCCATTGTAGAATGTGCATTAATAAATCAATTAACATATGTAACTAAATAAATTTATCTAAAGAAATCCCAATAGATATCCACTACATAATAATTATAATTTAATTTACTACATCTAAAACAATTTTTATTTTTTTTATCTCCATTTATTTAGTTTTTTACTAACTTAAGCTTTTTATTTTTATTACTAAAAAATTGGATGTTTCATATCTCCAAATATTATAATTTAAATAAATATTTTATATGGTATTTATTAAATTATTTTTAAAAGTATATTCTATTTATAATAAAATTTTAAACTTTTGACATATAGATGGTTGTCAAATTTAACCTAGAAGAATAAAAGTTAACATTAACACATTCACACCATCCCACTCCACCCATTCTACCATTGTAGAATGCCTATTGACATTAATAAATCAATTAACATATATAACTAAATAAGCTATAACTAAAATACTCCTAAATAAGCTATAACTAAAATACTCCTAAATAAACTATAACTAAAATACTCCTAAATTTAGTTAAAAAATACTTTAGCTTCTAATAAAATCCTATTTTGTTGTGAAATCATTTTCTAAATCGAGTAATTTTAAAATATATTCAAGAAATATTTTAAATTAAATTTATGTTTATAATATAATTTATAAAGGCATTTACTTTTAAGATATAAATATTTGTGTACTTTAATTAGTTCATTTACATACTAATATGATTAAGATTGATATGATTTTATTGAAAGGATAAGAATGCAAAAAAGTTAGTCTTATTATTTAAGGATACTATTATTTTAAAAAATCTTTTATTCTTGATCATTGTTCAAAGTAATCACAACATTATTTTTTACATAAATATTTTGGATCACTTAGAGATCTCTATTACGAATATGACAAATAGATTCATTAGTTAGTTTGGAGACTAGAAATGTCATAAATATTGATAAGATAAGGAATTGTAATAAAAATTTGTTTTAAAGATGAAATTTTTATACAATTATTAATAAAATGATAAACATGTTTATTGAAAGGATAAGAATGCAAAAAATTTAGTCTCATTATTTAAGAATACTATTAATTTAAAAAAATCTTTTATTCTTGACCATCGTTCAAAGTAATCACAACATTATTTTTTACATAAATATAATGGATCACTTAGAGATCCCTATTATGAATATGACAAATAGATCCATTAGTTAGTTTTAAGACTAGAAATGTCATAAATATTGACAAGATAAAGAATTGTAATAAAAAAAAATTTTAAAAGATGAAATTTTTATACAATTATTAATAAAATGATAAACATGTTTATACATATATTATGTGTGAAACAAGACTAAATTATGATCATGTAATAGGTGGAAAAGAGACAAATTTATGAATGATAGAACAAAAAGATAATAAAATATTTATTAAAAAAAATGAAAAATGATTAAAATAATCAAAGAAGGGGGATGAGAAGGTGAAGGATGGAAAGGGAGAGGGGGTAGAGGAGGTGGAGGAGGAGAAGATGGTGGAGGAGGAGGAGGAAGGGGAGAAGAGGATGAGGTGGTGGAGAAGAAGAATGAGAAGCAACATCAGGAGTACTTTATTGTGAGCATGAGGTTGTCTCATACTCACACTAAAGTTAGGGCTAAACGTACCATCCAAAAAAGTTAGCACCTATAATTAGATTCTTTATTAGGCCCCAATTTTGCACTTTGAAGACTTCACGTTAGTTGTGCTTAATCCAACAACATAGCCTTGGTTATTTAGACATCTGCATTTTATCCTCAACTATGTTTCAATTTGGCTCCATTTTTTAGTGGGAAGAGGATTCCTCAATGTTTTTCCGTAAGTTAAAGCCAAGGGTCCATCTTGTAGATTTATCAGGATTTCTAAATCCATGTTGGCCTCTTTCAATTTTTGAGCTAAAATATGTTGTGAGAGATATAAAAGAAACCTATCTCTCCTCATTTTAAGAAGCATGATCAAGATTTCAAGTGTCCTACAACTTTCCATCCAAACACTCAATATCAAGTCCCGAGAATTTGTAATGTCCCCATCTCTTTAGCCTCTCAATAGATTTCTTAGCCTTTCGTCCTTTGAAGACTAAGTGGAAATAATTAAATTGATTTCTTATAAAGTCATTAAATACTTTTTTTTTTAAAATTAAAAGAGATGACTTTATATTTAATTAATTTAATATTAGGGAATCATCGAGAAGCATAGCTTATCTATTGTTGGAAACGAGGAAGCTTTCAAAATAGTGCGATAAGATAACACTTATGATTCTTCTAGAAGGGGGGGTAGGAATAATATAAATAGAGGAGAGAGCCTCATGGGAAGGCATCCAGATTTGTTATTGACATTTGCCTATGTATTTGTGGAGCCAAGTGCTTGCAGATAATCAATTTTTCTTTGGGAACGAAAACTCCCAATGATAGCAATTTTGAGGTTGTGAAACATCACTTGAATTATTGCCAATTGGAGGTGGTATTATAGTCACTTCATTGTGCTGAATTTGTGGCCATGGGTCAGGTGTAAAGAGCAAGAATAAGTAGGGCATTTGCTACAGGAGCTTGTTGCAGGAACACTGTATTATCTTGTCATTAGGGCATACTACCTGGAGATATTGATTGCATTATCAATAGAGACTCAAAGCGACTTCAAAAACCAGGTTTCTCTTGTTTATTCATGCATATTATATGCTACTACTGTAGGTGTCAATCTTTATTAGAATTAAGCATTTATTTATATATATGATACCAGAGTTTGGATTTGATATTAGTTTGTATTCAAATCTTGTAAAGATATATTGGTTGTAGATGCATCCTTTTCTCTTAGTGCATTAATAGGTGAAAGGAAGGATTATATTCATTGTGCATCTTGTAACCATTTACTACCAGTAGAAAATTAGGGTAATTTGTGATCAATTTGAGCAAGGCTCATTACAAAATTCTTCAAGTAGCAAAGTAATTTCAAAGGAACTCTTCTCCAATGTAAATTTTTTTTCTCCCATGACACCTAAGGAGAGAAGTTATCAATCAATCAAGAAGATCTTTTTGTTCATCCATGTGCATTTCATTCATCTATTATTCAAGGAAAGAGTTTATCAAGCATACAACATTGAAGATCTTGGAGACGCATGCGCAAATCCATGCATTTGTAAAAGGTACCTAGATTTTGTCCTACATTTTGAGGTTCAAAAACTACAATTCAAGATAGAAACAAGTATCTTCATAAATATGAGAGATCTTAATATATGTTTATCAAGGTATGTTATAAGGTAGATGTGATTTTTTCCTTTACATTTACATGTTTTCCTTTAATGTGATTTCATTTATGTTTCATGGTTGATTCCTTAACAAGGGTTTGCCCAAGGAAACCCCCTTTCAACCAAACAATTTTATGTTTTTTTTGCATGGGAATAGGTGACAAATAAATGATCACAAACATAGAAATTACAAGATCAAGTGAACTGTGTGGGAAAGTTCAAGAAAAATTAATAGGTGTATAGAGAGCCAACCAATCTATAACTAGGTACAAAATTCTAAAAGGAATTCTATACCCTCCATTTTTTCTTCAAATTGAAATCATAAAACATACCTATTTTCTAATTGTTGTTTTATGTCACTACATATTAGTGTTTTTTTTTGTTTTTTTAAATATATTAATCTTGTTGATTTTTCTTACTTAGACATCTATCATGTATTACTTAGCCATATCTCATATATCACAATTCATTATGAGTGAACTTCTCATTTAGTACTTAAGTCTTACTTGAGCCTATTGGGTCATCTTCCTTATAGTTATGCAATTCGGAAAGGATGGATTGTCTCTTTATAACAATCCATACCATCACTTTTCTTGTTGTACAAAAATGATCAAAGCAAGTAGAAAAAAATTGTATTTCATCGAAACAAATATTCATTCCAATTCAAAATATCAATGTTCCATTAGTTCAAATCCAAACTTTCATGATAATGTATGCATACTTTTAGTCAACATATTTTTAATTCTTGCATTCAAAATAATCAATTGTTCATAAAATTAACAAATAGGTAGATCCATTGACCTACATCTAACATATATGGATATACTAGAATACTACTAGTCTTGAAAAGGATTGACCAATTGAAGATGATTGTTTCTGAAGTAACTTAAAACATACAACATAATTATAAAACTAATAAATGAATATATAGAGCCAATAATATCAAATTTCCAACCATGAACTAAAACATTTAAATAAATAAAAATGATCTAAAATTTCACAAGTTCCCCAATATCTCTATCTTTACCTCAACTACTATATCTTCATGCACTACATCCTTCCTAGTTATGCTATCACTTTCTATTATTTTGGGTTGCATGTCCATAATTTCCTTTTTAAATATCAAGAGGTTTTTTATTAAGTACTTCAAGCTCTCCATTGTTTCTTCATTTACTTTGTAATAAATAGTGTCCTCTCTATTTTTTTCTTGAAAGCATGAGAAACATCAATTCTTTTACGTAACATATTTGTATCTTGTTCAAATAACTCTACCTACAGAATAGAGTACAAGTTATTCTTCATATCTTGGTTACCTTGTTGAGAAAGGCTTTTGTTATCTGAAATTATAGATAATCAATTATAGAGATGTTTCATTTTAGCATATCCACCTATGTCCTAGATTCATTCTCTTCATTATTGTTGATTATTCACTCATTAATCAAAAGGTCCATAATAACTTCCTATAACTCATGGAAAATCACTGACAAATTATTTCTCTCCTTCTTTACATTATGTAAATCATTATTGCAAAGATTTATTTTCTTTGAAATTAGAGTGCATGCTCTTTTAGAATCTTCAATATACAAAATTATATCACTTATAAATTTACATCACTAATTATCCATTGCCATTGTTAGAGATTGACACCTTTCAATTTAGTCAATTTATTATGATCTAATTGATGAACATGGATTCTCAAGATTTTCTTGGCATGCTAATAATTCATGTCCAATAGGGACTTAATAAATGAAGTTAAAGATACAAGCTTGCTTTACAAAACTAAATTTTTCTTCACCTCAATTTAAGCCTTTATAAAAATACACTCATACCAAAATTTGTATGATATATATTTCCCTCAACAATGAGTAGACCCTTATCTACTCTACTCAAGTTGAAGTATGATCTGTTACTTTTATCTCAACATAATCTCTAATAAGATCAATAATTTTCAAGAATTTCTATTTAGATTTTGGATCAAAACTCATTCTAGACATTATCTTGGCCTTGTTTAATTTAGGACTATCTTGCAAAAGCATAGCCACTATATCCATCATTGTATCTAGTTTTCAAGTATATCAAAGTAGCAAGAACATAATCACCAAGCATGGACAAATTGAGATATCACAAAATATGTTGGACATATTACCTCCTCCAATTTTCTAGAATACTAAAAAATCATTTTCTTGCACAAAACCAACAATAGGTAGCAGTTTCTAAGGGATAGGAGAAACATGATCAAAAGTTTCCTTGTCAACATTTTGTTTTGAAGATGTAGGCGCATTTTTTTCTCCATATTACCTCTCTCTCCATCTCCCCTAGTTACTTTCTTGCACAATAATAATAAAATTGTATAACCCTTTGAGGTAGGAGGACTTTGTAGCAACTCCTTTAATGTAGAAAAACTAAGACACTATTTTTTCTTCTTCTCAAGGCATCTATATCACCTCGCCAGGGAACCCAAAATAAATTAACCTAAAGTTTCACTTAGTTTTCCAAAAAGAAAATTTAAGATAATAATTAAACAACAATGGATATAATATGGCGGAAGCATTAACTCACATACATAATAGCCATCATAAAATAGATTACATCTTGTTGGTGTAAATAACTATTCAGTATTTACACTTACTTAAGTTTACTTAGGTTAATGCATTATTTTATTATTTCTTAAGTAAGACACTTAGGATTTTGCATACTCTTATGAGTTGTCATGTTGACAACACTGGAGTAAGTAACTCTAATTCAACACATGGTGTCTATAACACTAGAGTTTGCATAATTAACTGAGTTGTCATGTAGACAACACAATTATTTGCACTCTTAATTAAGCACATGGTATCTACAATATAATTTTGTGTGCTAAACCTTTGTAGGCTTATCCTCTCAACATCGCACTTACTCTTGTGCTCAATGGAGGATAATCCACATCTGGTGGACATGTGCTTAGTTGTAAGACTTATCAGTATGTTGATTCCTAGGCATTCTAGATGCATCATAGAGTCCTTTATATACAGGCAGCTCTAGTGTACTTATCATATCAATTACAATGAATTGAATATCATATCATCATTCTAATCATACTCTTTTTAATCTACGACTGTGCTTGTGCTTGAGTTCCTTGGTCTAGTATGAATTTTGTCCTAAGGAAAATTCTTACATGGTATCAGAGCTATACCAAATTGATACACATCTCTTAAGGATCCCATGACATTGAATCACATTTAAATAAGTTTTATTAATATTAAATCTAATACGTGCAAAAAATCCACATCAAAGAATTATTACAAGTACAATTCAAATTCAATAAAATATAATTACATAAGATGCTAGTTGACATAACTAGAATGCATGATCATCTATTGTAGAAGTCATAGGGTATGAAAAGCTCAAAGAATATACGTCATAAATTAAAAAGTCATCTCATAAGATCTCTGATAAAAAAAATAGTATAACAGAATATAACCATCCATTGGAAACACAAAATCAGAAAGAAAGGATCAACTGCAAAGGTACATCCAACAATGGCATTCAACGATCGAATCTCAATGATATAAGAAAAATGCACTACCACTCAACCTCATGGAGCCTAACTTGCCCACTCCCACCGTGCTAAGGACATAAACTTGAGTCCCATACAGAAATCAATCCACAAGTCATAACCAACATCTGGGTCAAGAAAACACCTGAAAGCAAACTATCTTAAAGGTACCAGGACACAAGTATCATCTAATCCTAAAGGCAACAAAGACATGTAGGAAATCTACTATGCAAGTGGGCAAGTTTGATTGCATGAGCTAACTTTAAGGTTATCTTAGTAGCCTCTTTGGACTATGGCCCCCTGGTGTCTCTATGTGGCACCAGTATCCTTTCATACAGATAAGGCATACTAACGAAGCAAGGTCACAACCAAGCATCCTCTTTACTCCCATCCTAGCCTGTACTAGCACTTGAGGCATGGATGAGGAAAACATTGACTCTTATTAATTCACTTTATTCTCATTTAATAAAATTTGATCACTTATTAAAACAGCTTACAATGGGTTACCCACGTAACCACTTTGGGCTCCGGCCTCCATTGCAAGCCACTTCCCAATGTACACATAGATTACCTACCATAGGCTCATAAGAGAATAACTCATAAGATCACAATTTTCACCCCAATCCTTTACAAGTGACTAAAAAGAACCTATAAATAAAATACAATTTTCACCTCTGTCCTTTACAAGCAATTGGAAAGCACCTAAAGACCAATATCAATATCACCTCAGTCCTCTACAAACAACTAGAAAGCACCAAAAGATAAAATACAATAATGACCTCATTCCTATATAAGAAAATGGAAATCATCAAAAGATAATTGATCAAAGACTCAAAGGCTACACCAGTAAAGTCGTACCATTCACCTCAGTTCAACACAAGAAACTAGAAAGCACTATAAACATCTGATCAAAACCATCATAGAAAACACATGACACATCATCGTGGTTAGGTATAAAAGGTTGTATACAAAACATTATCATGACATCACCAAAATAGTAACTCTCAGCCTCTAGTAGACATCCAAAACTAGTCAATACTCTAAGGTAAAACCCAAACCCAACATTAGTAAACCACACATCACATAAAGTACAAAATAATGTAACTTTCATAACTCAATTAGGTTCTGAAAACATAAAAGTTCAATTTTCACTAAAGGTTTTCAAGTTTCCATTTTATTTTCAAGTATTACATTTTGATAGGTTTTTTTTCTTGATTTCAACTAGGGTTCATGTTTTTTTTCATTTTTTCCAAAAGTAATCATAATTGATAAAGTTTTTCTTTTACATTCCTAAAAGAAATAAAAATCAAATTTGTATAAATTGAATCCATCTTTTAGAAATGACATTTCTAATTCTCAAATGGAAGGTACTCTTAAAACAAATAAAAAACATGTCTATTAGAATAATTACAATTATAACACCTTATAATTTAATACTATTATTAAAATTTGTCAAGTATTATTAAATTATTAATACTGATAATTATTAAATTTCTAATTAAATAATATATAATATATTATTTATTAGCAATAATAATTATTAAATTAACTATTATAATAATATTAATAAAATAATAATAATCTTTATTACAATTAATATTTAAAATAATTATAAACTATATTAAAAAATTAAATAATAACAAAAACTATATTAAAATAATTTTTAATTCATTAAATATTATAAAGGGAAATCACAAATTCCAACATGCAATGTATTATCACATAACCCGTAACGTGGGGAAGTCGCATAGCAACTTGGATGCCAAGGGCAGCCACTACCTTAACAATGTCCATTGCCTTGGCAACATGCACTAGTACGACAATTGTTGCTTTTGCAATCACTACTCTTACAACCGAGGGGAGTTCACAATGTCTCTCCCCTTTTATTATTATTTTAATATTAATAATTAGAAAAACATAGCTCCCCCCCCCCCCCCCCGCCCCCCTAGTAAATTCACAATTTGAATTTGCAATGATAAAAACAATAGTATGAAATTTAATGTGTGTGTGTGTATATATATATGTATGTATGTATTTATGTATGTATGTATGTATATATATTATACTATAGTAAATTCATTTAGTATGGTAATATATATATATATATATATATATATATATATATATATATATTTTTTTTTTTTTTTTCATAGTTGATCTTATACGGAAGTTACGAACAACCAAACAAACTTAACAATTCTATTTTCGGCATTCTTTCTTAAACACCATCCCAAATCCCAAGAAAACAATTACAAATTTATAAAATCTACCAAACAAGGGTTTTAATTCCTCAATTCATTCATAGATGTTTTTGAAAATGAAGAACAATAAAAACAAAAACAAGGGTTTCAACCCGATTGAACTTCTGAAAATAGATCCATAAGAAAACATGGAAAAGATAGAGAAATCAAATAACAAAAACTATTGCACAAAACTCACGAGATCGTACCTAGATCTGATGCTAAACAACAAACACACGGAGCTCACAAGTAATTCTCCTTCTTTTGAAAACCTTCTTCTCAAAAATTTGCTCCTCCAAATCTTGATGTGGAGAAATGAACTCTAATTTCCTAATAAGAGCTTTCCCCAAATTAGGGCTTCGATTTAGCAATCACGCGAAACCCTTTTTCCTTTATTATTTTATTATTTTAATTTCATGCACAACTTTTACAATTTTAATTAAAATAATATTTATTAAATTAATTCTTTTCTCTCTTTTACTAAATCCTAAGACGTTTTTAAATCAAATATTTATTAATTTAACTAATAACATTATTTAGAGGTTATTATTAAAATAAAACTCTTAAATAATTATTATTATATTTAATTAATATATTTACGCTAAAATCTAGACTTAATTAAATGTTTTAAATTTAATTCTTTATTTAATTATTTTCTCAATTAATTAAATATAATTAGATATTGAATTTTCTTTATAAAATTTCCATTAAATGAAATCATTAAATTATCTTTTAACTTGATTTAATTATAATAGAAATCACAATAGACCCACAAAGCCAAATACAAAAACTCAACTACAAGACAAAGAACATAATCAAACTCCTAGGTCAAAATCAAAAATTTATGTCACTTGATGAATTCAGATGGGTAAACAACTCAGATACTTGTCCTACTTTCTAGAACAATTGGCTTAGGTTAGGGTTTCAACAATTGGCTTAAGAATGATCTCCCCACTTTTACCATTGAGATACTATGATAGGGCATGCTCATCCTGGCAATTCATGGAAATCGATGCCCAGTAGCTACAATCTGCATAAAATCTAAGCATGTACATACACATGAATTTGAACTAAACAAGAAATGGTGGGGAGTGGTGCATTGTGTAGATCTCGACTAGTAGGTGACTATGACTCCCTTCCTTAACCACATTAGAAACATCAAACATAAAGTAAAACATACAAGTACACCATACACATGCAAGTATGGGGTAGGCATTACATCCACCACCCCTAGACTTAGGTTTACTCCTAGAAGCCTACAAGAAAGATAAAACTAAAGCATTCACTATGTGGATCCCATAGGACTCTTTCCCCTTGTAGGAAGATAAGACTCCACTAAAAACACCCAAGCAAGAATTAAAAAATGCCCACAAGTCAATTGAAGGCATACTGCCATAAAGCACAAACATAAAAAAATATGTCTGAAATCCAACTCATAAGAGTTTTTCAATTTTTTTCCTTTTTCTATGTTTCATGAAATCGAGTATGAAGTTTCCAAGTGTTCAAGTTGTAAAAGATACATAACATTGTTTAAGTTATTTTTCAATTTAACTACTTTACAACTAGTGGTGCTCCAATATATCCAGAGCTCCCAATGTAGAAACTTGGACTCTAATACCAAATGTAAGGCCCCACTAGCAAACCCAAAAGAAATTAACCTAAAGTTTCACTAAGTTTGTCAAACATTTTTTTTAAGATAATAATTAAACAACAACAGATATAATATAGTGGAAGCATTAACTCACATACATAAAAACCATCATAAAACTAATTACATCTCTTAAGGGTCTCATGATGTTGAATCACATTTAAATGTTCTTTATGAATACTAAATCTGATACACAACAAATCCACATCAAAGAATTATTACAAGTACAATTCTAATTCAATAAAATATAATTACATAAGATGTCACTTGGCATAACTAGGATGCATGCTCATCCATTGTACAAGTCATGGGGTATGAAAAGCTCAAAGAATATACATCATAAATAAAATGCATTATCTCATAAGATCTCTAATAAAAATATAGTATAACAAAATATAACCATCCATCAGAAACAAAAAAATTAGAAAGAAAGGGTCAACTACACAGGTACATCCAGCAACGACATCCAATGGTCGGGTCTCAATGGTATAAGAAAAATGCACTACCACCCAACCTCATGGAACCTAAATGGCCTACTCCCACTCTATTGAGGAGATAAACTCAAGTCCCCTATGGAAATCAATCCATAATTCATAACCAACATATAGATCAAGAAATCACTTAAAAGAAAGTTATCTCGAAGGTACCAAGACACAAGTATCATCTAATCCCAGAGGGAACAAGGACACGTAGGAAATCCAATATGCAAGTGGGCAAGTGTCATTGCATTAGCCAATTCTAAGGGTACCCTAGAAGCCTCTCTAGACTTCCGCTCCTAGGGTCTCTATGTGGCACCTATATCCTCTCATATAGTTAAGGCTTACTAACGAAGCAAGGTTGCAACCAAGCATCCTCTCTACTCCCATCCTAGCCTATACTAGTATTTGAGGTATGGGTGAGGAAAGAATTGACTCTTATTAATTTATTTTATTCTCATTTAATGAAATTTTATCACTTATTAAAACAACTTACAATGGGTTACCCAGTCAGCCACTCTTGGCTCCGGCATCCATTACAAGTCACTTCCCAACGTACACATAGATTACCTAACCTAGGATCATAAAAGAATAAATCATAGGATCACAATTTTCACCTCAGTCCTTTACAAGTGACTGGAAAACACCTATAGATAAAACACAGTAATCACCTCAATCCTTTACAAGCAATTGGAAAGCACTTCTTGTTCTCTTTACTACATTATAGGTTATGTTTTCTACATCAAAAGTTGTCTTATTTGACCAATTGAGATGTGGAAAATATATGACGGAGATGTTTTGATAGATCTCATTAACCATAACTAAAGCATAGCCAATTAAATTTTCAAAAATAGAAAGGCCCACTTCAAAGGCTTTCTCTTGATACAACATTAACCACATGTAATCTATCTTTGATCTTTTGCACCTCCTTGATATACACATAATATTGATAGTAATCTTCTATTTTGGGTTGATGGAGATACAAATTAACTCCATGAAAATGGTCATAGATACATGATATTAAGAGCCATAATAGGCCTTTCATCATAGAAATAGAAAATTGAGCTTTTATAGATATTTTTATGTCGTCTTGACAATCTCATTGCTCTTAAAATCGAAATATGTTAGCTAAATCAATAATGAGTATCCATGTTTCTTTATTTTTTTCTACACATTTACATTCAGCTTTTCCATTTACAAACATTCTTTTAGGAATGCAAAGTAATTAGGAACATATTTAAGCAATTTACATGGAGCATTTTTAAAAGCCCAAATTCTCAAACATGACAAACTATTAAAATAAATAAAATAACTACCATATTGACTTAATAAGAGTGCAACTTTAAGGGAAAACATTTTTTCTAGGGAGCCTTCAGTTTTTTATATATATCCACAAAATTGCAACATTCATGCAAAGATAATTTTTCATCCCTACTTTCTTTTATAGATGTGATAAATATCCATGCACAAGTTTGTCTCTTAGCATGGATTCTATGGTTTGCAAACAAGTCAAGATAAATTATTTACTTCCAAGGATGTATGTCAATGCTGATGACAGATGAAACCCTTCCTCTATAATAGCTAGCTAGCTTCTCATACTAATAAGGGCTCATCAACTTTTCGAAGACAATGTAATAACTATTGAAACACATAGTTATTATGAACTCACACATCTAGAAAGAAAATTTCTTTGAGCTTTCACTCTCCACTACACATTGTAATATGATCATTGGATAAGAGATTCATTGAAAAAAGGGTCTATTTTTAGAGTTGAAGGACTATTAGACTTTCCTTTCCTCTTAACCCCTAGCTAGCCACTTGTAATTTGAATCAAATACCAAAAAAATTTGTATGAAATAATATGTTTGGAATACAATATTGGTTGGAACATGGATATGCTAGCCATGTGTTTTATTCATAACAGGTTTCGTCTTTGATGAAAACATATGTTCTTGTGTTCATTATAGATAAATATTTTGTACATTATAGAGGTTTATTGAGTTGAAAAAGTTGGCATAGAATGGCTTAAGCTATGTGAGCTTAGGATTATGTTCATGGATGAGTATAGATGCTACATCTATGTTCTATTAAGTTTATGTTGAGTATTGGATGAGTTATAGTTCATTTGGTACACAGTGGTAGAAATTCAATGTGTAGGAAATATTGACAAAGATAGCTATTTGTGAATTGGTTGTATCTTATTGGCGAGGTGGATTTAAGGTGAGCTAGATTGGATTGTGGTTGAAGAAATGTTACTATGTTTGTGACAGAAAATCTTAGAGATCATTTTAGAGAGGTCATGAAAGTAAAATGTGTGATACATTCTATGCATAATCAATTATGTTGGTGAAACATGTTGATCTTTATCGAAGATTTTATTAATTATATTGTAATGTGTGGGATCATTATTGTACTATTTGTAATGATGCATGTATTCCTTCTTATAGATCATTTTGGAGAGGTCATGAAAATGAAATGTGTCATACACTCTAGTAGCAGTCAATTATGTCGGTGAAACATGTTGATCTTTATTAGAGATTGTATTAATTGTATTGTAACGTGTGGGAATGTTATGTAATATTTATAATGATTCTTTAGGATGCATGTATTCCATTGTACATTAAGGAAGGTTTAACATGTTGACCTAATATGTTATTTTAATAGGGTGTAAAGGAAAGATGATTTCCTTAGATGTATTTTTCATTGTAATATCACATCACATGAAATGGCATAGATCTAATCAATGGATGTGATTTTGATCAAAGAAGAGTAGAGATAAAGTTAGTTGTTAAGTTTGATCTTTAAAGAAACTATATGGAAATTGAGTTTCAATATTGGTTAGTTTAGTACATTGGATTTTCTATCCTAGAGGTCTACTTTATGTTGTTGACTAAAGCAATTTAGATAGTGAGTTCAGTTTTCTTGATATTAGCCTCTAATAGGGTTTGAACCTTCTAAGAAGGGTATGAGGTCTCCTAACAAGGATCTTTCCTTTAACTAGGATATTTTTACTAATTGCATTTTATTTTTCTCCTAAAAGATTCAAATCCTTTTACAAGGAACTTATATATTAGCATACTATCTTATGGATGTCATCCCTATAGGGGTTTTCCATCTTATCAGGAGTTTTCCTAGTCAAAAACTCATTGTGTCACTATGTATGGTTTATCTCTTCTTATGATTCATTACTTTGGTTATTGATGTTGGATTTTAAAAGTTGGATAGGTTTAATTTGGTCACAATTGATTCACCTCAATGACCCCTCAACCTCTCTGTTGTGTAGGTATACTTTACTTTCTAACACAATATTCCCATTGAAAATAGATATATTAAAAAATTGCCTCTATCTAGGAAGCTTTAGTGCTTGGGATATAACTTTATGACCAATTTTAATGGAAATTTGAACAATTAGAACTTCAAACTTCATTAGACTTAGATTCGTAATGATTGAAGAAACAATCAATTGAGGGCAAGGAACAAGAAGGAAACCACCTACTTCAAAAATACCACTCTCTACAAATTTTTGGACAACAAGAGTGTTAAATTCTTCTCTCATTCTCCTAGTAATGCCCTAAATAGCCATATTTTGTAACTTTGTGTCTTTTATCTCATGTAGACTATTCCTTATAGCATGTGACATTAGAAACACTACGGTTCAAAATTATTCGTATAAAAGGATATTTATCAAGGGTTCTATGATTTTGATTATCAAATGATGGCTATACCCTAGAATTTAAAAAATATACACTCATAAGGTACATGCCAAATTAATGCATAAGTTAAGTTTCAAAATTATTGTACTTCTAATTCAAAAAAGATAGTAAAAATGGGTTAAACCCTTAACCTAAACTATTTGATTACATGCCTGCAAATATTTTGCCTGTTACTACCTCCTCAAATTGAAATGGGTTCATGATGCAGGAGCATCTTGAACTTGTTGGAAATCCTACATGTCAGTGTGTTTTGACCTCAAAGTTTGAGGACTCAGTCAAAGGGAGAGGTGTAGCTCGGTCATCACTGGGTAGTTTCTAGTTGTAGTGTTAACTGAGGTGCTCAGTTGGACTAGCATTACTCAGTCATGTCTTGGTGGTACTTGGTTAGTGAAGGTACTCGACATACACAAGGAGCTCAAGTTACATTACATGGCTTTGTTGTACTTAGTTACAGTATTGAATAAGTGGCTCAGTCAATGAACAGGTTCAGTTACTTAGTAGCTGGTGGAGCTTTGCAATGCTTGTGGTTTTGTTGATACTTGGTAATGGCATCTTATGGTTGTTCATGTCTTGGTTTTGGATTTTCCTGAGTTATCTATGGTCAGCCGACTTGGCATTTAATTTGGTTATATGTATTAAGTTTCTATTGTAGGCCAACTTGTGGCTTAAATGTGTATTTAATGAAAGGTTTTAGGTTGACCTATGTCTTATTTGGGTATAAGTAAGTGGTCTTATGGAGTCTATAAATATAATCATCAAGCTTTGAGAAGGGCTAGTAGTTGAGGCTTGGGAAACAAGGAGATTGCTTAGTGGGCATGTGAGCACAAGTTTAGATCTTCCTTGGAGGTTTCTACCAAAGAGTGGATCTGGACTAGTTAGGTTTTGGATTGGATCTTGAAGGTTCTTGTAGAACTATTTTTTTAATTACTATTGTATTTATCCAAAACCTAGAAGACCTTACAGCCGGGCACATTGCATGTAAACAGTTATCTTATGAATAAAGTGTTGTGAATTGGTAGTAGATCATGTTTCTCATGTTGTGTTTCCATTGTGTGGTTACATGGTGGGGGCTAGGACATATCCTTTTGAGATTCTCTTGCCTTTCACTACATCAAGTGGTATTAGAGCGAAGGTTTTCTTGAGCGTGTAGACAGATCATCGAAACTAAGGCAGTTTGGACCAAGACCTGGGGTGTAGATTATCTTATCGAAGGTTGGATCTAGCTAATTTTTTATAAAGATCTTGCAAAAACCTTGGAAGATGCCTCCAATACAATTGGACCTAGGGAAATTGAAGATCTATGTGATGCTATAGAAGTGAAGATCTCAAAGAAGATTAAAGAAGAATTTAGATCTGGGATGGCGCTAATGAAGAGTGACATCATCATTGAGATTGTAAGTGCTATAGGTGGTGTACCTCATCATCAAGGTACTAAATATGGTTATGAGCAACTCATTGAATACTTTGAGGTTAGTGGATCAAGTGGTGAGGATAAAACCAATCATGTGGAGAGACCTATGGCAAATAGGGTTCGTCAATTTGCTAGACTTGGATCTCAATTGAAGCTGAAGCATAAGATGGAGGTTTCTAATTTCTTAGGTAATTTGAATCATGAAGACCTAATTGATTGGATTGGAGAATTGGAAGACTACTTTGAGATAGAGGATATTAGAGATATGCTTAGAGTGAGGTTGGCATAGACTAAGCTAAAGGGACATGTTTCTCTTTGGCGGAAGGAATTATAGTGAGACAAAGAAGAGGAAGGTAAAATGAAAATCACTAGATGGATATTGATGGTGACTAAACTAAAGACTAAGTTCATTCCTATGGATTATGAACTTGAGTTGTTTAAGAAGTTATAGAATCTAAAGAAAACAGATATGACTGTGAAGGATTATACATAGGAGTTCTACAAGTTGACTATTTAGTTTTGACATAGAGAGTTGTCTAAGGAGAAGGTGGCTAGATATATTAATGGCTTGACATTCAATATTTAGGATGAGGTTGGTATGTTGAATATTGCTTCGGTTGAGTATGCTTATTAGTATGCCCTTAAGGCAAAAGAAAAGTTGAAGAGGAAGAGTCAAGGTAGTTCTCGAGGAAAGGAGAAACATGACTACTTAGAAAAGGCTAAAGCGAGTGTAGAAGATGAACTAAAATCTGTTGATTAGAGAAGATGGATAGGTAGAGGTGAGTTTAAGGGTACTTTTTCTAGATGTCATGAAGAAGTACATAAAGCTTATGAATTTCCTAATGCTGGAGAAAAAATAGTTTTTGTTGTGAACAAGGCTGAAAACCATATCAATGAACTTGAGAAAGGAGATAATTTGTTGGCTCGACGAGTATTGGTTGGTCAGCAGACACTAGAACCTTGTTAGGGGAGTAATTTTTTAAGGACTCATTTCAAGTCTAGTCATAATGTCTACAATGTGATTATGGATAGTGGTAGTACTAACAACCTTCTTGCTAAGGAGATGGTTTAGAAACTTGGTTTGAGAAGAGTAAGACATCCTTGTCCTTAAAGGATTGGCTAGTTGCAAGATGAACATTATTTAGAAGTGAGGGATCAATGTCTTGTTGATTTTAAGATTGGGTAGTATAAGGATCAAGTGTTGTGTGATATTATGGACATGAATGGTTGTCACATATTTCTTGTTAGACCTTGGTATTATGATTGCAGGGCTATGCATGATTGTGTCAAGAATGTGATTGTTATGCAGAAAGGTGGCAAGAAGCATTCCTTGATTCCTTTATACAATGAAGAGCTTGGTACGAGGTGATACAAGAGAATTAAGCTTGAATTTTGGTGGAGATATTCTTTTCATGGTTAGGGATATTTTGGAGACACATTGGAGAACTTTTCCTCATGATTGCATAGAGATTGGATGGATTGAGTTGAAGTTTGAGTTATTTTACTTGCTTCTGAAGATGTGTTTTTAGGTTCCTGTTTCAAGCTATGTAACTAATTTTATAAAATGAATTAGAGGATTCAAATTTAAGAGATTAAAGAGGACCTAGATTAATAACTATGGTTCAAAGTTTGAGTTCTAATTCAAGTAGAGCTAGGAGATATCATGATTTTACTTGGGTATCAATTTTTGAGCATTTAATTGTTATTGGAGGCCGACTTTGGCATTTAATTTATGTATGGGTATTTAATTTGTGTTCTAGGCTGACTTGTGGCTTAGAATAGTATAAGTAAGGGTGTGGTGGATTCTTTTATTCATTCAATGATGGAGTGATTCATTCAGAGGAGGAGGAGTGGGTGTGGAGAGTAGCCGAAGAGCAATTTTTCTTGAGTCTGTAAATAGAGCGCAGAATGTGAGGCAATTTACAGCAGGATTGTGATGGAGTTGTGAATGTGTAGATAGAGTGCCAAATGTGAGGTAGTTTACACTTGGATCTTGGATGAATTCTAAGAAGTGCTAGTAGCTACATCTTGGAAAATAAGGAGATTTTTTTATCAGCTTGCTAGCACAAGTTGAGATCTTCCTTGGAGGTTTCTACTAGAGTGTGGATCTAGACTAGCTAGTGCTTGGGTTGGATCTTGAGGGATCTTGCAGAACTATTATTGTAATTTCTTTATATTTGGCTATAACTGGGAAGGCCTTATAGCTTGACACATTGCATATAACAGTTATTTTATGAATAAATTATTTTAATTTGGTATCAAATCTTGCATTATTATTTCTTGTTGTTGTGTTTCTACTATTTAGTTATTTTTTGGGGGCTAGGACATCTCCTTTGGAGATACTCCTACCCTATGTTGTGTTAGATGGTATCAAAGTGAAGGTTGTTCTTGAGTGTGTAGATAGATCACCGAAGCTGAGGTACTTTGTACTAGGACTAGATCTGAGTTAATCTCGATTTGGTGCTAGATTTTCTTTTTGGAGCCCTAGATCTCTTGGTTGTGAGGTGGCAGATCCTGATTCTGACCTGCAATTGCAGAGGGATTATAGATGGATCAATGGATGTGATAATGGAAGATTGATCTTGTTGAATCATGATCGTAGAGAGTTTGTGGATTGTAGATCCATGGTCCTAGACTTGTGATGTGCTTCCTGATTGTTCATGTGAAGTGGCAAGATGCGATCTGACTTGCAAACAATTCAAGGTTGTCACAAGGAGCGTAGGCATGATTTGTTGCAAAGGGTTTACGAAAATCTTGGGATATGGCTCTAAGAGGATTGGATCCTAAGATGATTGTGAATCTTCATGATGTGGTGGAGAGGAGGTTTTCTGAGATGTCTACTTGATTTGAAGCTAGCTTGGTTGATTGAGTTAAGGATGGGGTGAGGAAGGAATTCTGTGGATGTTTTGGGAGTTGGAGTCTACCAATCCAGAAAAGAGTTGTTTGGTTAGTTAACAGATTGAGGTGGAAGAGGTTGGTTTTGTTGATCAATTTATGGAGTCTGATACAAAACTTTCAAAGTGACTTGAGGTTGTTGCTAAGGATATTCCTAACCTTGTTGATGTTGGGATGGAGATTAGTTTTGATGATCAGTTGGTTGAGTCTGACATGGAAATTGCAGAGCACTTGGTCATGGATGATCTAGTTGCTATTAGTGATGAGTTGTGTGTTACAGAGAATCTTGTTGTGAGTAATGAGATTTTTGGTGTTGTGAGTTTGGCATGTGTTGATGGAGATCTACATATTGCTTCTGATGTTGATTCACTAATTGCTGATGTGGATAAGGGTTTGTTAATGAAGCATTATGTTCAGTTTGTTTGTGGGAGTGAGCATGCTGATTGGATGGTTGAGATTCCAATGTTTGATAGAGTGATGCAAATTTGGATGATAAGCAAATTGGTTTTTTAATCTCTATTGGAGTGGAAGCCTTTGGTGAAGATGAAGATGGTTGTTTCTCTTTCTTTGGGCATCAAAGTGTGGGACACACTTTTCTATTTACCTGGGGAGTTTGATGTAGGAGCATTGAGCTTGGATTTTGGTAGATTTATGATTTTCATTGTTAGGTATGTTTTGGAGACACATTGGAGAACCTTTCCTCATAATTGCATAGAGATTGGATGGATTGAGTTGAAGTTTGAGTCGTTTTACCTTGCTTCTAGAGATGTGTTTTTAGGTACCTATTGTAGGCCATGTAACTATTTTTGTACAATGAATTAGAGGATAAAAATTTCAAAGATTAAAGAGGACCTAGAGTAATAACTATGGTTCAAAGCATGAGTTCTAATTTAATCAGAGCTAAGATATATCGGGATTTTACTTGAGTATTAATTTTTGGGTATTTAATTATTGTTGGAGGCTGACTTTGGCATTTAATTTATGTATGGGTATTTAATTTTTGTTCTATGAAAACTTGTGGCTTAGATTGGTATAATTAGGGGTGTGGTGGAGTCTTTTATTCATTCAATGATGGAGTGATTCATTTAGAGGAGGAGGAGTGAGTGTGGCGAGTATCTAAAGAGCGAGTTTTCCTGAGTCTATAAACGGAGCACCGAATGTGAGGTAGTTTACACTTGGATCTTGGATGAAGTTGGAGAAGAGCTAGTAGACGTGGCTTGGAAAACAAGGAGATTTTTTGGTGGACTTGCAAGCACAATTTGAGATCTTCCTTGGAGGTTTCTACCAGAGTGTGGATCTGGAAAAGCTAGTGTTTGGGTTAGATCTTGAGGGATCTTGCAAAACTATTATTGTAATTGCTTTGTATTTGGTCATAATTGGGAAGGCCTTATAGCTTGACACATTGCATATAACAGTTATTTTATGAATAAATTATTGTAATTTGGTATTATATCTTGCATTATTGTTTCTTGTTGTTGTGTTTCTACTGTGTGGTTATTTGTTGAAGGCTAGGACATCTCCTTTGGAGATACTCCTGCCTTGTGCTACATCACAAGAAACCCTTGTATTGGTAGCCAAGTTGATTTGAAGGATTCTAAGGGGGATAGATATCAACATGGAAATAAAGCATGTGATACATCAAGGATGGATTTCAAGAAGTAGAAGTGGAACAAAGGAAAGAGTATGCAAGTTGAAGACTTGGAGGATATGTATGTGAAGAACCAATTTGGGATTTATGTGCTAAATCCCAGAAGATGTTCTTCTAGCCATTAAGAACATATTTTTGAACTTGAGGTGTCTGATGTAGGAGCATCCTGAACTTGTTGGTAGTCCTACATGTTAGTGTGCTTTGTCCTTGGAGTTTTAGGATTTGGTTAAAGGAAGAGGTGTGGCTTGGTCATTACTAAGTAATTTCTTGTTAGACTATTAAACAAGGTGCTTGGTTGGAGTAGCATTACTCAATCATGTCCTAGTGGTAATTGGTTTGACGCAAGTAAAGGACGAATAACTAGGGCCAAAGGCTCACCCAGCTATCCAAACCACCCTGCAAGAGTTAACACAATGGAAGAAAACACAAGGATAGCAACCAAAAGAGGAAGAAGAGAGAATACTTTTATTGATTCTTCAAATATTCAATATGCATGCCTAGCTATAATGCCTTCTGGGTTACAGCCAATTACAATACATTGATATACAAAGATCCAATAGCAAATTTGCACCTTCGAGTCTGCTCCAAAATCTTCTTTCTTAAAACTTGCCTAACTCTAAGCCTTAACACTCTATTTATACTTTCCAAAATGGCTTACGGATCATTCTAGAACATTACATAAGAGGAAGGCCAACCCAAAAATGGTCTGAACTCATCCCAAGAAAAGATCTTAACATAAATTTCACAAATAAAATAAATCTTGCAAGTTGGCTCACAAAAATCATGTCCAATTACTACCACTCAGCATACACTGGATAACTCAGCACATGAAGAACACTTGGCATACACTGAGTAACTCGGCACATGAAGAAACACTCGGCATACAATGAGTAACTCGGCACATGAAGAGTCACTTGGCATACATTGGGTAACTTGGCACATGAAGGAATTGCTACAGTAACTCAACACATGAAGGAATTGCTACAATAACTTGGCACATGAAGGAAACTAGATTGCTACATGAAGAAAATCGGATTGCTAGGCACATGAAGAAAACTGGATTGCTAGGCATGTGAAAAAAATTGGTTTGCTAGGCACATGAAGAAAATTGGATTGCTAGGCACATGAAGGAACTACTAGGCACAAGAAGGATTGCTAGGCACATGAAGGAACTACTTAGGCACATGAAGGAACTACTAGGCACATAAAGGACTACTAGGCACATGAAGGAACTACTAGGCACATGAAGGAACTAGTAGGCACATGAAGGACTACTAGGCACATGAAGCAGCTGCAAAATGAAAAAAATAAGTAGGATAACAAGGCAACCCAGGATGCTCCTACATTAAAAAATTAGGGTTGAAAGAAATGATTCTCCTAAATCATTGAGATGTCCCAACCTCGACTGAATCCAACTCAAATTGAGAAATCTATGAAGCATCTTCAATAGGTCTATTCTTCCACTCCACCGAATATTCATAGTAATCTCTTCCTCTTGTACTCTTGCCGACTCTCTAATCCAATATCTATTCAACTTCTTTAATCTACTTCTTAGGATAATCATCTGATACAACAACTTCATCCTCTGACTCATGATACTTATACAAATCAGCAATATTAAATATAGGAGATATATCCATGTCATCAGGTAACTCAACTTCATAAGCATTACCACTGTTAAGCTTCTTCAAGATATTACAAGGTCCAAATTTCTTCATCTTCAGCTTACTACTTGTTCCAACTAGGAATCTTCCTTTCTTTAGATGAACCATCACCTCATCACCAACTTTAAATTCACGGTGTCTTCTACACTGATCAACATTCTCCTCGTACTTCTGATTACTTTGTTCCAATCTCAACTTCACTTCCTTATGTAAAGACTCCATAAAATCAGAAAATTCTTCTCCTGCAGTGCTTCTCTTTTCTTCACCAGCAACATCTCTCGAATTTGATATATCTCTAGGATGCATTCCAATAACAATCTCAAAAGGTGTCTTTCCTGTACTCCTATTCACAAAATTATTATATGCAAATTTAGCTTTTGCCAATACCATCTCCCAATTACTTGGCTTATTCCCAACCAAACATCTTAGCAAATTTCCCAAGCTTTTATTCACAACCTCTGTCTATCCATCTATCTATGGATGAAATGTAGAACTAAACTTCAGCTCTGTACCCATCTCCTTCCACAAAGTCTTCCAAAAATAACCACCAAACTTACTATCTCTATATGAAATAATACTTCTTTTTAATCCATGAAATCTCACAATCTCTTTAAAGAAAAGTTTAGTAACATGCTCAGCATCTGATGTCTTCTTACATGGTATGAAATGAGCCATCTCAGAAAAAATTTCTACTACAACAAATATAGAATCATACCCTTTTACTGTCTTAGGCAACCAAGAACAAAATCCATACTGATATCAGTCCAAGGTTTCTCAAGAACAATAATAGTTATATACAAACTAGTATTTTGACTCACTCCCTTTGCAAGTTGACAAACTCCACAACACTTTATGAATTTTTGAACATCCTTATACTTTTGTGGCCAATAATACCTCTCTTTTAGCAAACTTAATGTCTTATCAATTCCAAAATGTCCAGCTAATCCACCACTATGCTTTTCTTTAATTAGATTCAACCTCATAGGACTTCCAGGAATACACAATTTAATACCTTTGAACAACATACCTTCTTGAATGAAATATTAATCATACTTACTTGTGTGGTCTATCAAATTTGGTGCTTTGCACTCTCTCCATGCCTCAGAAAAATTAGGATCAACATCATATAACTCTTTCATCTCATCAAAACCAATAACTTCAACCTTCATTTTAGTCCACAAAGAACGTCTTTTACTCAATGCATCAGCAACTCTATTAGTAACTCCACTCTTATGCTTAATGACAAATGTAAAACTCTGTAAATACTCAACCCACTTTATATGTCTCTAATTCAATTTATATTCACTTGCCAGGTATTGTAAAGCATTATGATCAATATACAACACAAACTCCTTAGGCATCAAATAATGTCTCCACTTCTTCAATGCTTGAACAATAGCATAAAACTCTTGATCATACACAAAATATTTTCTTTTAGCATCATTCAAATTTTCACTAAAGAAAACAACAAGCTTACCTTCTTGACTTAATATAGCTCCTATTGCATTACCACTTGCATCACATTCAACTTGAAATACTTTGTTGAAATTAGGCAAAGCCAATACAATTAATTCAATAACCTTTTGTTTCCAAAGTCTCAAAACTCTTATCAGCTCCATGTATCCACTTGAATTTCTTTTTATCTCCCCTCATTGTTTCAATCATAGCATTACAAACAACATTGAAATTCTTTATAAACTTTCTATAAAAACTAGCCAAACCATGAAATGATCTTACCTCACTCACATTCTCAGGTGTAGGCCATTCCAAAATTTCTTTAACCTTCTCTAGATCCATCTTCAAACCATTAGCTGAAATCATAAATCCCAGATACGCAATCTCCTCTTGCATAAAAGAACACTTTTTTAGATTAATCAGCAACTTTTCCTCTTTCAACCTCTACAATACTTGTCTAATATGATCAAGATGTTCTTCCTTAGTCTTACTAAATATCAGAATATCATCCAAGTAAAAAATCACAAACTTACCCAAGAATCTTTTCAAAACTTCATTCATCAACCTCATGAAAGTACTATGTGTATTAGTCAAACCAAAAGGCATAACCAACCATTCATACAAATCATCTTTTGTCTTGAAAGTAGTCTTCCATTCATCACCTTCTCTAATTCTGATCTGATGATAGCCACTCTTCAAATCAATCTTGGTAAAATACTTTGCTCCACTCAAACAATCCATTATGTCATCCATCCTCGGCATAGGAAACCTATATTTCATTGTGATCTTGTTAATGGCTCAAGAATCAGTACACATTCTCCATTCTTTTTGGGTGCTAATATAGCAGGTATAGCACATGGACTCAAGCTTTCTCTGATCAAACCTTTTTGCAAAAACTCATGCACTTGTCTGTTAAGTTCTTCATTCTCTGCAAGTGTCAATCTATATGGTGCTTTGTTTGGCAAACTAGCTCTAGGAATCAGATCCATACAATAATTTATACTTCTTATTGGAGGTAAACCATCAAGAATATCATTGGCAATAATGTCTTTATACTCATCCAGCAATTCTATAATTTCTACTGGTACTTAGCTATCACTATCTGCTATCACTCGATCATTACTAGCTTTTGCGACTCAGTCATTATTACCAACACTCGGTCCTCTAAAAACTATGGCAAAACAGACTTGATTCCTTTTCATTTCCTTTTCAAATTGTTTCCCATTAACCATGCAAATTTTTACAGTAGTACAATTAACCTCATCTGGACTTTCAATCAAAGGCAGCAATGTTTATTTCTTCCCATTTACCCAAAGAGTATATTGATTTAATCTTTCAGCATGTACAACATATTTATCATATTGCCAAGGTCTACCCAACAAAATATGACAAAAAAATTTGAACTTCACAAGGCATTGCTCACTTACCAATATCTTATGCTCATCTTTGATCCATGAAACATGATAGGGTTTGTGATGTTTCAACCTTTACAACTACAACTTTGTAACCAGCTCCTCTGATACTATGTTTGTAGAACTTCCACTATCAATGATCACTTTGTAGCATTTTCTAGCCATCTTACATCTTGTCTTGAAAAGACTTCTCCTTAAAATAGGTTCCTCATCACTTCCTTTATTACATAAGGTTCTTCTCACCATCAGATTTTCTCTAGCCTCAGGTCCACTTGGTGAACTCTCAATGTCTTCTTGAATCATAGCATTTCTATTATTATGTCCACTTTTAGATGATCTACATTCAAAAGATCTATGCCCTTCTTTGCCACATCTAAAAAAAATTACCATGAAATCCACCTCTAGAATAGGAATTACCTCTTCCTCAGTAAGAATTAGTGCCTCCTCGGTAAGAATTACCACTTTTCCATTCAGTTGTGCCTTTGTCATCATTCTTC
This sequence comes from Cupressus sempervirens, assembly GCA_028749045.1. NCBI lineage: Eukaryota > Viridiplantae > Streptophyta > Pinopsida > Cupressales > Cupressaceae > Cupressus > Cupressus sempervirens. The sequence goes on along the minus strand of CM053790.1, from coordinate 2,053,732 downwards.
CATTCGGATTTTTGTTTATCCTATATAAAACTTTCAGATCTGCCACCTTCACCATAAGATCTACCTCTACCTCTCTAGAATCTGCCACCTCTACATCTTTGTCTTTAATCATGATTCTTTGTCAATATCTCCTCAACCTCCAAGGCATATTTGTATGCTTCTTCCACACTCTCCAACTTCACAAAATTTATTTCATCTTGTATTCTAGATCTCAATCCATTTATGTACCTTGCAATTTTTTCAACATCATCATCCAGATGTCCAGATCTGATTTCCAGTCCATAGAATTCCTCAATATACTCTTTCACAGTCATGTCTTTTTGCTTCAAAATTTGCATCTTTCTTAACAAGCTAACTTGGTAATCAATAGGAAGGAATTTTTTCTTTACCTTGTTCACCATCTTTGGCCAAGTTCTCATCTTCTCCTTTCCTCTCCTTTGTCTATCAGTTTGCAAGTGCTCCCACCATAGTGATGCATGACCTTTCAGCCTAGTGACTGCAATCTTCACCTTTTTGTTATCAGGAGTGTTTTCATACTCAAAGAACTTCTTCATATCAAAGATCCAATCCAACACAACATTGGTGTCCAATTTTCCATCATAAGGAACAACTTTTGTAGTAGGCTTTGAATTTTCTTTAGACAACACTCGCAACAATCTTTCCTCATCTTGATCTTCTTCAAATTCTAGATTATGGTTTGGTGTTGCTACTTCATCATCACTTACATCATCAAGGTGTGTTCCTCTCCTTTGGGCTCTCTTCATAGCATCTAATCTGGCTACAATTTGTCTCAACAGATCCAATATAGAATCATCAACATTTTTTCTACCACAAATCATCTTTACAAATCAGGTTCCTTCAAGATTGTAACCCTCTGCAAGTTATAGGTCAAATCCACAAATCTGCCACCCTACAACCAAATCCAAATTAGGGTTCTACATGATCCAATCTCCACAAGGATGAACCTCAAGCTCTAATACCAACTAACATAGGGAAAGGATGAATAACTAGGGCCAAAGGCTCACCCAGCTATCCAAACCACATTGCAAGAGTTAACACAACAGAAGCAAACACAAGAATAGCAACCAAAGCAGGAAGAAGAGAGGGTACTATTATTGATTCTTCAAATATTCAACATACATGCCTAGCTGTAAGTCCTTTTGGGTTATGGCCAATTACAATACATTCATATGCAAAGATCCAACAGCAAATTCACAACCTCAGTTCTGCTCCAAAATCTTCTTTCTTAAAACTTGCCCAACTCTAAACCTAAACACTCTATTTATACTTGCCAAAATAGCTTACAGATCATTCTAGAACATTACATAAGAGGAAGGCCAACCCAACAATGGTCTAGACTCTTCCCAAGAAAATATCTTAACATAAATGTCGCGAACAAAATAAATCCCTCAAGTTGTCTTGTAGAAATCACGTCTAATTACTAACACTTGACATATATTGGATAACTCAGCACATGAAGGAACACTCGGCACATAAAGAAACACTTGGCATACATTGAGTAACTCAGCACATGAAGAGTCACTCGACATACACTAGGTAACTCAGCACATGAGGGAATTGCTACAATAACTCGGCACATGAAGGAATTGCTACAGTAACTTAGCACATGAATGAAACTAGATTGCTAGCCACATGGAGAAAATTGGATTGCTAAGCACATGAAAAAAATTGGATTGCTAGGCACATGAAGGACTGCTAAGCACATGAAGGAACTACTAGGCATATGAAGGACTACTAGGCACATGAAGGAACTGCTAGGCACATGAAAGAACTACTAGACACATGAAGGACTACTAGGCACATGAAGGAACTACAAAATGAACAAAATAAGCAGGATAATAAGGCAACCCAAGATGCCCCTACATCTTGGTTGGTGAAGGTACTCAACATACATAGAAAGCACAGCTTATACTGCATGGTTTGGTTATACTTGGTTGTAGTATTGCCGGAGTGGCTCAATCAATGAATAGGTTCGATTACTTGGCAATTGGTGGAACTTAGTGATGCTTGTGTTTTTGTTGATACTTAGCAGTGGTTTTTGATGCTCAATCATGTCTTGGCTCTGGCTTTTCTTGAGTTGTCTATAGTTAGCTAACTTGACATTTCATTTGGTTATATTTATTTAATTTTTTTTGTAAGCTTCCTTATGGCTTAAATGTGCATTTAATGGAAGGGTTTATGTAATGCCCCACCTGGAGATCCTTGGAAAAAGCATTCAATTCAAGCCAAGTTCTTTTTTTTACAAGTATGAATGCACATGTCAACATCATATAGGGATCACAAAGATCGCAATAGAAGACTTAACCAAAATCTTGGCAACCAACGAATCTCCAAACACCACTACCAAACTAACACACACCCCACACTCAAGAACAAAAATTGAAGATGACATTAGAACACAAAATATCTGATCTGTTGAATCATGGAACCACAAGTAATCCTAAAGGGTACTCAAAAGTCCAAATTGCATTCTCCAAAAAATAGTGGAGATGCCCCCTATTTTTCATGTGAGAGAATAATAATTTACAATCTCACGTGAGGAAGTACCTCTTCATGCAAGAAAGTACACTAAGCCACAAGAGGAAACACCATCTTGTGTGAGGACATGCTTGGCCCAAAAACCAAAACACCCAAAATAGTGTGGGGTTTTGCACAAGGATTCACACAAGCTACATGAGGAAGCCTAGCACACCATGTGAACATTTGCATTCTCGCATGAGAAAGTACAATTTTGTGCAAGGATACAAATCAACAAGATAGAAAACATAATAGTAAAAGATAGGAAATAAATTTCCTCCACACCGAGGAGTACCAAATCCACATAAATCGAGGAACAAACACTCGAGTGTATAAACAACAAGATGCAATGAAAAAACAAAGAGGAACATATATCCATCTAAACTATAGTAGTAAAAGAACATAATTAAAGCAACATTGCAATGTATAGAAATAACATCATGATAACTAAACAACCAAACTAAGTACGCAGTTCCTCCCAACCATCAATAACATCATAAGACCATCATGGATCCTAGCCATCCCCCACGCATAATATCCCAAACCACAGACCAAATTGTCAATGTTATCTTATGGGGACATCACTACTAATATTTTCTATCACATAGGATTAAGGAAATCTAACATGATAAAAGTAAAGCATTAGATAATCCAATAAATCAACCACATCATCTATCATATGCTAACATCATATGAATAGGAAATCTAACATACTAAACAAATAAGCAATATATATGTTAATAAAGAAATTCACATCATCTAATCATATGCTAAACATCATAATACAGGAATGCATCAAATAAACTAACATCATCTAAACAAGATATCCAAGCATTCCAATGAAATCATAAATCATAGGAAAGCATACTCCGAAACTCGAAGTATCAAGTGAAAACATTTAGCAATGGTCGCAGTACGATAAAAGACCATCTCTGTGCACTAGTCCCCAGTAGTGGTATGGGTAGCTATGCCTCCCAACCACATGGAACCCATAGGTCTACTCTTGTCATGTTGATGGAGATAATGATCAAACCACCAACACACAGAAAGCACAACATCCATGACTAACACTCACGCCAAACAGTATGATGACTGAAACTAAGAATATAGATAATGCATAAACTACAGGTCCTGGTCAAACACTCAATGGGCTACTAAGTAGGGCTTGACATCATGGGGAGTTGCTTGCCATTGACAAGCCCAAGCTACTATTGGTAGCTACTCTTCTCAATAGAAGGTGCACAACCTAGTCAACAACTCTTCTCAACAGAAGGTGCACAACCCAAACATTTTAATTAGCTTATATTCATTACCACCCAGTATGTTAATTTAGTTATCACTTATATAAAATTTCTTCTACTAACAAATAAGAAATAGTCGTTAGGTTGCAAGATAGAAGCCCCTCCATGTGCTACCCTACCCTACCCATGCTCATCCAACGATGAGTTCATGTAGGCATGCATATTCCCAAGCCAACCCCAATGATCATAACTTATAGAAGTACCATGAAAGATCGGGCCTCACACGTCACCCAAAAAATGTATGCACACATACTCATGTGTGGTACACTACCATCACAAAGATCATAACACAAGGATTGGATGAAAACACAAGCAAAATATCACTCAACCGAAAACAACTCAAGAGGATGGATTCTGCATGAATCCCAAAGAACAATAATAAAATCATACATCATGAAATCACTCAACCAGCCTCAATCTGGGAGTATGGATTGTACACAAATTTCAATGATGCAACAAGACCAAACATCGTGATCTTACTCAATCAACCTCAACCTAGGAGTACGAATTCTACATGAATCCTAGTGTCCACAAAACAATAGAAAGGTCCAAAAAAAACAATAACACCAAATATAAAATAACTCAATCGAACACAAACTCAGGAGTATAGATGTGACACACATCCCAATGCAAACATAAAAGTACAAAAATGGTCAGACTAGAATCCTATAGATAATCCAAGTCCATGACCAATCCCATACCAAGAAAACTTGAGAAAATTGGGTGGCATGCAAATCGAGGCACAAAACCTCAAAACTCAAAAACTTTGAATTTAAAACTCATTTGGTCTTAGGGCACAAAAGCCACAAATATCAAATAAAATTTGGGTTTGGAGCCTGTATGCAAAAACAACTAGCATAACAATGCAAAACCTCAAACCCTCAATTTAAAAAATAGGGAAATGCTTATACCTGCCCAAGCGGGTAGAGCTAGCATATAAAAATAGAGGGGAACACTAGTTCTCAGCCTCCTAACAACTGGCTACCAAAAATAGAAGCAGAAACGGAGCTGAAATAATAAAATGGGAGAGCCCTACATCACAACCAAAAGGAAAAAATGGGAATCTAAACCATAAAACAAAAAGCCCACAAAAGTAGCCAAAAATTGTGACAATCCAAGGTCTCCCTGAGCTGGATCCAATGAGCTCAATCTCACGATGATCTCGCACCCATAGCTCCCATAATGAACAAAATAGTAAATCCTCATGAAGAGGATTTTGAGTTTTACTCTCTAAATTTCTAATTCAAAAGTGAGAAGTGAGGAATTAAATTCTTTTTTGGATACTTATTCACTTTTTGAGTGAATAATCGATTAGGGCAAATAACCAGCCAACATAGTTAAACCCCAAATCGACCCAAAAAAAAAAGGATATTCCTATCAATAAGAATTCATCTATGGAAGAGCTACCAAAAATTAAAATAAATCAATTAAAAGCTCAAAAACCCAAAAACATAAAAATTTCCTTAGCAACTTTCGCGACAATGCAAACCTCTAAATACACAAACACGCTTACTAGTCTAATCACATAATGCAATTGAGTTCAAATTTAATAATCACTAAAAGGATTAATTAAACAATTAAAATAAGCATACATCAACCATTCAAGAACAACATTGGTAAAATATGAATGGTTGAATCACTAACTCCATGTACCACTGTCAGGGATATAAATCATGCACACTAAACAACACAAACAAGTGCAATTGCATATAACAACATAGTTGAAGCAATAAATGCATTAAATCACCTAATTTAACCATTTATTTAATTATTTTAAAATAATCCATTTACATCACTCATATTTGCATAAAGCATAACAATACAAGAATGAAGTAAATAACCATAGTATTAAATCCATCACATAACATAATCAAAGATATGTCCAAATATCGGATAACTAAATATCATCATAAAACACACTGTCATCTCAAAATGGCATCATCATGCAATATGATGATCAACTGAACAACATAGTATTCTAACATCTATGATACTGAAATCAAAGTATAAAATCTGACCCTTACTCATCTCAAATTTAAAACATAACACGAGTAACAAAATATCTCTCAGATCAAAATATAACAAGGTAAATATCTATAGCACATAACCAAAGAATCCAACATGGACAATCTATCTCTAATTATTTAAGCATTTAATAATGGTTGTTTAAACAACATTAAAAGGCACTTAAAACACATAAGTGAACATAGTCATAAACATGACTAACCACTGCTACAGGGACCTAGTCCAATGTAACATGCTAATAGTACATAGTGCAATCTCTATACACATCTCAAGGTAATCATAGAACAACATCATGATACCACATCAATCCTGTTAACCACTGGCACAAACCTCAGTGAACCATAAATCACATCAATAATCTTATAAATCAACCAAAAGCATAATCAAAGCAACTTATACAGTAACATAAATCCAATTACCTCAACGGTGTAAACCACTCATGGTCCCAATCAAATCCCATCACAAGGAGAAATCAACAAGGTTTCACCCATCAAGATGACTTATAGAAGTCAAATGGGAGAGGCACTATAGTTTATTTAATTTGTAATATAGTAGGATGACCTATGGCTTGATTGACTATAAGAAAGGGTTTTTATGTACTCTTCAGATATAATCAATAAGCTTAGAGAAGAGAATGAAGTAGAGGAGAAAACTTTAAGAAGGGCCAGTATTTGAGGCTTGGGAAACAAGGAGATTGCTTGGTGGGCTTGTGAGCACAAGTTTAGATCTTCCTTGCAGATTTCTACTAGAGTGTTGATTTGGACTAGCTAGGTTTTGGGTTAGATCTTGAGGGATCTTGCAGAACTATCTTTTTAATTTTCTATTGCATTTGGCCAAAACTTGGAAGGCCTTATAGTTGAGAACATTTCATGTAAATATTTATTTTATGAATAAAGTATTTTGAATTAGTATTAGGTCTTGTATCTTGTGTTGTGTTTCTGCTATGTAGTTACTCACTAGGGGCTAGGATATCTTCTTTGGAGATTCTCCTACCTTGCACTACATTAGTTCACATGAAATGATAGCATTAATTCATTTAATTTCCATGGAAAAAGTACACCTCTTCATTTTAAAAAATGATGTCAATATTTGCATATATTTTTCTACTTCACCAATCATTAATATGAGCCACTTGCCAACACCTCAAAATCAACATGGTTTGGAACTAGGAAATCCATTTAATTTATGTAGTTAGAAACATTTTTATGAATAATAATACTCATTAACAAGTAGCCTTTTGATCACACAATTTAGAAACTTGACAACTAAACAACTCAATTTCTATGAAAGTTCAACATTTGCTTGACCTATTGACATAAAGGCTACTAATCACAAAATAATACATTATATTGAGAAAGATTAGAAGTATTGTTCCATATTAATAAAATATAGAAAGACTATTTAAATTGATATCATGTGTACAACTAAACTCATGGCTTACCAAACATTATTCTCTATAGTAACTTTATTTTGCATAAAATGGTCTTCCTTATATTAATTGTTTCCATCTAATTTAGGGACAACAAGAGTTTTATATTCTTCTTTCATTTTCCTATCAATGAAATGGAACTTGGTCAATATCCCCAACCATAGTAAATGCCTTTAGTTTTAGAATCAATACCAATACATTTGCATATCTTTTACTACCTCACCATTCATTAATGTGAGCCACTTACTGACACCTTGGAATGAACTTTACATGTAAATTGGGTAATCCATTTAAGTTGGGTAGTACAAAACATTTTCCCTTTAAGTTAGGTAGTCCACTACATTTTGACCTATAGAAAAACACTAGAAATTTCAAAAACTTCCTAGTATACTAACATAAATAGAACCAAGCATAGATTAATATGTTTCATTTTGGAAGACTTAAAGTTGGGCCATCACAATGAAATAGACATAGTTTATTAAAATCCTACCCAACACCACTCTTCACCCAAACTTTAGATGATGCAAAATGGGCTTAGCTTCATAAATGATTTCCATGCAATTCCTAGGCAATTAGAGAGCTATACTATTATCTTATTCTTCTACCAATGCCATGAATACCCATGCATATAACTTTATCTCTAAGAAACCATGTAGGTTGTAGCCCTTAGTAGGTGATGATGTGAAGGCTATTATGTTACATTGAGGAAGACTACAAGTCTTGAACCATTCCAATGAAATAGAAAGACTTGATTGAAATTATTATCACATGTACAAATGAACTCATATCTTACCCAATAATTTTTTCCCTAATCTTCTTAACTAGTTCCGAAAGTAAAATTTTTACCACAAATAACTTCATGTGAAACATCACACGTAATTTTGAAACTTCTTGGTAGCATGATAAAACATATAACTAGTAGACAACTATCCAAGAGTAGAAACACAATATTAAGCTATTCTTTTGGGTGAAAGAAGTTTTATAATTCTAAACACTAGAATTGGACAACTTCCTCATTGTGTGAGATAATATTCTAGAGCTAGACTTGGAATCAACATGTTTCTAATGATGTGAGATAATACAAGGGTGGTAGATAGCAGTTTGGTAGCAAAAACATAGAATCAAGCCATTCTTTGGGGGCCAAAAAATTGCCCAATTTAGGTAAACTTTTTTATAGCATGAGACCATTTTTGAGTGGTAAACAATATTCTAGAATGAAAAGTTCACATGAATAGCCTATTGGCTAAAATATTTCTTTTTCATCTTGAGTTTCTCTATCTACATGTTTAATTAAACTTTTCTTCTATATAAATTAGAAGTTGTTAATTGGTGAGTGTGCATTCATATAGGTAGATCCCTACTTATTTTTTCATATTTATTTATTTTTCATTTATATCCTCTTTATTTCAATAAATTATTTTCTCATTATTACCAACCTATCACCTGTGTTCTAAATGTTATCTATACAGTCTAGGAGACATTATATAATTACCTTCTATTAAAAAAAAGATATGTTTGTTAGGTGTATTTAACATAAATGAAAAGATTTGATCTTAGAGTTGTTGAACACTTGTGAATTGTGCTATCTCTATTTTAGACCCATTCTAAACCCAACCTAACATATTATAGGAAAAAAACTTCCCATGTTCCTATGTGTGCAACACCATATAGTAGGGAAAGCATACTTATGACCATTAAACCCAACTTTGCTAACCCATATATCCTAAATGGTGCATTATATTTCAACAAATTTGTTTGTTTTCTTTGTATGTGAATTAATTTCTTATAGCTAATTTTATAAATTCTATGTATTAACAATGCTTGTTGTGGGATCTTTTATGCACATAGGGACCAAAAGTGGTTATTTCAAAGTGTCATGATGCCTACTTAAAGATGCTCCAATAAGTGTGCACTACAATCACCTAAAAAAAAATTAATATGTTTACACAAATTACAAAATAGTCATGCACCATGGGTACTACTAAAGAGACAACTCTTCTAATTAAAATCTAGAAATACTAACTACTCATACTATATGTTGATGACTATTGGTATATGTAAAATTTATAATAAATGTTTACTTATCATTTTATTCCTTTAAAATTAGTAACTCAAAGATGGATAAAAAAGAAGCAAATGATAATTAAAACATAGATGGTAATCCATACTATTACTTAACTTCTTCAAATACAATATTACTTAAATTCTCTTTGTAGTTTGGAAGAGAAATAGGTGTCTATCATAAATACATAATACTTGGGGGTGGGGCAGGGGTTAATCTATATTCCAACACTTTTTTCTCATTTATGAATATCAAAAATAAATCAAATACTTGCATAAATAACCAGATTGAATAATAGTAAATTGCATGCAATAAAGAAACTCATAACACCATTTTTTTAGCTATGAAAACCTTGGCCAAGGGAAAACCCTGACCCACAAAATGATTTACTAATCAAAGGTAACTTATGAAAGGATTTGACCTTTTAAGGAGTCTATTAAATTCATATAGTGTATTTTTCTTTGTTAGAGGATTTTGACCTTGTTAGAGGCCTCAACATTGTTAGGAGTTGTATTACAAAATGATCTTAGTTCTGTATAATAGTATACAACTTTACAAGTAGTATAGAGAAGTACAAAAAGATGACTAATTAATATCTCAAATATTTGATTAGTCATTTGTTGTTACTTGTATCTGATTATCCCCATATACCTCTTATTTTATTTGATCATCAAAACATTTACATAACATCACAAACAAAGCTCATATATCATAAATATAGCATATCATAATCAAATGGTAAATTTGCACCAACAAAAATCCTTCCTTTATACCCTTTTCCTCAATTATTTGTTCATTCAGCATGAATAACTAGCTCACACATTTTCAAAACATATTTTTTACAATCTACTAAGGATTAATATCTAGGATTTCATCCCTATATTTCTAAGTCCTTGAATTGATAATTCAATTCAATATCTTAGCCAAAATAACCAAACGTCACTTGTTCTCTTCTTTCATGATAACAAACTATTAATTATTTATTCATCCAAAGCATGTGGCAAATAACATATAAAAAACTATTCAAGACCTAATATGTTAATTTTCTTCTCTCGTCTTCTAAGTCAATCTTTGGAATCTCTAGCATATTAGGTCTGGCATGCTTTTCTTTAGTCTTCTTTGTTTCTTTTGTTTTCCTGTCTCTACCAACCTTATTTCTTTCTTTGGCCTTAGATATTTTAGATTTGGGGCCTTGGTCATTTTCCTTCTTCCTTGGTGTCCTCTTAGGTTCACTCTTTACTTGTTCTTCTAACTTTTTTGTAGGTGTAGACCTTGTGGATCTTCTACGAGTACTATGAATTTTTTATACAAATTTTACCTTTGTAATCTCTACCTCCTCTACATCTCTTCAGTATATGACCTCTGAAATAGGCTCTTTAACCTACTTAGTGCTTATTCCTTCAATCTTAGTTCTTGAATAGAATTCACTTGATTTTCTTTTGATCTCTTTCCACTCTTCTTTGGTAATACCACCTTCCATGGAAATCATCTCTACCATCTTTTCAACTTTTCTCTTCCTTGTATGCTTGTAAAATTGTTCCCTAAATAAATTGAATTTCTCTTAGTAAGCTCCCTATCTCTCACAAGTTATATCCTTAGGTAAATCAAGCATTAATTTTTCATAACCTTCCAATAATTCCTAGGTTACTTCATATCCCATAGGATGTATGAAGACTTCTTTGGGCTCAAATGCTTCCATGCATGTGCAATAAATCTCTACCATAAAGAAAATAGTTTCAGCATATTTCTCACTGCTACCCTTGGAATACTATATCTATGTTTCATGTCATTTCAAAATTTATTTATCATTCTAAATATGTTTTTTGTGATATCTTCTCTATACTACATGTTACAGTGGTCAGTGGTAAGCTCCATAGTACAATTGTTACTTACCCAAATTTTAGGATGCATATTAGGAAATTTGTGCATGATATGAAGAATATATGTGTGATTAGTGATCCAAATCTGAATGGTTGATGTTTGTCATGTTTGATTATTTTCAAGTTTTCAAGTAATTTCTACCCAAGGATCTCACATATGTCAAAATGTTCTTTATCTATAATCATTTTATAAGCAATCTGAATAACTCTCGTTGCAACTAAATTATGTCTTGTACCATAGTACCTATTATACCCAAGTATCTTAGCATTAATCTCACATTTTTTTCTTATGTATGATAGAGTCATAGTCCTCCAATCCCACTTGGTGATTGTATTCTTCTCCACTTGCTTTTTTCACTAACTTGGTAACTACTACAAATGTACTAGCATTTTCTAAGCTAGTCACCAGGTGTTTTAGTTATTTTTTTATCATTGTGGCTTGTTCACCTATCTAGAACATACCATCACAAATCCTACTCAAAAAAATTCCAATCCACTCCTACTCCTCAAATTCTTCATAGTCAACATATTGCAGAATGTTTAGGTTGGATAAACGTGAATACTCTAGTTTTAGTGACTTGTCATCATTGTAGATCTTGTCTAAGCCTATCCCAATATCAATGTCTCCATTTGTCTCTAACTTACAGTGAACGTAAGCTCTAATATCATCTACATTAAATATGCCTTTTGGAGTATGTAAAAATGTTTCAGTTGGGTCATCTTCTATTGATATGTAAGAATGTTTTTTAAATTGATAACTTGGCCTATCTTTTACATTGTAAAGTTATGGTTTATCCATGGCTTCCTAACTTTACAAATAATTGCAATTGAAAGCTTGAATTCACTTCACATAGACTAAATACATTTTTATGATCTCTTTAGGGCACAAAAAAAATCACTACAAATGCTGCCATATCTATTTTCAATCACACTCAATGATCTCTTCTCTATCTCTTCGCTCAAATGGTACACAATAACTCCATTTTTTCTCTTAAATCCTTGCAAAAACACTTTAGCAATATATGTGAATTTTAAAAGGAAAAAAAATGATGAAACTTATAGAATAAATCAATTTCCTTAGTGATCTTCTAATTATTTGAACTAGCATCTACGAACTAAGATTCAAGATCTAGAATGCCTGACATATATATAACCAACTTCTCATATCTTCATTCTATAATTTAGGGATCGTATAATTTACTGGGAATGACTCCCCTTATAGATATGATAGTTGTTTAAGATGGATTAAAAGGGTTAGTGTTAAGCATTGCATCTACCTTGTTCTCTATGCAATTGTATACCTTTTTCTTCCATTATTTGTGTTCATCATTTTTCCTTCTTTGAAAAGTGTATTTTTAGCTTTAATATTGTTTTCTATTCACATTATCATTCCTTCTTCCACCAAAGTTATTAAATCAATAGTATCTAGTTATATTTCCTAAATTATTAAAAATATGGCATGTAATAACTGCATTTCCATACCTTGGTCCAAATTGATTAACTTGCAATATGCAATCCCTACCAATGTGTCCAAAGTTTTTGCATTTGTAGCACATAACTCCATTATTATTGACATTTTTCAATCCAAAAGGTCCTATTGATGCCACGTTAGGTCTCTTATTTATTTTGATAATAGATCTCTAATTAGGCTTCTTGCATTCACTACCCATAAAGAAAGAAATTGAAATAATACCAAATAAAGGGTTTAGCATCCAAGTTGCCTTTGTAATCTTCCTTTATGTGTTCATAGTTGTTTTTTGCACAACATTTTCCTTTGAATGGTATCGTCATATCTCTAGGTTTTTCAATATAATATTTAGTTTGGTTGATCTAATCTAATGATTGATTTGGTTCCTATTCAAGTTCATGTTCCACTATAATCTATGATCCTTTAGACAAATCTCCTTCAATGTGTCGAATTCTTATCATGTCTCCCTTAGGTTTCTATGTCATTAACTTATCATCGAGTTTATATGTGCTTGAATATATATTCTCAAGATGTTTCCTAGTATGAACAAGTTCTCCTTTTACAATACTATTATACTTCTCAAGTTTTGGAAATTTCAAATTTGTATCTTCAAGTTTAGATGTTACCTTAGTAAGTTGTGACTTCAAGTTTGTGACCTTAATTTTTAGATCTTCTTCTATGTTTTTCTCATCTAACATTACACTCATCTTTAGTGGTGCGATCTCAAGTTCATACTTTAGTATTTCATTCTCTCTCTTTCACTTGAAAACTAAATTTGAATCCTTGACTTCATCTATTAGATCTTTCCTCTTAGATCTTGAATTTTCAATTTGATCTTTCAACTTCTTAATGAAATCTTTTGAATGCTTAAGCTTGGTCTTCAATCTTTCTATTCTCATCATTATTTCGATCTAACTCCTCAAGAGTTACTTCATAGTTTCTTTGCAAATCTTCTAAATCCGTAGTGATCTCCCTCAAGTTATTAGAATTCTTCAATGTAACCTATCTCTAATACCAATTGTTAGAAATAGGAAGGGGGGTTAATTAATATTCCAAAAAAAATTGTCCAATTATGGATAATAATAATAAAGGAAACATTTACATAAATAAACAAACTAAATGAGTGTAAAGTAAATACAATAAAGAAACATGTAACACCATATTTTGTTAACTAAGGAAACCCTAGCCAAGGGAAAAACTAGGTGGGAATGGTACCCAAAAAATGATCCACTAATTAAAAGTACCTTATGAAAGGTTTTGACCCAATTAGGAGTCAATTATATTCATATAGTGTATATGTCCTTGTTAGATGACTATGACCTTGTTAGAAGCCTCAACCCTATTAGTAGTTGTAATACAAAATGAGCTCATGGCTCTACAATAATACACACCTTTACAAGTAGTATAGAGAAATACCAAAATATGGTTGTACTTGTAATGTCCCCACTAATAGGGTTAGTTAGGGGCAATTAATACCTACAAAAATAAACATTAGAATCAATAATAAAACTATCTTATTCAACCCTCTAAATTAATCCCAATCTTAAGGATGTCTCAAGATTGGCCTTCATAGCTCATAGCTACTTCGTCATCATCTCCAAAGCATACCCCTTAAGATTCTTCTTGGATGGGCATCCTCTATCCAAGGCCAATGACATATGAATATGTTTGACAACATCAAAATATTCTGGCAACATAGAGAACTCTTGGCAATGGTGGTCGGTTCAAGGTGTTAATACCTTGCTACCCCCATGCTTTAAGTCTTATAATTCTCCTAATAGATTAGTGTATTATTACTTGATTTCAACGCTTATTTTTCCATACATGGGATTGATTACTACTAATGTGCATACAATTATTTATAACTAAATAACATATAATAACTATCACCTTACATTTAAATTATATAATCTTATTTGATAATAATACTATTACTATAAATTGATAATAACAATTATACTATTACTATGCATTAGTAATAGTGTAGACACCTAAAAATCTTTAGAAAATAAAGTATTTTTATTTTTTGAAAAATTCCTGATGACATCATCATTTATTAATTTATTTATTTATTTATTTATTTTTATGCCATTAAATCCCTTTATCTTAATTAAAAATATTTAATTAAGGAATCCCTCCCAAAAATGTTTAAATCTTATTTAAACATTATTTCCTTATTTATTAATTATTTAATTAATAAATTGACAAAAAAATCCAAAATAAATAAAAAAAATTGTTTTGCCCAAAACTTGGTCAATTTCCTTAAGACCACTAACCTCTTCCAAAATCTTCTAATCCTTTTTTAATTTTGATTAAAGGTTAATCCCATCATTTCCTACACTTAATCCCAACTCAAAATATTTAATTAAGATTAAATATTAATCCTCATGTTTATTAAAAAAGTTTTAATAAATATCTCCTCAACCCAAACCCTTGAAATAAATAAAACTTTATTTATTTCCTAAAAATCTAATTTATCCTCATCCTAAGAAGTTCTAAACTCTTCTAGAAAGTCTTCATCCTCATCCTAGGAAATTCTAGACTATTCTAGAAAGTCTTTATCCTCATCCAAAGTCTAGACTCTTCTAGAAGATGTCTTTAAACCTAATCCTAATCCCCTCCTAACCTTGTCACATTCCCTAAACATGGGTTAAGACTTACTAACCCAAGCCAAAGTTAACAAATATCTCCTCCTTCACCCACCCTCATTAAATGCCATCCACTTTGCTATCCCTAAGCTAATCCTAAGCCATCCTAATCCATCCTCTAATAATTTGCACAATCCTAAGCAAGCTTAAAACCCTCCTAATCAAGCCCAAGTCAAAATTGCTCTCATATCCCTCAAAATATCTCAACCATAAAACTTTATGAAGCCCACAAGGTCATAAATGACTCTTCCAAGCCCTTTTATTTCTCTTACAAGCCATTATGAGGGTCTTTATGAAGATTTTATCTCTTGAGCCTCCTTTGTTGACTCATCCTTCCCCTTTCCTCCATCCTCTCACCCTGTGACATGTGTCACTCCCTGATTGGCGGTAAGGAAGCGCAATCCATGTGCTCTCTTCTCATGCAATCTAAGCCCTCCATGAGCTTTTTCCCATCCTTGCATCTTAGCCCTCAATCCCTCAAGCCTCTTGCCTATAAATTGGATCCTTCCCCTTTGCAAAATAACACAATCCATGAAGTAAAGTCATAATGCCATTTTAAGAAGCCATTTTACATCAAAACCATAAACTCACACCCAAATTCCAACTCCATTTGAAGCCCTTTTTGAAGTATAAGCTTGAGAATACATCCTATCTATTTAGACAAAGCCACTCAACAAGAGAGCTTCTTATTGAGAGAGCCCATGAATGGCTCATATTCTTAATTGAGAGCTCATCTTAGTCTATCTTGAAGTTTATGAATTTTTTTTAGTTTATAGAAGCTTTATTTAAATTTGGTTTCTATTAGCATACTAACATCGCTCATATACATTTTGGCACGCCCGGTGGGACCCCGCATGGGTCATCTTCATTAGCATTTTTAGTCAAGTTTTGTATGTCATTTGCTAATTTTGGCTAATTTTTCTTGTTTTTGTGATTGGTAGGATTATATAAATTGGTTTTGTAGGTCCACATGAGCATAAAAAAGACAAAGGAACTCATAATCTATCTCATAGTGTTTGCAGATTTTTCAAGCTTAAAGGTGGACAAAGCACTTGGAATTCTTTTTCCTCTTCTTGTCTATATTCTTCTTATTCCATGTACTTCTTCTTCTTCTTCTTGAGGGAGATCTTGGCCATTTTTTTTGAAGGAAGCAAAATCATACACACTTCTTTTTAGTGCTTAAAATGAACTGCTAAATCATACTTAAATCCATTAAAAACTAAAAATTTGCAAAAAAAAAAAAAAAAAAGCCTTTTAACAAGTGAAACTAAACCAATTCAATCATTCGCATCCTTGCAACATCAAGGTTTTAGATGCATTCATGCAAAGTTAGGAACGCTTCATTTTTTGGAAATTTAAAAAGAACTTCAAGTTTCCATTTCAAAAGGTTCAAAATCAACACTAAGTGCACACTAAAATCTAAATCAAACTCAAAGCATCAATCAAAGATAAAATGAACCTCATTTGAAAATATTTTAAAATTCTTTTAAAGATCTCATGAAAACTAAGAGTCCTAAATGGTTGCCAAAAATTGTCCTAAAAGCTTTGTTATTTGTTCCAAACAAATGTCTTGTTGCAAAATCTTGAATGTTTCTTAGGTTTTTCATGCATCAAAACAATCTAGGAATATCATTTTTGGGCTTAAAATATGCAAACTAGAACACAAAATCTTAAATGAAAACCAAAGTCCAAAGATTCATTTTCACTTTTGAGTCCAAAACAATCTTGAATGATCTAAGGTTAAAACAAAGCACTTCAAAGTTCTTAAAACAACACACAAAATCTCAATCTTGAATGCTCAAAGGAAAAAAATTGAATGTTTAATCACTTGTCTTTGAATGCATGTTGCTAAACACACTCTTGAATGCCATGGATTAAAATCAAATTTTCCTTGAATGCATGATTAAAATAACAAATCCAATCTTGAATGCCAAGGATCAATTAATTATTGCAATATCAAACACTTCATTTGGAGCTTCTAAAATTGAACAAAACAAATCTCTTTTCCACATGCAATTTAGGTAAAGTTTGATTTTTGGACATTTAAGAAACTTTGTTAAGTTAAATACAAATTTGCAAAAATCAATTTGAGTAGTTCCTTGGACTCACCTCTTTTCTAATCACCCATCAATTCAACCATTGGTTGCAATCTCACCGCCATTTATGAGGATGGGTCTACTTGAAAAAGGTGTTAAATGTTCCACAATCTAACTCACTCACTTGGTCTTTGAACATTTGCTTTAACTTTATCAAAAAATTTAAATGACCAAAACTTTAGCTTAAATCGATCACACTTCAAGTTTGGGCACTAAAATTGAACAACTATTGACGTGGAGGGCCTCTGGGCATGCGCTTGACAAATTGAGTCTCACACATCTTTGCTTTGGGATTAAAACAAAATCACACCAACTCTTGAATGCTTTAAAGGAAGGGCCTCCGGGCACGCGAGTTTTCTTTTGTTGACCCTAACTCTTCTTCTTGTTTGCATTCTTTGATCGATTTACTTTTGTTGGTGCTTCAAGTTGGAATTGAACATTGTCTCTTAAACATGAGTGCTTGCAAAGTCTAGATTAGCACACATAAGAGTCAGTTGGTAAAAGAACAAGAATGTTTTTTTTAGCCCAAGGTCATCCAAGTCTTCTCTCCCCTTGTCGTCTTTCGAGGCCATCTTGGGTGCATAAGATTAGGATCCAAAACCTTGTTTCTTTTTAGGAGGCCTCCTTGGGGATTTCATCACCCTTTGGACGACCTCAACTCTAGCGTTCTGGCAGAGTATAAGAATCGGGAGGTGAATCGAAAGACACCTATCTTGGAATCAAGATTTTTGTCACTCGGGCTTAGCCTCAAGGAACTTTATACCCTTGAGATGTGAAAGAGGAGAAGTGTGTTACTACTCCTCTCGGCTGTGTGACATCTTGTTGGTTTCATCTACGGATTTGGGCCTCACGTACCTTTGGATATATCGAGGACTCCCTAGCTAAACCAACTGTCAGCCTTGTAGACAACCATCTAGAGTGTTAATGTGTTTGAAGTGACTGATCAAAACATTTGTAAAACATACACACTCCTCAGCACAAGTATCACATTCTGAGAATCAAAAACTTCTATTTGGTTGCTCCTATCTATTGCTTTCTTTTTTATTTGTTGAATGAATGTTTGCCAAACTTGGTCAATCCTACCTTAGGGTACACTTAGCGTAGTCACTACCTATTCTAGAAGTTGAACAAGTTGAAGCAAAATAACCGAGGTCTCTCAAAGCCAAGCAAATTCAAGAATTGATGTCAGAGCAACCCAAACCCAAATAGAAGCTCCACAAAGTTAAACTCAAACCATCTCAGGCATACCAAGAACTTTCAGCCAAGAGAAAGGAACTAACACCAAGTCCTCAAATTTCCAAACTCCACAAAGTAGAGGAGAAAGCTACTGACGAAGCCCTTCAAGATGCCTGGTTAGATCGCACCATCCAATTTAACCAACATCCAGGAGTTAACAATGCTTATGCCTTACCAACTAGGCATGATTTCTATGATTAGACCCCCTTTTTCTCCACATCTTCTTGCATAAGCTTCACTTTTGCATTAGAGTCATCTTTGTAGGAAAGCCAACCATCTTTAGTCTTCCCCTTAAGCATTTTAGGTCATCCATCTCATTTAGAATCAAACCATCTAGCGAGCAATCCAAAATCTTCACATCCAAGCCTTCAAAATTGTTGTCACTTTTGCCAAAAGTTTGCCATTCCTAACATCTTCCAAATCCATCAATCTCACCAAGGTTATCCCTTTGACAAAGCTTTGTCTAGGGTAATATAGCTTTGCCACTTGTTATCCCTCATCACCTTGAGCTAAAGGTTGGGATCCACAAGTGGTCAATCTCGTGTTCTTCCTAAAGAATCATCAGTCTATCCTTAAGTTGACACAATCACCACCAAGCTTGCACATAGGAAAGTAGACCTTTTGTGCTTTGGCAACATATCTTTGAAGTTAGAATCCCCAACCCAATCCTCCTTAGGTTTTGTCATATAGCTTTGCCTCAACCTAGGAAATCATTTGCATAGAAAAGCCTTCTTCCCTTTTGCATCCACCAGCATTTGTTGCATCTCATCCCCAGGAGCATTTTTCATGCCACCCATCACTCGCTTAGCCAACAAGAAAGAAACAATGGAGCCCTATCATTTGGATCGAATAGCCTCACCCCCCTTGAGCACTCAGCCATCCTTTAGCCCAGAGAAAGCTATGCCATCATCTACTGACATTGAAGCTTTCATGAACTAACCAAGAAATGTGGTATTGGTAAACACCATTATAGACAAGAACAAAGAGATAATCATGGCTAATTTTCGAAGGGACAATGTAGGAACCTTTGAATTTGGAAGACCCCCTCCATTATCAGATCCATCTCACCTATTTTTTGGGTAGCTGCCACAACCCATAGGCTCTTATGATCCAAATTATCCTCAATATATGCCAAAAGAAGAGCCTCCAGCCAATCCATATGATCCAATAGACCCAAACATACCATCATCCACCCAAGTTGAAATCTCCATGCCACAAGCCAACCCAAACACCACCACTCCATCCTTGGTTCATACCTCTCCGCTCCAAACCCCCTTTACCCAAAACACCTCACCGTTCATGCCCTTCACTATTGTTGCTGCTGCTCCCCAACCCAGCCTTCCAAATCCACCCATCTCCCAAATTAGTGCTAGCATCTTTGGCCAACCTCAGCAATATACAATAGGGATGCCGCCCATGGGGCCAAGTAATCAACCTTTCATCACCCCCATCTTGTTCACCACAGCCCAAAGCACAATCCCATCATTTCCATTAGGTCTTGGGAGCTCAGTGCCGTCAGCCACAAATCCACAAGCTACTACCCTCACTCCACAAAGCTATCAAACCCAACAAGCTACTACCAATATTCTGCCCAGCTCTCAAGTGACCCAAGCTCCCACCACCACTCTACCAAGCTTCCAAATCCAGCCACCAAGCTATCAAACCCCATAAATTCCATTTCCTAGCTTTCAATTCCCACCACCTCCACCACCAAATAATCCATTACCTCCTATTACCAACTACTTTTCAATGCCACTTCTAGGAGGTAACCCACCAATCCAGCCAACCACCAATTATTTGCAGGTACCATCCCAAATGGGGGCGCAGCCTACATACCTTGGTCAAACCCTACAAGCCCCTTGATCCTTTCCCCAAGCTTCACACCCATCTTATACCTTACCTCCACAAAGCAATCCATTTATCCCACAACCAGCTTATGTTCCTCAATCCCAACCTCAAATCCAATATCAGCAACAAGCCTTGCAACATATGCAGCAATATGTGCCACCTCCACCTCAGCAACCCATCATCCACCATTCAGTTGCCCAAGCCATGTACAATCCCTACCAGCCCATACCTCAAATCCATCCATATTCCATTCCCCCATCTAGCACATACCTACCTTAGGGCACTCCTATATTGGGGGCACCCCAGCCATCACCCATTAATTCAGAATGGAAAGCTATGAAAATAGCTTTGAAGAACATCCAAGAGGGAAATGATCCAAAACCCTTCAAGTTTGAGAATGTGTTTCCTTACCCATTTGATAGAGCCATTACCATGACACCATTTCCCAAGCATTTTGAGACACCCAAATTTGACAAATATAGAGGAAAAGGAGACCCTGTCACACATATCAAAGAATTTTACATGCACTGCCAAGAAGTGGCATACGATGATGTCTTCCTCTTGCGTCTCTTTCCCAAAAGCTTCGTTGGACCAGCTCTTGAATGGTTTTATAGAATACCATATGGTACAATTAAAAACTTTGTTGAATTGTCTGAGGCATTTGTAGCCCAACATGCCCATCTTGTTGAAATAGAGCTATCAGTAGTTGATCTTGTCCACACTAAGAAAAAAGGTGGAGAAAGCCTTCCCGAATATCTACAAAGATGGCAAACCCTTACCACCCACATATATTGCACCTTTCCAGAGTGCCATTTGGTGAAAATGTTTATTGATAATGCCCATCCCAACTTGGCTCACCACATGACTATGAACTGTTTGCAGACCTACAAAGACATCAAAGAGAAAGGAATGATCCTTGAGCAAGGACTCATTAAAGATGGTGTGGTCAAGATTTACAAGGAAGCCAACCAAAATCAATCACATTCCAATGACAAGTCTAGGTATTGGAATAAAAACAAGCACGTTGCAACAGATGGCGTCACTGACACAAGACATGTGAATATTGTTGGTCCTTCTCAAAACCAGTCCAACCCACCATATCAACCAAACAATCAACAAGCTATCAAATACCAACAGAAGAACCACCAAAGCTATCAAAACCACAATCCAAGACCCAAATTTCACGGGTCTAGCAATCAAGCTAATGCCATCAATGTAGCTGCAGGACAAAAGCCCAGATTCCAACCTACACCTAGAAACTATACACCCCTTGGTGAGCCATTGGATGTCATTTTTGAGAAATTAGTCAAGGAAAACCTCATCAAATTTCCTCCTACCCAGCAAATCAACCCAAGCCAATCTAAATCTGCATGGTACAAAGATAATGAGTACTGCAAATTTCATAGGGTAAAAGGTCACACTACCCTCAGATGCATGAAACTGAAGGATTATGTGCAGGACCTCATTGATCGAAAAGAAATCACCGTTGGTGCCCAAACCTCTCCCAATGCGGGCTTACAGATCTATCAAAATTCTTTTCCTCCACACAACAACCAAAATCCTAGAAAAGCACCTATCCAAGCCAACAACAACAACACCAACAACCGCCAGCCAAACCAACAGCATGGGAAGAACAATGACCACACTTCATCCTATATAGACTATGGTAGCCTTATAGGTTGTATATCCGAGAAAGAGCCTTCTGTCAATGTTATCAATATCTAAGGACCAAACAATGAGTGTGCAGTCACCACTTGAAGAGCACGATTTAACATCACAGGCCCACCAGTTTCACCAGCACCATCAGCTCCATCAAAAAGCCAGTACAATATCTTGGAACACCTTGGAAACATGCCAGCTCAAATCTCCATTTTAGACCTTCTCTGCACTAGTCCTATGTACAAAAACATCCTTGATAGTGCTCTCATAGAATCCTGTATCCCTTCAGATATCAACGCTACTAATTTTCATAATCTCATTGGACACTTATCCTCCTCATGCGCCCTATCATTCAAACCCACCGACATACCCGTGGTCGAGCAAAATCACACCCTTCCACTTCGCATAGCCATCATGGTATCCAATTTTGCCATGAAAAGAGTAATGATAGATAATGTATCAGCCTTGAATATTTGCACCCTAAAATTAATAAAACAAGCTGGGTATACTGAGGCAAATATCATCAGTGAGGTTATCATCATCAAAGCTTATGACAACTTTGAAAGAACCACAGAAGGAACTATTTTGCTGCCAATCAAGGTTAGGCCAGTCATCCAAGAAACACTCTGTCATGTTATTGATCTAAACCTACCATTTAGCATCCTCCTCGGTCGCCCATGGATTCATGCCATGAAATTTGTTCCATCCACTTACCATCAGTGTGTCAAATTTCTGCATCAAGGCACTGAGGTAACCATCCATGCCGATCAAAAACCCTTTGCTTACTGCAATGCGGTTAAAGCCTCATATACAAACCATTGCCCTGGAATTGATATCGGCACAGCCATCGCCAGCTCATCCCACACTTGTAATGACCCAAAAACCATCCTCGCCTCCACCTTATCTACCGTGAAGATAAATAACAAAGGCTGTGGAGAGTATAGTCTATCAGATGCATTTGCTGTCAGGGCACTCCCACTTGATACACATGCCCATGGACGACTGACATATCACAAAGCTAAGGAGATTCCACCTCCTCGATACAAACAGTTTTTCCCAACAACCTTTGTATCCTCGAAAATCCCTCTTCATGAGGAGCTCACTCCATATATCAACAATTTTTTACATAAGGATGCACCTCAAAGGAATTAGGCACGCCTTGATCACTTCAGCCAGAAGTATCCCTAGGAACATAAGCTCATCACTAACAAATGGAACTATCAAGGTGGTGGTCTAGGACCAGAAGAAAGAGGCATGCAGTGCCCCATCAACGCACACAAGCGGGAATCGAAGTCAGGTCTTGGCTTTGGCATACCCACAACTGAGGGCACCAATACAAATGGTCACGCTTTTTTGAACATTCATTGTGACCTTGTCGACATCGAAGACATTCCTGAGGAAGTTAAAAAGAGAGCCTACGATGATATCCTAGACCAAATCTCCCTCGGAGACTCTGTTCTCCAAGAACTATCCATCCACCTCATTGACCTACCACTCACCCATCCACAACTCATAGATTGGGACCAACCAAGCATCATACACATTGATGAGTTCACATCAGAGGAAGCGCTTCTAAGATTCATGGGAGCTGAAACACCTCACAACAAAACAAAGCCAAATTTTGCCTATATCTACAAGCTAGATCCCAAGGGCTATTTTGGAGAAAATCCCCAACCTAGTGCCGATACACCCAAAACTGGAACTAAGGTGAATCTGAGACTAGCTAAGGCAGTGAAGAGAACCCCTCAGCAAGAACATCCAGAGCCACAAGCAGAACATGAGGATTTAGCATTACCTCCTCAAGATAATTGACCAGAGATATCTTCTATTCTAATTGAGGATACTAGGGAAGTCAACATCAATTCTTCAGAGATCCTTAGGCTTGTTCACATTGCTGCATCCCTATCACAAGACCAAGCTGATCTCCTCTTTGAGGTCTTAAGAGAGAACATTGGCCAATTTTCCTGGTCATATCAAGACATGTCAGGGCTTGATCCAAAGCTTGTAGTTCATCATCTTGCAGTCAATCCACAGATCAAGCTCGTCAGACAAAAGCTTAGAAAAATGCACCCCAAGGTGGCATTACTGGTCAAAGCTAAGTTAGAAAGAATGTTAGTTGCTAAGGTTATTCGACCTATCGACTATTTAGAGTGGATCTCCAACATGGTCCCCATCACTAAGCCTTTTGGTGACATCAGAATCTGCACTGATTTCAGAGATCTTAACAAAGCTTGTCCAAAAGATGATTTTCCCTTGCCCAACATAGATATGATTGTAGATCTTATAGCTGAACATGAAATTTTGTCCCTCATGGATGGATTTTCTGGGTATAATCAAATCAAGATTGCAGAAGAGGATTAGCATAAGATAGTATTCACTACCCCTTGGGGAACCTTTTCCTACAACATGATGCCTTTTGGCCTAAAGATTGCTGGGGCTACCTATCAAAGAGCTATGACAGCCATTTTTCATGATCTCGTCCATAGCATTATGGAGGATTATGTGGATGATATCTTGGTCAAGTCTCATACCTTAATGGATCATCTTGCTTACCTGGAGAAAGTCTTTGATAGGTTAGCCCAATATCATCTCATGCTAAATCCCAAGAAGTGTGTCTTTGGGGTCACATCTGGCAAGCTTCTAGGCTTCATAGTTTCTAAACGAGGTATAGAGATTGACCCCAAGAAGGTTAAGGCTATCTTAGACATGCCTCCTCCCCAGACACTGTGACAGCTTCGCTCTCTTCAGGGAAAGCTTCAATCCGTTCGACGCTTCATCTCCCAGCTTGCAAATAAGTGTACACCATTTTCACATTTATTAAAGAAGGATGAGAACTTCAAGTGGGATCCTTTATGTCAGTGTAGCTTCAACCATCCCAAGCAGTATCTCATCAATCCCCCTATCTTGGTTCCACCAGTTCCTGGTCGTCCCCTAATTCTGTACATATCAGCAACACCTACTGCTCTAGTGGCACTTCTAGCACAGCTCGATGACTACAGCAGAGAAAGAGCCATCTACTACATCAGTATAACCCTAGTTGGTTATGAACTCAATTACACTCCTATGGAAAAAGCTTGTTTGGCAGTTGTTTTCTCAACTCAAAAGCTTCGCCACTACATGCTAAGTCATACCATCCAACTAGTCTCCAAGATTGATCCTCTCAAGTATATGCTCTCTAGAACAGCACTTACAGGCCGTTTGGCCAAATGGGTTATGCTCCTTAGTGAATTTGACATCCAGTATGTGGATAGAAAGGCAATCAAAGGGAAAGCTATAACAGATCACCTAGCTGATGCACCTCTAATAGATGCATATCCTTTGATCACAGAATTTCCAAATGAGCATATCTGCCTAATTGAAGAACAGCCCCCATGTAAGCTTTATTTTGATGGTTCATACACATCTCGTGGATCAAGGGCAGGGATATTGTTGGTCACACCTCAAGGAGATTACATTCCAAAAGCTTTTAAGCTACAATTCCCTAGCACCAACAATATAGCTGAATATGAGGTTCTCATAGTAGGATTAAAGATAGCTGCAGAATGGAACATTATTGAGTTACAAATCTTTGGTGATTCTCAGCTCATCATCAAGCAAGCCCTAAATGAATATCAAACCAAAGATGAAAAGCTATTACCCTACAAAGAGCTAGTTGATCAACTAACCCAGCATTTCACAAGGCTTCAAGTTACACAAGTGCCTCGAATACAGAACAAAGCAGCAAATGCTATGGCTACTATGGGCTCACTCTTAGAAATTCCCCAAGCAGCTAAACAGTATGAGTTTTTAGTGGAGCATCTCCTCACACCCGCCTATGCGAATGATGATTCAAATCGTGTTTGTATCTTGGTTGGTCCCCAATCCCCTTGGTACCATGAGATTCACACTTACCTTAATGATGGTATCATATCCCCTCACCTCACACGTACCTAACCCCAGAACCTCATTCAAAAATCATCCTGCTATGTTATCATAGCCAATACCCTATATCATTGGGGTTATCACAATACTCTCTCTCGATGTTTAGACAGAAACGAGGCCGCAATGGTGTTAAAGGAAGTACACTTTGGACTTTGCAGTGCCCACACGACTGGTATTGTCCTAGCGCAAAAAATCTTTAGAGCAGGCTATTATTGGCCTACCATTGAAGAAGACTCCTATGACTTTGTCAGAAAGTGTCTCCCATGTCAGCAACATGCAAATCTTGTGCACACTCCAGCACAGGATCTACAGCCTATTGCACCACCTTGGCCTTTCACTTGTTGGGGCCTTGATCTAGTTGGAACTATCATACCCCTCTCATCTGATGGACATAAATGGATAATAACAGCTACAGACTATTTCACTAAATGGGTGGAAGCAGTCCCCCTAGTCTCAGCTATAGGAGTTCAGGTCTCCAAGTTCATCTTGTACCACATTATTTGCCGCTTCGGCATCCCATCCACCATCTTCACCGACCACAGAGGTAACTTTGAAAATCTCAACATGGAAGAATTATGCACTTCCCTCCACATCCATCACTGCTTTTCTAGCCCATATTTCCCACAAGGTAATGGCCAGGCAGATGCAACTAACAAAACCCTCCTCAAAATCCTAAAGAAAGTTGTCAATGATTTCGGCCGTGATTAGCACCTACAAATAAATCCAGCCCTATGGGCCTATCAAACATCCTTCCATACACCCACAGGTACAACTCCATACTCCCTAGTCTATGGTGCCAAAGTGGTACTACCTATAGAGGTTGAACTTCCCTCCTTGCGCATATCTTTGCAAGGGAAAATATCAGATGAAGAATACAGAGTAGCTCGGCTCACCCAGCTAGATCTCTTAGACGAGAAGCGACAACAAGCCTATGATCATCTCACAGTGTATCAAACTCATCTCAAAAGGAATTTCAACAAGAAGGTGCTTTCATGACACTTTCAACTAGGTGACATGGTCCTCAAAGAAAACATGAAAGTCCAAGTAGATCGAGAAAAGAAAGGCAAGTTTGAACCTACATGGCTTGGTCCTTATGTTGTCACTGCTTCCTTTGGCTCCGGAGCCTATCAGCTATCTACACCAGAAGGAGAACTCTTGAATGATCCTACTAACATCATTCATCTCAAGAAGTTCTATGCTTGAAGATCCTTGGTATACCCAGCTTTTGAAAAATACAAAAAAAAATAGTAAAGAGAAATAAGCATCCAATGGTGAAAATTTGGCAATTCAAGCACCTTGGATAGGTACCTTGGTGAAAACTTGGTAATTCAGATCCCTTGTGTACTAAGACTAATCCATTATCTATCACTATCCTATCCCTCATCCATTCACCCACCATCCCATAAAACACCTGCTTGTTCCCTTGGTGTTCCAACCAAATATCCAAAATCTAATGGAGCTTGTAAATACCTCCTGTACAGCTTGTAAAATCTTGTACCTCAGCTTGTAAAATCTTGTACCAAAGCTTGTATTAGACCTTGTAAATCTTGTACCATACCTTTTATATCTGAATCTTGTCCAAATTTTGTACCATATTCCAGCCTGTAACTAATCTTGTATCCTAGCTTGTATACTATCACGTGCACACACAAAGCCCCATTTTCACTTAAGCTTTTCGCAAACCATCTACCTATCCACCTATCACCTATTATAGACATCCCATCCTTCACAAACATTTCCATCTCACAAAAACCAAAACATGAACAAATTTGTACATTTGTAACATATCTTGGTCCATCAGCTTGTACATCCTCTTTA
The DNA here is from genome assembly GCA_028749045.1 of Cupressus sempervirens. NCBI lineage: Eukaryota > Viridiplantae > Streptophyta > Pinopsida > Cupressales > Cupressaceae > Cupressus > Cupressus sempervirens. The sequence continues at coordinate 2,025,803 of CM053790.1, read as the reverse complement.
GCTTAGTACCATTGTATCTATCCAGTATTCGTGTCAGTTCGTCCTTGATCAGCATCTTGCACCCATCACACATCTTGGTTAGCTATTCCAATGCATCCTTTAGCTAGATTTCCTGTCACCTAAGTGTTATCTTTCTTAGTTCAACTTTCTAGATGCATCACTCATCCAAAGCCACCAGCTTAGGTGCTCTCCGATAGGTCCTTGCAGGATATAGCTTTCCTCATGTCTGATCTTGGTCTGTTAGTACCTCGTCCTACCCATCTCGTTGGCAAACGGTTCTCTTTTGGATTTTCGCTTTCTTTTTATTTGGACTCTTCCCTGTTGGGTCTTGAAATATATTTTCCAAGCAATCTCCTTGTTCCCTCCTCAAGGTTGCCACGATCTTCCATATCATGGTATACTACGAATGGGGCAATCAAAGCGTAAGGTCTTGATCATGTCTTTTTCTTGTTTTCTTTTCTACTTGTGGGTTACCTAGTGTCGTTTCCACACTACTTCCTCTAGGATTCATGTGTGATACTAGTGCAATCCTTGCGAGTTTTTTTTGAGTTAGTTCGTCAGTCCTCTGGATAGTAGGTGAAAAGGCCTTGATGTTCTTGGTAACCTTGGCAATTAACCAATAGTCCTATAGCAAATCTAGTGCTCAACTACATGGTGGTACTTCTCTTTGAAGTATCCCCCCGCTCAAAAAGCTTCAATGGTTTTTCTTCATCTCCATTATCCCCCATCCATATCCAACATCCGTCTCTCCTACCCCAGCTTATGCATCAGTATCTCTTTGAATCACTCCTCACCTTTAGCTTTAGGGATCCACAATCCTAGTCTTAGGGATCCACCAATCCAAATCAATCCACCAAGCCTCATCTTTCGAGATCCACAATCCTAGTCCTAGGGATATCCGAAATCCATCTTCCACCAATCTGACTCTTTGAAATCCTATTGTATCAGCTTTATAATCCCCTCATCCATCTCCCTATCCTGGATTCCTTTTTATAGCGCTTCGCTCCTTCATCCTCCACCTTCCCTAAAGTCTTAAGCTTGCTTCCTCTTGTGCATCTGATTCTCCTTTATCATTCTCCCATAGTGAGAGTTTGAGCTAATTCAACCCCTTCTCTTTGCCAATCTGAGTCTTCTTGCTCATCTCGGATTCTTGTACTTTTCAAGAAGTCGTGGAGCCTCACTTTCTCTCCCCACTGCCTTCTTGAGGGAGCATCTTGCAGTCCATGCTCTCCTCTTCTGCTCTAGCCTTGGGCATCTTATTTTCTTATCTTTGATGCCATGCCACTTGCAGCATCACATCAAAGAGGGGCAAAATGTAGACACCTAAAAACCTTTAGAAAATAAAGTATTTTTATTTTTTGAAAAATTTCTGATGACATCATCATTTATTAATTAATTAATTTTTTAATTAATTTATTTATTTTTATGTCGTTAAATCCCTTTATCTTAATTAAAAATATTTAATTAAGGAATCCCTCCCAAAAATGTTTAAATCTTATTTAAACATTATTTCTTTATTTATTAATTATTTAATTAATAAATTGACCAAAAAACCCAAAATAAATTTAAAAAATTATTTTTTGCCCAAAACTTGGCCAATTTCCTTAAGACCACTAACCTCTTCCAAAATCTTCTAATCCTTCTTTAATTTTGATTAAAGGCTAATCCCATCATTTCCTACCCCTAATCCCAACTCAAAATATTTAATTAAGATTAAATATTAATCCTAATGTTCATTAAAAAAGTTTTAATAAATATCTCCTCAACCCAAACCCTTGAAATAAATAAAACTTTATTTATTTCCTAAAAATCTAATTTATCCTCATCCTAAGAAGTTCTAGACTCTTCTAGAAAGTCTTCATCCTCATCCTAGAAAATTCTACACTATTCTAGAAAGTCTTTATCCTCATCCAAAGTCTGGACTCTTCTAAAAGATGTATTTAAACCTAATCCTAATCCCCTCCTAACCTTGTCACATTCCCTAAACATGGGTTAAGACTTACTAACCCAAGCCAAAGTTAACAAATATCTCCTCCTTCACCCACCCTCATTAAATGCCATCCACTTGCCTATCCCTAAGCTAATCCTAAACCATCCTAATCCATCCTCTGATCATTTGCACAATCCTAAGCAAGCTTAAAACCCTCCTAATCAAGCCCAAGTCAAAATTGCTCTCATCTCCCTCAAAATATCTCAACCATAAAACTTTATGAAGCCCACAAGGTCATAAATGACTATTCCAAGCCCTTTTATTGCTCTTACAAGCCATTATGAGGGTCTTTATGGAGATTTTATCCCTTGAGCCTCCTTTGTTGACTCATCCTTCTCCTTTCCTCCATCCTATCACCTTGTGACATGTGTCACTCCCTGATTGGCTGTAAGGAATCCCAATCCATGTGCTCTCTTCTCATGCAATCTAAGCCCTCTATGAGCTTTTTCCCATCCTTGCATCTTATCCCTCAATCCCTCAAGCCTCTTGCCTATAAATTGGATCCTTCCCCTTTGCAAAATAACACAATCCATGAAGTAAAGTCATAATGCCATTTTAAGAATCCATTTTACATCAAAACCATGCACTCACACCCAAATTCCAACTCCATTTGAAGCCCTTTTTGAAGCATAAGCTTGAGCATACATCCTATCTATTTAGACAAAGCCACTCAACAAGAGAGCTTCTTATTGAGAGAGCCCATTAATGGCTCATATTCTTAATTGAGAGCTCATCTTAGTCTATCTTGAAGTTTATGAATTTTGTTCAGTTTGTAGAAGCTTTATTTAAATTTGGTTTCTATTAGCATACTAACATCGGTCATATACAAATAGTACTATTATAAAGTATCTAATTACTACTCCAATAACTAATATATAGTACTATGTAATTAAATATGTCCACTTCCCATTTTACATACTTACCTACTCTCCTTAGCCTTAGGCGGCATGGGCCTTCCCGAATCCTCTTTGTGACGATCTACCCTTCAATGTGGGTATGACATGGGTAGCTAACACTTCTGCACTTCTCCATTAATATCCTTACACATGGGTGATGGCTATGACATGATGTGGTAAGAGTCCTTCCTCCATGATGTATTTTTCCTTTGGCCAAGTGTCCGTGTGGTGTTGTTTATAAAGTCAAGGTATATATTTTCCTACCTATGTGATGCCACATCACACTTCATGAACTTCATTCCTTCCAATTAATGGTTGCAATTTTTATGTTTGGGCCTGTGTCCTCCTTCCACGTCGAGCAAAATCCAACAACACTTTTCCTCCTTAAAAAATATGTACTATTTTCCATTGGTTGACATGGTTTTATACCTTATATTTTATGGGGCATGTCCATTCATAATATTGTCACTTTAATTTCAAGATGCCTAGTTTTCTTTAGTATTTGTATTGATAATGATATTAATAAGTTTACCATTTAATTTTATTATCATAACTATCGATCTTTTCCATTTGGCATCAATGTGTTATTGAAAATTACATATTATTTTGTTTGACATTATTAATTTCTTTGATTTATATATATCAACAGATTGATAATAATATTAATATCATAATGATTGTATTTGAAAACTTTATTCACTAATAAGTTTTTATTTTCTAATCCATGTAATATTGTTTATTTGTTTTGATTATAGTTATTGCTCAATTAATTTAGTATATTTAATAATTATTTTAATATGTTTTCTTTTATTTAATTACAATTAGATTCTATTATTTAGAGGGGATATTATAGTCCTACCCTCTCAAAATTGCTTGTCCTCAAGAAATTCCAATTTTTAATTAATTCGTTAGATCTTGTTATACAACTTGTTTTTATTTAACACAACCAAGATTTTACATCATAAATTGATCAGTGTATTTATCAAATGATATGAACAATTCAAGTTATAGTATTTGGTGATTGCAACATATAGAAGGACCTATTGTGGGTCATTAAATGGATTGCTTAATGTTTAGCTTGATGAGACACCCAAGATGTAATTTTGATTTATGACTTCATGAATGAATGGTGAAAAAAAAGATATAGTTTAATCAATCCTTATAGTTTCAATATATTTTTGTGGATGATTCATAGATTGAATAGGTTAGCATATTCAATTCAAGTCTTGTTGTGTTTCATACATTATCTCCTTAAGAGGATGAAAATTTCAATGTCGTAAGATGCTAGATACCTATTCTCGAGTAGGTTCCCTCAAGGTATTGGTTCTGCATGTTCATACCCATCTTGGATTATTTCCTCAAGGATTTAAAGCTATGTCCTCACCCATCTTGGGCTCTTTTCTCAAACACATTAGAACCCATGTCCTTGCCTATCTTGGAATCTACCTATCTCAAGTGGATTTACTCTACCTCTCCTGTCTTAACAATAAATTACTTGTATGAACTTAGATTCATCATTTTTTTTAATCACATTTCCATATAACAATTATATTCAATAGTTTGATCATTTTTATTGATTAGAATTTTTATAATCTTCACCCTAGAGGATGGCAAGATCAGGCTCTAATACCACTATAATGTCCCCACAAATAGGGTTAGTTAGGGACAAGTGATACCTGAAAAAATAAATGTTAGAATCATAATACCCTCTAAATTAATCCCAATCTTAAGGACGTCTCTAGATCGGGCTTCATAGATCATAGCTACTTCACTGTCATCCTAAGAGCACACCCCTTAAGATTCTTCTTTAATAGGCATCCTCTAACCAAGGCCAATGACATATGCATATGTTTGACAACATCAAAATATTTTGGCAACACAAAGAATTCTCATCCATGGTGGTCGATTCAAGGTGTTAATACCTTGCTACCCCCATACTTTGAGTCTTATAATTCCCCTAATAGATTAATATATTATTATTTGATTTCAGTGCTTTATTTTTCATGCATGAGATTTATTACTACTAATGTGCATAGAATTGTTTATAACTAAATAAGATATAATAACTATCACCTTACATTTAAATTATAGATTCTCATTTGATAATAATACTATTACTATAAATTGATAATAATAATAATAATAATACTATTACTATGCATTAGTAATAGTACTATTACAAAGTATCTAAATACTACTCCAATAATTAATAAATATTACTATGTAATTAAATGTGTCCACTTCCCATTTTACATACTTACCTAGTCTCCTTAGCCTTAGGTGGCATGGGCCTTCCCGAATCCTCTTTGTGATGATCTACCCTTCAACATGGGTATGGCATAGGCTACTAACACTTCTACACTTCTCCATCAATATCCTTGTGCATGGCCAATGGCTATGATGTGATGCAGTAAGAGTCCTTCCTCCATGATGTGGTTGTCCTTTGGCTGAGCGTCCATGTGGTGATGTTTATAAAGTCAAGGTATAATTCCCACCCATGCGATACCATGTCACACTTCATGAACTTTGTTCCTTCCAAATTAATGGTTGTGGTTTTTATGTTTGGGCCTATGTCCTCCTTCCACGTCGAGTGGAATCCAACAATGCTTTTCCTCCTTAAAAACCATGTATTATTTTCCATGCCTAGTTTTCTTTAGTATTTGTATTGCTAATGATATTAATGAGTTTATCATTTAATTTTATTATCATAACTTATTATTATTGATCTTGTCCATTTGGCATCAATGTGTTATTGAAAATTACATATTATATTATTTTGTTTGACATTATTAATTTCTTTGATTTATATATATTGATAGATTGATAATAATATTAATATCATAATGATTGTATTTGAAAACTTAATTCATTAATAAGTCTTTATTTTCTAATCCATATAATAATGTTTATTTGTTTTGATTATAATTATTGCTCAATTAACTTAATATATTTCATAATTATTTTAATATATTTTCTTTTGTTTAATTACAATTAGGTTATATTGTTTAGAGGAGATATTACAATACTAATAACTCAAATATTTGATTAGTACTTTGGTGTTCCTTGCATTTGATTATCTCATATACCTCTACTTTTCTTCATCAAAATATTCACATAACATCAGAAAAAAAAATATTTTGTACCATAAACATAGCTTGTCATAATCAAATGATATCTTTGTTGGAAATATGAGGTAGGCTAGGTTACTGAGAGGGGAAGGGTGAATCAGGAACCAATAAAACTTTAACTCACTTCACCAATTAATCCTTCACATATTATTTTCATCTAATTGCATGCATGAAAGAATAAAAACTATAAAACATTCATAACACTTTGACACAAGATATGGCGACCCAAAAACCTTTCAAATAGAAAGTAAAACTAGGGTGGGGATGATACCCACAAGCTTTAGTATTGCAATATGAAGTTGGCCTATTAAGGCTTACAAATCATCACTTCTGGTGATCTGCCCTGTTAGGAGCAATAAGGACTATTACATCCACCTTGTTAAAGGATTTACAAATATACATTGAAGTATGCACTCTGTTAGGAGATTTAGCAAAATATTGTTAAGTCCACCAAGTTAAAGGATTTGACTGATGCACCTATTAGAATGAATTATTGGTTGATCTCTAATCTTAAACTTTTATTTTCTTAATGAGATTCCTTGAATTGCAATGGTCACCTAACTGTGATAGATAAGTCTCTACTTTACCATATACTACTTGTAGCCTTCTTTAATTCGCACACATCTGCTCTTGCTTCTTTACATACTCATACTCAATTTCTTATTTTGATATGATACAATACATTACATATATATCAATCTAATTAACTACTTACTGGAGTGGGCTACAATACCAAATTCATCATAGTTTACAAGGTCAAACCATTTTTGTAACTCGGGTTTAGAAGACAAGCTCAGTGATGTTCTGACACTCGATAAAAATTGTCAACGCTCAACATACTCTGGCACTCGGTTGATGTTGAAGCTCATTCCATACTAATCACTTCAAGTAGCACAAACTTGGTCAACACTATATGATTCTATGAACACTAAGAAACTCGGTAGATACTGAATCACTCAGTTGCCACTACATGACTTGGGCAACACTAGATTTACTTTGTTAACACTCCAAGCTTGATAGACACTATAGAACTTGGTTAAAACTATAGAGCTCGATTAATACTAAGATCTTCATCACTTCTACTAGATATCTTAGTAGACTATGCTATACTAAAGCTATCGTGTAAACTCTTTTAGTGTTAGTTTAGCTTTGAAAATAGATTCAACATTCTCAAATTTGAAATTATCAAAATTTGATAGTTCAAAAGTCGTGAGTCTACCAACTAGTCCTTCAAGGGTCAGATTACTACCAGGAGTACACCTTAGTTCTTGCATATCAGAGACTCTAATAGCCTAGATAGGTAGTAGGGTTTTCAATACTTTTCTGATCACAGTCTGATCTTTGATCTATCCATCAGATCCTCAAATTGCATTAAAAATATATTTGATTCTTGCACAATACTAGAATATAGTCTAACGTTCTTGTATTCTCATTTCATCAAATTTTCCTCCAAGACTTTCAGCTTTTACTCTTAGCACATTCTGGTCTCCTCCATAGATCTTTTGTAGGGCATCCCACATCTTCTTAGTAGAATCACATCCTTTGATGTCATCAAACTCTAAGTAGCTTAGGGTACATGCAATCTCCAGCATTGCATGATTGTGTTCCTTCTTTTGTTTCAATTGTCCAATAGTTGGGGCTCTAGTTGGATCAACATGCTCAGTGGTGATAGTTGACTATGCATAATCTCCAAGACCTCCTAGATGTAGCTTCATCAAACTTTTCCATGCAAGAAATCTTTCCTTGTTTAACTTGGGCACCTCCTTTTTGTACATCTTGATCTTTAGCTTTAAGTACCTTTAAACTTTCTCTCAAGAAATTGGAGCTTTTATACCAATTATTGGAATACTTTATAATAACTAAGAAGGGGGGTAAATCAATTATCCAAGGTCCAAATACAGAAACAAAACATATCATTATCTCAACTTATACTTATGCATTCATTGATCATTCAATATCTTGAACATGTACATATTGTTGTCCTAAGTCAAAATAACTTTGCAAAAATGTAAATATGCAATACCACAAAATCAATCACACATTTTGACACAAGGTTTTTACATAGAAACCCAATTTGGAAAAACCCACCAATAACATGCTACCAATTTTCACTCTTTTGAAGTGAGGTCTATTATGAGCCAACCCTATTAAAGGTTACAATGCACACTATTAAATGTGACCTAGTTAAATTATTTTAATCACCCTATTAGGAGTGAGCCTTATTAGAGAAATTTAAAAAATTCCATCAGAATGTCACCTTGTTAAAGGATTTACTAATAACTATTAGGTCAACATTAGCCCAAAGGATTTATTCAAAATGATACAATTGTTAGACAGTAACAACATGACTTGATCTGATAACTAAAAAAACTCACTTTCAGATTACAAATCTCACATTTAGTCCTCCATTTTTCTTGGAATTCATCATCTTCATCTTTGATAGCTTATTCACCCTTCAAGCATTCATCACCTTAAGCCTTCTTTCTTTGTATGCCAACTACAAACTCTTTCATTTAGCCACCATATGAAGCAACACTCTAGACTTCTTATCTTTCTCAGGTTCTTGCACATGACACTAGTTGCTTCTAGCTTGTTATCTCCTTATATAGAGAATTTAGTCCTTTTTTCACTTAACCACAATCATCCATTCTAGGTTTAGGTCACATTCATTGAATCTACCCATCTTTCCATTTTATTCCCTTCTAGAAATGTCCTCTACTGTCCTCTTTGAATTCACCTCAAAATGGTTTATCTTGAATTTTGTGTGACCATCTCATCATAGTTATCTTCCACACACTTCACACAATCCAAGAAATCAACTTTGTCATCTTAGATTTGTCAAATCTTTGATCTAACTCATTTTACTAGCACTAAGCAATAACACTCTATTTACTCGAAAAAAATTGTCTTATGATGCTTGACTAACATTGAGCTTCTTGGCATCCACTAAGTCTTTACTGGTGCTCAGCACTCTATTCACTCGACACCAACTAGATTTCTCTTGCTTGGCACATACTAAACTTACTACTTGGCTTCAACTAATTTTATGCTTCTCTTGCACTAACTTTTCTTGGCTTGCACTGTTTGCTCAATCAGGCTTGGCAAACACATTTCTTTACTTAGCCTCCTTCTAGTCTTTTCTCAAGTATATTTTCATTATAGCTTTAAGTAGACAAACAATACACTATATTATCAATTTCTTGCTTGTTCTTAGTGCTCCTTTTATACACCTTATAACTCAACCTTTCTCTAGGTTCTCTTGTTATCCTTTCTTTTCAAATCCTCTTCATCAATCAAACAAATGATAACATTCAAACCAAAGTAAGCAGGTTTGACATCAGTGACAAAATAATGATTGTTCCATGATAGGTTTCATCAATCTTCTTCACTTCAACAATCTCCTTTCAACAAAATATGATGTTGATTGTTGAAATATTTGTGGATGACATTATATTTCAAGGAAATGATATGTTACATAAGACATTTGCTAATCAAATGAATATAGAATTTGAGATGTGTATGTTTGGTGAGATCAAATTTTTTATTAGATTGCAAGTTCATCAAACAAGGAAAGTTATATATGTGACTCAAGGTAAGTATGTGAAAGAAATCTTGAAGACATTTGGTTTGGATGAGTCTAAGCTAGTTGGTACACCTATAGTGACTAGAGTAAAATTATCAAAAGAAGAAACTATTGAACAAGTAAATGAAATGCAATACAGATCTATGATTGGTAAGTTACAATATGTTGTACATAGTAGACCAAATATTATTGCAAGGTTTTCATCAAATCCTAAGGAGACACACATGTTTGTTGTGAAGAGGATATTTAGATATCTAAAAGGAACTTAAGATTTTGGCCTATCGTATAAATGAGATGACGACTTTAATCTTAAAGTCTATATAGATTTTGATTAGGTTGGTAATGTTGATGATAGATAAAGCACAAATGGTGGATCTTTCTTTTTAGTAGAAAGATAGATTACATGGATAAGCAAGAAACTAAGTTGTGTTTCACAATTTACTATTGAAGATGAGTGTCTTGTTGTTGCAATCAATTGTTCAAATATTGTATAGATTAATAAATTGTTGGAAGATATGTAAGAAGAAATAATTGATCCTATTACTATTTATTGTGATAATACTAGTGCAATAAATATTTCAAAAATCTAGTGATGCATGCAAAAACAAAGCATATATCAATCAAGCATGACTATTTAAGAAAGAAAGTACAAGAGAAACAAGTAAGGCTTGAGTATGTGAATATAAAGAGAAAATTGTAGACATATTTACTAAGTTGTTGCCTAAGAATGATTTCTAGTATCTAAGAGGTAAATTAGGGGTCTTGCCCTTATCTAAAATTTACTAGGTGAAGATACATGTTGCATCAATTCATGGATGAACATTAATATCTTTGTGGAGTTGATGCAAGAGTTCACTCATTAAGAGATTATTGAAGTCATGAAGAAGATTGTGATGAAACTCATGTATATTGTAGATGCAACGTACAAGGATAACTACAAGGTTTTATAAGTTTCACTTGAACTTATAGTGACCTTTGGCATTGTTTCCAAAGGGCAGAGAATTAGTGAACAAGGGGAGAATATCATAAGTATGCCAAAAGATCATAAAAACATTAAGGAGAATGTCAATAAAATACAAAGGAGGAGAGTAACAACAGTATGGAAATACATATCAACCATAGCAATAACTGGTACATCCTCAATCATATCAACAATTAGATGAAAATCCTCATAATTAGAAATCTCATGATCCACAATAAGATGCTCTCTAATTTCCATGTCAGATCTATCTAACTGATCATGAAAACAAATCTCCTTTCCATTCTCAATAGGTTAAGGAATCTCTCTGGTAAGCTCAAGTATCTCAGCAATGACCACAAGTTGCTCTGCAAGTTTTATATCAGACTCCACAAACTAATTAATAAAATCAACTTCCACCTCGACCTTGCCATGACCTCTTCTCTCTCAAACAAGTCTTCTAACCAGCTAGATAACTCACTTCCAGATTGGTAGACTCCATATCCATAAATCTCTACGAAACTCAACTATCCTTTCCTTAACTCGATTGGTCAAACTAGCTTCCAACCGAGTAGACATCTCTTAAAAATCTTCTTCTCCACCACATCATGGAGACCTGCAATCTTCCAAGATCTTCACAAACCCTCTACAAAAAATCTCCAACCAAATCCAACCTTTACTCTAGAAGATCAACCTTCCATCTTCATAAAAATCTCTTCATATCAAGACCAATCTACAAGTCCTCTCCAATTGTGAGTCAAAACCATAATCTGCTACCTCACAACAAATATATCTAGGAATCTAGATTGATATATCCACTACAAGATCAAATTTTTCATTGATACTACTTAATGTAGTACAAGGCAAAAGAATCCCTAAAGGAGATGTCCTAGCCCCCAGCAAATAACCACATAGCAAAAGACTAACAATAACATAGAGATTTAGATCCAAAATAACATCAATTATCATAATATAATCATAAGATTTACTTCCAACATGCTTAGTTTTAAGGCTTCCGAGTTACAGCCAAATACATAAGCAAATATAAAAATATCTCTACAAGCTCTCACAAGATTCAAACCCTAGCTAGCCTAGATCCACAATCTAGTAGAAACTCCAAGAAGAATCTAAAATTGTGCTCGCAAGCCACCAAGCAACCTTCTTGTTTCCCAAGCCTCAACTACTAGCTCTACTAACAAACTTCACTCCTCTCAGCTACTCCTCTCTAGCTGACTTCCTCCATGCTAAATCTCATGTTGAATGAATATGAAAAGAGAAGGTCCTGTACTTATACCAAACCAAGCCACAAGTTAGCCTAGCATAAAATATATTAAATAAACAATCTTATTGAATAAACCCTCAAGCCCCAAGTTGTCTTGGCAACAAACATTAAATATTGTTTCCCCTCTTTTCTCCATTTTTAATTCTTTTATTTTTATTTTTATATTATTTATTATTTATTTTTTATATAATTTTTGTCACTTTCTCTCTCCTCCAATTTTCTTTTCTTTTATTTTTTATCATACTTTATTTTATTTTATGATGAGCATCAAGAAGATATGAGAATCAAGAGAGAGGGAGAGAATGATAAAGATGGAGAAGTATACCAAAGAGAGAAATGAATAAGTCAAAGGGAGAGTAAATGACTAAGAGGAAGATGATGAATGTTGTTGCTAGTGAATAGAAATGCCATATCCTAAGGAGGAGAAATGTTGATGAACATTGAGGTTTCTTAATATATAGTCCAAGTACACCTATTGTTGAGAATCAAAATGAAGACAGAGAACTAAATGGTTGTATTGTTATTAATGCATACATTTGATTATCTTTTGTAATGTAAAATCATATGTTATGAGTTTCCATCAATGCCAAAGGGGGAGATTTTTAGCCCCAACTGATAATGTAATTGAATCTGCTATGAATGTATGTAAAAGAGTCATATCAAATATTTTATTGTCATTGATGTCAAGTCTTAGTTGGCTAGATATTATGCTAATTTAAAAATCATATCATTTGATTGATGAAGAGGATTTGAAGAAAGTATGTTGAAGATAGAGTTGATAAGTATGGTATTCAATGGGCACTTGAATTAGTTAGACAATGATAATGTAATGTTGGTTTGATTGTTTTACAATCATGTAATATGTTACACAAGATATATCGAGTGACAAAATTAAAGAAAGAAGAAAGTATTTAATGAGTGACTACAATGTTCACTGAGTAGTTGAAAAAGTTAAGTTGGATTTTTGCTATTGCCCGAGTAAGTTTTTTATTGACCGAGTGTTATATTACCAAGTGAAATGTTATGTTCATCGAGTAACAGTAAGAAAAAAAGATTGTAAAGATGGAATATGAGGCTAATTTTTTATGGAAATAGGGAATGTTGGAGATGTTCAAAGGCATGATTTGTAGGACCCATTTGTCATTGCACCAAAAGCCATGACTGTTAGTGAACATGGAACACCACATAATTAACCACCTGTGGGTAGGGGATCACATCGCATCACCCAACAATCTCCCCCTCGACATGCATACCAAGTGCTTACGCAGGTTGGGAAGGCACCGGGGAGATTTGAACCGATGACCAGGCCAAAACTAGGCTCTGATATCAATTGTTGGGCCCATTTTTCGTTGCACCAACAACCATGACTTTTAGTGAACATGGAACACCACATGATTAACCACCTGTGGGCAGGGGAGCACGTCGCATCACCCAACATGATTCAAAGTTTGTTACAAGATAAATAACTAGAAATATATAATGAAGATCTGATGATGGAGATTGAAGAAGGATAATGATGGATATAGAGGTCTACGAAAGTTCTATTTTTCAAGTGTCTAGATTCAATGCATTTGGTATGAATCTGAGATCGACAATTAAGATTAAGTGATAGTAATTGGAAGAATTTGGAAGCATGAAGACTACTATTTAAATAGGAGGTGAATCAAGTTTTTAGTTGCTTATGATGTTGGTTGAATGGTGATATTGCTAGGTGATCAAAGAAGAAGATCAAAGTGCAAATTTGTTGATGTTGAAAGAGCCAAGTTAACCTAGTAGAGAAGAGAGAAGATAAAAGAAGAATTCAAGGAAAGAGAAAGAGTGAAGGCATGAATCAACCAAGAAAAGAGATTAGAGGATAGAGATCAGAAAGAGACCAAGCAAAAAAGAGATTTAAACAAGCAAGGTAGTGATATACCTAACAAATCATTTATACCATTACTTTATAATCATTGTAGAAGAAAAATATCTTAATTGAGTGGACCTACAAAGTTTGTGAGATCCTATATGGTAACATTGATTAGTGGTGTTTATAACTCCTTTAGAGCAGGCCACTCTTTAGATGGGATCAAGGAGTGATAAGGTCTAGATGATCTTTTCCTATAAATCCTCTAACAAGGTCTCACTAACAATGCATTTGTAAACCTTTAACAGGGTTGGCTCCTAGCAAAGCTCACTTCAGAAGAGTGAAAAATTTTGGTTTCTAGTCTCATGTGGTTTTTCCTTTTATAGAGTTTTCACATTAAAAATATTGATGTCAAATGTGTGAATGTTGTTATGTTGCAAGTTATTTTTCATGTTATTTAAATTTTACGACAACTAGGTTATGTTCAATAATAACTAAGTTATCTTACTATCAGTTTATAATAATAGGAATGATGAATGAAAAGTTTGGAATAAAGTGATTAAGAGAGTTAATTATGAAGTTGAATGAGTACATTGGGTGTATGTTTATGATGTTTATGAAGTTTGTTTGGTACTTAAATTGTTTGAAGGGTTTGTAGAATAATTGAACATAATTGATTCACCCCTCTTAGTTATCTAAAAATTATTTGGCATGATAACTTAATTTTTTTCTTATATTCATGAATTTGGTAGAGGAGGGTTGTTTATCTTGTTTGTGTCAATTTAGAAAAGTTCAATAATAGATCATGGTGAGGACCTCATGTGTAGGTTGGTGTGGATATTTATGAAAATTGACAATCACCATTTTGGTATAATTAATATTTATGCCTCTAATGATACATTAGAAAGAACTTATATGTGGTGGTGGCTAGTTTTTTCATTATTGATACCACTTGGGTTCTGTGTGGAGACTTTAATATAGTTGAGACGGCCTTCGATAAGGATGACATTTTTACCATTATGCTGGACAATTGGAGAGCACGAGGCTTGGTTTTATATACACAATAAATTTGGCCTTTTTTATCCCAATAAAAATTATTCCCTCCCACATGCAATTAGGCATACCTAGAGTCATTTTAGGGTTGATTTTAACAAAGCTTTTGAACAACTTGATTGTGCCATGATCTCTTCTCAATATCTTTTTTCTTTTTGGGACAAATAAATTCTAACACATCTTGTATTTCTTTGATGTCACCTTATCAAACCACTTTCCCATTAAATCTTCTATAGAATGGTGTGTTGTATTTTCATGCTCCTCCCATTCTTCATCTTTTGTAACACATCATTCCTAGCTCATTCACCTACCTTAGCCCACATTTAAAGAGTTTGGAAGCCACAACCTCATTCCATACAATCTAGAGGTTGGATTTTTTGGTGGAATGATGGCATTCTTTGCACAACTAAATTTCTCAATTTTTATGGAAAATAGATGACACATTTTTGTCATTAGTCTTGTGCGTGAACCATCAAGGATTTTTGCACAACTCACCCTTTTTCAATTGATTATAGTTTAAGGTGTGTAGGCACACTAAAAGTACCCCAATTTTAAAACTTTTAAGTTGCCACCCATGATAAATTTTTGCTAATGTATTCCTTGATTGTAAGAAAGTTTCTATGAAGGATTGAATTGTCTCTGAGTCCAAATATGCAGATGTGGAAGCAAAATGGCAAAAATCTGACAAATTTTTAAAGAAGTGGATAATTCATTTTCTACTACACTTTTTGAAGTCAAAGTTCATTGTTCTGCATAAGAGGAGAGAAGGCAAAATCTTAGGTTACATTGAGGAGGCATGAGTTTTAACATCAAAATTGTTTTGTCAAGACAATCCATGAATTAATAGCATGAAATCATAACCACAATAAAGAAGTAGAAAATGACCCTCCATAGTGATTTTTTGCCATGGAGAAGCATTTCTTGAATTTTTTGCAATGGAGTAGTCCACTCGGGATTTTCCACCAAAGGAAAAATGCATAGCAAAAAACTCATTTTCCACTACACCTTTTGCAGTCAAAAGTAAAATTTCAACTATGAACAAATTGGAGTGTTTGGGATTTTCTGTTGGATGCCTTCCAGAGACTCGCTCCCATAATTTAGTAGATAACCAACATGGTACGCATGAGGGATAGCATACTAGAAAATAGCTTCAACAAATTGAAGACATCTGGATTATAGGGCATGTGAAAGTGGAGTCGATGGAAACTCCATTTTATCAATTTTGATTTTATAATAGTCATATGGACCAGCACTCAGTATCAAATATCTTTTTACTCCAAAATTATTTCAAAAATTTCTCTAGTTAGAATGAAGATAATTAGGTTTGGAAAAACATATCCAAATCTGAGCTCGATCCAATAGTCGAATCAAAAATATGCCCCCCACAATGAGACCCAAGTTTACAGGTAGACTTATTTTTCAATCCAACCGACAAAGGAACATTTTGATTTTAATTTAATATATTTTGATATCACTTGTCCAAACATCATTCAAATATGTTAATGTATATCCTTGTAAATCATAGTTTATAATTATGTCAATTTTCAAAAGGAAGAAGATGAAGAGATCAAAGACCAAGAATCGGTTACAAATTGAACGATTGTAGAACTGAATGGGCATTAAAGAGCTAATGAGTCACATGGAGAATATCTATTTATTGTAAAACTTTTTCAATTCAAAGGGGTTTTTATTTTATGAAAAAGTATGTATTTTTGGAGTAGAAGGCAAGGCATTTAATTTTTGTATTTTTTTTTTATGCATTGGAGATTGATATTTAGTTTTTGTAATAGATTTGGTTGTAGATTGCAAGCAAATATAATCAGAGTGTCATGTTTGTTGTGTTTAAAAAAAGAAAAGTTTTTTTATGAATCATAGTATTTGAGCATCAATTTTTCTGATTACTTTCAATCGAATTATTGTTATGGTCAATTTTGAGCACTATCTTGCATTCTTAGTCAAATGACGAATGGGTGATAGATCGGAGTATTGTCATTTTTTCTTGTTGTAAAGATTAGGATGTTTAATCTTTGTTTTCATTTCATGTCATTGCATTTGCATAACTAGCAACATCAATGCATCATCAATGTTAGGTAGTCATAGGTATTGTAAATTCTTGGAGTTGGCTAGGTTTAGAACTATATATCACTGCTTGAGCTAGTTCTATCTAGGGCTGGTCTAGTTTTCCTCTTCTATTCTCAGGTTAAGAACACACCCAGTTAGTTTAGGAATTAAAAAAGATTTATTGAATATCATGTTGATATCATTTTTATACCACTACATAACATATAGCAATTGAACACTTGATGTGGGATATCAAACACTCAATTCCTCTCTTGAAAAGTTAATACTCATGAAGACATGAGAAAAACTCCAATGTTCCTTACACCTATGGATACTAACTCAGTTATTGATGTGATTTGTTAGTAATCATGTAGCCGACCTTATGTTGTTCATTCAAGGATGACTTGGATTTTGATGTGATAGTGATGATTTTGTATGAGTGCCAGATGATGTCATTTATGGATGGATATTCAAGGTATAACTAAGTGATTGTTGAAGAAGAAGATAGTGTAGACACCTAAAAACCTTTAGAAAATAAAGTATTTTTATTTTCTGAAAAATTCTTGATGACATCATCATTTATTAATTAATTAATTATTTAATTTATTTAATTATTTTTATGCCATTAAATTCCTTTATCTTAATTAAAAATATTTAATTAAGGAATCCCTCCCAAAAATGTTTAAATCTTATTTAAACATTATTTCCTTATTTATTAATTATTTAATTAATAAATTGACCAAAAAACCCAAAATAAATAAAAAAATTATTTTTTGCCCAAAACTTGGCCAATTTCCTTAAGACCACTAACCTCTTCCAAAATCTTCTAATCCTTCTTTAATTTTGATTAAAGGCTAATCCCATCATTTCCTACCCCTAATCCCAACTCAAAATATTTAATTAAGATTAAATATTAATCCTCATGTTTATTAAAAAAATTTTAATAAATATCTCCTCAACCCAAACCCTTGAAATAAATAAAATTTTATTTATTTCTTAAAAATCTAATTTATCATCATCCTAAGAAGTTCTAGACTCTTCTAGAAAGTCTTCATCCTCATCCTAGAAAATTTTAGACTATTCTAGAAAGTCTTTATCCTCATCCAAAGTCTAGACTCTCCTAGAAGATGTCTTTAAACCTAATCCTAATCCCCTCCTAACCTTGTCACATTCTCTAAACATGAGTTAAGACTTACTAACCCAAGCCAAAGTTAACAAATATCTCCTCCTTCACCCACCCTCATTAAATGCCATCCACTTTCCTATCTCTAAGCTACTCCTAAACCATCATAATCCATCCTCTAATAATTTGCACAATCCTAAGCAAGATTAAAACCCTCCTAATCAAGCCCAAGTCAAAATTTCTCTCATCTCCCTCAAAATATCTCAACCATAAAACTTTATGAAGCCCACTAGGCCATAAATGACTCTTCCAAGCCCTTTTATTGCTCTTACAAGTCATTATGAAGGTCTTTATGAAGATTTTATCCCTTGAGCCTCCTTTGTTGACTCATCCTTCCCCTTTCCTCCATCCTCTCACCCTGTGACATGTGTCACTTTCTGATTGGTTGTAAGGAAGCACAATCCATGTGCTCTCTTCTCATGCAATCTAAGCCCTCCATGAGCTTTTTCCCATCCTTGCATCTTAGCCCTCAATCCCTCAAGCCTCTTGCCTATAAATTGGATCCTTCCCTTTTGCAAAACAACACAATCCATGAAGTAAAGTCATAATGCCATTTTAAGAAGCCATTTTACATCAATACCATACACTCACACCCAAATTCCAACTCCATTTGAAGCCCTTTTTGAAGCATAAGCTTGAGCATACATCCTATCTATTTAGACAAATCCACTCAACAAGAGAGCTTCTTATTGAGAGAGTCCATTAATGGCTCATATTCTCAATTGAGAGCTCATCTTAGTCTATCTTGAAGTTTATGAATTTTGTTTAGTTTGTAGAAGCTTTATTTAAATTTGGTTTCTATTAGCATACTAACATTGCTCATATACATTTTGGCATGCCTGGTGGGACCCCACATGGGTCATCTTCATTAGCTTTTTTAGTCAAGTTTTGTATGTCATTTGCTAATTTTGGCTAATTTTTTTTGTTTTTGTGATTGGTACGATTGTATAAATTGGTTTTTTAGGTCAACATGAGCATGAAGAAGACAAAGGAACTCATAGTCTATCTCATAGTTTTTGTAGATTTTTCAAGCTTATAGGTGGACAAAGAACTTGGAATTCTTCTTCCTCTTATTGTCTATATTCTTCTTATTCCATCTACTTCTTCTTCTTTTTGTTGGAGATCTTGGCCATTTTTTTTTTTAAGGAAGCAAAATCATACACACTTCTTTTTAGTGCTTAAAATGAACTCCCAAATCATACTTAAATCCATTAAAAAATTAAAAATTTGCAAAAAAGAAAAATCTTTTAACAAGTGAAACTAAACCAATCCAGCCATTTGCATCCTTGCAACATCAAGGTTTTAGATGCATTCATGCAAAGTTAAGAACACTTCATTTTTGAGAATTTAAAAAGATCTTCAAGTTTCCATTTCAAAAGGTTCAAAACCAACACTAAGTGCACACTAAAATCTAAATCAAACTAAAAGCATCAATCAAGGATAAAATGAACCTCATTTGCAAATATTTTAAAGTTCTTTTAAAAATCTCATGAAAAATAAGAGTCCTAAATGGTTTCCAAAAATTGTCCTAAAAGATTTGTTATTTGTTCCAAACAAATGTCTTGTTGCAAAATCTTGAATGTTTCTTAGGTTTTTCATGCATCAAAACAATCTAGGAATATCATTTTTGGGCTTAAAATATGCAAACTAGAACACAAAATCTTGAATGAAAACCAAAGTCCAAAGAGTCATTTTCACTTTTGAGTCTAAAACAATCTTGAATGATCTAAGGTTAAAACAAAGCACTTCAAAGTTCTTAAAACAACACACAAAATCTCAATCTTGAATGCTCAAAGATAAAACTTGAATGTTTAATCACTTGTCTTCGAATGCATGTTGCTAAAATCACTCTTGAGTGCCATGGATTAAAATCAAGTTTGTTTTATGAATGCATGATTAAAACAAAAAATCCAATCTTGAATGTCATAGATCAAATAATAATCTTTTGGGGCATAAAAAGAATCCACATTTTTGAAATCTTCTAAGTTATAAAAACTAATAAAGACGCTTTGAGTAAGTTTGTAGTTGGACTCACCCTCTTTAATCACCCATCAATTTAACCATTGGTTGCAATCTCAGTACCATCTATGGGGATAGGTCTACCTAAGAGGGTGTTAAGTGCTCCACAAAGATCAAACTCCACTCACTTGGGTCTTTAGTGATTTTTCTAAGTTAGAAAATTCTTTGAATATGCATTAATCTCACTCACACTTCATTTGGGCATAAAAGTTGGACAAATCTTGACGTGGAGGGCCTCCGGGCGTGCGCTTGGCAATCGAGTTTCACACATCTTTGTTTTGGGCTTAAAACAAACTCACACTCAATCTTGAATGCCTAACAATCAATGAACATTTCATGGTTTGGACGCATTTTCAATGACGCTCGCATTTCTTATGTTGACAATCTCTCGACTTTCATTATGCTGATGATGCTGTCAAATTGGAATGAACATTGCATGCCATAATCACAAGTGTCTTCAATCATAGCTTACAAAATCTAAATCATCAATTGGAATAAACGCGTATCTTTTAAATCCCAAGATCATGTATGTGGTCTTGTTTTACACTTTTTAGGAGGCCTTCTTGGGGATTTCATCACCCCTTGGGATGACCTCAACTCCAGTGTTTCGGCGGAGTATAAAAATCAGGAGGTGAATCCAAAGACACCTCTTTTGGAATTAAGATTTTTTCACTCGGGCTAAGCCTCAAGAAACTTTATACCCTTGAGAAGTGAAAGAGGAGAAGTGGGTTACCACTCCTCTCGTCTGTGTGACATTTTTTTGGTTTCATCTATGGAGTTGGGCCTCACGTGCCTTGCGTATATCGAGGACTCCCTAGCTAAACCAAATTTCATCCTTGTAGAAAGCTTCCTAGGATATTGGTGTGTTTGACGTGCTTGCTCCAAACTTTTGTCTTCTTGTTTATTCATAGCTTTTGAATGAATGCTTGCCAACTTTGGTCAAAATCCCAAAAAAGCAAAAATCTCCTAGCTCAAGGCATACTTAGCATAGTCACTACCTCATCAAAAAATCATTCAAGCTCCCCCGCTGCAACCGAATCTATCTAGTTCCTTGCTTTAGAAAAATCCCAAATCCAAAGTCTCTCCAAATCATCCCCCATAGTCAGCTAGCAACCCAATCCAAAATCACACCCAAGCCTTTAGAGAGTTGTTGTCATTCTGCTAGAATTTGCTATCCAATCAATCCAACCTATCCACCAGCCTCACCAAGGTTATCCCTTTGACAGAGCTTTGTCTAGGGTAATCTAGCTTTGTCACTTGTTATCCCTCATCACCTTGACCTAAAGGTTGGGATCCACAAGTGGTCAATCTCGTGTCATGCCCATAGGATCATTAGTCTATCCTTAAGTTGACACAATCTCCACCAATCCAGTGCATAGGAAAGCAAAACTCACTTTTTGACAGCATACCCTTGAAGTCTTCCATCCATAGGAAAGCAAAAAATCTCCAGCCAATCCTCCTTAGGTCTATCATATAGCTTTGACTCTCCCTAGGAAATCTTTCATCAGCCAATCCAAAATTTGCACTTAATCCAAATCCAACCATGAGCTTTCGTGTTCATTCATATGCAAGACCCCATCCCCATCAAACTCATCATCAAAGCATGAAGTACCAATCCTATCATGATGTGTTTGGTCGTATTGTCCTTGCTCCTGCCATGTCATGTCCCCTTTTCAAATAATAAAAAAATAATAATCTTTGCTAAGACAAGAAGGCCCAAGAAAGTGAAGTTTCGGAAAAAGGGGGGTTAATCTTTGGAAACCGTTGGACTAATAAATGAAATTATTATTAAAATATGTTTCATTAAGCTCTCTTGGATGTGAGTTATGGTTATTGCCTCTTTTAAGGGGTTTGGAGGCATTTTGGGCAGGGAGGAGAACTTGATTTTTGCTCATTCTTTGTTATTCTCCAGAGGCTGTCAAACCTGTGGAGAAGGAGACCCAAGAACGGGAGTTTGCAGGTTTCCAGGGAGACCCAAGAATAGGAGTTTTTAGGTTTCTAAGAAGGCTAAGGATGGGAGTTTGAAGCTATTTCATGTGCATGCTCATACAGAGTTTGCCTTTGTGTTGAATAGTGTAGATTTGTGGGTTTTTGGGTGTGTTTTTTGCATGAGTTTGGTGTTTTCAGTTGAGCATTTCATATCAGTTTTGGTTGCTGTTGTATTTCAGACTTTAAGCTGTTAAAATAGAGCTGAATATATGTATTGGGACATGATTAAACTTTTGAGATAGTTTATTAGTGTTTTTGTGGTGTTTTTGGGCATTTTTGTGTTAATTTCGAGAGCCCGATTAGCATAGTTTTTGTCCTACATTTGTGAGCTGTTGTGTAAAGGCTATATAGATCTAGAAATTTCATTTTGTAGGCTGTTATGCTGCTGAAAAATCTGTAAAAATTTCCATTTTCAGATTTATTAATAATAGGTGAAGCTGTGAAGCTTTTGGCACCATTTCTGGCATACCCGATTTGGGGTTTCTTGAGAAATTTGGAGGATCTTTGTGATATTAGTTGTTTGATCTTAAAGATTTGATTAAAGATTGGAAATATCATACAAAATCAGAAAAGGGACATTTCATTGGTATCAGAGCCATGATCTTGCCAGCCTGAGGGTTTGTAGAAGTTTGCAGGTCAATTTTGACAACTACCCAGATCTTGCATTTCAGTTTTGAGAACTACCCAAATCTTGCATGTCATAATTTATGGTTGCATGTTTCTTCTAATCAGCTACATGAAAAAATTTATGGTTGCATGCTACTTCTAATCATTTTCATGTTAGTTCTTAGTGAATTTGGTGGTTGTAGAAGTTTGCATGTCAGTTTTGACAACTACCCAGATCTTGCATGTCATAATTTATGATTGCATGTTGCTTCTAATCAGCTACATGTCAAAATTTATGGTTGCATGCTACTTCTAATCATTTGCATGTTATTACTTGGTGAATTTGGTGGTTGCATGTTGCTTCTACTCAGTTGCATGTCAAAATCTATGGTTGCATGCTACTTCTAATCATTTGCATGTTAGTTCTTGGTGTTTGAAGAAGTTATATCCTATTGGGGTTACACTCTACTTTATCCAGAATGGACAGGTATAGTACAGAGTCTCAGAGGACACGATCTTGGACAATTGATAACCAGAGTCAAAACAATGGAAAGGATGGTTATTTAGACATTCGAGATAAACTTATGAAAATAAGCCATGACATGTCTGAAAAATTGATTGAGCACCATCCTATAATGAATGACATGTTGTCTGACCTAGCTAAGGTGGATAAGTTGACTGGATTTCTATTTGGCAGATTTTCTCATAAGACAAATGACACAATTCCCAAGAACTTGCATGAGGAGTTTGAGAAACTAGCTGATAGCTAGGTAGAGGTCTCGGATTCTACTCTTCCACAGGAGGTGGTGGGAAAGGATATTACACAGATTGATAGTAACGGTCAACTTGATACTCAAATTGAGACAATTGTTTACAGGTCGTCAAAGGGTGATGCCACAGGTATTCAGGATAGTATAGTTACAACAGGCAATGACTACAGTGTAGTGGGTTCAGATGATGATTATGAGGATGTTGTTATGCAGGATGGTGAGATACCTGGTAGAGATGAGCAGACATTGAGCATTCATGACTTTGCTGAGAAAGAGTACCAGGCACAGTTAGATGCTTCATCACATGAGGTTGAGGCTGGTAGTACTTCACATGATTTGTCCAGCCAGTTGAAGGTGAACAAAGATAGTATTGTGACTTCATTATCTCATCATGACAGGTATGTGGAGTTAGTTGGTATTGGTCATATTACTTAGGTGAGGAGTTTGCTTGAGTTACCAGTTGATTCTAGTTTACGGATATGGACTCGAGATTGTTATATTGGCGTTTGGGATTCAATTGACTGGAGATCTTTAACACTTTTTGGTAGCAGTGTTTGTTTGGGTGCTATCATGGATTTGATTAGCAAATTACATGGTGTTGTCTTTTCTTGTGCCAATATCTTGTCTGACGTTGGTATTAGTTTTTATACACCGGTGTTGGGCTTTGTTTATATATCCAATCGACCACACTTGCTGGAATGTGTTGATGATCTTTCATATTTGGCAGTGTGTACAGATGAGTCCCAAGATCATATTGGCATTGATGACATCCAGGAGGATGCAGTGGGCAGTTTTGAAGACTTAGTTTCCTTGGGTATAGAGGAGTTGGACAGCAATGCTAATGTTTTTGATACTCCGTATGTTGATATGAGCTTTAGATTTGATTCACATGATATGGATGGTAATACTCTAGAGACTAGTAACTTTGAGGATACTCTTTTAGACAATGCATCAGAGGAGGTTTGTAGGAGACAGTCAAGCCAGCACCATCATGTGTCTAATCAGTTGAGAGTTAGTGACCGAGACATTGCTATCACTTGCCAGCATTTTGATGTTGTTCGTCAGTTGTTAGCAGTTTATGGATGGGGTTCTCCTACTAGTGATGAGCAAGAAGGCAGTTATCTTTCCTTGATAGAGATCCACTCTGTATGGGAGGCTATTCGGATTTTGAGACAGAATTATATGCAGTTTTTAGCCAACAGAGATTATCTTATGGAGTGGGGTAGTATAGCATATGATGCATTGTAGGCCAAGGAAGATGAGGTGAGTGAGCTTACTGAGCAGCTTGAGGTGACTTTTGAGATTCTTGAGAGTACACAGTTGGCTATCAAGGAGTCACAGCTTCATTTGGCTAAGGTGACCATGGAGTTAGAGCAACTACAGTCTTTACCTGATTCTATACAGTCACAAGCTATGGTGTTTGGTGATCCGAGGATGTCCATGGCCGAGATTGTCAGAGACAGTGGAGATGGGGATGCATCCATCCTTGATACTAACATTGGCATATCAAGTTCATTCCCACTAGAGTCAAGTTCAGTTGAGTTGGGTGTTATAGCAGATTGTTGTATGCCTGACATGGTGGTGGCCTCCGGTACTGATGGCACAGAGACTAGAGATGCATCAAAGATCATGTGTGATGTTGGTGAGTCGACAGTTGGCATGGTTCTTGCTAGTAATACTACTCCCTTGGTGATATCTTTGGAGGTAGTAGTTAGTTCCAACATGGTTAATGATCAATTGCAATTAATTTCATCTAGATTACAGTCTGAGCCACTGACTGAGATTGGCGCATTCTATCAGCATTACACTATGAGGTACGCTCATCAATTTACCTTTGATGACCATGTTGATGAGATTATGATACAAAGATGTACTTTGGTTCCTAGTGCTTATCATCAGTTATGGAATAGTTTGATGCCTCGGGATGAGAGTTGTGATGGGCATGACATGGTGATAGGTCCTACAGTTGATAGCTTGATAATACATGACTTAGAGTAGGAGTTTTGGAGCGATGCTTCAACAAGTGTTGTTATTGATTCTACTCCTTTGGCTATGACATCTCCTGACTTAGCTAGTGATCAGTCACAGTGGGTTATATCACTTGTTCATGGTGATTTGTTGACTGAGGTTGGTTTTTTTAATCAACATTATATTGCAGGGTATGTACATCAGTTAGCAATTGATCCTTGTGTTGAGGAGTTGATGGCAGGAAAATTTGGTTTGGGTTCCATTTCTTGTTATTTTCTTGTGATGGCTTTTCACCATCAAGGGTGCATGGGAGTTATGGTTATGAGACAGTGGCTGATGATCTACAGAGTTGTGTTGATTGCAGGAGTTGTACAGTGTGTGGATTCTCCATACTTGGTATAGTTTCATATGAGAGCATTCACCATTGTTGCAGAGTTGGATTGTACATTTCGTATAGGCCAGTGGGATGCGTTGATGGTATTTATTGTGTTGGCAGTTTGATTTGTCCACTTTACTTGGGTTCTAATGTTCTAAGAGTTTGTGTCTCATGGGTTTTTGACTATGGTGGTGGTGATTTTGGAGTTTGGTTGAGCTATAATTGTCAATTTGATTATGGATTCCTCTTGGTCATATTGCAGAGGATATTGCAGGAGCCTGTGTTAATTGGTAGTAGTATAGTTCATGACTACATTTGGGATCTAGGTGGATTGATTGGTTTATTGTTTAGACATTGCTTGAGGACAAGAAATGTTTGGGGAGGGGAGGACTTGTCATGTCCCCTTTTCAAATAATAAAAAAATAATAATCTTTGCTAAGACAGGCAGGCCCAAAAAAGTGAAGTTTCAGAAAAAGGGGGGTTAATCTTTAGAAACCGTTGGACTAATAAATGAAATTATTATTAAAATATGTTTCATTAACCTCTCTTGGACGTGAGTTATGGTTATGGACTCTTTTAAGGGGTTTGGAGGCATTTTGGGCAGGGAGAAGAACTTGATTTTTGCTCATTCTTTGTTATTCTTCAGAGGCTGTCAAACCTGTGGAGAAGGAGACCCAAGAATGGGAGTTTGCAGGTTTCCAGGGAGACCCAAGAACAAGAGTTTGCAGGTTTCCAAGAAGGATAAGGACGAGAGTTTGAAGCCATTCCATGTGCATGCTCATACAGAGTTTGCCTTTGTGCTGAACAGTGTAGATTTGTGGGTTTTTGGGTGTGTTTTTTGCATGAGTTTGGTGTTTTCAGTTGAGCATTTCATATCAATTTTGGTTTCTGTTGTATTTCAGAATTTAAGCTGTTAAAATAGAGCTGAATATATGTATTGGGACATGATTAAACTTCTAAGATAGTTTATTAGTGTTTTTGTGGTGTTTCTGGGCATTTTTGTGTTAATTTCGGGAGCCCGATGAGCATAGTTTTTGTCCTACATTTGTGAGCTGTTGTGTAAAGGCTATATAGATCTAGAAATTTCATTTTGTAGGCTGTTATGCTGCTGAAAAATTAATAAAAATGGCCATTTTCAGATTTATTAATAATAGGTGAAGCTGTGAAGCTTTTGGCACCATTTCTGGCATACCCGATTTGGGGTTTCTTGAGAAATTTGGAGGATCTTTGTGATATTAGTTGTTTGATCTTAAAGATTTGATTAAAGATTGGAAATATCATACAAAATCAGAAAAGGGACATTTCATGCCACCTCCTATTCCAATGATGATGAAAATCTTGTTGACTATGAAGGGTATCTTGAGAGCCTTAGAAACATTCCACCAACCATCCCCCAAAATCCAAGAGTTATTCCAAACTATCTAGTGATGCCATTTGATATCCCAGCTTCTCCTCCATCACCCAATCAACCAAGCTTCCAATCTTCCACCCCCATCACACTAGCTATTTCTATCAATCCACCTCCACCTCCGACACACGAGTCTGCAAGGAATCTCTTAGAGGAAATACAAGAAAAGCTGCCTCCAATAGTCGACAAGCCATGTCATCTAATCCAACCATGTGAAGTAGTCAGTGATGAAGCTTCCCCATCTATAATATCACCTCCATCTCCCATAGCTACCATCCCCATACCATCCATCAAATTGCTTAAAATCCTTCCACTTCCCACAAGCGTCAAAATCCCACCACCCATCGAATCGCTCCAAATCTCATCCACATCTCCTCCTCCAAGCATTATCCAAATCCCATATAATGAACCTCATGCATCCACTCCCATCCATTCCTGTCAAGATCTTTTCCAAAAGCATGTTGAAATATCCTCCGACAGAATAGCAAATCCTGCCATCCCACTTATTCCCCTACATGATCCACTTTTACCATCCCCTCCATATCTAAATCCTACCATCTTACTTACTCCATCTCAAGATCCCTTTCCCTCAACCCACCCAACTCAAGATCCTATCCTCCCATCTCCTCTACTTCATGATCATACATCTCCCATAATCCATGATGATAGATCCATCGAAAAAGAACTAATTATCATATCCCAAGCTCCAACTCCTTCAGCTAGTAATGGACTCACATCTTGTGTTCCAAATAATGAACATCATATTGAAAAAAGAAATGAAAATGTATTTCTAGATGTTGGTATCCCCGCTATTCCTGCATGGTCCCAAGTCCTTCCATCTCCACCCCAAATTTCCCATCCATCTTATTCTGCATCTATTTTGGGCCCTCATCCTACTCCTTATCTCCAACCCTCCATTTTGGGTCCATATATCCCTTATCTAAATCCCACACCCTTTCCATCCATTTTGGGTCCTTACATACCTAATATGAATCCTTTATCCCCTCCATCTATTTTGGGACCTACACCTTCCCGGTTTCCATCTATTTTGGGCCCATATCCTTCCTTCCCTCCATCCATTTTGGGCAATTATATCCATCCATATCCTATGTTCCAATCTATCCTTCCATCCCCTCAAATCCACCAGCTAGATCATCAAAGGCACTCACCCTTGAATCCCTTCCAACCTTTAAACCCTATCACTCCATCAATTATCCCTCCGTCTCCTCCATGCTCTTGTTCCCATCCCATGGCTAATAGAAGCATATTGGATGCCAAAATACAAAAGCATAAATCCAAAAATCCACAAAATCCAAGTCTCAACATGTCCCTTCTAAAATAGATGTTCAAAACAAGAAACATTTAATCCCAATCAAAGAAAAAGTCAAGAGGCCACAAAAGCCCAAGCTAAAAAAGTCAAAAATCATGTGGATACCCAAGATGCTCATAAAAGAAATGCATCTCAAAGAAAAATCTCAATTGGCATCCATTCATGCTACTCAAAAAGCCTCATCCATCCATCCTTCATCCAAATCTCCATATAAGCATCCTTCATCCCCCCAATCCACTTTTAGTCCATATGCTTCTTATCCTAAATTTCCCATCCTCCATCTTCCAACTCTACTTTTAGTCCTTATCTTTCTCTTCCTCCATTTTCTCCTCAACCTCACTCAAAACCATCTTTCCCACTACTTTATCACCTCTCAAGGTGTGTGCCAATGATGATCTTTCCATTTTCCTCATCCATTTACCCACAAGCCTTATGTCTTTGCATCCATTATCTGTCAAACTCCCACCCACCATTCCACTTGTTCAATCCAATCTTTTTCATCCATCCTACCAACATCTATGAGCCAAAAATAGATGAAGAAAGCCAAAATCATTCCAACTAAGTCGAAAGTCAAAAAGTCAAAAAATAATAAAGAAAAATAAAGCGTCCACTGGTGAAAACTTGGCAATTCAAGCACCTTGGACAAGTACCATGATGAAAACTTGGAAAACAAGCGTCATGCATAATCCTGTCATCCTCAGCTTAGCCTATCACCCTCATGCTTTTGGTCATCTCTTGACCTATCCTCCACCCTCCATCTTCCATCTCACACCATCCACTTATCTCCTACAACTTCAGCCAACCATCCCAGCTATCATCCATCTCCCTAGCCCCTTTAACTTTTTCCATCCTAGCTTCAATCCTATCACATCCATCATAAGACCTCCTTCCACATGTTATCTTCTGATTGGGGGCACTATATTCCTTGGATATCTTGTCTTGTCCATCCTCCCTTGTCATTGGTATCTAGCTCTAGGCTATCCTCATGTAAACCCAATGTCATCTCTTTATATCCATCATAATCCTAGCTATCTACCATCCTATCCAGCCATCTCATCCTGCTCCTCTAGCTATCCTTGGTCACAAAATCTCTCATCATCATTGGATGCATCCTGCCAAATCCATATCTTTCGCTATCACCCCACCCTTAGCTTTCGCATCTTGCACAACATCGAACCATCCTGCTATCCTATCATCCTAAGCTATTGCCTGCTTGTAACTATCTTGGTTAGCTTCAGCTTGTAAACATCTTGGTCTGTCAGCTTGTACATCCTCTTTAGCTTAGTACCATTGTATCTATCTAGCTTTCATGTCAGTTCCTCCTTGATCAGCATCTTGCACACATCGCACAACCCTTGGTTAGCTATTCCAATGCATCCTTTAGCTAGATCTCCTGTCACCAAAGTGTTATCCTTCTTAGTTCAGCTTGCTAGATGCATCATCCAGATCCATCAACTTAGGTGCTCTCCGATAGATCCTTGTAGGATATACCTTTCCTCATGTCTGATCTTGGTCTGTTATTACCTTTTCCTACCCATCTCGTTGGCAAACGGTTCTCTTTTGAATTTTTGCTTTCTTTTGATTTGGAATCTTCCCTTTTGGGTCTTGAAATATCTTTTCCAAGCAATCTCCTTGTTCCCTCCTCAAGGTTGCCATGATCTTCCATATCATGGTATGCTGTGAATGGGGCAATCAGAGCATAAGGTCTTGATCATGTCTTTCACTTGTTTTCTTTTTCTGCTTGTGGGTTACCTAGTGTCGTTTCCACGCTACTTCCTCTAGGATTCATGTGTGATACTGGGGCAATCCTTGCGTGTTTGTTTTGAGTCAGTTTGTCAGTCCTCTGGACAGTTGGTGAAAAGGCCTTGATGTTCTTGGTAACCTTGGCAATTAACCAATAGTCCTATAGCAAATCTAGTGTTCAACTACCTGGTGGTACTTCTCTTTGAAGTATCCCCTTGCTCAAAAAAAAGCTTCAATGGTTTCCCTTCATCTCCATTATCCTCCAATCCATATCCAGCATCTATCTCTCCTACCCTAGCTTATGCATCAATATCTCTTTGAATCACTCCTCACCTTTAGCTTTAGGGATCCACAATCCTAGTCTTAGGGATCCACCAATCCAAATCAATCCACCAAGCCTCATCATTCGAGATCCACAATCCTAGTCCTAGGGATCTCCGAAACCCATCTTCCACTAATCTGACTCTTTGAAATCTTGTTGCATCAGCTTTATAGTCCCCTCATCCATCTCCCCATCCTGGATTCTTTTTATAGCGCTCCGCTCCTTCATCCTCTGCAATCCCTGAGATCTTAAGCTTGCTTCCTCTTGTGCCTCTGATTCTCCCTTTATCATTCTCCCATAGTGAGAGTTTGAGCTAACTAAACCTCTTCTCTTAAGCCAATCTAAGTCTTCTTTCTCATCTCAAATTCTTGTACTTTTCAAGAAGTTGTCGAGCCTCGCTTTCTCTCCCCGCCACCTTTTTGAGGGGGCATCTTGCAGTCCGTTCTCTCCTCTTCTGCTCTGGCGTTGGGCATCTTATTTTCTTATCTTTGATGCCATGCCACTTGCGGCATCACATCTAAGAGGGGCAAAATGTAGACACCTAAAAACCTTTAGAAAATAAAGTATTTTTATTTTCTGAAAAATTTCTGATGACATCATCATTTATTAATTAATTAATTATTTAATTTATTTATTTATTTTTATGCCATTAAATCCCTTTATCTTAATTAAAAATATTTAATTAAGGAATCCCTCCCAAAAATGTTTAAATCTTATTTAAACATTATTTCCTTATTTATTAATTATTTAATTAATAAATTGACCAAAAAACCCAAAATAAATTAAAAAATTATTTTTTGCCCAAAACTTGGCCAATTTCCTTAAGACCACTAACCTCTTCCAAAATCTTCTAATCCTTCTTTAATTTTGATTAAAGGCTAATCCCATCATTTCCTACCCCTAATCCCAACTCAAAATATTTAATTAAGATTAAATATTAATCCTCATGTTTATTAAAAAAGTTTTAATAAATATCTCCTCAACCCAAACCCTTGAAATAAATAAAACTTTATTTATTTCCTAAAAATCTAATTTATCCTCATCCTAAGAAGTTCTAGACTCTTCTAGAAAGTCTTCATCCTCATCCTAGGAAATTCTAGACTATTCTAGAAAGTCTCTAGAAGATGTCTTTAAACCTAATCCTAATCCCCTCCTAACCTTGTCACATTCTCTAAACATGGGTTAAGACTTACTAACCCAAGCCAAAGTTAACAAATATCTCCTCCTTCACCCACCCTCATTAAATGCCATCCACTTGCCTATCCCTAAGCTAATCCTAAACCATCCTAATCCATCCTCTAATCATTTGCACAATCCTAAGCTAGCTTGTTTATAAAGAAGTTCAGGCATGACATCTTGAGAAGAAAAGTACATGCGATTGTGCCTAACATAGCAATGAAGACTCTTTTAATGCAAAATGAACTTGGAGAAAGTAGAGGAAAGTGGGTCACCACTATCTAGGAACATGACATAGAAATTCAACCAATGAAATTGGTCAGAGGACAACAGTTGGCACAGACCATGGCATCAGAGCAACCTGAACTTGTGCAACAAGTTTGCGAATTAGAGGATGTGCACCCTAATGAATGGTATCAAGAAATAATCAATTATTTGTTAAATCGCCAGTGCCCTTCACATTTGAATCCAGTATACAAGTGAGCATTGAGATTCAAGAGCAAAAGATACATGTTGCAAGGAGTAGTGTTATACAAGCAGAATCGTGAGGGGATATATTTGAGATGTGTTGGAAAAGAAGAAGCTAGAAATAGTTTGAAACATTTTCATGATAAATGGGGAACAGGACATGGATCAGATTTGGCTACAGCACATTGGATACTAAGAGTCGGATACTACTAGCCAACCTTGTTCAAAGAAACTCACTAGCATGTAAAGAATTGTCATGTTCGACAAACTTCGGCAAAGACATAAAGGAATCGAACAATTCCTTTGCATCTTATTATTGAGGTGAGACCTTTCGCGATGTGGGGACTTGACTTCATTGGTCCTATCAATCCACCTTCCTTAGCGCAACACCAACAATTCCTCAAGCATTATTTCCAAGCCTAGGACTCTATCCGAAGTCCTTTTTGTACATAGTTAGTTTAAGTTTGCTTTTGGTTATTAGTTTGTTTGTTTTTCGTTCCCTAGAGTAGAGTTTGTTTTGGATCATTTGGCCCAAAGGTTAAAGTACTTTCCTTTTTAGTTTGTTAGAGTAGTTTTCTTTTAGTTGTCTAGTTTAGGTATTGTGAGGGACCTAAATTTGATTTACAGCAAGTCATTTGACTTCGGATCTTTTAGCTTCCCTCAGTTGGAGAGCAGTTTTGGTTTTAGGTCATTGCAAGTGCAAAAGGAGTCCATGTTATCACTCGTGGGTGAAGTGTGTAGATTTTACATTTTTGGTGACAAAACAAAGTCCATCTTGTTTATTTCTTGAATACATATGGTAAGGTCCAGAGATTAAAGGATGTGCTTAGTCATTAGTTTATGGTAGAACTTGTACTAATTTGGGTCAAGCTCGATAGAGGCTCTTAAGTTAACTTGACGTGGTTACAACATTCTACTCACTCTTAATTGCTTTGAGTTCTTGGTGTTTTGAAGTGAAGTTGGACTTGGTAAAAATATTACACCTACTTCAGCGCCACTGTGGTCTTCCAAACCCTCCACAAGCTTCATTGCCTGTAAGACAAACAAAAGATTAAGGAAAAAAAGAAATATCATGAGAAAAAAAAAAGAGAATTCATGCAAAAGGAAAGGCAGTATCAAAGTGAAAATAAAGATGAAATTTTTTTCAAGGGTGTGCAATCATCTCTATGGGTGCTATAAAAATAATCACTAAAGGTAGAACCATGATTGTGGTGCCTGTAGTGCCTGCCCCTAGTTTGCATTTTTGCTATTACTGCCAAACTCTTTTAGGCTAGTTTTATGCTTGATTATTAGTAGTATTGTTTTGAGATTATCAAATATTGTTTTATATTCAGTTGATTATATGATGAGATTACTTGGTACTCTATACTTCATGTATGCATGATGATTATTCAGTGATTTTAATTATTGATGATGATTAGTTAGATGGATTATTATGTGTCTTCTTATGGATACTTACCCCATACTGCATGTGTATGGTGTGCATGTATGTTTTCTTTATGTATGGCATTTATGATGTGGTTAAGGAAGGGAGTCGTAGTCACCTACTAGTCAAGATCTACACGATGCACCACTTCCTAACATTTACTATTTAACTTAGTATGTATATGTTTGTACATGTGTGGATTTTATGCAGATTGTAGGTGTCGAGTATCAACTTTCCTGAATTGCCAGGATGAATGTACCCTATCACATTATCTCAATGGTAAGAGAGGGGAGATCAATTCTTAAGTCCAAATCGTAAACTTTTAAACCATTTGTCCAAGAAAATTAGGACAAGTATCTGAGTTATTTACCTTTTGAATGCGTTAGATGACATTAATATGTGATTATAACCCTTTAGTTTGATCTTGTATGTGTTTTTCTATGATGGGTTTTTGTATTTTTTTTATAAGTCTTTGGTGATTTTTCTATTAGTTAAGTCAAATCTAATTATTAAATTAATGATTTAATTTAATGGAAAATTATAATGGTATTTTTAATATTTAATTATATTTAATTAATTAAAAAATTAATTAAATAAAAAAAATTAAATTTAAAGATAAAAGTTACAAGTTTAATTTTGAAACGTGATAATATTTATTTAATTTAATAATAATATATTTAGAGTCCATTTTTAAATAAATGCTAAATACTATTATTATTTAAGTTAATAAAAAATTTATCAATTAAACATTCAAAAATAAATTAAGTGAAAAGATATTAACTTATTAAAAGTTTTAAGATTGCATGATGTGTGCATGAGATTAAAATTTAATAAATTAATTAAAAAGAGAAGTCAAGTGAAAATTAAATAAAGTTATTTTATAATTCAATAAACATGCATGCAAAAGATAAAGAAAAGTTAATAAAGAGTTAACATTTGGTGAGCAGAGAGTTCTCTTGGGTAATCGCATAATTAGTGCCCCAATTTTAGGAGAGAATTCCATATCACAATTTGAGGGTTTATTTTTGAAGGACCGTGAATTTTGGAAGAGGAAAGAATTTTGGAAGAGAGAAGGTTTTGAGAGGGGAAGTTTCTCTCACAATCTTCTTGGGCGTAGTGATTAGCATCAAAGTCTAGGTAGATGCTGGTGATTATTCGCTCAGTTTATTATGCTCTTTCTTTTCTTGTCCTCATCATGATTGTTGAATGGTTATCTAAAGAATTCTTGTGACAAATGTTTCAGTATTGTGTATTTCTAGTATGTATGTTAAATCCTCTATATACAAGACGATTAAAAGATCAATACAACCCTCTTTCAATTGAGAAATTGATTAGGGAAGGGTTTGAATTAAAATGGAAATTTTCTTTAAAACAAAACAAAAAAATTGATGGGTTTGTTGTATTTTCCCCATCAGATTATTGCTAGGATTGTGATAAAATATATATATATATATATGTTTTTAACAAAGATAAAAAAAAAAATATTTAATTTTATATTTACAAAAATTTATAAAATAAATTAATTTAAAAGAAATAATTTTTTTAAAATGTTATATAAAATAAAATAAAAAATTAATGTTGGGATGGGTGGAAATAACCCCATACCCCCCCCTTCCTTTTCGTCCACTGGCAGCCGAGTACTGTTATCGCAGGTACTGCGACAACAGTGGTACTCTATACCACTACTACCGCAGGCCCTGCGACAACAGGGTACTGTGTGCTAAAAGGTCGAGGAGCCTTAAAATAAACACGTATTTCTTTTTTAAATTTTTTTAATTATTTTAATTATTAATTTTAATTAATAGATTTTATTATTAAGTTAAACTTTAATATTAATAAAAAATGTATATATAGTTAAAATTAATTAATGAATGTATTATTATTGTTGTTTTAGATTATGGTAAAAGCAGGTTTTGAAGGGACCCCGGAACCCTTTAACAAAAAATAGAAAGATAAAGCAAGACAGCCCAACCAGGAAAAAATCTGCAACAAACTGAAGAACAGTATCAAAATCAGGTTTTACAGGGACCTGAAACCACTAGAAAAATCCAAAAACAAACTAACCCAGGTTTTATAGGGACCTAGAACCACAAACAGTCTAAACTATAAAAAAACCAGAAACCAAGACCAGAGTCCCCAACCAGCGACCAATACCAGACAGGCACCAAACCAAAGAACCCACCCCAGTGCCACTATTACAGCTCCAGGATCAATTTAGCTGCTTCCTTACCAATAGCAACAATCTCTTGAATGGAAATAGCATCCATAGCAGCAGCAGCTTTCATAGTACTCTTCCTCGAGCTCTGCCTAGTTCTTTTGCTCGAACCCTCAGCTGAAATGATATCTTCATTCACCCTTTTGCCTAGAGTAGCAGCGGCTGCCCAAATACTCGAGGTGATGGAGACACAACCCAAGAATAGAATGGACACAACAGAAAAGGGAAATTATATTAACTGAGAAAATAAGCTAGTACAAATAGTACAGAGAAAATAAACTTCAAAACATGCCCTAAGGGCTTACAATAGCATAAATCTGGAGATAATTTCTCCTTTCAGTACCTCCTCTCAAACTCCACTCCAAACTACCTTTTACAATGCCAGAAATATCTTTAAATAGACCCCAGAGGGTTAAGGACTAGGAGTACATTCTAGAAAGTGCTAGTAGGCATCCATCGACCAAATAGAAGGTTTCAGAAGCTGCGTTAGAAGTCGGTGCAAATCTAGAAGAATCCAGAAACGGTAACCGAACTTTTGGGAGGCATAACTTTTGAACCGTAGCTCTGATTGACGAACCGTTTACATTTTCGAAAAGCTCTCGAAGCGCTCTATAGCCCTATGAACCAATTTTTCTCATCCCCCATTTTTTGGCCCTTTTCAAGGTCATTTAATGCCCCTAACCTGACTTTGAAGCATTCTTAGGAGGTCTCCAAAACCCAAAAAATTGCAATAACTTTCAAACTGTGGGGCCTTTTGACCTAATTCTTTTTCTGGAATGCTCTAAATCACAATTACATTCATCTGGCCAATTCACACCTTCTAGCTCACCAAAATGATGGCCAAATTGCATGCTCCTATTTTTTTGAGATTTTCTAGCACACTGATAGTTGAACTGTGAGAGTTGGAACCTTTATTTGACCCAAATGGGTGTCCAAAAATGAAAACACATGAAATAGAAACTAAGTCTAAGTACATTTTTTTTTGGGTGACATAGGATTGCCCTTATACCTCTGGATGCTCCTGCATTAGACACCCAAGGTAGATTGAAAAGTGACCCTGTCACTTTATGAATGGTAGAGGAAATCCCAAATGGGAAACCTCAGCTGCTGAAATCCAAGTTGAGTCCCTGATCGATCGTCCTTTCCATTTGACCAAATACTCTTCATACTGCCTATTTCTGGTACTCCTACCCACACGATGATCTAGAATGTCTTCTATCTCCTCCTTCTTAGAAGTAGGAATTGGACATGGCTCTAGCACTAGCTCCTCATCTGCACCATCATCATGATACTCTGTTAAATCTGCAATGTTGAAAATGGAAGAAATGTGAATACCATCTGGCAGCTCCACTTCATATGCATTTCCTGAGTCATGTTTCTTCAAAATTTTGTAGGGGCCAAATTTCTTCATTTTCAACTTGTTGTAAGTACCAGCTGGAAATCTTTCTTTTTGTAAGTGCACCATGACTAGATCCCCTACTTGGAATACCTTATGTCTTCTCCTTAGATCAGCCCTAGCTTTATACTCTTGATTCATCTTGGTAATGTGTGCCTGAACCTCCTCATGTAGACGCTTGATATGTTTAGAAAATTCCTCAGCTTCAGCACTTGTCCTCTCCCCTTGTACTATCTTCCTCAGCTCTGGTGCAGTCCTTAGGCTATTCCCATATACAATTTGGAATGGTGATTTTTCAGTACTCCTATTTATAGAGTTATTGTAAGCAAACTCTGCTTGTGGTAGAATCAAATCCCACCCCTTGGGCTTATCCCCAACTAAACATCTCAGCAAATTGCCCAGACTTCTATTTACCACTTCTGTTTGGTCATCAATTTATGGGTGATGCGTGGAACTGAATTTCAAGTCTGTTCTCAACTTTTTCCACAATGTCCTCCAGAAATACCCCACAAATTTAGTATCTCTGTTAGAAACTATACTCCTTGGAAGACCATGTAGTCTTACCACCTCTTTGAAAAACAAGTCTGCAATATGGACAGCATCATGAGTTTTGTGGCATGGAATGAAATGTGCCATTTTCGAGAACCTATCAACCACCACGAATACTGAGTCATTACCCCTTTGTGTCCTTGGCAATCCAAGAACAAAATCCATACTTATGTCCTCCCATGGCCTCGATGGAACAGGCAATGGCTGATATAGGCCAGTATTGTGACTAAACCCCTTGGCAACTTGACAAACCTGGCAACTCTGTACAAACTTCTTCATATCTTGTGAAATTTGAGGCCAAAAATAATGTTCTCTAAGAATGGAAATGGTCTTATCTCGACCAAAATGTCCTGCCATTCCTCCACTGTGTTTCTCCTTAATCAGATTTTCCCTCATGGAAATCCTTGGAATGCATAATTGACTACCCTTGAACAACATGCCATCCTGAATCAAATAGTCTAACCACTTGGTTCTATCCACAGCAACAGGTTCTTTACAAGCTCTCCATGCTTCAACAAAATCAGGATCCTCGGGGTACAAATTTTTGAGTTCATCAAACCCAACTACTTCAACCTGCATTACTGTAAGCAACAACTGTCTCCTACTTAGTGCATCTGCAACCCTGTTAGATTTTTCACTTCTATGTTTCAACACAAATGTATAGCTCTGCAAGAACTCTACCCACTTCATATGCCTCTGATTCAATTTACCTTGGCTATTTAGGTACTGTAATGCCTGATGATCAGTATACAAAAAAAATTCCTTTGGCAATAAATAATGCCTCCATTTCTTTAAGGCCTGAACTATTGCATAGAACTCTTGATCATAGATAGAATACTTCTTCTTTGCATCATTCAATTTTTCACTAAAATATGCAATAGGCTTACCTTCTTGACTTAATATAGCCCCAATAGCGCTGCCACTAGCATCACAATCCACTTGGAAAACCTTTCTAAAATTTGGAAGTGCCAACACAGGTTGTTCTGTTACCTTCTTCTTCAACAATTCAAAACTTCTCGCAGCTGTTGCAGTCCATTTGAACTCTTTTCTATCCCCTCTTATTGTATCAATTAGGGGTGCACATATGCCACTGAAATTCTTAATAAACTTCCTGTAAAAACTAACCAGACCATGAAATGATCTTACCTCAGTAGCAGACCTTGGAGTAGGCCATTCCAAGATGGCTTTTACCTTCTCTGGATCCATTTTGAGACCTTCGGGTGATATAACAAACCCCAAATAGACTAACTCCCTTTTTGGAAAGTTACACTTCTTCAGATTAATTAATAGTTTCTCTTCCCTTAGCCTTTCAAGGACACTATGAATATGCAGTAAATGTTCTTCCAAAGTCTTGCTAAAAATTAAAATATCATCCAAATAAACAATAACAAATTTTCCCAAGAACTTCTTAAGTACCTCATTCATGAGCCGCATGAAGGTGCTTGGGGCGTTCGTCAATCCAAAGGGCATGACTAACCACTCATAAAGACCCTTCTTGGTCTTGAAGGCTGTTTTCCACTCATCTCCTTCTTGAATCCATATCTGGTGATAACCACCCTTCAGATCTATCTTTGTGAAGTACTGAGCTCCACTCAAGTAGTCCATAAGATCATCCATCCTTGGCAAAGGAAATCGGTACTTTATGGTTATCCTATTTATAGCTTGAGAATCTGTACACATCCTCCACTCTCCATCCTTCTTTGGTGTGAGTACTGCAGGTACTGCACATGGACTCGGGCTCTCTCGAATCAAGCCCTTCCTCAACAGCTCCTGAACCTGTCTATTTAGCTCCTCTGTTTCAGTAGGAGTCATCCTATGAGCAGCCTTGTTAGGAAAACTAGCTCTTGGAATCAGATTTATCTGATGACTGATTTGCCTTATTGGTGGCAATCCATCTGGAACATTATCAGAGATAATATCTCCAAATTCCCCTACTAAATCTGAAACTTCAAGTGGTATTTCACTACTACCTGCTTTATCTTTCCTAGGAATCAAAGCATAGCACATATGCTAATGTTTCAAGCCATCTAAAAACTTCCTTTCATCAACAAGACAAATCCTAGCACTGCTACATACCTTTTCACCTTCTTTTTTCATGGGCTTCAATTTGTGGCGAACTCCATCCTTTGTCAGAGAGTATGTGTTTGCATGTCCATCATGTACTGCATGTCTATCAAACTGCCATGGTCTACCCAACAATAGATGGCAAACATCCATCAAAATAACATCAGAGAGAACTTCATCATGGTAACTCCCAATTTTGAATTTCACTAAACATTGTTCACTTACCAGGACCTTATGATCATCTTTTACCCAAGCAATTCGATAGGGCTAGGGATGTTTCTCCCTCTTGAACTTTAGCTTAGAGACCATCTCTTCTGATACCAAGTTATCAGTGCTACCACCATCAATGATCATGTCACAACATTTATCCTTACACTTGCATCTGGTACGGAACAAACTCCTCCATTGTCCTGGTTCAATCTCACCACTTAGTAGGACTCTTTCATTTACCAAGGTCTCTCCTCTTTCTGCATCCTCTGAATGTGATGATTATGCATCCTCGTCCACATGAGCAACCCTAGCTTGGCCCTCAGCTCTCCTATCTATCCTTCCTTGTCGTTGAGGGCATTCAAAGGCATGATGACCTTCTTCATTGCAATGGAAATAGGTACCACGAAAGCCTCCTCTTCCTTGTCCACGTCCTCTACCTCTTCCTCTTTGATTTCCAAATTCTTGATCATGGGAGTGGTTGAAACCCTCATTCCTCTGGTTCCTGCTAGTACCCAAATTTTCATTTTTCTTTTGGGTTTCATTACGGCCTCCAGATGATCTACCACTTCCCCTTCCTCCTTGACCGCGCCCTCATTGTCTTCCTTCAAACCTTTTATTCAGCTTATTTTCAACTCGTAGGGAAAACTAGTATGCCTCTTCAACGCTGGTCATTCTTACCAGACTTAATTCCTCCTGGATGCTAGGTTGCAACCCACTGATATAACGAGCAACCTTCTCCTTATTTGCTTCTGCATGCCTTGCTCTAATCAAGAGTCGGTAAAATTCCTCTGTATATTCTTGGACTGATCTTCTTGCTTGCTTTAACCCATGCATCTTCTTAAACAAATCAAGCTCATAGTCCACAGGAATGAATTGCTTCTTCAATTTGTCCACCATGCGATCCCATCTTGTGATCTTCTCCTTTCCTCTTCTGTTTGTTTCCAATTGGACTTCTTACCACCAAATTTTGGCATGGCCTTTCATTTTGGCCTTTGCAAACTTAACCCTATCTAGGTCCCTGATATCCTCATACTCAAAGTATTCTTCCAGTTCATTGATCCAATCGATCAACTCATCTGGTTTCAATTTTTTTGAAAATACACCCACTTCAATTGTAGGTCTTTTCCCAAACTTAGTAATGGCCCTAAAAAGCCTTTCCTCTGCATGATTCAGAACTTCCCCATCAAATTCCCCTTCTGGTCCAATTTCATCTTCTTCGTTGTCATCTTCACTTTCATCACCTGCGGCCATAGTTGCTCCTCTACGGAGCTCCTCCTGCAATGCTTGTACCTGCCTTTGGAGGGCTCTAACCTCCTCAAGATTAATAGCTCTGGCCCTTCTACCATGCTCTCTTCATGGAGGCATCTTCTTAACTCAAACCCATAACCACACAGTCCTGGTGCAAACTGCCTCACAGTCGGCACTCTGTCTACACACTCAGGAAAACCTACTCTGATACCACTTGATGGAGACACAACCCAAGAACAGAATGGACACAATAGAAAAGGAAAATTGTATTAACTGAGAAAATAAGCTAGTACAAATAGTACAGAGAAAATAAACTTCAAAACATGCCCTAAAGGCTTACAATAGCATAAATATGGAGATAAGTTCTCCTTTCAGTACCTCCTCTCAAACTCCACTCCGAACTGCCTTTTACAATGCCAGAAATCTCCTTAAATAGACCCCGAAGGGTTAAAGACTAGGAGTACATTCTAGAAAGTGCTAGTAGGCTTCCACCGACCAAATAGAAAGTTCCAGAAGCTGTGTTAGAAGTCAGTGCAAATCTAGAAGAATTCAGAAATGGTAATCGAACTTTCGGGAGGCATAACTTTTGAACCATAGCTCCGATTGACGAACCGTTTACATTTTTGGAAAGCTCTCAAAGTGCTCTATAGCCCTATGGACCAGCTTTTCTTGTCCCCCATTTTTTGGCCCTTTTCGAGGTCATTTAATGCACCTAACCTAATTTTGAAGCATTCTTAGGAGGTCTCCAAAACTCAAAAAATTGCAATAACTTTCAAACCGTGGGGCCTTTTGACCTGATTCTTTTTCTAGAATGCTCTAAATCACAATTACATTCATCTGGCCAATTCACACCTTCTAGGTCACCAAAATGATGGCCAAATTGCATGCTCCTATTTTTTCAGGATTTTCTAGCACACCGATAGTTGAACTGTGAGAGTTGGAACCTTTATTTGACCCAAATGGGTGTCCAAAAATGAAAACACATGAAACAAAAACTAAGTCTAAGTACATTTTTTTTTTGGGTGACACAGGATTGCCCTTATACCTTTGGATGCTCCTGCATCACGAGGTGACCTGTTCTATCTTAGTGCTACTTTCCTTGATTAACATAGTGAGGTTCTGCTCATAGTTGTTAAGTTTGTTAGGGATTTCTCCCATCTGTCCTTCCATATGACTAAGTTTAGCATTGATAGTATCCAGGTTATGTTGCAGAATTTCTACCTTTTTCTTCAAACCCATTATTTCATTGTAGATCCAGGAATCAACCTTGAGACTAGTGTTGGATTTCTCCTTAGCAGAATGCAGGAAGGTAAGCATGGTATCCCTCTGCATAGCATCACAATCATCTTCAGCAGTCTCGTGAGGGGGGGAGCAGACATTGTTTTTGATATCCTCCATTTTCGTTTGATCCTCCTTTCGACCCTCGGCATAGTCCTCAGGATGAGCAGAGTCCTTCCTTTTTTCTTCCTCTATCCCCTTAATAGGAGAAGCAGTAATAGCCGTATGGTCCTCCTTATTCTTCTCAAGAGGATTCCCAATAGTGTTATCTTCCACTTTATTACCCCCACTAGCAATAACCTAGTTGCCCTCATTATTAGATTTACTCTGTTCAAAGTTACCTTCACTATTGTTTTCCTCTTTTCCTTTTTCATTATTATCTTCAGTCTCTGGATACCTGTCAAAATTAGAACTTAACTCTCCAGTTTCAGTATCATCCTCATCCTCAGGTTTCCAATTCTCACAGCTTTGTGAATTATCAGTCTCAGACTCCTCATCCTCAAGAACTTGAGAGGCAGAGGGTTTCAAATTCAGGGCATTTTCTTTACCTTTTACAGAGTCGCCCTTCTTACTCTTAATGGGATCTTTCTTCTTTTCCTTAGAGGGAGTAGAGGCAATGTGCTTATTTTTACAATATCCCTCAATAAGAAGGATCAGACCTTCATAAAGAATGGGTCTAGATTCCTTTTTCTTATGGGCTTCTAAACTATTAAGTAAAGAAAACTGCAAAAAGAAGGGGAAAGATATTCTATCTTTATATCTGAAATGATTTTTTTTTTTTAAATGACATTTATGAACTCTTTTATTTCTTCCATCAAGTATGAAATACTCATGGATGTAGCAGAGAACATCCCTCCAGATCTCCTTTATCTGGTTCCCATCAAAGAAATCACCATTCTTTTCTAGAAGCTTCTCCTCTTCTTCCATTTTCGAAAACTTTTTGTAGGCTACATTTGAAATACTAGTTTGCTTAGTGAATTTTATGCCCACCATAGGAAGCCCCGTGATCTCAACAATAAACTCCTCCGTAAGTTTCACAGTTACACCATGGAGAGTGACTTTGTCATTGGACCAGTTCTTAAAGAAAGCCGTAGTGATGTGTGGCTTAAAACCATTGAGTCGCTCCATGTAACGAGTCACTTTTCCTTTCTGCAAAATTTTCCAAACATCCTTGCGAGCCTTCCATGCCTCACAATTTTTTGGTTCTTGTTTGCGCAGTTCGCCCCCCATCAGCAGAGAACAGTAAACACATTCAAACTAGAAAAACCAGATGCATAGAAGGAGACGGTTAGAAAGAAAACTGTTTTTCTTCCCACCAAAATAGACACCTTTGTTCAGAGAAACATGCGAACACCACGTCACATTCATTTGAGTGTACTTCATAGGGAATGAAAATCTGGCAATAATTTGATCACTCCACGAAATCATTAACTTTCCAATCTTTTCAAATCTTACCCACCTTCACATGAATAGCTTCATAATGAATAATTGCTTTGAGATCAACTTGATTATTTAATTCATCGGTCCACCTCACCATTTCCCCCGTTAGGATAGCATAGTTGGCAACCCAATCAGCAGCACCGTTGGCCTCCCGAAAGGTATGAGATATGACAACTTTTTCAAATTTTTGAATAATGTATTTAATCTCCTTGATAGTGGTCTCTATCGACCATGAGATAGCACTTTTATTATTAAGGATATTAATAATATTTAAAGAGTCACCTTCCAACCATAATTTTGGACATCCCAAATCCACTGCAATTTTCATAGTATAAAGGGCCGTCGTAGCTTCAGCAATGTGACTATTAGTCTGACCTATAGGGATAGCTATAGCATCTTTAACTATTCCCATATGATCTCTCAACACACCTCCACAACCCGCACTCCCCGGATTTCCCTTAGCAGCACCATCAAAGTTTCCTTTAATCTAACCATTCAGAGGGGAACTCCAAGTGACATTCAATCTTGGGTTATCAGTTTGAGTCTTAGGGTTTCCAGGAAACATAGGATTATCAATAGGAAATGTTT
Source organism: Cupressus sempervirens (assembly GCA_028749045.1). NCBI lineage: Eukaryota > Viridiplantae > Streptophyta > Pinopsida > Cupressales > Cupressaceae > Cupressus > Cupressus sempervirens. The sequence goes on along the minus strand of CM053790.1, from coordinate 1,981,237 downwards.
GATCAGATATTTTCAGAGATTTGAAATTCTCCTTACAAGCTCTAATAATATTCTGACCAAGCACCCATCCAGGAACCTCTCTGTTTTTAAAAATTCTATTATTCCTTTCTTTCCAAATACCCCAGCAGAGATGAGGCAGAGTAATTTTTCATAGAAATTGAACATCAGAATTCTTAGACGGGCATTTCCAGCTTTTAAAAGAAGATTCCACATTGTTATGATGAACCCAAGTCAAGTTCCAATACATTAGGATCTCAGTCCAAACCATCTGGGAATAAGAGCAGTTCAGAAATAGGTGGTCTCTATCTTCAAAACCATTCTTACATAAAATACACCTATTCACCAAATTTATACCTCTTTTCTGCAAGTTATCAAGGGTCAAAATTTTATTTTGAAGCAGGACCCAAAAGAAGAAATTAATTTTAGGAATGAGACCCTTAATCCAAGCCTGAGACCACAAGGGATGATTTTCCTTCTCCTTAGAAGCAAAGAGTGAAGAAACCTTGTATTGCCCACTAGGATCAACATACCAAATAATCTCATCCTCAAAAGAAGGGTGAAGAGAAGCAGCATTGAGAGATAATTGGATATGATAGAAACTTTGATCAATGTCCTTCAAGTTAACCCATGCATCATTCTGCCAATAATGACTAACAAGAGTGTCATATATCTGCTTGCATAAGTCAACTTGATTTAGATCTTGAACATCTTCAACCAGGGGGTGATCCTTAAGCCAGACATCTTCCCAAAAACTCACCCTAGACCCATTGCCAATTTTCCACGAGCACCCTTCTCCAAGAATTTTCTTAGTACCCTGCATAGCTCCCCAAATTGAGGAGGGATGAATAACATCAACAGAGGAGAAGAAATTAGGAAGAGAAATAGAATTAGGGAGGTACTTGTGTTTCCAAATGGTACTCCATTCTTTCTTCTCATGGAACACACGCCATCCTTGTTTAGCTAGAAGAGCTTGATTCATGCTTCTGATTTTTCAGATACCCAGACCACCTTCCCTGACCGGTTTACAAACATGATCCCAGGCAATTAAAGGTATTCTCTTTTTTTCCTTTGAACTAGTCCATAAAAATCCCTTTGAATTTTATCAATAGCCTCAGCAAATTTAGTGGGGATTTTGAAGAGACTTAAGGCAAAAGTTGGTATACTTTGGAGAGAACCTCTAAGAAGAATTAATTTACCAGCCTGGCTTAAAAGGTTCCCTTTCCAACCTGCCAACTTCTTGCTGAATTTGTTAATGAGGTCTTCCCAGAAGGAATTTGGAACCTTCAAGCCTAAAGGAATACCCAGATAGGAAGAAGAGAGAGAACCAATAGAACATCCAAGGATTTTGGAAATTTTATGTTGTCTAAGAATGGGGGTATTGAGAAAAAACACAACACTTTTATTCCAGTTAACCAGTTGACCAGAAGCTGAGGAAAAAAGATTTAAAGCTTGCTTCAAATTTTTGGCTTCCTTGACTTCAGATTTCCCCATAAAAATGGTATCATCAACAAATTGGCCATGAGAACAAATAAGAGAATGGGAAGAGGGTTGCAAACCCTTAATGACTCCTTTACACACAAGATCCCCAATGTACCATTAACCAGGACAGCAATAGAAGAAGAAGAGATTAATTCATGAATCAGTCCAACAACCTTCTTATCAAATCCAAAGGCAAGCAAAATATTAGAGAGGAAAGACCAATCAACTCTATCATAAGCCTTAGCAATGTCCACTTTCATTACAAATCCTTGATTGTTAGAACAAGATAAGGAATGAATATTCTCATGAGCCGAAATAATAGAATTGAGGATTTTTCTACCTGGAGTGAAGCCATTTTGTTGGTCAGCAATGAGAAAAGGGGTCACCAGAAGCAGTCTTGAAGTAAGAACTTTGGAGATAATTTTACATAGAGAATTACAAAGACTAATCGGCCTAAACTAGTCAGGCGAGTCAGCTCCAATTTTCTTAGGGATCAGGCATAGGAAGGTGAATTAACTTCCTTCAGCATTTGTTTTGCTCCAAAGAACTCCTTCACCGCATCACAAACATCTTTTCCTACAAGTTTCCAAAATTTCTGAAAGAAAAACATGGGAAAGACATTAGGACCAGGAGCTTTATCTCCTCCTAAAGAACAAACAGCTTTGAAAATTTCATCATTCTTAGGAATTGAGCTTAACAATTTGTTCTGATCCTTAGAAACCAGAGTGGGGATCACTCTGAGAAACTCAGCCTGATGTTCCAAATTGATGAAGGGATCCACTGTCATTAGCCCTGAGAAAAAATTCACCATTTCATCCATGATGTCCTTATCCTCCGCAATCTTCAAATCTCCCTTCATAAGATGTGAAATGTGAGATTTGGCTCTATGCTTTAGCGTGGATAGATGGAAAATTTGGTATTTTTATCTCCTTCAGTCAACCATGTCAATCTAGATCTTTGCCTCTAGTAGATCTCCTCTTTTGTAATGATTTCATGGTATTGAGACAGCTTATCATTTTCTTCTAAAAGAAGGTCAGGGGTGTATCCCTCCTTCTGAATTTTATCCTGAATATTTTGGATCTCCTTTTTCAAAACAAATTTATTCTCAAAGATGTTCCCAAAGCAATTTTTGTTCCAAATTTTAACTTTCTTTTTGACATTTTTAAGTTTAGCAGTCACTCTGAAGAGAGCAATACCATCAATTTTGATATTCCACCATTCTTCCATTTTTCTTTCAAACTGAGGGTGCTTCATCCACATTTTTTCAAATCTAAAAGGAAAATTCCTCTTCAAACTAAACTTGATAGTAGAGAAGATAAGAGGGAAATGATCAGAACCAATTTTCTGCTGGGCTTCCAGTTTGCAGATGAAATCTTTAGACCAATCCAGAGAGATAAGAGCACGATCAAGCCTAGCCTAAATACTATCATTACCAACTCTCTTATTACTCCAAGTGAAATGAATGCCATGAAGATCCATATCCAATAGGCCCTCTTTGTTAATAAACTCCCTTAGGTCCATTCTTCCTTCAAGCTGGGTAACATTACCTCCCATTTTTTCATGATCATAAAGAGGGACATTAAAGTCTCCCATGATTATCCATCATCCAGAGTAATCTATACTTTTAAAGTTGGATATAGAATTCCAAACCTTCTTCCTTTGGCTTTTCATGTTGGGCGCATATATATTCACAATATACCAGTCCTCATTTTGATTAGCACTGGTAATTTTAGCAATCATAAAGTATTTATTGGCACTCAAAATTGTCCCAGCAAAGCAATTTTTTTTCCATAGCATCAAGGTTCCCCCTAAAGCACCTTCTGAACTACTAGCATTTAAAGAGTAATTTTTAAAAGCTTTTATTTGTTCTGCTTTCTCTTTATTCATCTTTGTTTCCTGTAGCAGAAAAAAATCAGGTTTCTGTTCTCTAACAAAATTCCTAACAACATCTAGTTTATGATAACTGTTCAAACCCCTAATATTCCAGGTAATAATTTTCATTTCCATTTTTTAGGGTTATAATCCATAATAGTTGCTTGACAACCATCAGCAATATTCTGCAAGCTTTCTATCTCCCTGTATTATTATTGTTGTTAATTATTGATAAAGGGTGTTAATATAGTTAATTCATTTGTATGGTTGTCAATTAATTTAATTAAATAGAATTTAATTAAGTTTAACTAACAAATAAGGAGTATTTAATGGATTTAAATTTATTTTATTTTATAATGGCAATGATTTTATTAAAATTGAAACTATATTATTGAAAGATCATTAGTTATTATTAATAATTTAAATAAATAAATGATTATCCTTAGAATATTTTAGGTAATTGACTTAAAATATAATGGGGTAATTCTATATTTTATTTGAATAAATGAATGGGTTGACTTGTAGGGTAAATTGAGAATCTTTTACTTGAAACATACTTTGAAATGAAAACTAAAACCTTACATTTAACTCATCATTATGTTTTCAAAATCAAACCAAACTATGAAACCTACACTTTCTATATGTATGTTTTCTATGTTTTGGGTTTGGGTTGACTAGAGTGTTGACCAATTCTAGGATGTCTACTAGAGGCTTGGGAGTTCTGTGAGTGTGGTATAATGTTGACTTGATCTTGATTATTTTAACTCAACCATGGTAATGTGTTGGTATACTCTATGATGAGTGTGATTATATTGTTGGTTACTATTTTCATTTTCATTATGGGATAGTGAGATAAGTGCTATGATATATTTGACTTAACCATTTTGAGTCTTCGATCAGTATTATTGGGATACTTTCCAATTGCCCATAGAGAACAAACGGGTATTGTGATTTATCTTTTGGATGCTTTCTAGTCACTTGTATAGGGCTAAGGTGATTTTACTATGAGTCTTTGATTTTTGATTTCATGAGCTTAGGGTAGGTTATCTATATGTATTATCAGGAAGTGGCTTGCAATGGAGGTCGGGGCTCTAAGTGGCTACTAGAGTAACCCATGGTAAGTTGTTTAATAAGTGAAAACACTACATTAAATGAGATTAAAATGAACCTAATAAGAGTTTTTGTATGTTCTCACCCATGCCTCGAGTGCTGGTATAGACTAGGATGAGAGTAGAGAGAATGCTTGGTTACAACCATGCATCATTAGTATCCCTTTCATAGGGATCACTAAGGGGTTGGGGTCCTAAGAAACTGCTAGGGTAACTCTAGTATGATTCATGCAATGACACTTGCCTGCTTACATAGTAGGTTTCCTAAGTTTCTTTTTGTGCCTCTGGGTTTAGATGTTGATTTATCTTGAAACCTTTAAGTTGGATTACTTTTAGAGTTTCCTAGACTTAGAGAGTACTTTTGATATTTGGATTGTTATCCTATTTGGGACTTGAGACTATCTCCTTAGTGTGGTGGGAATGGTCCTTTTTGGGTTACCACGTGGTCGAGTGGTTGTGCTTTTTACTCTTACCATTGAGATTGTTGATATATGATTGAAAAGATCATTTGAGTAGAAAGATTGTTGAAGAAGACTATGTGTTTCAATCATTGTTTTGTCACTAATGTTAAACCTGCTACATGTCGGTAAGACAATTGCTTATATGTATCAAGCACTATCACTTAGTTGATTGATGAGGAGGATTTTATCAACAAGATGTAACAAAAGTACCTAGAGGAAAGGTTGAGTTATGATTATGTACTGAAGTGCAAGAATTAGTTAAGATAGTAATAACATAATGTATTGATGATCTACTTGAGGTTACAAAATGATTGGGTACACTTAGAAAGTTCAAAAGAATAAAGTTAAACAAAGTTCATTTGCCAAGCTTGACCAAGTTGATGGAAGGTGCCAAGCAAAGTTAGTGCAAGCCAAACAAAAAGTCAGTTGGAGTTGAGTGAAAGAAAATTCTAGTGGATGTCGAGTAAGTTAGTAGATGTTGAGTAAAATTTAGTTGATGTCGAGCACTAGTAAAACCCAGTTGATGCCAAGTGATTTTATAGTAGATGTCGAGTAACACAATATATGTCGAGCATCAATAAATTGATAATGTTGAGCTACTGCATTATGAAAAGATCAAAGATTCGCCAAATAAAAGCCAAAAAGTTTGTTTTTTTGAAACTTGTGAATTAGGGGGGAGATAAGATTGATGAGTTGCTAGCATAGAATCTTATGTAAACTGTTTTGTAGGTGAATTCAAATGGATTCTAAGAGAAGTTTCTAGAAAAGACAAGATATGGGGTAGATACATTGTATCCTACCTAATCCATTGAAAACCCTAATTTTGGTGATGGATAATGAGTGGGAAGAGTGTTCTAATTTCTTATATATAGGGATGTCTGGTCATGAAGCAAAGAGGTTAGAGAGTTTTAATGCAAAAATTTGATAAGGAGAAGGAAAAGGGTTTGCTTCCTCAAGTGGCCTAAGAGAAGAGTATTGCAATGGTGTACTAAGCAAGAAGGCTTAAAGAGGACGAATGCTTAAAGTGTGAAAAAGCTATCAGAGCTGCAAAGATTAGAAGCCAAGTAGAGTTGAGGACTGAATAGTGATCTGTAATCTATAAGTAAGGTTGTAAGTTGTATCAAATCAAATCTCTATTGTTACTTTCTAACAATTGTATCAGCCTACGGTAAATCCTTTGGAGTAAGGTTGACTTAACAATCATTTGAAAATTCTTTTAATAGGGTGGCATTCCAAGTGAATGGCCTAATGTCCTCTAACAAGGCTCACTTTTGATAGGGTGATTGAAATTCCTTAATCGGGTCAGATTTAAAAGTGTGTATTGTAACTTTTAACAAAGTTGGCCTTTAATAGGGCATCACTTTAGAAAAGTGAAAAAGGAGTAGCATGTTACTAGTGGTTTTTTCCAAATTGGGTTTTCACGTTAAATCATTGTGTCAAATGTGTTAATGGATATGTTGTGTTTAATGTTTTATATTTTTGCATGTTGATTTGACAGTAACATATCAGTTTTGGTTAACACACAATGAATGCATGCATGGTTGAGAATATTTTATGGGTTCACTGAATTGTGAAAAGTTTTATTTATACATCTGAACCTTGAATAATTGATTAACCCCCCATCTCAGTTATTCTAAAAGAATTCCAACAATTGGTATCAGAGCCATCTACTTAAGAGGATTAGTTTTAAGGTACTAGAAGCAAAAAGATCAAGATGTCAAAAAGAGAGGTACCCAAGCTCAACAAAGATAAATTTCCTTCCTAGAAAAGTTTGATGAAGCTACTCCTTGGAGGACTTGGAGATTATACACACTCTTGAATTTTAGCAAAACATATTGATCCAACAGGAGCCTTGACTAATAAATATTTGAAGAAACAGAAAGAACACAATTACGCAATGTTGGAGATTTCCTCTGCCCTAAGCTATGCTAAATTTATGATGTCAAAGGCCTTAAGAATGCAAAGCAGATGTGGGATGCCCTAGACATCATCTATGGAGGAGACAAAAATGTTCAAAGAGCCAAGTCAGAGAGCCTCAGAGGTAAGTTTGATGACATAAGAATGGAAGAAGGTGAGAATATTGCTCAATATGTTTCTAGAATAAAAGAAGTTGTTAGTGCAATAAAAGGTGCTACTGGTAAAATAGATGATTATATTGTGCTAAGTAAAGTCTTGAGAACATTTTTGCCTATGTATGCCATTAGAGTGTCTGTAATCTAAGAGCTAAGATGTATACCAGGAAATGATCTAACCCTTGAAGGTCTAGTAAAAAGACTCACTACTTTTGAGCTATCTAATTTTGAGAACTACAGACCATCATCTTTCAAAGCAAAATTGTTACTAAAGGATTATGAGGAGGTGAAGCAGAAGAAGAAGAAAAGAGAGATAAAGTATGCATCCAATGACAATAACATAGATGAGGAAGACATTGAACAATTGGAAGCATTACCGGCAAGAAGATTTCATAGAGGGAAAGGTAAATTCAAAGGTAAGTTGTCTATCATTTGTTTTAATTGCAATGAAGTTGGTCATATTGCAACAAGATGTACACATAAGAACTTTAGAGAAGGGAACAAGCACAAAAATAGAAGAGAAGATGATGGAAGAGACTACAGAGATAAAGGCAAGAAGTCATGCGACATTACTGATGAACATGACTCTGATGAAAATGATGATGAAGTGGTCTATGTTGCAATGAAGGATGAATCTGAACAGGATAAGGCAACTGCACTTATGACTTGTGTGAACAAGAATGACAAATGGATCATTGATAGTGAATGTTCACATCACATGACTGGAGACAAAAGTAAGTTCATTAGCTTAACCTATAATGATGGAAATAGTGTAAGATTTGGTAATGATGCACCATGTTTGGTAAAAGGAAAAGGGTCTATCAAACTCATAGATAAGATTTCATGTGATAATGCTTATTATGTTAAAGAGTTGAATTATAACTTGTTAAGTGTGTCACAATTGAATAATTTGGGGTGCAAGTTGAGTTTGAAAATAAATCAGCCAAGATATATAATACAAATAGAAACTTGATTGGAAAAGGTGATTAAACTACAAGTTATATGTTTTATTTGCAAATTTTGATGATGTATGGCTTTGGCACAAGAGATTATGTCATGTTAACTTTGATAATCTGATTGGTATCAGCAACATGAAAAGAGTTAGAGGTTTGCCTAAGTTGAAGAAACTAGAATATATAATGTGCAAACAATGTCAGCTAGGCAAGATGACAAAGTCAAACTTTAAAAGTAAAGCTTATACATTTAAGAAAATACTTAAAATTGTTCATACTAACTTGTGTGGACCTATTGAAGTGCAAAGCTACAAAGGAGATGAGTATATAATGTTGTTTGTTGATGATTACTCTAGGATAATGATAGTCATGTTTCTAAAACAAAAATTAGATGTTTTTCAAATGTTTAAATGGTACTTGGCAAGAGTTGAAAAAGAAATAGGTAAGAGTCTAAAATTCTTAAGATCAAACAGAGAAGGAGAATTCACTTCAAATGAGTTTGAGATGTTATATAATGACAGAGGAATCAAGAGACAAACATCTGCACCTAGAACCCCTCCACAAAATAGAATTGTTGAAAGAAGAAATAGGTCTATAATGGATTGTGTCAAGACACTCATGATGGAGAATAATGTTACTCTAAATTATTGGAGAGAAGCTATAAGTATCATTCTATACACCTTAAACTGTGTGCAAGTCAAGAAAGGTACTCACTCAACACCTTTTGAACTTTGGTATGGTCATCCACCAAATGTGAAATATTTTAAGGTATTTGGAAGCAAATGCTATATTCTTAAAGACGTTAGGAGTGAAAATTTTGATGTAAAAAGCAAAGAAACTATATTCCTTGGTTACTCCACAAGAAGTAAAGCTTACAAGTGTTTAAATACTAACACTAACAAAATTGTGCAAAGTGCAAATGTGAATTTTGATGAATTTATAGAAGCACATAAGGTTTAATCTGCAAAAGAACCAGAAGAATACAAGTCATTTATATACTATTATGAAGGAATTCCTGTTGAAGAAGATGCCACAAATCATGCAACAAGCCAACAACAAGTTTCAACAACTGCTAAGTCACAACTTGTGAATGTCAAGTTGCATTTAGATGTCGAGTTGCAGAATGAGGAAAATGCACAGTCTGACTTTGAGATTAGCACACATGAAAGAGATGTTGAAACACCTGATAGAGATGTACACAATGATACTAAAGTTGAAAGACAAAATGCAGCTACAAGAACTGAGCCTAAACTATCCAAATATGTCAAAAGACACCACCCTAAAGATCAAATCATTGGAGAGAAAGATACAAGGCCAATAACAAGAAATAGATTGAGAGGTGAATCATGTTTGTTAAGCATGAAGGAACCTAAGATAGTGAAAGATGCATTGGAAGATGATGACTGGTACAAGGCTATGGAAGAGGAAATTTAGCAAATAGAAAAAAATAAGTCTTGGAGTCTAGCTCCTAAACAAAAAGACAAGAATGTGATTGGCACAAAATGGGTATTCAAAAGAAAGTTAGATGAAAATGGTGAAGTGACAAGAAACAAAGCAAGACTAGTTTGAAAAGGGTATGCACAAGAAGAAGGAATTGACTATGGTGAAACATTTGCCCCTGTTGCAAGAATGGAAGGAGTGAGAATTCTTCTTGCTTATGTTGCATATAAAGGTTTCAAAGTTTATTAGATGGATGTTAAGTTTGCATTTTTGAGTGGCATATTAGAAGAAGAAGTCTACATAGAACAGACATAAGGTTTTGTTGATAAGAATAATAAGAACATGGTATGTAGATTGCACAAAGCCCTATATGGATTGAAACAAGCACCAAGAGCATAGTATGGGAGACTTCATACTTATCTTGTTAAGATTGGATTTGAAAGGACGGATGATAACAAAAATTTGTACATGAAGACAGATAAAGAAAAAGGTATATTGTTATCTGATGTCTTTGTTAATGACATAATATTTGGAAGACAAGATGCTTTGTGTAAAGATTTTGCAAATCAAATGAAGCAAGAGTTTGAAATGTCAATGTTTGGGGAGATCAAATTCTTCGTGGGATTACAAGTCTATCAAATGAAATATGGTGTGTATATCACTTAGTCAAAATATGTCAAAGAGGTATTGAAGACATTTGGACTTGAGGATTAAAAACCAATAAGTACACCTATGGTGATAGCACTCAAGCTATCAAAGAATGATGATTCAACTAAGGTAAATCAAATATTATACAAATCCATGATTGGAAAATTGCAATATGTAGTACACAACAGACCTGATATTGCATTAGTTGTGGGGATAGTTGTAAGATTCTCTACTAATCCTAGAGAGAATCACTTGATGGCTATGAAAAGGATAATGAGATACTTGAAAGGAACAGAAGAGTATGTTTTATACTATAAGAAGAATGAAAGGTTTGAACTGAAAGCCTACACTAATGTTGATTGGGCTGGAAAAATTGATGACAGAAAGAGCACCAGTGGAGGAGCATTCTTCTTAGGCAGAAGACTTGTTACATGGACTAGCAAGAACTAGAGTTGTATTTCCCAATCTACTGCTAAAGCAGAGTATGTTGCTGCTGCTATTAATTGCACAAACATTGTATAGATCAAGCAACTACTTAAGGGAATGAAGGAAGAAATCATAGAACCAGTGACTCTTTATTGTGATAATACAAATGCTATCAATATATCAAAGAATCATGTAATACATACAAAGACAAAACACATTGCAATAAAGCATCATTATGTAATGGAATTAGTTCAAGACAAAGAGGTGAAGATGGAATACATTAACACAAAAGAGAAAATTGTTGGTATCTTCACCAAAGCATTACCTAAGGATGCTTATGAGTATCCGAGAGGTAAACTATGGGTGATACCCCTATCAAAGGCTATGTAAAAGATAGAGGGAGTACCCTACATCAAACAAGCTAACATTCATTTCACACAAATTGATGCAATGGATCTTACTTTTGAAATTTCCTAAAATAATTATAGAGCTAGAATTACAAATCAATCACAAGAAAAGTGATAAAGGGAGAAAGTTGAAGAGCCTGCAAAAGCCTATGTCTGCATATATTAAAGATGCCAAGTGTTGAGTATATGTCTTTGGCATTTTTGTCAAAGAGGGAGAAAGTACATTAAACTGATCAAGGGAGAAAGTACATTATTGATTGGTTTGGTAAGAAAGAAGAAAGCAATCAAAGGAAGGATCAAAACAAAAAGAGGGAGATATTCTAATATTCTGTTGATCCATGACAGAAGAGAATTAGAAATGAAGGAACTCGGAGGGAGTTTTATTTTGTAACCTAATCAAAAGAGGGAGTTGTTGATAGAGGGAGAAGTTTTAATCACAAACTTTCTTCCTAGTATTACCTTATTGTTTTAACCTAGTTAGTTTGATGAAACAAGATCTTTATCATTTGTTTGACTAGTTGATCAATTTGGTTTGTCATCAATGCCAAAGTGGGAGACTGTTAATATATGATTGAAAAGATCATTTGAGTAGAAAGATTGTTGAAGAAGACTGTGTTTCAATCATTGTTTTGTCACTAATGTCAAACTTGCTACATGCTGGTAAGACAATTGTTTATATGTTTCAGTGTACTATCACTTAGTTGATTGATGAGGAGGATTTGATCAACAAGATGTAACAAAAGTACCTAGAGGAAAGGTTGAGTTATGAGTATATATTGAAGTGCAAGAATTAGTTAAGACAGTGATAACATAATGTATTGATGATCTACTTGAAGTTACAAAATGACTGGGTACACTTAGAAAGTTCAAAAGAATGAAGTTAAACAAAGTTCATTTGCCAAGCGTGATCAAGTTGATAGAAGGTGCCGAGAAAAGTTAGTGCAAGCCGAGCAAAAATTCAGTTGGAGCCTAGTGAAAGAAAATTCTAGTGGATGCCAAACTAGTAGATGCCAAGTAAAATTTAGTTGATGTCAAGCACCAGTAAAATCTAGTCGATGCCAAGTGATTTTACTATTGATGTTGAGTAACATAGTATGTGTCGAGCATCAATAAATTGATAATACCGAGCTACTGCATTATGAAAAGATCAAAGATTTTCCAAATAAAAGCTAAGTTTGTTTTCTTGGAACTTGTGAATCAGAGGGAAGATAAGATAAGATTGATGAGTTGGTGGCACAGAATCTTATGTAAACCATTTTGGAGGTGAATTCAAATGGATTCTAGGAAAAGTTTCTAAAAAAGACAAGACATGGGGGTAGATACATTGTATCCTATCTAAACCATCGAAAACCCTAATTTTGGTGATGAATAATGAGCGGGAAAAGTGTTCTAATTTCCTATATTTAGGGATGTCTGGTCATAAAGCAAAGAGGTTAGAGAGTTTTGATGTGAAAATCTAATAAGCAGAAGGAAAAGGGTTTGCTTCATCAAGTGACCCAAGAGAAGAAGACTACAATGGTGTACTAAGCAAGAAGGCTTAAAGAGGATGAATGCTTGAAGGGTGAACAAGCTATCAGAGTTGCAAAGATTAGAAGCCAAGTAGAGTTCAGGACTAAATAGTGATCTATAATCTATAAGTAAGGTTGTAAGTTGTATCAGATCAAAGCTCTACTGTTACTTTCTAACAATTGTATTAGCCTAGGGTAAATCCTTTGGAATAAGGTTGACTTTACAATCATTTGAAAATTCCTTTAACAGGGTGGCATTCTAAGTGAATGGCCTAAAGTCCTCTAACAAGGCTCACTTTTGATAGGGTGATTGAAATCCCTTAACTAGGTCACATTTAACAATGTATATTGTAACTTTTAATAGGGTTGGCCTTTAACAGGGCATCACTTCAGAAGAGTGAAAAAGGAGTAACATGTTACTGATGGTTTTTTCCAAATTGGGTTTGCATGTTAAATCATTGTGTCAAATGTGCTGATGGATATGTTGTGGTTTATGCTTTACATTTTTGCATGTTGATTTGATAGTAACATATCAATTTTGTTTAGCACACAATGAATGCATGCATGGTTGAGAATGTTTTATGGGTTCACTGAATTGTGAAAAGTTTTATTTGCACATCTAGCCCTTGAATAATTGATTCACACCCACCCCCCCTGGCACCTTAGTTATTCTAAAAGAATTCTAATAGAGATCTGTCTGTTGATACCGTGGTTGGGGTTTCCTTGTCTGCATTTCCTTTCATTCTATCTTTGTATCATTATGATGGATGGTTATATCTTATGATGGATATTTATATCTTTTATGATGGATGGTTATATCTTTTATGATGGATGGTTTCATTTACTGTATAATTGTACTTTGTATCATGGATCTGAGGAGGAGGATGTAATTCTATTTTTATAAATGTATATTCTTTTAGCCCTTTCATACCCTGTGACATGTACAGTAGATGATTGAGCATTCCAAATTTTATTGCCAAGTGGCATTCAGAGAAAACGTATATTATTTAAATGGACTTTGGACTTTTAATTATTCTTTCATATGGATGTGGTATTTGCTAGGCTTAGTATTAATTAAATTTAAATGTGATTCAACGTCCTGGGATCCTTAAGGAATGTAACCTATTGTGTATGCTTATAGATGATTATATGTTATCACTTCCACTACTTTATGTTTGATGTGAATGTTATTCTTTCCTTTTTAAAAAAAAGTTTAGCAAACTTAGTAAAACTTTAGGTTAATTCTTTTGGATCCCTTGGCAGGGCATTACAATGTCATAGTGATAACTTTGTTGGGGCTATGGATGCCTGACTAGCAGCAGGGTCTATCCAGATTGCATTTGGAGTAAGGATATTATAATAGCTAAGTTTAATGGATCTGAGAGATTATCAATTTCTTGTCGAGCAGGGAATAAATCATTTGCACACATGTGAGTAACTTATGGTCAGCATGCTTAGGATCAACTTGAGAGTTCTTTCCCTTGTTGAGTGTTTGTCCTTAAGTCAATTTTTGGATAGGCCATCTTGAGATTTTTTGTTCTAATTTATTTTATTCTTGAAACATTTAGAAACATTACACTCGTGGAGTTGCCAAATGTTGTGAGGTTCTCACACCATCACCCCAAAATTTTAAGGACCCCCTTTTATTATTGCCTTAGCGAATTTTTTCGGAGTTGTCCAAAAAAAAATTTAATTTAGAAATTTTACGCTTTGGATGCCTTCAGGGTAGGAGGGATGTGGTTGGATTTCTTTCTTCACCTGGTCTTAACTTGATTTTTTAGAGCATGTAATTTTATCCTTAGGCCAAACAAATTTCAAAGACAACATTTTTTGATGGTTAGAACAATATTCGGCAGGATAAATTTGCAAAATTTTGGGACTTAGATGAATTTTGAAAATTGGATATAATTGTATAAACTTAAGCATTTTCAAAACAAAATTTTTTTAGATCTAATTGTTTTAGAAAATTTTAATTTTTTGGTGGAAAAGAAAATTTTGTGATAATGAAATTAAATTGGAAAAATTAATTTTGAATGCTAGGAAAATTATTTACTTTGGTTAAAAAATTAAAATTGCATTGTGAAATTGAAGATGGGCTTAATTGCAAAGTCTTGCATTAAATTGGTTAAAATTGCCTTGAACATTTTTAAAATATTAAAAGAGATTGGTAATTAATAATCAAAAATCAATTTTAGCCTGCTAAATCTAATTTTAATGATATTTTAACTACCAAAATGTTATTAAATGAAAGTTTTAACATCTCCAAGGCTTTCCTAATTTTATTTTGCAATTTTTGGCCACAACCAACAATTAAATGAGCAAATTTCACTATAGGTAAAATAAATTTTGGCTTGGCATTTAAAGTTGGACCACCAATAAAGATCTAATTTAATTATTTTTCCTCCAGGGCTAGTCAGCCAGCTTGAGGAAGTGAAGGGAGTGTGGTATAAGAGGGCTCCTCCCTGTCTCATTTCTTCATTCCATCACAACCTTCTTCTATGTTTGGCGATTTTGCAAGGAGCAACTTTCTTCTTTGTTTGGAAATTTCTCTTACAAGAAGTAGCATCTACACTTGGTGATTTTTCTCTTGGAGGACAACTTTAGACTTGGTTATTTCTATTGGAGTAGAATTTTATCGCGTAGCGCCATTCTCCTTCCTTTGATTTGGATGGATTTTTTCCCTAGACGAGTCAAGGAGCAGATCTGAATACTTTCCTTTTGCTTGGCAATTTTAAGAAGTTTGGTTTTTCTTGCTAAGGCTATGATTTCAATTTCAAATTTGGAAAATTTCTTTTGATAAAGGATACATGATTGGAGGTTTGATTTTGGGAAAATATGGGCAGTTTCAATGAGATCAAAATTCTATTTTTTTGCAAGGAGGCTTGATTTCCTAAGGGCTGACCCAAATTCAAAAAGGGTCTGGCTATTGGTAAAGACAAAATTAAAGTAAATACAATTCATTTTAGAGTTGAAGATTGGTCTAAAAGCAGATTTTGCTCCTTGTTCTTGTTGGTTTCGTTTCCCTTATGTTCTTCTTGCATTCATCATCCACCACTCCATCATCCCATTTATAGGTTGAAGTTTGGAGAGATATTTGTAGATTTCATGATAGGACACTTGGCGAAGTAGAAATACGCTAGACCACCCTAGGTTGAAGTTGGGAGATATAAGTATAATCCATCCTAAGGTAACAAAGAGGCAGAAATAAGTGGTAATCCCACCCCTAGGTTGAAGGTTGGAGATTGATAAGTGTAGAGATAAGACTTGGCGAGGCAGAAATAAGCTAGATTATATTGATAGAAAAAAGGTTAGAGATCGATAAGTGTAGTTCATATCACTCAGAATCAAGGGCTAGAAATAAGTGTTTAGAATGGTAGATGTTAGTGCAAGCAAGAACCTAAAGGGAACGAATACCAAAAATAGACAAGAAAGACATGATGCCTAAGACCACCTTTTTCTTGAAAGTAAGGTGAACAAGTGATACCAATATCGGTATAGTGAACATGATCTAGTTAAAGGACATATTGAAGGAAGGGCAATCCCCCATGGCAAAGAAAATTTACAAAAGCAGAATTGTACACGTGGCAACCCTCCCTCCTACCTTGCCTTGTCTAGAGTTGGTAATGGAGTGTGCATCCTAGTTTGATATTGTTATCAAATCCATTATTTTTTATGAAGGGAATAGAGTGTTGGCCAACATTAGCAGACAAGTGGTCAAAAAAGCATTTAATATCTCCCAGTACAAAGGCATGATAGTGGTAATGATGGATCAGGTGGTCAAGTCATTTCAAGATAATCAGGAAGCTTTCTATATTCACCTAAAGCAAAATTGGTTACACGAAGGCAAGAAGGGAGTTACCAGATCATCAAGGCTCACCATGTCAGATTTCAAATCAGAATATGGAGATCTCATTGTGCTTCTCAACTGGATCATGGGCTTAGCTCAAGGTATGCAATTTGAGAACTGGATGTATTATTTTATTGATGAAATTGAAAAAGGAAAAAGAAGATTTGATTGGGCTAGGATCATAAGCAAAAATCTAGAATTGCAAGTTAGGACCATGCAAAATCAAAAGCAATTCTACATTGGGTCCTATATGTTTTATCTAATTGCAAGATTGTATGAAAATCCTAGACTTAAGGCCTTAGGAGTAATTGGCAATGGGTAGGGGCAATGTTTGGTGCATGAGTTCTATCCACAGCTTCATCTGCACAACACCAAGGATTATAAGATGTTTTGTGATGCCTTTGCCATGAAGATAGTAAGGATATTACAAGGGACACCTGCTAAGAGGCTCTCATTGAAAGCAAAAGCAAAAGTCAAGAAGTATGGGAGTTGGTTCATCCAATTTTCGCAATTCACTTATATTAGAGTAGTAGGAAGCACAATTTGTCCCAAGAGACTTCCAAGGTACCCACCCGACAAGGTAGTTTTAATGGAGTTGGCTAGGAAACTTGAGCATTATGACAAAATGGTGAAACTTAAAGGTGAGACAAGGATTACCTTCTCATTTGGAATTGGCAATGATAGTTGTCCCAATCTTGTTGCCTTTGTAGCTGCAGAGAAAGAGTTAGAATGGTATCATCTAGGATGGTATAGAGCAAGGCAAGGATTTGATCCTAATGATCTAATCAAGGCATCTCATGGGAATACATTCAAACATGTTCCTACTATAGAGGATTTTTGGGCCAATGCATAGGATGACTTTACATGAGAAAGTTAGCTTTCTCAAAATTATCAATGAACATGATGAGGGCAATCAGATGGAGAGGCCTTGATATTCTCAATCAACTGAAAGATGATAAAAATGTGCTAAGAGAAGATTATGATACAATGGATGGAACAAAGTTGAATCCAGTGGATTGGGATGACCACCAGGATCCTTCCTTGGAGGCAATTACACGAGTAGTTGATTTGCACATTGAGTCATGGTACAACAGGAAGTTGAGAAAATTACAAAGGGTACACCTTACTTATGAGAAGAAGAAACCAAAAGAAGGTCCAACAAAGTCAATTGGACAGAAGGGTGAAGGAGGTAGCCAACGACAAGGAACAGTTAGAAGCAAGAAGAGAAATTTGGAGGTTGAGAAAGGAAAAAGAACATCAGGAACCTCCACCAAAGAGACAAAATGCAGTACCATCAAGAGAGAGCATAATTGAGGCTAGAAGCCAAGAAAATAATATAAGTGGACAAGGGGTCGTGGTAGAGGTGAGCTCTAATTTAGAATCAAGTGGTTACAGCGATAGCACTGAGTAATCCCCTCTCTCAGAGAACCAACATGGAGAAGATATGACAGTCACTAGTGAAGAAAAAGATAGGCTAGTTGATATTGAGGAAATAAGCCAGGCACCCAAGGCCGTTGGTGATGCTTTGCTAGTTGAACCAAATCCAGATTTGGGAAGATGCACTGCACCACTATGGTTAAGGCAAATGCTTATGCCAAGTTGGAAGGTAGTGATTGTCTAAACAGTTGAAGACATCCAAGGATTACTAGAAAAGGGTGATAGAAAGAACTAGAAACAAATAGCAGAAACGATGGCAAAGGTAATTAGGAGTGACAATAATGGTCACAAAAAAGTTTAGATTTCTATACCAATAGTTAACAAGGCATTGGATGAGACTATAGCTCAAGAATATGAGATAGTAGAGCATAACTTGGGAAGAATCATGGATGACATGGAATTTGAGGAGATCTAGGAAGACCTTGTTTCAATCAGATAAAGGTTGAGGAAGGCAACCAAAAGGATCGTAAAGTTGGAGGTTGAGAATAAGTATTGGAGAGATTGTTAGCCTATCCAACAATTGCACCAGGCATCCCTTCCTCAAGACAACGAGAGCAACATAGAAGAGATATTGGTTGAGCTGCATGAAGTCAAGGATTGGATCCATGATACAATCCAAGATAGGAAAATTTTCTTGCCTTCCTTTGTCTCAAAATTCAGGTCATTGGTGGCTAGTAGAGATAAATTAAGAATATTTGAACGTGAGTGGAAGGATTTCCTTCCAGTCAAGGACTTAGCCATTCCCAAGCTACAGGCATTCATTGAGCTACTAAAGAAATATTTGGAAAGAGCCAAGTTGGTGGATGAAGGAGAATTGAATACGGTGGAGTCTTGGTTTGTTGCCTTGACTATCAGATTGAGAATACTTGAAGAGGTACAAAACAAGATTGCACAGCACAACCCAGGCATTGACACTTCCATTTCATGATGTTAGGGTTGTGCTTGATTTTAAACATATCAAAGAGGAGAACATCAATGAGATAGAATTTAGATCAAGATTGGATGAGTTGGGGAAAGTTGCCATCAAGAAGAAACATTTGGGCACCCTTGCCTCCTTCAATGCCTTTATCGGATACATGAAAGAATATGAGAAGGATCATCAGAAAACACTACAAGCAGTGACCAACATGATGAATTTAGCTAATCTCAAGGTGAAACATACACTTTACCCTCCCATGAAGGAAGTCAACAACAAGCTAGCCAAGTTCATCACTTTGACTAAAAAGAGAACTATATTAGAAAATCATTTGATGTAAGCCCAAGTGGTAAATTCTCCTTCTTCTTGGGTAGGATAGGTGTCTAATTTTGATTGACTACCGTTTTGGTGCCTTCTCATTGGATGCCACTTTTCTTTTTTTTCATGGGTCCATTGATGAGGTGGAATCTTCTCACTGGCTGATGGGGTGGCAACCCTAATTAGGGTTTCTAGGATCCAATCTAGATCATTGGTTTTGCCTCTTTATCTCTACTATTGATTGTAATTTTGGGCCTCTATATAAGTCCATTTGCTCTCATTTGTAAAGGGTCAGAGAAAATTGCTACTAAGATAATGCCAAAATTGCTTTTCTTTATCATTGTTGTGACTTGCATGGTGATTAAGAACATTTGGTGTTATTGCATGGTTTCTACTTCCAATAGTTAATGTTAGATTTCCTTTGAAGTTGTTAAAGTAGATTTCATTTTGAGAAAGCTGCTAAGAGTAGATGGATAATTACATGGTGATATTAGTGGATGTTTGGTAGGGATTTATAAACTAGACCACTAGCATCCTAGCAGTTGGTTAGGAAGCCTTGTGTGGTAATCTAGTCACTTTCCCTTGAATCATTGCATCTATGGAGGTAAAGCTGCAAGTTATCTTTCATTAGATTCAATCCCCATCCATTTGCTAATCTTTCCATTCATAGGAATAGGAGTAGGATAGCAAGTAGTTTAGTAATTGGAGTCTTGAAGAAGAAAGTTATGAAGGTAAAATTCATTAGCAACACACCCCCATCATCACCACCATCAACATCATCTAGCACTCATAAAAAATCATCACCATCACATCAAAATCCAAGTCATCCTTGAATGAACAACGTAAGGCTACCTATATGATTACTAGCAAATCACATCGATAACTGGGTTAGTATCCACAAGTGTAAGGAACATTGGAGTTTTTCTCATGTCTTCATGAGTATTAACTTTTCAAGAGAGGAATTGAGTGTTTGATATCCCACATCAAGTGTTCAATTGCTATATGTTATGTATGGTACAAAACTGACATCAACATATCATTGATAAGGGAGTTGTACCTTTTAATTCAAAAGAAATCTATCAACCTCATGATAGATTATCCAACTATTGGTATCAAATTATTTCTCATAGGTTTGGGCACTTAAAAGTTACATTGGAAAGAACAATCTGTTTACTAACAAGGTGGAAACCCTTCATCATCAAAGCAAGTTGTTGACAATTATGCTACCATAGTTGCTACGTTAAAGGTTGTAATGAAATAACTTGCTATATTGTGCTTAAATGAAAATAACTTTCTCACTTCACCATATGATGTTGAAATAAGACTCACAGCCTCCTATATATACCTAATTATGCTTAGGTTGAATAGACACAACCTTACATAACACCTAGGCCAACCTACCTACCTAAATAATAATATAATAATGATAACATGACTTAATTAAGGATTAAGATAGCCACAAGTTGACTATTCATAACCCTATATACACCAATATTAAGGGCATAGCATACCCCCTCTCTTGAAAGAAGCATTGTCCTCAATGCTAACCAAGTGTGGATTCGTTTGAATGAACTCCTCATCCTCCCATGTGGCCACTTCCAACTAGTAGGTTCTTCCATTGGATGAGATACTAAGTCAGGGCTCTCTTCTTCAACTTCTTTGTGTGTGTTTTAAGAATGCACTTTGGTTCCAAAATTATTAGTCCTTCTTCATCAATTTTTGGTAGTAGTGTTCAGTAGGAATATTTTGCCCAATTACCTTCTTCAAACAAGAAACATGAAAAACTAGATGTATCTTTGTTGTTGGTGACAACTCAATCTTGTAGGCAACACTACCAATATTTTTCATGATTTGGTATGGTCCATAATATCTTGGAGACAACTTATTATTCTTTTTTTGTTGCCTCATTGAGATTTTTTTATAAGGGTGCAATCTCAAGAAGACCCAGTCCCCAACTTCAAAATTTCTTTCACTACAATGTTTGTCCGCTTGTTGTTTCATTTGATTTTTTGTCATAGCTAAATTCTCCTTGAGTCCTGAAAGTGCCTATTATTGATGAAGCAAGTGGTCCTCTACTACTTGAACTCTTGGTCACACCTTTAATGATGATGTGATGGAAGGAGGATGATATCCATAAAGTGCAAAAATTGGAGACATTTTTGATGAGTTATGAAAAGAATTATTGTACCACCATTCTACAAGAGGTAGTCAATCTACCCATTGAGATTGTTTTTTTGAAGTGAGACAATGTAGATATCCTTCCAAACATTTATTAACAACCTTAGTTTGCCCATTTGATTGAGGATGGTATGAAGAACTATGAACCAATTCAGTACCCAAAAATGAGAATAAATCTTTCCAAAAGTGACTAGTAAAGAGAGGATCACGATCACTAACAATAACCTTAGGTGTACCATGTAGCTTTTGGATATTCTCCAAGAAAACTTTTTCTACTATATTGTTGTAAAAGGATGTGATAATGCAATGAAATGTGCATATTTAGTGAGGCAATCAACTACTGCCATGATGACATTATGACCTTTAGATTTGGGAAGCCTTGTGATGAAGTACATGGATACATCTTCCCAACATTGGCTAGGAATAGATAAAGGCTACAAGAGACCTAGTGTCTTAATTGTTTCCCCCTTATTTCTTTGACAAACCAAACATTCAACCACAAATTTGTAAATGTCACCTTTTGGCCCTTACTAAAAAAATATTTCTTGACCCGATGATATGTCTTCAAAAATTTTGAATGACCACCAATTGGAGACTCATGTAGTTCTTTGAGAATCTTGTGTTTAAGAGTGGAATTCTTGCAGAGACACAAGCACTCTTTATACCAGAGAATATCTCTCATTAAACAAAACTTATATGAACTACTAGGGTCACTTTTTATTTGTCAGATGAGGTTACTTGTTGCAACATCATTTTTCCACTCTTCTTTGGTTTCTACCACCCAATTTTCTTGTAATATTGAAAGGGCACACAATAAGGCTTCATCTTTTTCATCCTTCCTAGAAAGTGCATCAGCCACAATATTTTCCTTCCCTTTCTTGTATACAATTTCAAAGTCATATCCCAACATCTTAGTGACCCATTTTTGTTGCTCTTCTGACGATAGTCTTTGTTCCAAAAAATATTTTAGGCTATCATGATCTATCTTAATCTTGAAGTGTTGACCCATTAAATAATGCCTACATTTTTTAACTACGTGAAGGATTGCTAGCATTTCCTTCTCGTAAATAGGTTTGAGTTGATTTTTACCTTTTAATTGATGACTCTCAAAAGCAATTGGTCAACCTTCTTGCATGAGAACTACTTCTATCCAATTTCTAGAACCATCACATTCCTCAAGGAATTCCTTAGTGAAGTCTAGAGAGGCAAGCACTGGAGTTGTATGCATAGCCTTCTTCAATTGCTCAAATGATACATTAGTAGATTTATTCCAATGAAGAGAATCCTTCTTCAATAGAGTGGTAAGGGGTGCTACTATACGACCATAATTCTTAACAAATATTCTATAGTATCTTGTTAATCCCAAGAAACCCCTCAGCTTCTTAATAGTTTTTGGAATAGGCCATTCCATGATAGCCTTAATTTTGTTAGGGTCCACCTTTACTCCTTCATGTGAAACTATGTGTCCCAAATACTCCACCTCCTTAAGACCAAAAGCACACTTGGATGGCTTAGCATAGGGTTGATGATCTTCGAGTAATTGTAATGTTTGATCTACATGTTACAAATGTTCTTCCCAAGTCTTTCTATAAATTAATATATCATCAAAAAACATTAACACAAACTTTCTCAAGAACTTCTTAAAAATGGAATCCATCAAACTTTCGAATGTAGATGGTGCATTGGTAAGACTCAATGACATCACCAAAAATTCATAATGACCCTCATGAGTTTGAAATGTTGTCTTACAAATATCTTCCTCTTAATCTAAATTTGGTGATAACCCGATCTAAGATCTAACTTGGTAAAATGCATAGCTCCATTTAATTCATCTAGAAGATCATCAATGACTAGAATAGGAAACTTATCTTTAATGGTGTTAGCACATGTGCCAAGTTTCATCCTTCTTATGCACCATCACAACAGGTGAGGAATAAGAATTTTAGTTATGCCTCATAATTCCTACCTCTAGCATTTCCTCAACATTTTTTTCTATCTCACTTTTTTTTATGTGTGGGTACCTATAAGGCGTTATGTTTGGTGGTTGGTTCCCTAGAACTAGTTGTATGACATGGTCATGATCCCTCTTAGGAGGAAGTCCTTTAGGCATATCTCCAAGAATCACTGAGTGACAATCAGTTATTGCTTGTAAATCTGGATGAGTAAGAGCATTAGATTGAGAGACTTCTAATGAGCATAGTTGGGCCACAAATCCATCTGCACCTTTCTTAAGAAACTTTTGCATTTGATGAGAGCTACCATCTGTGGGGATTTTTCCTTCAATCCCCTTAGCGCCACTACCTTTCCTTTTGATTGAAATTGCATGAATAGTTCTTGGAAGTTCATCTCAATTGTTCTCAATGTAGTAAGCCATTGTACTCCCAAAACAATATCCATTGCACCCATGGATATCGTATACATTGGGGTATCAAGTTGATAATCTCCCATAGATAATTTGATGCTATGACACTTCCCTGAACAACTAATTGTGCCCCCATCTGCAATCAAAACCTGAAACTCTGGGGCTTGATATATAAAACAATTTAGAAGAGTTGCCATCTTTTAGTTGATGAAATTATGAGTACTACCTGAGTCGATCAACACTATTACTTCCTACTTCTTTAAGAAATCCACTACCTTGAGAATTTATTGTGCACTGAAACTTAAAAGTGCATGACAAGAAATGATTGGTTGAGAATCATGTGATTCCTCACTTGACTCCCTATCCTCCTCTGATATGGGTTCATCCTTTTCTTCCTCACTTAGACCTTCAATATAGAACCATTTCTTTTCACTACATTTATGTCATGGACTATATTTTCTATCACAATTGAAACATAAACCTTTTTCTCTTTTCTCATCAATTTGTTGTGGAGTCAACCTAGTAGGTTAAGGAAGAGAAGGTGTTGAATATCCTTTTTCTCTTGCCACATTAGCCCCTTGCTTTCTAGGAATCAAGAACTTCTCCTGTACCCTACATGCCAATATAAAAGACTCATTTACTGAGCTGGGACAAAACATGTGCACCTCATATTGAATGTGATCCATGAGACCACCCAAGAATAAATCATTCAAGTTCTCCTCTGTAATTGTATCCCCTCTTAAGGATAGATTTTGGAATTTTTCAATATAATCCTTAATTGATAATGTTTGTTGAAGCTTATCAAGTTGGCTAAAGAAGTTTTCTATCACACTATTGCTATATTGTGCTTGGAGTTCTTCTGTAAAAATTGACCATGACATAGTGAGATCATTTTTCCTCCAATGAGTACAAAGCCAACGATACCAAATGAATTAATCTAGTTCTAGATACAAGAAAGCCATTGTGACCTTTTGTCCATATGGGATTTGATGAACTTTAAAAAAAATCTCCATTTGATTTATCTATGCTAGAGGATACTTGCCATCAAATTTGCGCATATCCACCTTTGGAAAAAAAATTCCTAGATCTCATAGGATTAATAAAATTTATGTCATTATTAGTCAACTTGAAGGTCTCACCTTGATTGCTTGAGTGATCCTTCCTTGTTTTAGTCATATAGGTTCTTAACATGCTTCGTATATCTAATATATCTCCTCGTAGGTCACACATATCCCTCTTAACCTCTTCCTTGAACTTACTAAGTTCCTCATTGAGATTACTATCCTATGTTGCTTCCCAATCTTAATCAAAGGATTTCCTAGTGTGGTAGCATTCCTTTTGCCTCTTATTGAAGGCCCTGTCATGATGGAAACCAATATTTTTGAAATAAATCACAAAAATGAAATGTAATTTCTCTAATTTATTTATTTATTTACTATAACTTACTAGGGCCAAGATATCCTTACTTGGAAAAAATCCAAAAAAGAAAACAAATTTGTTGCCTTGAGAGAGAATTTTCCTAATTTTGTAATATCTTGTTTTTTTTTTTTTTTTTTGCAATTTCTCCAAGCTTTGAAATTTAGGCTCCTCTACTATATACAAGTTATACTCCAATTTGGTAGGATGTGAGAGATATGAAGATCTCAATAAATTGTGTAGAAATAGTAATTCTGCAATAATTTTCTCAAATCTGCTCTAATTCCTCTAAATTTTGGACTATAGCTTCTTTAATATGGTCTTCAAAAACCCTTTCAAAATCTTTGAAAAAATTGCTAAAATTTGAAAGTTATGCTCTTCCCAAAATCACCTCAATGTTGAGAAAAAATCTTGCCTCTATGCTACTAAGATCATGCTTTGATACCAATTGTAATGAAATATCTTACACAATAGAAGAAATAATATGAATATTATATAAATACTTGATAATAACTGAGAGTAATAGGCCACTTTAAGGGGGTGACCTCAAAATATCTCCAATGAGAACACACTTCACCATATGATGTTGAAATAAGACTCACAACCTCCTATATATGCCTAATTATGCTTAGGTTGAATAGACACAACCCTACATAACACCTAGGCCGACCTACCTACCTAAATAATAATATAGTAATGATAACATGACTTAATTAAGGATTAAGATAGCCACAAGTTGACTATTCATAACCCTATATACACCAATATTAAGGGTGTAGCAAAGGCAGAATTGAAATGGTTGAAAGTAGGAGATTGAGAACAAATTTGTTTCCTCTTTGCACCCAAGACATTCCTCTCTAGGTATTAAAAGGATCAGGGAGGGCACTTTAGTGTTTACTAAACTTCTAGACATTTTGCAAGCATTTGCTAATCATTACCAAAAAGTTTTCAAACTCAAGCCCTACTCCTGTCAGTCAAAAATCATTAGAGGATTGTCTAGAAATTGTCCTTAACCATATGCCAGAGTTCCAACAGGCTTTCTGTGACCAGACTTTATTTATTCAAGGCCTTGAGGAAGCATCTTTTTCCATGGCTAATGAAAATCTCCTAGTTGCGATGGTATTCCCTATGAATTTTACAAGGCTCTTTAGGATTGTGTTGGGTTAGACCTTCACCATATCCCTCTAGTAGTTTTTCGAACTAGCTCTTTAGAATCATAAATAAGAAAGGAAAATATGAAGTTCATATCTAAATCTAATGACCCTAAAGATATGTGTATTTGGCACACCATTACCTCTAAGGCTTTGGCTCTAAAAAATTTCCATCTTCTACCTCAGGATTATCCATCCCAAGAAAAATGGCTTTATCCAATCTAGATTCATCCTAGATAATATTATTGTTGTATGGAATGGGCTTGCAAATCTCACCAAAATGCTATGCTATCTTTTTTTTAAGTTGTTTTTGTTGAGACTTATGATTGTATTGAGCGTCCCTTTATTTTAGCAATGTTATAAACCCTTGGCTTTGACCCTCGTGCTGTGTTTTTTGTTCCTCTCTTTTTTTGGATTCCAATGCTTGTATAAAAAGTAATGCTCGTCATGCTGCTGAATTTGTCTTGCATAGGTCCATTCGAAAAGGTTGCCCTTTGGCTTCTACTTTGTATGTTCTTGTTTCAGAAGGATTGAATTATTTGCTTACTTCTGCTATTTCTACAGGCCAAGTTCATGGCATTTCTCTTCCCAATTCTCCCAACCAACTTGTTAATGGTCATCTTACAAATGACTCTTTACTTATTATAATTGAGGATAAAGAAAATGTCCAGTATACTCTTCAATGCCTAGACACTTTTTCTTGACTTCTAGTTTGACCATTCAATGGTATAAAACCCTTTGTTATAAACAAGTCTTCATGCTAGCTCCTCAATGGATTTTAGAGTATGATTGGAAATGGATCCAACATGGTCAAGTTTTCAACTTCTTGGGAACACCTTTTACCTTCCATGGATCAACTACAAAGCTTTGGACCGTGATGCTTTCTAAAATTGAGAAAAGTCAGCGTACTAGTTAACCAAGCTTCTCTCCTTAGTAGGCAAGTTTCAAATATATTCTAAGATTCTTAGAACAACACATGTTTATTATTCCTCTCGTTGATTTCCTTACAAAGAAGCTTATGGTAAGCTTGAACAGTTGCTGTGAGATTTTTAATGGGCTTATGATGCTTAGAGACATGGTTTTCACTAAGTGGCTTGAGAAATTTTGCCTATCTCAATATTCTTGAGACCTTGGCTTTATTTCCACACGTTAGTAGGGGTAGGCTCTTTGTGTCAAATGGGTAGTTCAATGTTTTTTTTTTGGAGATGAGGCCTAGAAAATTCTCCTTCGGCACATCTCTTCTGGGTTTTCTTTACATTTCCTAGCCAACAAAGGTTTTGGTTTGCATACCCTCTTAATCATGAGAGAACTGTTTCAAATCTGAGGTTCCTTCATTGCTAGAAGCATTGGTGTACTTGGAAAGTGGTAAACCCATGGCTTTGGATTCAAATATGGCTTGCCTATCAACAAACACAACCCTTGGTGGACTCCATTAATTCAAATTTAAGGTCTTCCTCTTGCTCAAATTTAGGGTATTCATGGTGTGTACTTTCATCGACATTTGCAAGTATACTTTCTCTCTCTCAATTGGGAGGATGCATGGATTCAATTATGCTTGACCTGACAAGATAGAGACACTTTTGAGCTACTTATTTCTCTCTTGCCAAGAGAACTTTTTCTTAAGATTTGTGTAACAAGTTTTACATCTTGGTGAAACAATTGGTTGTAGTACCCGATTTTTTTTTTTTTTTGAGATATAAGCCTCTCACAAAGGTTATCAATGGCTTTCATGCCAACCAATTGTAGATGTTTTGAGCCAACATTCTTTGCAAGTTTCCTTTCACTTTACATGGAAGTTGTGTTTCATCACGATCTGGTCTAGTATCACAGAACCTAAAATTGCACATTTTACTTGGCGTATTCTTTCTCGAGGCTTACCTTTGGGTTCTCCTCTTCAAGATTTCGATATTCTAGATCCTTGTTGTCCTTTTTGTGATCATCTATAGTCCTTTCTTCACCTCTTTTGGTTCTTTCATAGAGCTCAAAATTATTGGATCTGGATTCATGATTTATTTCTCCCTTCATCTCAACTTGTTCACATGGCATATGGTCCTCTTGGGAGATAATCACTCACTTGACTTTCCTTTCATGCAGTTCTAGAAAACTTTTAGAGTAGAGATTATCCTTGCAATTTGGAAGATAGAAGTGTGGTGGTTTTTTCACACTCTTATTATTGCTTGCTAAAGCTTGTACATGCAATAATGTCATGTTACACATTCAAGTCCAAAAGGATAAGGTCACCCTTGAGATGGCCCATCTACAAGAATTAATACAATATTGGGGAAATTCTCATTGCATGGTGGCTAGGGTTCCTCCAACGGCTCCAATTTCTGATGGCCGCTCCACTTCTCATGGGTATCGTCGTGGACGAAGTTCTTGAAGGCAACCAGATTCACATTCACAACCTCTTCGTTGTTGTTCTCCCTAGCGCCAATTCTCGTCGTGGAGTTCTACAGCTCCACCTTGCCTTCAAGTTCCCCCCAAGTTGAGCGCCCACCACCAATCCTACTCGGGCTCTGTCAGCTTCTACTGGTTGGCCATCTCAAGTGGATGATTTGGGTTGGCCTTCTTCTTCCAAAGGATTCCCAAGATTGGCGTTGGTGATCTCTTTGTGACAAACAGATAAGAAGGGTGAAAAAGACAATGCAGATGCCTAGACTGTTGACCTTGAACCAACTCAACAGTTGGGATAGGGAAAGAAGGATGAACCAGACCCTCCAACTGCCTTGGCTACTTGAGGCTGCTCCTCTTCTGGGCTTGACCCATTGTTATGTTGATTTATGCTTCTAGGTGTGACTCATGTAACTCTAATTTTATGTTGTTTATTACTTATAAACTTGACCCATATGACTCTAGAACTTTACATACATGACTTGAAAGGAATGACTTCTTCCTCCCAATTTTATTCTAAGTAGATATATTCTGATATTTAAGTTAATATAATTTGGCCAATTGCTATAAAAAAACAATTAAAAATTCTTGTTGTTGCACAAGTTTTGAGTGGAAAATCCCATTGAGACTATGACTAATTAGTTTGTACACGTCATTTAGCATCTCACGAAATGCAGGTGGTGTGGAGGGAGGAAACGACGCAATTTCATCAAAAGCGACAGCCTTGACTTAACTTCCTCGTTATGGAGCCCACGCCACAATAATGCACACTAATAGAATCAAAGCGTTCATTAATCTTGCTGCAAATTTCCAAACGCGAAAGCTGCAGATTCAATCCAGGAAACTTGGAGATCATCGCACACTGTTAGGAATTCGTGCCCAATATGAATTTGGTGAATATTGATGTCATGTGAACAAATAGACCCTAAAAATTAAAAAAATTAATACCATCGTGGAAAGTTCTTCCAGGAAATATTGCAAGGGATGTAAAAAATGGTCGACTAGTTGGCCATGGAGGGCTGTTTGGTGTGGGTTAAGCGCGTGAGTCAGCAATACGCTGTTACTTCATTTCTAGTTTTCCCGAGGGTCAAATATAGGCTGGAAGTTTCCGATAAGGCCGGTTTTGATTTGTTATTTTAGATATATATAGTTGGCGCTATTCAACCATGCTCAGCTACACCCTGGCTTTGCTAAAATTAAAAACCAGAGCCGGCGGATTGTCAGGCAGTTGATTCTTCAGTATACAAATCAGTGATCACTCGGAGAGATGGGTAGGAAGTTGGATGCACTGATGGGGAAAGCTTTCAGATCTTCAAAATGGTATATTTATGTTTCTCTCTTTTCTTTTCTTTTTTTTCGAAATGCCCAAAACATACAGATCATCTTCAATTCATTTGCACAATTACGTCCAGCCATAACTTGGTATATGAAATCTTAAACCCAAAGAATCAGATAAGGCCAAGGTCGGAGAAATTCACTTTAGATTTAGATAACTAAGACAAAGATGGGCGTTTGGTTAAGGTTAATTAATGAGGGACTTTTTAACTTTTAGGCAGTTACGAAACAATCTTAGAAACAGGTTAATGCACTTTGATGGGTGTTTGCCTGAGGAATCTCTTTTGTATGTGGGTCGCCAAGAAACAATCCTCTAAAAAAGAAGAGGTACTTTGATAGGTTTATGGCCTACAGAATTTTTTTGACTGATATATTGCATGTACCAAAAAATGGTTGATGGGTGCTCGAAAGCATAAAGTTGAAATGTTTGAGATGTGTTTCAAGAATTATGTTATGAGTCCTATCATGCCATTTTTTCCAGTTTTTTGGCTGTCATAGTCAAGAGGGGAATTCGAATGAGTGGGTAATCAGACTCGGTTGACTGATAGATACGCATTTGCAGAGCTATTTGCTGTATTAAATCATAATAACTCTACGCAATCAAATAAGGCTAAGGTTTCAGGAAATAACCTCCTGAACGAGTATACGCGCTTTAAGTGTGGTACCACAGTGGGGTTTCTTAAAATAT
Source organism: Cupressus sempervirens (assembly GCA_028749045.1). Taxonomy (NCBI): domain Eukaryota; kingdom Viridiplantae; phylum Streptophyta; class Pinopsida; order Cupressales; family Cupressaceae; genus Cupressus; species Cupressus sempervirens. The sequence goes on along the minus strand of CM053790.1, from coordinate 1,950,823 downwards.
TTGCAGCGGCTTCTTGGAAAATTTAGAAGCAATTTATTTCAGTTGGTTCAATGCAAAAAATATTTGCAGTGGTTTCTTCGAAAATTTAGAAGCAGTTTATTTCAGCTGGTTTAATGAACAAAATATTTGCAGTAGCTTCTTAGAAAATTTAGAAGCGGTCTATTTTAGTTGATTTAATAAAATTAAATGCTGTTTAGTTTTCAATCTGAGAGCTAAGATTTGGAGGGAATTTTATTTTATTTTATCTATGCATTAATGCTCCTGGAAGACAAAAATTGGTTAATAGGATCAAAAGTGATAAAATGTCAAAGAGTAAAAGGATTATAGGGGCAATCTCAAGAAAAATATAAACAAAATGTGAACAATATGACAAAAAAAATAATAAGCTATAGTTAGTTGATTTGAGCCCTCGTTTTAACCGTGGCTTGAATCACTCACCCTAAACAGTAGCGGGTCCTATTTTGTAGGAGACGATTCTAAACATTCCTGTAAGCTAGAAATGAATTCCATGGAACCCTTTTTACCCAAAAGGCAAAAAGGTAGCCCCCTATATTAGGCAATACTATTCCGTGGGTTCTTGGCTTACAATATGTTTGATGGGCATTTTTCTAAGGAACTAAACATCCCTATACACTTCTGGACATTTGTCTAAGAATCAATCCTATAAACAATTATATGCACTTTGATGGGCTTTCTGGCCTACGGAGTGCTTGATGGGTGTTTCACAGGAATTATGCTAAAAGTCACGTTATATCATGTTTTTCAGTTTGGCTGGTGTCATAAAGATTTTTTTTTTGCGTGCACATCAACAAGTGTGTTGAATTTGACAATTCCTTGCATCGAAAAGCAGCATTCTTGGATTCCTTCACTGTGAGATTTGCAATCAAGACTTTATACATGCAATCTTGAATCAAAACAATTAGTCAAGCTAAGTGTTGGAGACTTATATTAAAAATGGACAGCTAAGAAACTATATTCTAAACAAGGTTTTCTTGGTTGGATATGCAGCAAGACTGCATTGAAGCTGACAGTTGCTCGCATCAAAATACTGAAGAACAAGAGAGAATTGCAGTGCAAGCAGTCAAGGAGAGATGTGGCACAGCTTCTTCGGAATGGCCAGGAAGCCAGTGCTCGCTTAAGGGTAAATTTAAATTATTTTCAAGTAGTTTTCTATGTTTCATATTTTTTAACCCTAGCAAGAACATTTTTTCTGTTGGACTTCATGGGTAATTGTTATGCAGTGATAGTGAGGTTCAAAGCTTTAGTTGCTAAGGGAAATGCACCTAGAAATAATAATTGACATAGGTTTCAGGTGTTACTCACATTTTGGATTCTCAGCTGGAAGTCTGTCATTCATGCAATCCGATTAGGCTTTGTATCAAAAATGAAAAATCCAACAAGAGCGTTTAGTGATTTATGAGTCTTCTGGAAAAAACTGAACACAATTTTTAAATTGCATATGCATAGTCGCATGGTATTCCCTTGATGATGAGCCCCTTATGCGACTCAAAAAAGTTGAAATGCTTGCCTGATGATCCTCATTTAACATGCTCCACTGCAAAGAGAATGTCAAAAACTCAAATTTTTTAATATTATTGCCTGTTGGTCTGTAATGATCTGTAATCTTATTGCAAATAAATAGAGTTTTAAAATGGCGGTGCTCAAGATTTGATTACGAGAGCTTTAGTGGTTCTAAGGTTCCAGTGGGAGGATACTTAGAATAATACATCTTACAGTTCCTGAAGGTCCCTGAAGCAATCCATTGAAAGTTTGACTATCTACAGTACATAAAAACAGGTTAACAAACATTTACCCAATCATGGCAATTAGGTTAAGAAGGGAATCACTTGGGCTACATTAGTCCTGATTTCATGCATTGGCCCCATTTTGCCCATAACTTAAGTCTACAATTGCAACGTTAATAATATGGAGAATCATGGAAGCAAAGGAGGGATTCTGTACATGTAGACATGACAATTTAGAACCCCCACACATGGAAGTCCAGAAAGGCATTCTTTCCATTTACCGGTACCCTGTTTATTGTTACAATTTTGCACCCTAGATTTTAACTTTGTGACCAAGCTTGGGACTAATCAAGACATCAACTGATGTACATTCAGTTCACCAAGGGATTACGCATATAAATAAATAGTTGTGCACAAAGATACAAATTTCTTGTTTCCTGACCTTTAGTGTGAAATGGGGTGGAAGTTGGTGACCATGTGATTCTTGAATTAACTTTGTAGAGGATGCTGAACTTTGTCTAGTGAAGAATCGGTACACGTGATGAGCAGTTGAAGTCATAATCTGCAAGCTCTGATATTAAAATCCACATGACTCGTGAATTGTAAATGTTCCTGAAAACTTAAAGATCACCCATTTGATATTGTGATATACTTGATGATGCAATTTTTTTTACTTTTACCCCGTACACAAGCATGAAAAATAATTTTTAACATTTGGATAGATATGTTTTAGACTTCAAGTTTACATGATGTAGGTGTTCTCCAGCTTGCATGTAGAAAAGTTGTCACAGGATATTGGAGATTATTCTTAAATTAAATGTTTACTGAAAGAATAATTTTCTTCTGAAATAAAGATACCTAGCAATATCTACTCGCATGTTTGTGCATATGGGCTACAATTAATAATCAGTTTTGCATCTTTATTAAATTTATGGTTTTTTTCTTTATTGCTTGTAGGTGGAACAAATCTTCAGAGAGCAAAATATACTGGATGCATATCTTCTTATTGGAGGATACTGTGAAACTGTGTCTGAAAGAATATTGACTATTAAGACACAAAAGTAAGCCATATTAAAAGCTTATGAGTAACCAAATATTTGTAATTTGCTGTTTCCTGAATTGCATTTGTGAAATTGTCTTCATGGTTTATTTTTGCCACTTTCTGACAACAAATTTTAAACTTCTAGGGTGTGCCCAAATGACTTGAAAGAATCAATAGCTAGTTTGATTTTTGCTGCACCGAGGTGTGCAGAATTGCCAGAACTGCAAGATGTTCGCTCTCTTTTTTCTGTAAAATTTGGAAGAGAATTTGCAGAATCTGCAGTCGAGTTGCGGCCTGATTGTGGAGTAAACAAGCTGGTATTTATTTTCTTTGTCAAATTCTTTTATATTTTGACCCCGATTTGTATTTAAATTTTACACCCAAATGATTTCTTTGTATGCAAATTCCAAATTATGAATCTGAAGCACAAAAGTACCACACAGTGCTCATGAATGTTTGGTCATTCTTTTCTTTTAGATTATTGGAAAATTATCTACAAGAGTACCAAGTACAGAGATGAAATTGAGGTTGCTGAAAGAAATTGCTTCTGAACATGGAATAGAATGGAATTTTGAAGAAAATGAGGCAGAGAATTTGAAGCCAGCGGACGACATTGTGGTAAGTCTGTTTGCTTAATATTTGGTTAAAGTATATTTTATCTGTTCTTTGAACTGTCCGTTGTCTTGTGAATTATCCAAAATGCACTCTCTTATGTTTTTCATCACTGTCATCTATAGTGACATATTAAATTGAAATTTGCAGGATGGGCCAAGAGCACATTTTGAAACAAAACAGATGACCACCAAACCAGAAGACAGTATTGATAAACCCTCTGAAATATCATCTATCTCATCAAAAGTGCCAGATACCATCAGAAAACAGGCTTCGGGTACTCCTACAGTTAATGTGACTCATATGAGCCCCAAGGGTGAGGAGTTTCCTTCTATAAAGAAGGTTTATGGAGAATCTGCAAATGCAGATGTTTACAATTCAAACATTTTGCATGTTAAAAAGGAGCCAGTTATTAGTCCAAGTTTAGAAACTAATGTTCACTCAAACATATCTGAAGACGATTTCTACGCCAAAATAAGAATGGAGGGTAAGATGGATTATACAGTGAGCACAGAAAATGAGGCTGCCTATCAAAACACACCTAGCAACTCTCATCATGATTTTGTCAAGTTTGCAAAACTTGATGTGTTGTCTCCAAGCTCAAAACAAGAACATATTAAGTACTTGGATGTAGCCAGTGCAGCCCAAGCAGCTTTTGAATCAGCTGCTTATGCAGCAGCAGCTGCACGGGCAGCTGTTGAACTTTCAAAAGGGGAGTCTGGAAATGAAAAATTAAATCACAGGGCAAATGATTCAAGAGAGTCAATGTATGAAAGTGAAGATGGGCTTGATGAAGCAATTTTGAGGAAGCCAAACGAAGTAAAGTATGCAATGCCCCACGGAGTTGGGAGTGGTATTGAAGATACTTTCTCTACAAGATATGGTCAAGCAAGAGTCCTTGAAAGTCCACGGACAAGAAATGGGCAAAATGATTTCTTCAGCACTGGGCCAGGTTTTGAAAGAGTAGATTATGGTAACAAGGAAGTTCCTGATACTGAAAGTATAGGAGAACTTTCAGGGGATGAAGCTGTTTGGTCAAAGACTGAAAGGTCTTATGTGGATAAATATAGTCATGAGCACTTAAATGAGGACAGTGATGGTCAAGCAGAGCATGAATTCAACTCTCTCTCAAATGACAGAAAACCAGATCATCAACAGATGAACATAGGTGGGGTTGAATCCCAATTTGAGAGGTCTATTTCCGGAGGGATGTCGAATTCGGGTGAACAATCTTCCTCCAATAAAGATGCCCAGCCTGTATTTGATGATTATAGTGATGATGAAGATGATTTTGAGAAGAATATCTCTGATGTTGAGAAGAATAACTCTGAAAGAGCCATTTATCAAACTACATTGACACCAACCAGAAGTCTTGGAACTGAGGATACCCAACCTGGGTATGCTTGCTACAGAAGCAATCAGAGACAGACTCATGACTCTGATGAGGACGATGAATATGAAAATGGTACCGATAAAAGGTACTACAAGAATCAAGGTTCTACACCTAAAACATTAGGGCCAATCAAGCTTTCATACGGAGAATTTGTGCCAAAGAATAAATATTCCCCTCAATATTATGACCATGAATCCGAGGATGAGATGGAGGCTTTAAAAGATGACGCTGGTGTAAACTTTCAATTTAATAGAGAAGAGTCAATGCTATCTTCACAACAACCAAATGCAAGTTACCAATCTCCTCATCGTTCACCCTTGAAAAAAATCAATGGAGGCACTGTGTCTGTTGATCAGTCTATTTATCCAGGAGACACAAAGTACACCAATTCTCAAGCTTCAGATGATGAGGGAGTGTACAGATATGAAGGGAATGGTAAACTAAGTTGGCGCCCTGCTAAGGTAGCAGAGCAACCGGTTACTGTAGCAAATCACAAATCTCATCATGCGAATACCCGCATGTCTGTAAGGACTCGTCGATAAGAAGAGCAGAAACATGATCGGCCCAATTCAATAAGATAATCTATCACGTCCATAGCCTATTTCCTTAGAAGAGGGTGCCAGTATTATTTTAATTAGGCTTATCCCATTTATTCAAGATTGTATCATAGTTCATATGTATGTGATGTGTGCATATAGTACGCGTGGTATAACTGGATGAGTGGAAAATGTATCATTGTAATTTACTTGGAGTGAATCTGAAGAACTAAGTGAGAATTTTGATTGAAGAAGCATGTAGTTTTGACTCAATCTGGAACATGGATATGAAACTTCCATATGTGATAAATTTCCTATGGTTGCTCTTTTGATTTGATCTGTTTAGACTATGGTAGGGGACCTGAGAAGTTACCCGTGGATTGTGGTTAGTATTGGCTTTACCCTACATTACGCTTTTTAACTACTTGCATATGCTGTTTTAAAGCAATTCAAGAGGAAGCTTTTGTAAGGAAGACTAATAGTATTTTCCGATTTAAAATCTTTCAGATGAAAGATCCCGCAACCGACGCAATTTGCGGTTTGAGAAAAAATAAATTAAACATTATATGACCTATCATTCAATTAACCTGTGATGTAAACTACACAGAGATTTATGTTACTTTTGCTTGAACATATTTGACACTTGATTCATATTATTAGTGTAGAGGACCATATTATACTAGACTATTCAGACTATTCAGCCTCTGTTGAAATACTTCAAATAGCAGGTTTTTAGGCCACTGAAATGTATTTGACTATAACAAACCTGGTAACATGAATCTCAAGCGATTCTAAGTTATTTTTGACGTTCCCTAGGGTTTTCTGTCGCGCCTTGTCAAGTGATCACCTTCCATACTACGAACATTGTTTTGCCTGCACTGTCTTATCATAAGCACCATGATTCCAAGTCATTGATCCTTCATTGATGATGGTGTGATTTGGCGAAGTAGAAACACATTTACATGCCTGTTTAATATTGATGTCTTCCCCTCTGCGAAGCATGTTTAAAGCTAAAAAAATCGCTTCTTCGAAATGTGAGTGTGACAGCATCTGGCCATTAAATCTGAAGCATTGAGGCGCTAACCAGTTAAATCGATCAAGGACGCTGTGATCATGTTTTTTAACAATTCATACTTCCAATTGCTGCTGGACCCATCAACAGAATAACATTACAAAATCAAACAATTTGATTGCGACGACGACAGTATAAATTACGTCACCCTAATTGGCTTTAATGATTGTTTTTGGGCAGTCTTCTCATGTTTCTTCGTATGGAAGAAATAATTGCTATTCTTTCGTATTAATATTTTTCCTTAGGATAGATAGATAGATAAAATTTTAACGTCCACGAGGTCAAAAATAGCCTATGGGACAGCAAGACAACTCAAGCAGACTTAAGTAGCGCTGTTCGCCTCTTGTGTAGACTAATGATGAGCCCCCCCAATTGCTCAATGTACTCTTCGTTGAACAGGTTATGCCAAGAACTGTCACATATAGTATCCGCAAACTTATCCCTGCTATCCTTGTAGGCCTCACATTCTAGAATAAAGTGTTGTTCAGTTTCCACTTTCCCAGAATTGCAAAATCTGCAAATTCTCTCTTCCCAAGCCTCCTTTGGCCTCTTCCAACGCCCGGTCTCACAACGAAGTTGGTGAGAGTTGGTTCTCAGCTGAGCAATAAGAATTTTAGCTCTCCAAGAAATGTTGGCTCCTATGTACACTTTTTCGAGTTGATCACAAGTGGGGTTGAACTCATTTATATAATATAGTTTCTTCCTCCCAATCTCGCTTCCCCAATTTCTCTTGTAGAATTTCTCCATAACAAAGACCTTTATTTATTTATTACTTGTGGGGCACATATTGAAATGAATATTCCATTTACTCATCCACTTGATGTTTTGTTGCATCCATGTCCTTTTTCGCTTACATAGTGTGTCACTAAAGACAACTTTCGGCCATCTATCCTCTTCCATTTTTTCGATTCTTTTTAGATAGCTTAAAAGGCGAACCATAGCAAGTGCCTCAATAGGCGCAGCCCCCATTTCACTTAGCATGATGTCATATGGAACAGTGCTTTTAATTTTAAACTTGCTTGTAATCAAGCGCTTTTGGATTCCTTCGATTTGTTTCCATTGTGCTATAGTAGTGCTGCTGGCCCATAATTCACACCCATAAAGAACAACTGGCAGCACAAGAAGACCAAACAAGGTTTGAATAGTTTTTCAATCCCACAACTCCGCTTCACGGCACCTATTCTGAAGAGCGTAGAAAGCCTTCCATCCACCTAATGTCCTTTTATACCTGCAGCTAGACCAGCTTAGTTTTTTGTTGAAATCGATGCCAAGGTATTTATATTCCGCAACTTCTTTGAGAACACTTCCATTGTATTAAAATTCATGTTGATGCTGTTTTTTATTATTAGAGAAAATCATAACCTTGGTTTTGCTGATATTGACTTGCATCCCCACCATTCTACAAAAGCGCTCAAGAGAAGATAGATGGTCTTGCAAACCACAAGCAGATTTGGCAATTAAAATGAGGTCGTCCGCATATAGGAGTAGCTTTATAACAAATTCTCCTAGCTGAATGCCTTCACGCTCTTGCGTGTTTAACCACTCTTCCAGTTTGTCAATATATAAACCAAATAAAGTAGGGGATAAAGGGCAGCCCTGTTTGACCCCGATATCGCTCCTAAAACATTCTGAAATGCCATCTGAAGTTCTGATTTTGACTTTCACCTCTTCGTACATTCTATGAGCAGCAGCTCTGAGATGCCTAGGAATCCCCAATTCTTCCATCCTCAACCAAAGCTTGTCTCTCGGAACGGTATCAAAAGCCTTTTTGAAGTCAACAAAGCAACAAAAAACCTCTTCTTTTTTCTCCCACTCTTTTTCAATAATGTGTCTCAGAGTGACACAGTGATCCACTGTCGAGTGCTTTGGCCTAAAACTAGCTTGCCCTTTAGCACGTTTATAATTTTCTTCTGCCCATTTGCTGATCCTAGTTTCTATCATACTGCCAAAAAGTTTAGCAAAGAGGGGATTGATCATTATAGTCCTGTAGTTGGAGGGATTGTTAACATCACCACTCTTAAAAAGTGGTATTGCAAGGCTGATTGTCCAATCTTTCGGAAACCCTTCCTGGCAGATTTTGTTGAAGATTTCAGTGATGTGCGGTGCAAGAGTTTTCATACCCCACTTCAAATATTCAGCTTGAAGCGCAACAAGGTCTTTTGCTTTGCCTCCACCCAACTTCTTAATCCCTGTCTCTATCTCTTGCACAGTAAAAATATTTGTGGTATCATTGACCAAAGGTGGCTGTCCCACTCCACCCTCTTGTTCATAAAGTTTCTTAGCATAATCAAACCATTGGGTGGCAGTAATATTATTTTCAGTTTGCTTCCTCCTTGGTTGGAGTTCTTTCCAAAAACGTTTGGGGTTATTTCTGCCCAAGAAAATTAGCTCCTCTCTCCTTGTGGACATAAAATCGATTTTTTTCTTCTTTAGGATCTGTTTGTAGGTCTTAATGTCAAGGTTAGTTTTATTTGACTCCCTTAGATTTCTCCTAGCCCTCTTGCATTCCTTATCAAACCATGCATTGGCTGGAAAACAATTAGTTTCAGATTTTCTATTTTTTGCTCTCTTGCATTTTGAAAGAGCCTTGTGAATCAGATTTGATAAATCATGACTATTAACACCATGCTTATACATAGGGTGTCCCATACAAAGTTCCTCAAGAGCAGCCCTGAAAGTGTTACTATTTTCTGAAGTTAACAAAATTCTGCCCTGAGAAGGTGGGTGTTGAGGGCCTTGGATTTTTGCCCCAATCCGTCTATCCTTTGCCCAATACAAATTTACGTACAGTGGTCTATGATCTGATTTGAGATCCCAAATGTGCTCTCCAATTTCAACTTCTTCAATATTGTTATACAAATGCTGCGAACAAATTACATAGTCTACCACACTTGCCCCGTTGTATGTGTTGCAAGTGAAATTGCCCAACTTAGCCCATCTAGCCAAACCATTACAGATTATTAGATCAAATGTGCCACACAAAGTGATCAATTCTTCCCCAAAATGATTGCAGCCTTTAGCATCTTCAGATATTCTATCCCATGGATGATTTCTCTCTTCTGTGAGCCAAATAGGGTTATCATTTACTTCGGAGCTGAAAATACTTGCTTGCCAATTTGTTGTCCTAGCATTGAAATCTCCAACGAGAAGGACATCCCCACGTTGTGAAAAAACAGCAACATCTTTCTTTAACGTAGCATAAGGGTCATTGTGATCTAAACCACACTTTTTATAAATTTTAGATACTTGTGGAGCAAAGTAACAAGCTGCAATCCTGAGAAGAGTGTTATTTTCCACGATTTTGAGCCATAAAAATTGTTTATTAGAATCAGTCTTTTCCAGCTGAATGACATGACCTTCTTTTTCTTTTACTAGAACCATTATACCTCCATAACCTTTACCATTTCCCGCTGCCTCATTCCACACTGCCATCTTCCAGTAGCCTTCAAACAATGGGGTCTTACATCCCTCATGCTCATGTGTCTCTATGAGACAAATAATGTCTTTGCCTTCCGCAATAGGCCCTAACCCAGGCCCACGTCTCCACGGATAACCTCTGCAATTCCAACAAACTAAACTTAAGGACGCCTGGGTTAAGCTTGATTGCTATTTATTTTGATGCGAAAGACTCAAAGTTGAGTTATTATCGCTAGGTGTGATTATGGATCTTGTTGTATCGCTGCCTGTTAAGGTGTTTGTTGTTGCACCTTTGTTGCCTTCTTGCTGCCCTTCATTGTAGCGGTGGCCAAAATGAGCAATAACTGCTTTTCCCTTGAACATCCAAGCTCTTTTGCCTTCATTTCTAGCTGTTCTGATTTTTTCCATTTCCATCCTTCTTTCTACTTGCTGTCTCATAGTTAAATCCTCCTCTAAAACGAAGCGAGAACCCCACAAAAGCTATTTTTTGTTAAGTAGATTTTGTTTGTCGCTAATGCTGAGCATGACTACCTTGATTGGCCTATTTCTCTCAGCGTGTGGTTTGCCAACCCTCCAAGCTTGGCAGATTTGTCCTTGCCACAACAGCACATCTTGTAGGAAATCCCTCGTTAGGTCAAGGGTATGTTCGCCTTCCCCATAGTCTTTTATCCCCTTGATAATTATATTGGATGCCCTAAGCTGCCTTTCCTTGACCTCTTTGTCTTGCGTGTTCACACGAATCTTTGCCTCTTCTCTTGCCATATCAGGGTGTTTGCTGTTTTTGTCCCAAGTTTTGGTGACTTCTGCAAAACTCCTTCTCTTCTCTTCACCATCTGCCTTTCCTGGCCAACTAGTGTGAAGAATCGTTTTCTCCTTATTATGAGATGACTCGGTATTTGCTGTGACCTTGTTTGTTTCCAATGTCACATTCAGGTTTTTCCATTCATCCTTCATATTCTGCCATTCAAGCTTCCCGGCTAAAAGTGTTTCTTGCAACGTTGAGATTTGAGCTTTTAAAGTGTTGTTATCATCTGCAAGAGTTTTATTTGTTGCAATTAGCACCTGTATATTGCGGTAACTTTCTTGCTCCTTAGCCTCTAGGAGCTCCAACCTCCTCTTGGCCCTCAAAAGTTCTTGCACATAAAGATCTGGACACCAAGCGAGAGGTGTGGAGGTAGGGTTGTAACTGACAGACTCATCGAAGTTATTACTACCATACAGATGACTGTCACCACTTAAGTGTGGAGGAGGGCACATTTTGACTTGTTTATGCAATCTCTGCCCGTGTTTTTGCTTGTCCTGTGACCCTTTCATACGAGCAAGTCTACGTTTTAAAATGCCCTTGAACTGTTTAACATTGACCCAGATATATTTTCCTGTCTTGCCAAGTGATGCCATTTTGACTTGCCCTAAATGGTTAGTTTCAAAGTGTACCATAATTTCTTGACCATTTTTTACCAATGAGATGGTTTGTTTTTCCATGGTTTGCATATCCACCGTTTGTTTTCTCATTTGTGTATCCTCAATTTGTTTTTCCATTGATCAAAAGAAAGAAGGGCGAAACAAAAGCTAACAAGAGCAAATATATAAAACAAAACCAAAAAGTGCACCTTGAAACCCCTGGCTTAAGGCCTGCCACTATCTTGCTGTGGGCTGTTAGGAACCTGTGTGTTCCTTCTGTTTATTTTGTTAGAGTAGTGTTGTTGGACGCATATGCTTTGTAAGTCGTCCCGCGAGTATATTTTATTATCCCACATGCATAGGTAGTATTACTTTTCTAGATCGTACCCAGTATATAAGAATAGGTTGAGGCCCTTGATGGGCACGGACGAATTTATTGTATTGAGCTTGCTCAAAGGAGGTTACCCCCTCGAAGTGGCCTGCGATCAGTAGATTCATTCTGAGTTCTGCTATCACTTTGTATTCTGTTATTTCGAGCATTCTCACGATATTGCTATAAGGAGGTTCATCACATCTGGTATCAGAGCACTCTCTTGGGCTCGCTGGGTGGAAATTACATCAAATTTTTTTTTTCTGTCGTGGCCTACAGGTTCCTCTCACTTCTAATATCTCTTGTTATTGCAATAACTCTTTTCAGTTGTTCTGTCTGTGAGTGCATTTTTCTAAGTCGACTGTAAAAAAAATTTTTAAAAAAAAAAAGAGTAAAAATTTTTCTGTTTTTTAGTCGTAGCTTCCTTGTTTGCTTTCTGTTTCTGCTCATACTTCCGCAGAACGTCTGCAATATCATTTCGCATACTTCCTTCCTTGGCGACCCAACCCCAAATTTTACATATCAAAGCCCTAAATCCCTCATTTATCTAATTTTAGGGTTTGCCCTATCTTTTTCACCTCTCATCCAATCGCCACCAAACTGAGCCACAAGATTCAATTCCTCATTTTGCTCCCTTATCCCTCTTGGACTGTTCGCCTCATTTCACCTCCCTACCCTTGAAACCCTCATTTTTCTTTTTCCCTTGTCCCCAGATAGTCTCCCACCACCCGTCGAACACCCATTTCCTATATGAGTTTTACCCAAATCCAAGTTTGCCGTAACTAAAAAAGTTTTTGTTTCTCATCTTCTACCCATTCCCAAAAAAAAAAAAAAAAAAAAAACCTTGTTTTATGGTTGTTACGCGTACAGGAGCAAAAATCATGGAAGAGGAAATTGCATCCCTCAAAACCAAACTTCAAGATCTGGATGACAAAATTCTAGGTCTTAACTTTCAGCAGTCAGCCATGAGCCGAAACCATTCAGGAGATACTGGGTCCTCTTCTGGCAATTTCCGTGGACCAAAGCTTGATTTTCCGCGCTTCGATGGTTCTGATCCGACTGGATGGATCTATAGGGCAGAGCAGTATTTCAGCTTGCATAATACTTTGGATAACCACAAAGTCCCCCTTGCATCTTTTCATTTGGAACATGAAGCTCTTCAATGGTTCCGTTGGTACATCAAGGCTAATGATGGCCCAACGTGGAGAGAATTGTGCACCCTCATTTTGGAGCGCTTTGGCCCTAGTTCCTTTGATGATTTCACAGGAGCACTCACTAAACTGTGTCAAACAGGCACTGTAAGAGAATACCAGACAGAGTTTGAAAAATTAGCTAATCACATAGAGGGCTTGTCTGATGAATTCTTCCGTAGTTGTTTTGTCAGTGGTCTGAAGGATGCACTTCGCTCAGAAGTCAAAATGTTTCGACCTACTACAATGATGGAAGCCCTTGGGTTGGCTAAGTTAGCGGAAGACAAGATTAGTGCTCTACAACGCTCCAGATCTAATTTTGTTCCATTCAGAAATACAGGTTCTCACAACCCTCCAGTCATACCAGCTCCCAGAACTACTCCGATCAAGCACTTGTCTGAAACAGAGATGCGAGTCAGGCGAGACAAAGGGCTTTGTTATAATTGTGATGAGAAATGGTCTCGGGGCCATAGATGTGTTCAGCAAAAGCTCTATCTCTTGGATGTGGATTCTCCACCGGAACTGGAAGAATATGTAGATGCTCAGGAAACAATGGATGATGAGGTTGAGCCTCACCAGCCTGAACCTCCTTCACCAGAAGCTCCACCAGAGATATCTGTCCATGCTTTGGCAGGAGTCACTACTCCACAAACCATGCGGGTCCAAGGTTTCTTCAAGAAGATCCCTCTTACTATACTCATTGATTCTGGTAGCACTCATAACTTCATTGATCCACGAATAGCCAAACAGGCTGATTGCTTTATCCATCCCTGCTCTAGCTTTGAAGTCATGATTGCCAATGGGGGCACTTTACCTTGTAAAGGGAAATGTCGCAATGTGCGTCTCTCTATTGGAGATTATAACATGCGCTCTGACATGTTTGCCTTACCCTTAGGTGGCTGTGATGTGGTTTTGGGTGCCCAATGGTTACGCACTCTTGGCCCCATTCTCTGGGATTTTGCTGAACTTTGGATGCAGTTTTCAGCCGAGGGGCACCAACACACTTTGAAAGGCTTACAACCAGGGTCTCTCAGCATCATCAGTTCACACCGTATGGAAAAACTTCTTAAGAAGAATTCACATGGTGTCATCGCTCAGCTCCATTCCATTCAGATGCAGCCATCAGCAGTCTCTAGCACTCCTGCCGATCTCCAACACATTTTGGACAAGTATTCTGGTATATTTGCTGAACCTGTGGGATTACCTCCTTCTCGTCCAGAGGACCACCGTATTCAGCTCCTTCCTGGCAGTGTTCCGCCCAACATCAGGCCCTACCGCTACCCATTTCATCAGAAGACCGAAATCGAGATACTTGTCCGTGACTTACTGAAGCAAGGTATTATTCGCCCTAGTACCAGTTCCTTTTCTTCTCCAGTTCTGCTTGTTCGCAAAAAAGATGGGTCATGGCGACTCTGCATTGATTTCCGAGCACTTAATCATCTCACTATAAAGGACAAGTTTCCCATTCCAGTTGTTGATGAACTTCTTGATGAACTTCATGGGGCTCATTTTTTCTCCAAGTTAGATCTTCGTTCTGGGTATCATCAAATTCGGGTTAATGAGGAGGATATACCTAAAACTGCCTTCCGCACACATGATGGTCACTATAAATTTTTAGTCATGCCCTTTGGCCTCACGAATGCTCCTTCAACATTTCAGGTAGTGATGAATAACATATTTTGACCATACCTCCGAAAATTCATTCTGGTCTTCTTTGATGATATCCTCATATATAGCAAAACTTGGGCTGAGCATCTCCATCATCTGGAGCTTGTCTTGCAACTTCTCTCTGATCATCAACTCTGTGCAAAACTATCTAAATGTGTGTTTGGCCAGGAGGAAGTGGAGTATCTCGGGCATATTGTTGCACACCATGGAGTGCGGGTGGATCCTACAAAAATAGATGCCATGAAAACTTGGCCGCATCCTAAAACTCTCAAGAGCCTTCGGGGTTTTTTGGGGTTGACTGGCTACTACCGCAAGTTTGTCAAAGATTACGGGAAAATTGCAGCACCATTGACAGCTCTGTTAAAAAAGGATGCCTTCTCCTGGACCCCTGTTGCTGAGACTGCATTTGAACAACTGAAACAGGCTATGTGCAGTACACCTGTTCTCGCGATGCCAGATTTTTCCAAACCCTTCACTATTGAGAGTGATGCTTGCGGCAATGGATTGGGTGCTGTTCTCCTGCAAGATGACCATCCTATTGCGTTCACTAGCAAAGCCCTCTCTGGTAAGAATCTAGCCCTCTCTACTTATGAAAAAGAAATGATGGCTATTTTGCATGCTGTACAGAAGTGGCGGCCATACCTCTTAGGGAGTCATTTTTGCATCAGAACCGATCACCAAAGTCTGAAATACTTCCTGAAACAACGGGTATCCTCTCCTACACAACAGAAATGGGTCAGCAAACTCATGGGGTATGATTATGAGATCACCTACAAGAAGGGTAAGGAGAATATTGTGGCAGATGCTCTTTCTCGCACATTTGATAATCAAGCTTCCCTTTCCACTATTTCTATGCCCATTCCCAATTGGTTAGCGTCTGTTCAACAGGGCTATGACAGTGACTCTTCTTTATCTCAAATCATTCACCAGCTAGCCAATAATCCTTCTGCTATACCACATTACTCTTGGGATGGTGCTTCTCTTCGATACAAGGGTTGGCTAGTGCTTCCTCAGAACCCAGCTCTACATCAGGCTATTTTTTATGAACTCCATGCTTCTCCTTCAGCAGGGCACTCAGGCTTCCTCAAAACTTATGAGCGAGCAAGGAGAAACTTCTTTTGGAAAGGGATGAAACAGACGATTCAACAGATGGTGGCTGAATGTGATACTTGCCAACGCCACAAGGGTGAAACGACCCTCCTTCCTGGCTTGCTCGAACCATTGCCCATCCCTACACGGATTTGGACTGATATTTCTATGGATTTCATTGAAGGGCTTCCTAAATCCGGTGGCAAGACAGTGATCTTGGTTGTGGTTGATCGTCTCTCGAAATATAGTCATTTTTGTGCCCTCAGCCACCCCTATACTGCCTCCTCTGTTGCACAAATCTTCATGGACCAGATATTTCATCTTCATGGACTCCCTTCTTCCATTGTCTCTGATCGTGATGCAACTTTTACCAGTCATTTTTGGACTGCACTGTTTCAGAAAACTGGCACCAAACTGAAGATGAGTTCGGGCTATCACCCACAAACTGATGGTCAAACTGATGGTCAAACTGAAATTGTCAATAAATGCTTGGAAACTTATCTTCGTTGCTTCACTTCCGAATAGCAACATCAGTGGGCCAAGTGGCTCCCTTTAGCTGAATGGTGGTACAATACCTCTTACCACACTGCCTCTAAAATGACTCCATATGAAGCAGTCTATGGTCAGGCACCTCCAGTGCTCCTTCCCTACACTCCCAACAGCTCACCAGTCCAGGCAGTTGACATAGTTCTCCGCAGCAGGGATCAGATTCTTCGTACCTTACAGGATAATCTTCACATGGCCCGTAATCGGATGAAACAGCAAGCCGATCAACACCGTTCTGAGCGCTCATTTCAAGTTGGGGATATGGTTTTTCTTCGTCTACAGCCATACAAACAATCCTCCCTAAAGCTGAAAGGGCGTCATAAGCTGGCCCCAAAATTTTATGGGCCTTATAAGGTTCTGCAGAAGATTGGTTCAGTTGCTTATAAACTGGAACTTCCTCCTTCTTCCTGAAATGGATACGGAAGGATCCATTATCCTGGAGCCGGTGGCAATCATTGACCAGCGCACTCGCCAGCTTCGCTCTCGCTCCATCTCGGAGGTCTTGATTCAGTGGCATGGCATGCAACCAGAGGATGCTACCTGGGAACCCCTTCTTCAGATTCAACAACAATTTCCACACCTTAAGCTTTGAGGACAAAGCTTTTTTCTAAGGGAGAGGGGATGTTAGGAACCTGTGTGTTCCTTCTGTTTATTTTGTTAGAGTAGTGTTGTTGGACGCATATGCTTTGTAAGTCGTCCCGCGAGTATATTTTATTATCCCACATGCATAGGTAGTATTACTTTTCTAGATCGTACCCAGTATATAAGAATAGGTTGAGGCCCTTGATGGGAACGGACGAATTTATTGTATTGAGCTTGCTCAAAGGAGGTTACCCCCTCGAAGTGGCCTGCGATCAGTAGATTCATTCTGAGTTCTGCTATCACTTTGTATTCTGTTATTTCGAGCATTCTCACGATATTGCTATAAGGAGGTTCATCACATGGGCTGGGCCCCAGTCTTCGTTTTACCCTTGGAAACGGGCCTACCTAGGATTTGAACCCTGTCTGGTATTGTGTCTGCTGCCCTAGTCCCACTGTTTCTTACAGAAGCGCCCACGCTGTTTCTTGTTATTTCCTTGTGTCTGCTGCCCTGGTCCCACTATTATGAGATCTTTCGGTCAAACCCTCAACAAAACTTGGTACACACTATTGTACTCCCCTCCGACAGCTGCAACCATAGCCTTTACGGCAAAAGCCTCGACAGAGTAAAACCAAAATATATATACTACTGAAAATAACTGTTCAAGCTGCGAATGGAATGAGGGCCGTAATAATGGAGAAAGCAAAATCTGCAATGCCGAGACCCTGCAATCATTACCATATCTGGCTGCGAAGTGGGACCAAGTTAATCTTTCATGGCGGTGCAAGCTATTATAGGCGGCATATCCACCTCCATTGTATCCAGTATGGAATATAAATTTGAGTTTAAAAATTGTCTGGTACGTTAAAAAGAGATAAACAGTGGCCTGTGCTTTCCACGCTCTTTCCTGGTAGGGCCTCCTATACTCCGAGGATGTGGATATGATGTTGCTCCGAAGAAGATGATATGCGTTTCAAGTTTCTTCTGGCGCGGATATGACTGTATACCAAAAATTGAAGAATTTTCCGATTCTATTGGAGCTTTCCACTTAGTAAGATTTCCTGGTGGGTGGGCTCTTTGTGAGCCATTCAACTTTACCAGTAGACCAAATAATAAAGGATTAGTTACAAAGCATATTTGTCAAGTGAGTTAATGCAAAACTTTAAAAAATACATGTTGAATAGTTTGAGATCTTAGGTGATGAGGCGTAAATTTAGTTTTTTAAAACTAAATATCTTTAAGAATTTAAATGAAGATTTCAAAATTTTCTTTATGTCGGAGCTTTTAGAATAGTCTTGAAGTTTATTAGCTTATACTTGAAGCGTAAAAGTTTGTCCAATTGCAAGAAAGTAGAGAATTGAGCATTCATTTAGTTTTGTAGTTGCTACTTAATTGCGTTAATAACTTGATAATTTTACAATGCATATAAAATCATAAAATGTAAGAAATACAATACACTTGTAGTGCAATGAACCTGGGGCGACACAATGAACCTAGATTAAGATATGAGGAACCAACATAATAGACATAATTAAGGAACAATACTTTTTATTAGATGAATTGTTCTTCTTTACTTTTATTTAATGATTCAAATAAATAATAGTAATTCATGAGTGTTAATAATAATAGTATATATATTATTATTAACATTATAAATACAAATGACATGAAAATTTATATTTTACACATAAGAAATATCATTATACAAACCTAAATAAATGAAGAAATTATTAAGGATACCAATAACATTGTTAAAGGGATATGAAATAATTCAACATTATAGAATAATTTTGAATACAATAATGTTAACGTTCTTAACGGTAATATATTTAATTAACTTTGTTATAGATAATGATAATGTATTTAATGGTAAGGGGTATGAAATATCCATCACACCCTTTCAAGAGGAAGGGTATTTAATTAAAATGTACCACATTCTCCATACAATCTCAAAAAAATAAACGTAAGGAGGATAAAAAAATCACTCCCCAAAAGTGTCAAATACACTTAACCCTAAAACCAGAAACTATAAATAACATGGGTATAACCTAAAAATAAAGAAAACCCTAGGCATATAATGCAGTATCAATAGCAAGAGGAGGTTTGGATCATTCTTCTTTCTCCATACATCAATGAGGTCAAGATTGGGGTTTAGAATAGACCAATCATCAGTAGTATCTTATTTATCTTCTCGATCCTTCCTAATTGGAGAAAGTTGGGGAAACCATTTTGATGAATAAGGCTAACTAGAATTGCCACTCAAAATGGGCCAGCTTGTAGCAGTAACTCCACGAATTTAATATCCCTTGCAATTCTAATTTTAGTTTTCTAATTTCTTAACCTGAGAATTTCCTCAAACACTTTGCACACAAGGGACATATTGCATATCTAAATTTTGACTTCTTTCAAAATGTCAAACTTTTAACAAATATGCTTGCAAAGAACTCCAAAACATCTAAAAATGAAGATGCAAATATTTTTGTATTTTTTTGAAACATATAACACTAGTTACAAATGAAAAAATATGCATCTACACCAATAAGACATTAGGGAAACAAATTCTAATGTAAAACTCTAATATAAATTAGATTACAAACGATTTTTAAATTCTTAAACATGCTCTAAGATATTCAGATCTATCCTCCATGCAATGCAAAATGAAATGGATAGGAACCTAGAAATCACTCAAGAAGTATGGATTTTGCATGTAGCTAGTCACTATAGCAACGACGACACTATAACAATATTCAACTTATTCCTTCATTCGTACTCCATAGTCTGGCCCTAGGCCACAAATTCTGCACAATGAAAAGAATGATTTGTCTTATCCAATAGTTGCAACCCTTTGAAAGATCTTTCACCAATATGCTCGAATAGAACACCTACATGATGTCCTCCCAATATTAATTCACTAGATATTTCATTAGCTCAAATGGAGGTACATAAAAGAACTTCATTCTTGTAATGTCCCCATTTTAGCAGTTGATCAAGTGTGTGTCCGTTAGCCTTGTTCTACATGGTCCCGAGGGCTAACGAAGGGTTTAATGGGATCTTGGAGTGTTTTGGCCTAGTCATTTCTAGTTTGGGCCAAAACGAAGTTGATTTACTCAGTTTCAGGCATACTTACTATTTCTAGTAAGTCGGCAGGACACAGTGCAAGTCAATTTTGGTGATTGGATTCGATACTCCTCGGTGAGAGCTTTCCAATGAGCTATCACTCGCATTATTCGGAGTTCGATTGCTAATACATTTTAATGCCTGAAGTTTTATTAAAGTAACGTCTAATTTTAAAATATTAAAGTGTTACTTTAATATTTATTTTATGGTGATGTGTACCCAAGAGAGACATAAGGGGTATTTTAATATATGTTTTATATTACACATCTTTTATCCCACATTGCCCATATGAGTTGAGCAGACCCGTGGGAATAGAATAAAAGGAAGCATCTGTGGCTTCATTAGGCAGGTTGAATATGAGAAGAAATTGGTGTGTGAGTTGCAGCTCTGTTCTTGGCATTTGAGGACGTCTATCCTCTCTTGTAACATTCTAGATGTCATTCCCTTGGGGTTTGACCTTTGGAATTCTTTGTTATTAGCTTCATTATCAGGCTGTTTAGTTGCATTTCCGGCTACAGGCAGATTTGGTATTTTGCTCATATCTTCTTCACTACTTGTCCGAGGCTTATGCCGCTTGGAGGGAATGGTATTATGAAGGTAGTGGACTGATTGGAGGACAAAGTATTGTAGCAGCAAGTTCGTAAGCATAGGCTGGAGTATTATGTCAATATTGCTGAAGTAATTAGTGAGTTGATAAATCTGCTATGTATTTGGTTTTATGAATTTTGAAAATAACATTTTATTAGCAGCAGTTCATTTCCACTTTGCATACTATTGTAGTTTCTTTCTTGTTTATGTTGTATGATACCAATTCCATGCACGAAACACAACAAACAATAAATGTTTGATTTTTGGAGTTATAAGGGGTTTAAAACATTAAACGGAGAAATAAGAAGTTGAATGCAAACTGTTTGACATAATTCCTTTCAGCAATTTGGTTTAGTTTTTTGGGACATCTAGGGGTGCCCATTACAGTGGTATCAGAGCTATAAGTCCTACCATCCTGTGGAGGTCTTATAGAGAATTTGGAACAGCCGGATAGAGGGAAAAAGTAAGTAAAAAAAAACACAGGCTAAGCATTTATGTTTGAGCATGCGACAGGGGTCTTATAATTTCCGCGATACCAGAGCAAGACAAAATAGGATTTCAAACTTGCAAAGCAAACAGTCTAGTACATCCGTGCAGGGGGACATTGAATTCAACCATACAGACACAGAGGAGATATTCTGTGATCAGGACAATAATATGGGTGATCGAGATGACAGGAATACAGGATTAGGCGGAGGCAGAAATGCTGGTCCAGATCAAGGGGAGGTACTGTTCCGACAGTTACTGGATACATTAGAGCAGGGGCAGCGTATGCAGCAGGAGCAGAATAGGCGAATGGACATGATGTTGCAGCTCATGGCTAGACAGATGGGTGTCAATATTAATCCAGGTGATGCCAACAACAGAAATAATAACAACGAGGGAAACAATAACCATGAAGGCCAAGGCAACAACAATGGTCCTGAGAATAACATTAATGGTAATAATGGACACGGCAACAATGGGAATGAGGCTGATAACTTTAGACACGTTGCACGCCCAGCACGGACTGTGAGCTCGAGACCTCTTCTACCCACTTTTCCACCCAGAGATCCGGTTCATCCAGTAAACGAACCACAGATTACCGAGTTACAGGATCAGTTCAGGAGGGACTGGGAGGCTAGTGGACCAGAGTTTCAGGCGGATATTTCTCTTAGAGATTATATGGACTTGAGGATGAGACACATGCCTAAAGCAGGAGGGAGGAATCAAAACTTTGAGCTGAGGAAGAAAGTTGGAAAACTTTCTTTACCTTATTATGATGCTTCAGGGAAGATGACTGCACGAGCTTGGGTGCAGAAGGTAGATACATACTTGCAGCTTAATCCTATGCCTGAGGAGGAGGCTATCAAGTATGCGGCTATGCACTTGGATGGCGTTGCACATGAATGGTGGCATCATGGCATGGTGACTTTGGGGCATAATCAGATTACATCTTATGAGGAATTCACTGAAACATTGATTGGGAGATTTGACACTAAGGATCCCGAGTTACATTTCAAGGAGCTAGCACAGTTAAAATAGTCAGGTTCTGTGGATGCTTACATTGCCGAGTTTCAGCGCTTGTCTGTACTTGTTACTGATATCTCTCCTAGGAGATTGGTGGTGTTATTTTGTGATGGTCTTGCTGATCCATTACGAGGTTGGGTGAAGGGACATGATCCACTCACGTTAGCTGAAGCAACTAAAAAGGCACGAGATTTAGCCCCTTCGGTATACAAAGGAAAAAACCATTCAACAGATTCTTCCTACCACAAGGACAAAGACAAAAAATCATTTCAGAAAGAGTATAGCAAACCCAAAGAAGGATCAAAAGGACTAGACAATGAAACCTTGAATGAACTTCGAAAGAAGAAGCTGTGCTTCCATTGTAGAGAGCCTTGGGACTTATCTCATAAATGTTCTCTCAAGGCTAAGGCAAATCAAATGGAGTATTTTTCAGCAGAAGAGTCAGAGTCAGAAGGGGAGGATCAGCACTCCGATTCAGATGAGGGTAACACTATAGAGGAGAGCAACATTCCTAAGGATGATAGATCGTTGGCACGCTTGACAGGGGCCCAAAAGGCAATCACATTTAAGGTCAGGGGTACTATCCAGGGGCATAAAGTGATATCTCTTATTGACACTAGGGCTACACATAACTTCATAGATGCACAGTTGGTAGCCAGGAGAGGGTTACAAACAGAGGAGCATGATGGGTTTAGAGTCATGGTGGCTAACGGTGATAAGTTATTATGCACTCGGAAGATATCTAATCTTCGCATCAGGTTTGGAGATGGCTACGAGTTGGAAGATGAGTTCTATGTTGTGGACATGGGAGATTATGATGTCATCCTCGGCATGACATGGATGGCTTCACTAGTTGAGTTCACACTCAATCTAGCAAAATTGGAGATGAGATTCCAGCATGAGGGGAGAACTGTGGTACTTAGAGGGCTTTCAGATGGAGGTTGCAAAATAGTGTCCTTGAGGAGAATGCAGAGACTTTTTCGTCATGATGACATAGAGTGGGCGGCAGAGTGCCACATTATGCCAACTTCACCAGAGCCACAAGAAAAGAGTCATCCACTAGATGTCCAGAAGATACTTGATAGACACGCTAAAGTATTTAGTGATATTCCTCATGGGGTTCCTCCTGACAGAGGGATGGAACATGTTATTGAGCTCGAGGAGGGAGCCAAACCAGTTATGATTACTCCCTATCGTCATCCTAAGAAACACAAGGATGAGATAGAGAAGGCGATTAAGGATTTGTTGGAGATGGGGCATATCAGGCCCAGTAAGAGCCCTTTTGCTTCAGCAGTAGTATTGGTAAAGAAGAAGGATGGGACAATGCGCATGTGCATCGATTACAGGGCACTGAATAAGAAAACAATTAAAAATGGGTATCCCATTCCTAGGATTGATGAGTTGATTGATGAGTTGCATGGGGCATGCTTCTTCACCAAAATTGATTTGCGATCCGGATACCATCAGATCAGGATGAGAGAAAAGGACATTGAGAAAACAGCCTTCCGATGTCACTATGGCCACTTTGAGTTCATGGTTATGCCATTTGGTCTAACCAATGCACCTGCTACATTTCAAAGTTCTATGAACCAGGTATTCAGGAAGCAGCTGAGGAGATTTGTCTTAATCTTCTTTGATGACATCTTGGTCTTCAGTAAGACCTGGGAGGAGCACTTACATCATCTAGAGGAGGTGTTATCTATTCTGGAGAGAGAGTCATTGTATGCCAAGGAATCTAAATGTGAGTTTGGCATGACTGAGCTCCTTTACCTGGGGCATATCATTAGTGCAGATGGCGTTCGAGTTGATCCCGAAAAGATTAGAGCTATTGTAGAGTGGCCTACTCCCACAAACCTTACACAGCTTAAGGGATTCTTTGGTTTATGTGGTTTTTATAGAAGGTTTGTTAAGGGATTCTCACAGATTGCTACACCCTTGACAGATCTTACCAGGAAAGGAGCCTTCGTGTGGACAGGGGCAGCACAGAGGTGTTTTGAGCATTTCAAGCAGGTAATGTCTTCATGTCCAGTTCTAGCTCTACCGGATTTCACAAAGCCTTTTGAGCTTCATTGTGATGCATCTGGTGATGGGATTGGAACAGTATTGATGCAGGAGAAGCATCCCATTGCATTCGAGAGTAGGAAGCTCCGAGGAGTTGAGAAAAGTTATTCTGTCTATGACCGGGAGATGTTGGCCATAATGCATGCATTGGCCAAATTTCGATCATATTTGGTAGGTGGACGTTTTGTGATCAAGACTGATCACAACAGTATTAAATACTTCATGAGCCAGCGTGATCTTAATGACCGGCAACAAAAATGGGTGACTAAATTGTAGGCTTATGACTATGACATAGAGTTTGTCAAAGGTAAGAAAAATGTGGTGGCTGATGCCTTATCTCGGAGACCTCACTTATGTGCTCTGGCAGAGATTTCAGGAGATTGGAGAGATCGGATTATAGCAGAGTATGTCGGAGATGCTAGGGCTTCTGGATTGATTTCAGGTACCATACAGGATGATCGCTATGAGGTGATAGATGGATTGATCAAAGTTCAGGACAGGGTTTATTTGATTCCGTCATCACATTTGAGAGAGGCGATACTGAAGGCATTTCATGATGCACCCACAGCTGGACATCCGGGGGTCTTCAAGACCTACAGGCAGATTCGAGAGCGGTTTTCATGGAAAGGGCTCAAGGATGATGTTCAAAGGTATGTCAGGGAGTGTGTGGTTTGTCAACAGAATAAGGGAGAACACACATTTCCTGCAGGTTTATTACAGCCCTTGCCCATTCCTGATAGGAAATGGGAAAGTATTTCGATGGACTTCATCACTGGTTTACCACGAGTACAGGGAAGGGATTGCATCTATGTGGTGGTGGACCGCTTGACGAAGTTTGCTCACTTCATTGCTATTCCGTCCACTTACACAGCAGCACAGGTGGCAGAGCTTTTCTTTAAAGAGATATTCAGGTTACATGGGTTGCCCAGATTCATTGTCAACAACCGGGATAGTAAGTTTATGAGTGTTTTTTGGCAAGAGTTTTTTAGGTTGTGTGGTACAGATCTTACACCTAGCACTAGTTATCATCCGCAAACAGATGGGCAAACAGAGATTGTGAATAAATGGGCGGAAGGATATTTGAGGAACTATGTAACTACACAACAAAAGGCTTGGATCAGATGGTTGCATATGGGAGAGTATTGTTATAACACCACTTATCATATGTCCATCAAGATGACTCCTTTCATGGCACTCCATGGTTATGAAGCACCTAGCTTCATGGATTTAGTTTTGGGGGACAGTAGAGTGCCCAAAGCCAAAAACTTATTGCAGGATAGTCAGGACATCCTGAAAGTGCTCAAAGAGAATATACAACAGGCCCAGAATCAACAGAAATTGTATGCTGATTAGCACCGAATAGAGCGCAGCTTCGAGGTAGGGGATATGGTTTACTTGAGGCTACAACCATATAGACAGTCATCGCTCAAGAAGAGCGGAGCTGAAAAGTTGAAACCTAGATTTTATGGTCCATACAGGATGATTCGCAAAGTGGGCAAAGTCGCCTATGAGCTTGAGCTTCCAGAAGGCAATCGAGTGCACAATGTGTTTCATGTGTCTAGGCTTAAGAAAGCCATTGGTCAGAGTGTAGTGCCTTCTGCAGATTTACCCCCTTTGGATGAGGAGGGGAAGCTTGTGTTAGTACCTGAGGCTATTCTGGATACCAGAGAGAGGAAGCTTAGAAGCAGGATAGTGAAGGAGTATTTGGTCAGATGGAAAGACCTGCCGGAGGAAGATTCTACATGGGAGAGTGAGTAGGTTATTCAGCAGGCTGGACTGAGATTGCTTGAGGACAAGCAATTTCAAGGGGGGCAGACTGTAATGTCCCCATTTTAGCAGTTGATCAAGTGTGTGTGCGTTAGCCTTGTTCTACATGGTCCCGAGGGCTAACGAAGGGTTTAATGGGATCTTGGAGTGTTTTGGCCTAGTCATTTCTAGTTTGGGCCAAAACGAAGTTGATTTACTCAGTTTCAGGCATACTTACTATTTTTAGTAAGTCGGCAGGACACAGTGCAGGTCAATTTTGGTGATTGGATTCGATACTCCTCGGTGAGAGCTTTCCGATGAGCTATCACTCGCATTATTCGGAGTTCGATTGCTAATACATTTTAATGCCTGAAGTTTTATTAAAGTAACATCTAATTTTAAAATATTAAAGTGTTACTTTAATATTTATTTTATGGTGATGTGTACCCAAGGGAGACATAAGGGGTATTTTAATATATGTTTTATATTACACATCTTTTATCCCACATTGCCCATATGAGTTGGGCAGACCCGTGGGAATAGAATAAAAGGAAGCATCTGTGGCTTCATTAGGCAGGTTGAATATGAGAAGAAATTGGTGTGTGAGTTGCAGCTCTGTTCTTGGCATTTGAGGACGTCTATCCTCTCTTGTAACATTCTAGACGTCATTCCCTTGGGGTTTGGCCTTTGGAATTCTTTGTTATTAGTTTCATTATCAGGTTGTTTAGTTGCATTTCCGGCTACAGGCAGATTTAGTATTTTGCTCATATCTTCTTCACTACTTGTCCGAGGCTTATGCCGCTTGGAGGGAATGGTATTATGAAGGTAGTGGACTGATTGGAGGAAAAAGTATTGTAGCAGCAAGTTCGTAAGCATAGGCTGGAGTATTATGTCAATACTGCTGAAGTAATTAGTGAGTTGATAAATCTGCTATGTATTTGGTTTTATGAATTCTGAAAATAACATTTTATTAGCAGCAGTTCATTTCCACTTTGCATACTATTGTAGTTTCTTTCTTGTTTATGTTGTATGATACCAATTCCATGCACGAAACACAACAAACAATAAATGTTATATTTCTGGAGTTATAAGGGGTTTAAAACATTAAACGGAGAAATAAGAAGTTGAATGCAAACTGTTTGACATAATTCCTTTCAGCAATTTGGTTTAGTTTTTTGGGACATCTAGGGGTGCCCATTACAATTCTCTAGTGGAAAATGTTGAAACCCTTGCTCAAAGCTCAAAGAAATCAAATAAGCAAATAATGGATACCTAACCATGAAGCTCTCATCTCTATTTATTCTTTTCCTTTACCCTTTTAGAAGTAAATAAAATATTATTTAATTGCACTCTCTAGAAGCTTCCCCCTTTTTAATACAATAATTAGTTGTGCTTCTAGAAAATGAACTCTCTAGAAACTTCCCCCTTTTCTAATACAATAATTAGTTGTGCTTCTAGATAATTAAATTAATTAAATATAAATTCACCTTTATATTT
Source organism: Cupressus sempervirens (assembly GCA_028749045.1). Lineage (NCBI taxonomy): Eukaryota > Viridiplantae > Streptophyta > Pinopsida > Cupressales > Cupressaceae > Cupressus > Cupressus sempervirens. Next base: position 1,923,644 of record CM053790.1, on the reverse strand, counting down.
ATTTATTTATTGACTTTAATTTAATTTATTTCTCCTTATCTCTCCACTTAGCCTTCAGAGAATGAAAGGCTAAGAACTCCACTGAGGGTCTAAAAGATGGAGGACATTATAGTCTGCCCTCCTTGAAATTGCTTGTCCTCAAGCAACTTCAATTTAGGGTACTGCAAAATCTCCTCATTCTCCCATGTCACATCCTCTACCGAAAAGTCCTTCCATTTCACTAGATACTCCCTTATAGTATGTCGCCTCAAGTTCCTTTCCCTGAAATCAATGATAGCCTCTGGCACCAATACCAATTTTCCCTCATCATCCAAGTGTGGAAGCACTATAGAAGGAACAATATGGCATCATAACAACTTTTTGAGATGTGACACATGAAAAATATTATGGACTCTACTCTCTACCGACAAATCCAACTCATAAGCCACCTCTCCAACTCTCTTGATCACCCTAAAAGGCCCATAATAACATCGCTTAAGTTTCTTGGCACCACTCTTTTTGAGAATGGTTTGATAATGAGGTTGCACCATCAAATATACCATATCACCTACCTCAAAAGCTTGCTCAGTCCTCTTCTGATCAACATACTGCTTCTATTGATTTTGTGCCTTAGTGATATTCTCCTTAAGAGCCTTTACAATGTCCTAGCTCTCCTATAATAAGTCTCCAACACTGGGCTCTCTACTATCTGATAACAACAAATCCATGAAATTAGGTGTCTAATATCCATATAATACCATGAATGGTGACATCTGGATAAATATGTGATAAGTGGAATTATAAAAATACTCACATAGATATATCCACTTAACCCAAGCCTTCTGTTGCCCTACTATGTAATTCCTGAGGTATCACTCCACCAATTTGTTCACTATCTTTGTCTGGCCATCTATCTAAGAGTGGTAGCTGGTACTCAGAGTGAGTGATGTAGGAGCATCCTAGGGTTGTTAGCAATCCTGCATGTTGGAAGTTTTCGGCTTTGGAGTTGTGGACTCGATCACCAAAGGAGGGGTGCTTGGTCATTGTTGGATGTAATTTTGGTCAAGGTTCTTGGTCATTGAAGGGGCTCAGTCGTTGTTGGAGCTTGAAACCTTCTATTTCTCAGCACTTGTTGTGTTCGACATGTATTGGTTCCTCAACATGTGTTAGTTGTTCAACATTTGTTGGTTGCTCGATCATGCTTGGTAGTTTGCTGACACTCGACAATATCTTGGTACCAACTGGAGTTCTTGCGGATTTTATCGATCATGTTGAAGTATTTTATGTGTGTAACATGTGATCATGACATGGACCAATCTAGGAGTTTGTGTGGACCTAGTTGAGTCTTGGTTGTCTCTCCTATGTGCATTTAATCTGTGTTGTAAGCCTTTTAAGGCATTTTGGTATTTAATATATGTTGGAGGCTGACTTATGGCTTAGTTGGATATAAGTATGAGGTCTTATAGAGCCTTTAGGCATTGATTCATTCATTTGGAGGGAGTGGATCCTAAGTTCAACGAGGAGTTGCTCAAGGGCGAGTTTTCCTGAGTCTGTGGACAAAGTGCTAAATGTGAGGTAGTTTACAAAAAGATTGTGGTGGAGTTGTGATTTTGTGAGTAGGGCTAGTAGTTGAGGCTTGAGAACCAAAGGATTGCTTGGTGGACCTGAGGGTACAATTGTAGATTCTTCTTGGTGTTCGTATCCAATTGTGGATCTAGACTAGCTCGGAGTAATGTTTGGATTGGATCTTGAGGGATCTTGTAGAATTGTTATTGTAATTGTTGTTGTATATGGCCATAACCAAGAAGGCCTTATAGCTCAACACATTTCATATAATCTATTATTATATGAATGAAGAGTTGTTATTTGGTATCAGATCTTGCTTTATTGTTGTGTTTCTGCTATGTGGTTATTTGTTGGGGGCTCAGACATCTTCTTTGGGGATTTTGTTGCCTTGCATTGCGTCAAGTGGTATTAGAGACAGGTTATTGCAGATTTTAGATTTGAAATGGAGTAGGTTAAAGCCAGTTACAAATCTGAGATGGTGTTGATGAAGAGTGACATGATTGCTGAAATTGTGAGTGTTATTGGTGGTGTACCTCGACATGTGGGTACTGAAGATGGTTATGAGGAAGTTGCTAAAGACTTTGAAATTGTTGGATCAAGTGGTGAGGACAAAACTGATCGTATGGAGAGACCTATTGGAACCAAGGTTGGTCATTTTACTAGACTTGGATCTCAGTTGAGGCTAAAGCATAAGATGGAGGTTTCTAATTTCTCAGGTACTTTGACTCCTAAAGACGTGATTGATTGGATTGGTGAATTAGAAGACTACTTTGAGTTAGAGGATATTAGAGATCCGTTCAAAGTAAGATTAGCACAAACTAAGCTAAAAGGACATGCTTCTCTTTGGTGGAAGGAAGTGTAAAGAGATAGAGAGGAGGAAGGTGAAATGAAGATCACTAGATGGAGATTGATGTTAACTAAGTTGAAGGCTAAGTTTATTCTTGTTGATTATGAACTTGAGTTGTTTAAGAGGTTGTAGAATTTGAAGCAGAAGGATATGACTATGAAAGATTATACCAACGAGTCCTACAAGCTGACTATTCAGTCTGGGCATAGAGAATTGTCTAAGGAGAAGGTGGATAGGTATCTTAATGGTTTGAGATTCAATATTCAGGATGAGGTTAGTATTTTGAATATTTCTTCGATTGAGGGTGCTTATTAGTATGCTCTAAAGACAGAAGATAAGTTGAAGAGGAAAAGTCAAGGTAATGCTAGAGGGAAGGAGAAGTAGGATAGCTTGGAAAAAGCTAAACTGAGTGATAAATTTGAACCAAAACATGTTGATTAGAAGAGGAGGACATGTAAAGGAGATTTTAAGGGTACTTGCTACAAATGTGGAGATGTAGGACATATTTTTAATGAATTTCATAAGGCTAGTGACAGAAGAGCTACTGTTGTGAATGAGATTAAAGTCCAAGATAGTCAACTTGAGCAAGGAGAGAGTTTTCTATCTCGAAGAGTAATAATTGGTCAGAGGATAATGAAATATTGTTAGAGGACTAGTCTGTTCAGGACTTGTTGTAAGTCTGGTGGTAAAGTTTGCAAGGTGATTATGGATGGTGATAGTATTGATAACCTTGATACTAAGGAGATGATTCAGAAAATTGGCTTGAAAAGAATGAGACATCCTTATCCTTATAGGATTGGTTGGTTGCAAGATGAGCATGCTTTGGAGGTGAGGTAGCAATGCCTTGTTGATTTCTAGATTGGGAAGTATAAGGATCAAGTGTTGTGTGATATTGTGAACATGAACAATTATCATGTGTTGCTTGGTAGACCTTGGCAGTATGATTGTAGGGTTGTGCTTGATTGTGTCAAGAATGTGTTTACAATTGTGAAAGGTGGTGAGAAACATTCCCTAATTCCTTTGCAGAATGAAGAACTCATTAGAAGGAACCTGAGTATTGGTAGCCAAGTTGAATTGGTAGATTCTAAGAGGGTTAGAGATCAGCATGGAAAGAAGACATGTAGCACACCTAAGATGGATGTGAGGAAGTAGAAGAAGATCAAGGGAAAAAGTGTACAAGTTGAGGACTTGGAGGAAATGTATGTGAAGAACCAGATTGGGATTTAAGTGTTGAATTCCAAAAGATGTTCTTCCAACTATTGAGAACATCTTTTTGAACCTGGGATGTCTAATGCAAGAGCATCCTAGGGTTGTTAGCAATCCTACAATTTTTAGCCTTTTGGCTTTGGAGTTGTGGACTCGGTCACCAAAGGAGGGGTGCTTGGTCATTATTGGATGTAGTTGTAGTCGAGGTGCTTGGTCATTGAAGGGGCTTGATCATTGTTGGAGGTCGACATCTTCTATTTCTCAACACTTGTTGTGCTCGACATGTATTGGTCTTTCGACATGTGTTGGTTTCTTGGTTGTGCTTAGGATTTTGCTGACACTTGGAAATCTATTGGTACTAATTGGAGTTCTTGTACATTTTATCAATCACGTTGAAGCATTTTATGCATGTAGTGTGTGATCATGACATGGATCAATCTGAGAGTTTGTGTGGACTTATTTGGGTCTTGGTTATCTCTCTTATGTGCATTTAATCTAGTTGTAATCCTTTAAAAGAGTTTTGGTATTTATGATCTATTGGAGGCCAACTTGTGCCTCAAAATATATTTAATGTAAGGATTTAATTTAATTTGTATTGAATTGTGTTGACTTGTGGCTTAGTTGGGTATAATTAGGAGGTCTTGTGGAGTGTGTAGGCATTGATTCATTCACTTAGAGGGACTAGATCCTGAGTTCAACCAGGGCTAGCTGAAGGGAAAGTTTTCTTGAGGCTGTGGACAAAGCACCAAATGTGAGGCAGTTTATAGTAGGATTGTGCTAGAGTTGTGGGTTTGTGAGCTATGATAGTAGCTAAGGCTTGAGAACCAAAGGATTTCTTGGTGGACCTAAAGGTACAAGTGTAGATTCTTCTTGGTATTCTTATCCGGTTATGGATCTGGACTAGCTAGGAGTAGTGTTTGGATTGGATCTTGAGGGATCTTGTAGAACTATTATTGTAATTATTGGTGTATATGGCCGAAATTGAGAAGGCTTTACAACCTAACACATTGCATGTAATCATTTATTTTATGAATAAAGAGATGTGATTTAGTATTAGATCTTTCTTTTTTGTTGGTTGTGTGGTTATTTGCTAGGGGCTAGGACATCTCCTTTGGCGGTTCTCCTCCCTTGTACTATGTCAATGAGGTCTGTCCTACACAATCTGAACAACTCCTACTAGAAGTGACTCATAAACCTATTGTCCTTGTCGCTGACAATGGTTCAAGGTAAGCCATGCAACCTAAATAACTCTCTGAAGAATAAATATGCCACTTGCATAGCAGTGTATGTAGTACTGATCGAGAAGAAGTGGGAAAACTTCATAAGATAATCAACAACAACATATATATAATCTCTACCCTGAGCTCTCGGTAGTCATGTAATGAAGTCCATGCACAAACACTCCCACTACTTGTCGAGAATTGGAAGTGGTCACTAGTACATTTGGGGGTCATTTTCGACCAATATTTTTGACAACAGGCCAATTTGGCTTGTTTATAAAAATACGATGTTGATAACATTAAAATTTTGATGAAAGTTAAGTTTAGTGTTGATATTTTGACATTGTCAGGGACATAAACAAAAAATAAAATTAAAACTTTATTTATTCACATGACAAAGCGCAGATGGGAGGGAGGCTTCATGAAGATTTTTACAGCATCATTGAAGGTAAGGGTTTTCATAAAACAATTTGCAAGCTTACCTTGTTTTAAACCAAGTTCATTTTTTCTCTATCTAGCAAGAAGGTCATTGAAGAGAAGCTATGGACAAAATCAAGAGTAGATATGAGCTTTGGATATTATTAGCTTATCCATCCTAACCATTTTCTAGGGTTTGAAGCGAATTTGGTTGGTAGACTGATTGATGATCTATGAACATACCCAAAACATTTAAGCTATTTTATTGCTTATGTTATGAGTCAGAATGATTTTTCATTGTTATATGTAAATCTTTGTGTCTGTGGTTGATTTTAGAAAGACTTGCAATCTATCTTGAATTATAAAGAATGCACACTGGTGTACACAAACAAGGTTTGCATTACAATTTCCTCCAAATGCCAACAGGACAAATTTAACAATCAGGGTACGGATACTTTCATTTTTTTTCTGATATTAGTTGTATACTATTGACTTTTGATATTGGACGCATAATAAATGTATTTTTGACTACTAAAAAGTAAGGAACAATGCTACACCATTTTTCTTCAACATTATGCCTGCATACAAAATATCTTTAGGTGTTAAAATTTAAATCATTTAGTATGAGATATTTTTGAAAGCAAGTTTATTTAAATCCTATGACAAATATAATCGTCTAAAAACTGTCGCATATTAGCAATTTGGATGGCTTGCACCATTACTGACCATGGAAGCAAGCACTTTTACCCCTTCATATTTAACATCCCACGATAACTCCACCATTCTCCATCCCATTCTACCCATAGAATCTGCATTTAACTATTAAGTAATTGGAGTAGTTCTGATCCATAGTTTCTCTATGAAGTCATGCAACTGCTAATAGTAATTCATCTTGCAAGAAATATTTAGTGAGTTTATCTTGCAAGAAATATTTAGTGAGTTTAAAGAAAACGCTTAGTTTCTTAAACACATGATTTTCACTCATTTGCATTTGTATTTATATTAGAAAGAAATTAAACAAGAACAAAGATTAAACATCATATCCACCCAGCAACTCATAAAACTTAACACATTAGTAATGCTATTGTCATACCCTCCCCTGTATTTTTTTTGTTGCTTTTGATGCAAGTAATGGGTGTAATAACATTGTTTGGGCTTCTAAGCCTTAAAACCTAATACCCACATCAAAAAAAATTCTTCCATCATCAAGGGCATCCAACACCCATGATCTATTCTCTATCTTTTGCAATGCTATTTCAAACTATCAGCACGCCAAACATGCCAATTGCTTAGCCTCAAATGCTACCAAAATATCCCAGGCAGGTGCGTGGTGGTAAAACAAGAACCACAATGGACATCTCCATTTGAATACCCTTCTACAGACCAATAATTAGGGTTTTCCACCTTGGGAATTAGGAGGGAGGAGCCATTTTAGTTAAAACCCTAATTGTAGTCTAGGTTAACCAATAGACCCAAATAAATTAAAATCAAACACAAACTAATTCTATTTGATATAAAATAATAAGTTGACTGACAAATGATCAAAAACACAACTTTTCACCATAAACACAGGTAGATACTGAACACTACAAGAAGATCTCAGAATTTTACTTGTTGTCTACCATCTCATTCCCACCAAAACACTTGTTTATTTGATTTGAATTCCATACAACACATTCCAACCCTTTCCTAGGTTGAAGATATTCACTTTATAGGTCAAAACTCTTGACCTTACAAATTCATTCCTACATGTTCGATCAAAACAATAAACTAACTGCTGATCTTCCATTTTTGCAAGAAAAGTTGCATGACAACTTTTTTTGTAATTTTTGCAATTTTCCAATATTTCAAAAAAAATGATTTTAAATGTGTGCCAATATTTCAAAATAACTGACTTTAAATGCCTTCCAATATTTGTTGCATGATAAATTTTTTGTCAATTTTTGCAACTTTTCCATATTTCTAATCAAATGCCTTCCAATGTCTTCCAAGGTGATAAAATTACATATGCAAGTGTGTGTGTGTGTGTGTGTGTGTGTGTGTGTGTGTGTGTGTGTGTGTGTGTAGATGTATGTATGTATGTATGTATGTATATAGAGAGATCTTGTGGATTTTGGAGATAAGTGGAGATTTAGAATTTCATTGTTGTGCCCTTGTGATCATTGTGTGTGTGTGTGTGTGTGTGTGTGTGTGTGTGTGTAAACAAAGAAAACTTGGCACAACAAAGAGATCAAGCCACGGGAGAGCATTTGAGTTGTGAAAATAAAATTGGGAATGATTTATGTCATTTTTTTTTAATATCTAAAATCAACTTCACATCGTGTTGTAACTCTGGCATAGGTGTTTGAACTAGTTCCAAATAATAAAACAATGACATTACCTCTAAGCCATGCAAAGGATGTTGAAGTGGTTCCAAATAATAAAACAATGACATTACCTCTAAACCATGCAAAGGATATTGAAGTGGTTCCAAATAGTAAAACAATGACATTACCTGTAATCCAAATATTAAAACAATAAAACTCACTCAACTCGTGCTAAGTGACAAGCCATGTACATCTTTTTCAAGTTTGATATTTCTCTTTTTCCTGAATCATAGTCCAAGAATAATTTTTCAAAACACATACTAACCAATTGGAGGTTGAGCCAAAAAATTGTAAGAACTATTGTGCCAAAAGAGCTAAAAAGAATGATTGTGCACAATAATAATCTTTTTACATTCTTTTTGGCACAATTTTTCTTACATTTTATGATTTTTGGTGACAACAAAATTTCAAACCAATCAGGTAGGTGATCCAAAATTAAATCATAATTGGTTGAGGCATGTTTGAATACCTTAGTTTAAATACTTGACTGGTCTTTTTAGAGCCATTGATTATTGTCACAAGATTTTAAACATAACTATATAAGAAGTGAGTTAGGAAGTATATAGGTTAACCTTACATTAAGTGTAAGCTACAACACAAAGATTTCACTAGGGTATTACAGGATTGTAATTATAGAAAACTGTCTAATTCACCCGAGTGGGTATATGATGGCAAAGAGTTGTATTAGGTGAGTAAAGTTCACCAATGTTTATAGGAATACAACTACATCAAAACAATTAGAAACCAAAACTACATATTTGTTAGAGTGAGTAGTTCAAGGGTCTTGATCCCATGTGTATGGGTATGTAGGCAACCTAGTAGCCAAAGTATGCCTCCAGTGTGTAGATGCCTTGGACATAGTTAGGTAACACTTAACCATGTTTGTATGTATTTGTGTATGTATGTATGTATGTGTTGGCTTGGTTTTTCACCCTTTATGATTTTTTGTTCCTCATAGTGAAAAATCCTAGGGTTGTAATTTGAAAATTGTTATTAATTGTTAAAACCCTAGTTGAATTTCCTAAAAGTTTTTTAAACCCACATTTGTGTGCCCTAACCCTCAAAGTAATTAAAATATATTTTCCAAATTCAAATTGTGCGGGACACGCTTACCCTAGGTTTTCTTTTCACAAAGATTATTTTTTTTTTCATAGAATAAACCTTTTTATTATTAAGCTTACCCTAACTGTGGTAATCCTTTTTAAGCATTTAATGAAGCATAGTAACTCTAGCAGTTTGTTTTGATTAGTCGACGGTCTTTCCATGATCGACGGTTAGCGCATGCTTGCATTAAGAAGATGCATGGTTTTTAAGTGAAGCGGGAAAGTGCCTACATTCCATGTAGCACTTGCTTATAGAGGGTCTGGACTGCACTACAAAGAGTAAAGTTCATCTGAGGTTGTCAGTAATTCATTAGACCTTTTTCAAAATTGTTAGTACCTGTCAATGCATGTTCTATTTTCATGCGATCTTATTGGTTGGCTCATTCTGGTGGGGTTGTTTTGCTTTCAAATTTGTTGCACTGTTGATCTTTGATGGATCAATGGATGGAACTTACTCGCTTGATGAATATGCAGTGATTTTAATCAAAGTGGAGAAGGACCATGGTGACACCTATCTAGGATGACACCATGAAGGATGTTACACATAGTTCAAAAAGTGCAGATTGTACACCATTGATCTTGGTGAGATCGATGGATGACACTTTCCCGCAAGAAGAAAGTGAATGGTATTTAAGTAAAGCGAGTAAGTGCCTTGTTGACACCTGGCATATGATGATGTCATGGACACAGTCTTTAAAAGGTGTTACGCCATCTGTACTACTAATAATTGTCAGACACGATTGTTAGAAATGTAATAAGCTCATTGGATGGTGTGACTGACTTAATGTTAAAAGGTATCAATTTGTTGCACAGTTGATCTGGGATGGATCAACGGATAGCGCTTCCCTGCAACACCAAGATGCAAGGAATTTTACCAAAGCGGGAAAGCACCTTGGTGACATCTATCCCAGATGACATCACAACAGGCATTTCGTGTAGTTCAAAAGATGCAAGTTGTATACCGTTGATCTTTTCGAAATCAATGAGTAGTGCATTACCACTATAAGAAAGCACTCAACATTTAAATAGAGTGGGGAAGCATCATTCCGCCATGTGGCAAGGTGGGACCTATTGTAAAGAAATTTTGTTGAGTCACGCTAGGGTGGAAAAGGATCATGAAATGGAGCAAAGTAATTGGCCGAATAAATAGATGCTTTCCAGGTTGGCAATGAATGTGCTAGTGGGGCCTCTTTTTAAAGGTTCTTATTCACCAAGTATTGTCATCGTCGATCTTTGGAAGATCAACGATCGACGCTTCACCACATTGTAGAGATGCATTGACTTTAAGCAAAGCAAGGAAGCACTTTCTTGACACGTGGCAAGAACTTTAAAACTTTAAAGAAGCTTTTTAATTTTTAAACAAGATTGTCCAATGCTATGTGATCAATGGATGAAATTCAAATTTGAGGTATGACACAAAAATGACTATTAGAGGCATTAATGCTATTCAAGGCTACTTTGTGCAACCTTAATGTTGTGATATAACTTGCAAATACACCATTACTGAGCCATACAATCACAAATTTCTCAGAGCCAAAGGGTTTCTAGAGCTAGGAAACAAGATTTTGTAAGGTTTTCAGCAATCTACAAAGCAATTTATAGGGAAAAGGAAGCCAAATTTAGTAGGTAAGTGGTCTGTAACTTTTGAAAATTTGAAAGATTATATGAATTACCTTAAAAGATCCATTCATGACGATTTCCTTGAACAATTACCTCTATCTGTGAATGAATTAACAAAAGGGAGAGAACTCATCCCTAAAAACCCTAGGTTGGTTGTAGGTGAGGGTTTCTATGACAGAGCCAATTGGGTAAGAGATGCATAGGCTTTAGTGGGGGGTTTAGAATTGTTCAAAAAATGGTTTTCAGAATGCAACTTGAACACCCCATTGAGTAATGTTTGGGAGTTTGTCATTGGAAAATTGGTTGTTCCTGGGGTATTTTTTGACAGTGACCTATTATCTAACATGGCCAAGAAATATGACCTCGTCACTAGAATTGTGAAGAACCATGTTGGGGATAATCTCTTTAGGGTTTCACCTGCCTTGATTATAGAGGTATTCAAGCTCAACCCTAATAAGGCAGTCCATGAAAAAATTGATATGGATGAACTTTAGGAAAGATATGATGCATGAAGGGTATACTTGAGGGCAGGGCCACTGCAGCAATATGTTGTAAAAATTAGGTCACTACCTCTGGTTACACCTAGTACCCCAGAGCCTCTGATAAAAAAATACTTTAATCCTAGTGCACATGCTTTGTATTTTTCTCTCTGCAAAATATTTGGAATGGATGAGCAGGATTATATCCAAAGCTCTATTGTTCTCATCATGGCTCAGGCCTTGCAATTTGGAATGAGCACAATTCTTGACTTTGCTACCTTCTTGGCCAAAGAAATTCACAATGGTTTAGTTGGAATAGATCAAGGTAAGGTGAATAGGCCTTTTTGTTGGCATTCTTTGTTAATGTACATATGTCTTTTCAAGGAAGTCACTTTCTCCTCCAAGGAAATGAAGTTAGAATTGGAAAGAGATGGAGAGAAGCTCCCAATTTAGTTATGGAGCACTGACATGACTTGGGAAGTCACAGATGCCACCTATGTCAGATTTGATAGATACTTTGCTTCAAGGCTCAGATTGCTTTTGAAAGGGGATAGTCCAAGAATCCTACAACATTTATTAGAGCTAATTAGACCCAAGGACCATGCCAAGGGGCTATCAGTCAGTCATAATTGGGGGGATATAATCCCATACCCTGTTTCTATTGTAATTCTAGTTTATGGTTTTTTGGGAAAACCCCATGTATTACCTTTTAATGTGCCTTTGAAGATACGAATTGCAGAGTTACTATGGTAGATTGGAAAAATTGAGGAAAGGGATATATTGGGCAAAGGTAAAGGCACTTTCTTCCCTTTTGTGACTATTATACATGATTTTTCTTTTGTTAAGAAAGGATCGAGAAATTAGAGTTTATTTTTGGATAGATATCACATGGCCCAATCACATGCTAGATACATTGATCCAAAGGGATTTTATAACTTACTTAGGGAAAGAACTAAAGCTAAGGCTATTGTACAGAAAGTATATTTCCTGGAGGATATTATTAGAAATATATTTTCATTATAGGAACAAGAGGTCAGAAAATAAAAATGGGTAGTTTTTGTAAAGTTTTAGAGTTTATTAATGCTTTTGAGCCCAACTACAACCCCTTGGCAAATAAGAAATATTGGGAAGCCAAAATGAATGCTCTGATGAACAATTTTTTTTTGATAATTCAAACTTTGAATGAGAAGAAGGGTATCTTAATGAAAGCATATCCAAACAAATTTGTTTAAGTAGAAAGAATAATAAATAGCAGAATGGTGGTGACTCCAAGCCAGTATACACTACAGAAGAGGGTTGGGTACATTGTAGCTCAAAACATACAACACATTCCCCCCTACAAAAGGCCAAGATCAGAGAGTCCACTTGACACAAGTGCCCCCAAGAGATAACGGTTATACCAGGGATCCTCTTCTTAGGTAGGAGATTATTCACCATCCCAAACCCCATTCAGAATAGATGATGAAGCATCTCTGAGAGAGAAACTGAGGCAAATTGGAGGGGAGGGAGACATCATTGTCACTACTGTTGATATAGAAAGGGGAGTGCCTGAGGAGCCTCACATGTCATCCTTTGACCTCATTGCTGTTGATTACAAAGGTAAGGAGATAGATCCCATCATTGCACAAGCATCCCAAAATTTTATAGATGATCTAGGGCCTTTGCACAATTTTTGTGAAGGAGAAATATAGGCAATTTTGAGGAAAAGTGTAAAACAATAAAAGCAGAGAAACTAAACAAATTGGACTCTGAAATCGAGGGAGAGGTAAAAGCCAAATTTTTAGAGGACTTTACCCATCTAACACCTAAGGTTGGGAGACAATTGATCAGAGAATTAGGAGTTTTGGTTCTTCTTGAATGGAACATAGCTAATGCTATGATTTTTTATTCCATTAGAAAAGAGAAAGATGTGAAGTATAAAATTGAAGAAGAAATATTATAGGCACATAGAGGGATAAAATTTAGTAATGATCACTAGGCTCTGGTTATATGGTCTATTGAAAAAAGAATCAAGGCTAGGATGCAAGAGATTTCAAGTGTTGAGCATACTGGTACACTCATAGTGTACATAGTAGATGAAGTTGATAGTGAACACGTCACTAAAATGGCTCAAGAAATGCTATCTCTTGGGGGTGTGGTAGTTGGGAAAGAAAAGAGTAGATTCTTAGAACTCAATGCCAAGTTTGAAGAAATACTTAAGGCATATGAAGAAAGAGGAAAGAGGATACAAATGTTGGAGAATCAGGTATCCCAGATAGATAAACAACTCAGAAAGAGGAAAGTGGGAGAGTATAGTAGACCAAGGATTGTATATCCTCGCCTTCCAATTGAACCATTCAAGTCCGCCCCCATTGTTGAATTGTCTAATACCCCACAAAGACCTGAGTTTTACACTACTAAAGAGTTTGAAGAAGAGAAGAATAAACTATGGGAAATGCATATTGAATTAAATAATCAATATGAGGAAAAACTAAGGAAAACAATTTTGTACTTGGTAGACAAGATTGAATGGCCGACTTTCTATGATCAGTTAGTAGGAATCCTAGAGATGTGGGATGAAGATACATTGAAGCCCCCTGTGCAAAAATGGAAGGAAAGGGATAATGATGTTACTTCTATGTGTGCCTCTGTCATCAATTTGTCATGTGATCAAATAGAGAAATTTTGTGATATAGTTAATAATCTGACAAAATTTGATGAGAAAAAGGTTTTTCTAAATATATAGCAAAAAAGTTTGATCTCTTTCCCAGTGTCCTTTAAAATATTGACAAAATAAAAGCAAAGGAAGAATGGGGAAAGGAATTAGATGAGTTATTGTGCCATAGAATGAATCAAGTCATAAATGAAAAGAGACATGTATTATAGGCAATGACTAATGAAGAATTTGTCAAGGTGCAATTGTTTTATAATATTATTAGAAAAGATTTTACTGAAATAGAACAAATAGGAGGGTTTATAATAAAAAAGTAGTGGGAAATCTTAAATTTTGATTGGCCAAATGATGTTGTTTTTAACAATTGGAAAGAGGAACTTATGTCTTCAAAATAGGCAGAAACAAAAGAAGAGGGTGTGGGCCAAGAAGGGGATCAAATAATTGACATCTTAGAAGAAGAAAACTAAGCAGAAAAATCACCCTCAGCAATAGAAATAGGACAACCAATTATAATTGCTAGTCCGGAGGACCAAATTGATGATGTGGCAGCTAAAGACTCAGAAATAACTATTACCTTGACTATTACCTATATATAAAAACACTATATATGCATTTATGAGAAAACATGTCAACACACTAAGTGTGTGTGTGTGTGTGTGTGTGTGTGTGTGTGTGTGTGTGTGTGTGTGTGTGTGTGTGTGTGTGTGTGTGTGTGTGTGTGTGTGTGTGTGTGTGTGTGTGTGTGTTCACCCCAACCTACATATATGTAGATGGGTATAAGTTCATATGTGTGTGTGTGGAATAATAATAATAACAACATATATATAAATATTTATAAAGATAACCCTAATAATGATAGTAAATAATAAATAAGAAAATAAGAAATATATAAAATAATAATAAATAAGAAAAATAAATACATAAGAGAAAATAAATGGAAATAATAAATAAATAAAAATAAACAATAATAAAAATAAAAATAACAAGGGGAGAGATGAGGGAGAGAAGAGAGATGATCCCTAATAATGATGACTAGAAAATAAAGCGCAAAGAGATGACCGACAAAAACATAAAAAGAGAGAAGGGGATAAGAACCACAAGACCAAAATAGAGAGAAGTGAGCGAGGACCTCAACCCGAGGCAAGAAGACAAGGGAAAGGCCGAAATAAGGAAGGACTAGTTACAAGGAAGAGGGGGGGGAGGAGAGAACTAAGGAAAGAAGAAGGGGTGGGGGGGTGTTGGCGTATGCACGAAAGGGGAAGAGAAACCAAAGAGATGGAGAAAGACACAAAAAGACGATCAGGGCACAGTATTGTTGCTACAAAGGGAAGATAATAATAGGTTCCAAGACGTGCTTAATCTCCAACCCTCATCTTGATTCAGGTTGGAGGAGTTGTTATTGATTTTGATGGCCTCTTTGTGCTTGCATTTGAAGAAATTGTCCTCTCTATACATAATTTGGGTGTCCTCTAAGCATATGTGTTGCTTGGTCGAGGAAGAATGCTCAGCAAGTCTTGACTTGAGAATTCGTTCGTGTTTGATGTTAGCAACATGCTCTTTGATTCTAGTGTTGAAGGATCAACTAGTTTCTCCAATGTAAGGAGTTCCACAAGAGCACATGACTTTGTAGACCCCAGACTCAGTAAAAGCATCACTGTGGTCCTTAGCAAGAGGGATGCAGTGCCTTAAAGTGGATATGGGCTTGAATGCCACTCTAATGCCCTTTTTTAAAAGAAGTTTAGAGATCTTATGGGAAATCCCAGCTACATAGGGGATGGAGAAGAATGGGGAGGTCTCATGGATAGAGAGAGCACTACTGGGTGGCGAAAGATGGAGAGATTTTAAATATATATTTTGGCGATATCGATATATATATATATATATATATATATATATATATATATATATAGTGTTGACATGTTTTCTCATATATGCATATATAGTGTTTTTATATATTTGTACATTCATATATGTGTTCCATATTTGTATACACCCACACACAGAGGCAAATATAGAAGAGGTTTTTTTGTCTTCTTTTAGTATAGGTGTTTGTACATTTTTCAATTATTATTATTATCAATTACATTATTATTTTTAGTTCTAATGTTATTATTTATATCATTTCTATTATTATTATTATTTATTACTATTTTTAATATAAAAAAATAAACCTAATTTTACTTCATATTATTATTACTATTATTTGTGTTATTATTATTATCATTATTATACATTTATTCATTTATTTATTCATTTGTTTAGTTATCATTTCTTATTCTTTCTAAAAATTATTATTTATTTATTTTTATTTTTCTCACTTATTAGTTCCACTTATTTGGAGTGGTTTTCAATCTGCTTTTTATATTTTGAGATCAGAGTCATGGCATGTCACCTTTGTACTTTTTTCTCTCTCCTCACCCAAACCCGCCCTTTTCTTGTCACCTTTTTGGTGGTCTGCTAGATCTACAACTTATCATTTTTTGTTCTTCATGTTCTCTTGCATCCTGATGATGGATTATGTAGTATGATCCAAAATGTTGATGGTAAAAAACTATACACAATCAAATCCAAAAATTAAAACTCATTTTCATGGATTGTGGAAATCTAATAAATCTAAAGGACAGTTGTTAGTTCTCTATGTTTGAAGCTTGTTGAATCTCACCCTTTATAAGTGAGATCCAGGGCTAGAGAAAGGGTCCGAATTATTTCATATTTTAGTCTTTAGAAAACTTGTTCGGTCTAGTTTTCTTAATGTACACTTTGTGACATGTTTTCTCTACAAGTTTATGAGAATACATTAATTTGGTAGGATTTAGATGTTTTATCTTGAGTCATGTTGAGTCTCGTTCAATTGTATACAATTTTCTTAGAAATTAATACAAAATTGAACTGTCCCCATATCTATTCTAGTGGAATCTTGTCTCCATTTTATTACTTGGTTATGTTGATGTTGTATGAGCAAGGCTTATTCAATTGAATGCAATTAAATCAAATTGTATGTCAATTCACTATTGCTTTTAATTCAATGAATTAAGTAAATGCTTCAGTGAGATTGATAGGATTTCCAAGGTAATAGGAAGGATGTTTGTAAGGATAAGTTTCAATGAGAATTGCTGATAGTATTGATTGTAATGCAATCAATTAAATCTAAGAATTGAATGGACTCTGAGTCCCAATGGATGAGGCACTAATCTATTGATTAGTCTCCAGATGAAAGATCATGAACAAGCATCAAGCCCAAATTCCAAATCAATTTTATTTTACTGTTTGAAGAATATCAATGTTGGTCAACACTTGTTTGCATTGAATCTTTGAGTCTTAGTTAGCTACTATTTCCATATGTACTTGTGAACCTAAGAAGAATTCTGACCAAATCTACTTTAAGAGATGTATGTTGTGATAAATTGTCATGGAATGATCAAAATATGTATATGGTATTAGACTGCAAATCTTCCATCCCTTGGGTATACCCACCTTGGTTCTGTAGAGCCTAAAGAGTAGAAAATTTGTTTGATTTTGTTGAAGTTGGGTCTAGATATAAAACACATATAATTGATTATGGGAAATAGTTGATCCTCAGATTGTTGCGATATTTGTTATCCTGGTTAAGTATTTTTTTTCTTAATATTTGAAAAACACCAACAATATGTATGTAATTATTCTCTACTTAATAGTGTCATCCATATGGGGAGGGAGTTGAGCTTGCACCTTCGACAATACTTCATTTCCACTATTTGCACTCTCTAAGTGAAAGGTATATAACTTTATCACTTGTAACTATAATTTTCAAATAGTACGAACCATAATATTTTCTTATAATTCTGTGGTTCTCTTTATAAGTTTATAAAATTGAAGTTTAAAAATTAAGTGCATTTATGTACATCTTTTTCAAGATTGATATTTCTCTTTTTCCTGACTCACAGTCCAGGAATAATTTTTCAACCAGTTGGAGATTGAGCCAAAAAATTGTAAGAATGATTGTGCCAAAAGAGCTAAAAAAATGATTGTGCACGATAATAATCTTTTTACGTTCTTTTTGGCATAGTTTTTCTTACATTTCATGATTTTTGGTGAGAAAAAAATCCCAAGCTAATCAAGTAGGCAATCCAAAATTAAATCATAATTGGTTGAGGCATGTTTAAGTACCTTATTTCACATGTTATTGAAGGTTTCTTGAATGTTGAGGGTAGTAACTCCTTACACTCAACTCTTCACTAAAGCTATTCTCATTGCCACAATAACATTACCTCTAAACTATGCAAAGGATGCTAAATTGGTTCCTAGCCTTGAAACACTCTTCTAACTTAAGAAATGACAAAGCAAATGCAAATACAGCACATGACAAATTGTAGAACTTATAGTCTTTATACATACAAAGAGATATTTTTTATGTTGCTTATTACATATTAGCACAATAGAAAAATTGTTCCATCTGCATACATATGTTAATCTTAGATTGGTTTTGACAAGTGAGTGTCTATACATGTAAGTCATTTACTTAGTTCATGCCGAACAAGTAACATATGTCGAACAAACAACATAAAAGTTAGAGCATGCTGAGTAAATAGTGAGTGCCAAGTAATTCATGTACTGAGTCATTCAAGTGCCAAGCAAATAGTATGTCTCAAGTAATTCAAGTATCAAGCAAATAGTGCATGTTGAGTCATTCAGATGCTGAGTGATAGTATTGAGGTCATAGTTTGTGTCGAGCACCAGGGACATCAAATGTCAAGTAACATAGTTTTGACATAGTTGTTTGTATTGACACAAACTACTATGTAAACCATTTTTGAGCCAACTTAAGGATTGAATTATGATATTTTGTTGATAAGGATGAATCTTATATGTGAATCCTTATGTGTTGCATGCATCCAATTAGATAAAGGGAAGGTCTAAGTAGAAATATGGATGAATCACAACCATTGATTCATACCTAACCTTGGGTCACCTAAGTCTTCTCAAGGAGAAAAAAAAATCCTAAATATTCAATGAGTGTAGAGTATGAGTAATAAGGAGATTTTGCATGCACAAACAAGACATTCATGGTGACCAAGGTATTATGATCTAAATTGCATTGTAGAATCAATTAAAGAAGAATAGAAGAAGGAAATATTGAACAAAAAAGAGACATCTAATCAAGAAGGATCAAGAATACATCAGTTTAGAGGTGATATGGTATCAAGCAATAGAGTGCTAATCGCAGAATTATTGTTGAGACATTCTAACAGGTGAATCAGTTAAATCTCTTTAAAAAGTAGTCCTAATAGGTTGTATTGAAATCCTCTAACAAGGTGCTTACTTAATTGTGAGTTAAAGGCCTTTAATCAGGAACACTTCTAACATGGTGTTGAAATCCTTTACCAGGGTAAGACCTAATAGTACTTGTAAGCCTTTAATAGGGAAGACCTTTCACAGGGTAGATCATGTTTCATGATCAAATATTGTAACCTTCATTGGATACACTTTATTACTATAGTAGTGAAGATTTGCAAGTGTCATCCCCACCCCAATTTTACCTTCTCACTGAAAGGTTTTTGGATAATCATATCTTATGTCATATATGTGTGAATGCTTACTTGTTTACATACATCAAATGTATATGTTTTACATTTTATTTTAGTTTATTTATTGAATCATGAGATGGATACGTGGTGAATGTCTTTATGGGTTAAAGTTTAAAACACTGATTCACCCCCCCCCCCCCCCCCCCCCCCCACTCTTAGAGTTCACCTTTCCTATTATAATTCCAACAACATATTTCAGAATCTAATTAAAATAAAACTCACTCAACCTATGCTAAGTGGCAAGCCATAACCTATTTCAATTGGTGTAGTTGTTGATTAGCTAGGTTGATTACAAATTCCTATACAATTATCATTAGATTAGGTATAATAAAATGAACAAATAGTTGTTCCCAGCTAGCATTAACTTGACAGCTCTATTTAGACCCATTGATTATTGTCACAAGCTTTTAAATATAACTATATAAGGAGTGAGTTAGGACGTATGTAGGTTAACCTTACATTAACTGTAAACTACAACACAAAGGTTGCACTAGGGTATTACAAAATTATAATTATAGAAAACCATATGATTCACTCGAGTGGGTCTATGATGGCGAAGAGTTGTATTAGGTTAGTAAAGCTCACCAGTGGTTATAGGAACACAATTATATCAAAATAATTAGAAACTAGAATTACATATTCATTAGAGTGAGTAGTTCAACGTTCTTGATCCCATGTATATGGGTATGTAGGCAGCCTAGTAGGCCGACTATGCCTCTAGTGTGTAGATGCCTTCAACATAGTTAGGTAGAACTTAACCATGTATGTATTAGGTAGGTGATCTAAACTTAAATCATAATTGGTTAACACATGTTTAAATACCTTATTCTCCATTTTATTGAATGTTATTTGTTTATGTACTACTGTTAATGAATGTTAAAGGATGAATGTTCTTAGGTGCTCATGGATACTTAGAGATGGTGGTGATGTTGTTTTCTCTTGGATTAGAGATGTGTTTGTTGGGATGGTTGATGGTTTCAATGGGAAGTCTAAGGGTCATTCAACTAATAAAGACTTGAGAGGAGATTTTTCTTAGATGAGTCTCGATTGGAGACTTGGATATCTTAATGAGCATTCCTATTCTTCACTCTTGGTCTACTTGGTAGTTTTCTACTTGAGAGGTATAGCCCATTATTTCTCTTAGGTGCATTATATTTATGCTTGTCTTTCATAAATATGGATCTTGAGCTATGGTACATGACTTATTTCTGGAGGGTTCATTTGAGAGATGGTTTAGCATTGGTTATCTACATTTGCATATGATGTTATGTTGGGTAAGTTTTGGAGATGGTTTTATATTGGGCATATTCCTTAGATTAGGAATGGTTTATGAGTTTGATCTTCTTGTGAGAGGCTTACATCCATGATTAGTTATATGATATGGTTTGGTTGTTGTTGTGGCTTGTTGTTGGAGTTTTATGGAGGAGATCATACTTGCACAGTTTACATCTAGAGGTGTGTATAGAAGGACATGATACAAGTTATAATTTGCATGATTTCTCTTTGGTCTTTGTTATCTTCCTGGATGTATGGTTTCACTTACATTGGATTTGAGATTGGTTAGAGATTGTGATGACTAGTTTTTGTTCATATATGTCATGTGAGAGATGACATGGTTATTCCTTTATCTCTTTCTTCTGTTGGTAGTGAGCTTGGGAGACTATTGGAGAATTTTTATGAGAGTTGTTCTTGCACGTTATTGGTTTATGTATTGTGGATGTTCTTGATACTACATGGATTCACTTCTTGGAGATGTTGTGAGTGGATTGGTTATAGATTTGACATTATCTTTTGCAGTGGGAACTTCTTGGTATATATGTGGTAGGTATTTCTCTAAAGGCTTGTGATTGTAGATTACATATTGGATATGTTGATGATGTAAGATTCACTTGGTATACCTTTGGAGGTATGGATAGTTGGATGGGTTGGCACTTGCTATGGGTGCTATTTCAGCTATGGATATTTTAGCAACTACAAATACATGTGATTACCTTTGGATCAGGTTTTTATGCTTGGCATTTTAGTTGGTAAAAGATTTTATGATCTTCTAATGCGACATGTTGGGTGGCTTTCTCTTTGGATGGCTTCTATATATATCCAGTGGCAGTGGTATAATATGAGGTGAGATCATTCATGTTTGAGATACTGAATGCTTTGATTTTGTTGCAAGTACCAGGATGAAGCACATGGTGTACTTTGATCCATGATGGTGGATGTGCTAGGAGGGATTGTTCCCTTGTTCATTTATGTGGTTATAGATGGACCCCATGCAATGTATACAACAAGTGGGAGATTTTTGAGATAATGGGTGTTGCACACATTGCATAATATTGTTATATTGTATTATTTTATTTTATTATGTAATGTTGCACCTAGATGGACATGCAACATGTAAAGATTCTCATGAGATATACTTGATGAGTTGTATTGTAACATTGTGATAATATTTCATGTAATTATTTAATATTGGGGAAAAGAATTAAATTTTCAATATTAAATATGGGGTCAATGGGTTAGGTAGAACATGGTTTTAGCACATGGTTTATGTAATACCACTTGGTGGTTTTGTGGGACTTGCTACTATATAAGTAGCCACAAGGGTAGTTGTAGATTGTGAGAAGACAAAAGGATAAAAAGTAAAAGAGTCAAGCAGGACAAGGCTTGACAGGTCAGTCAAGGGAGCATTTGTGAAGGTTGGAAGCATGGCATGGGATGTGTGGATTCATGCTTGTCCACATACATTGTTTGGTGGTGGCTATGGCTTTGAAAGCTTCCATGGTCATATTGCAATGGTGTTTTTGTTGAATAATACATGGTGATGGATGCTTTTAGAGGCTGGGTTTTTTCCTCAATGAGAATTTTTCAGGGTATATCTTGTGTTATAATTTTTTGTGGGTATGTTGTCTATTCTCTTGAATGTAGATTTTAATTGCATGTTTATTTTGGATCTATTATGGGTTATGTGGAAATGGTTATCTATTGCAAGTTTCCTTACAAGTGGTTCAGCACTAGGTGATATTGGAAGAGTATTGTATGCCTTAAGGGAGAAAGATCATATGATAATGGAAAGGATCACACCATAGTAGTGTGAAATACCATACGATACTGGTGAAGTATCGCATGGTCATATTGAGAACTATCGTCTGGCCATACTACTAAGTATCACCTGGCTATAGTGAAAATTATCAACTTGGCAAAAGGTATCATCTAGCTATAGTGATAAATATCACCTAGCTATTGTAAAGTGTCACCTAGTTTTCTTGCAAAAGACCTACTCGGGCAAACAACAGTTATCTCTAAACTTTTCAGTTAAGAGTTGATTGGTGTTTTGAGTACCCTTTAGGGTTGCACTCCTTCCTAGTTTAGAAGATGTTTAATGGGGTTTAAAATATATTCTTATACTTAAGATATATTTTAATATATGTGAGGATTCATTTGAGATAGTTTCCAGACCTTTTCGAGTTAAGATAAAGATTCTAAAAATTTTAAGGCTTCATAAATTCAAACTTAGCCAATTTTCAGGGCTTCAAGATTTCAGGCTTAGCCAAATTTTAAGAGTTAGCATTATCTTTCACCATGGTGTCTAGTAGATGAGTGGATGTAACTTTGAGCTCTCGTCCTATGTTTGACCTTTATTGGTCTCTACTTGTATTTTTGGATTAGGATATGACTGGTGGATATGGACTTGTTGTCCAACATTGTTAGGAGCTTTTACTTTGGGATTGAATGACAAAATCCCCTTGGAATATTCTCATGATTTGTATGGTGTTAGTTTGTGAGTTGTAGTTTTGAGCTTAGAGATCTTTGGAAGTGTTTATAAGAGTTCCTCTAGTGTAGGTGAACATGCGACTCTTTCCATGTTCCCTATTCTCATCACCTTGTGTTGATGCTTCACTCTTACACTCGGTTACTTTATGTTGTTGTTCAATAACTTATCTTAATAAAAAAAGTATTCAATGCATATTTTATCCTTTTGTTCCAAGGATCTTTAGGTGGGACATTACAAAACCACCAATTGTAACTAGTTACTATTTTTCACTATTCTGAAGTGAGCCCTATTAGTAGCCAACCCTATTAAAGGTTACAAAATACACTATTAGATGTGTCCTTGTTAAAGGATTTAATTCACCCTATTAGGTGTGGCCTTGTTAGAGGTCTTCAGACACTTCGATCTAGAAATGCCACCTTGTTAAAGGATTTTCCAAAGAGCTGTTAGGCTAACTCTGTTAAGAGATTTGATTCACTACTACAATTATTAAAGAGTAACAATGACTTGACCTGACTACTGATGCAACTTCCTTTATTGACTTAGATCTTAGTTCTGGCTTGATTACTTGATCCTCCTTGATCAAAATTTTCTTTGCAACTCGGTCAACTCGGATACTCTGTCTTCTTACCTATATCCTTCCAAGTTTTCTTCCTTATTCATATTCTTCAAATATACATTTCAATCCTCAACTTGACATATATATATATATATAGAGAGAGAGAGAGAGAGAGAAAGAGAGAGAGAGAGATACATGCAATTCACCTTGTCAAGTTATCTTGAATATTCTTTTAATCAATCAAATATTAACCATTAAGTCAACTTGTATTAACCAATAAATTTATCAACCCTAATGTATTGACAATCAGCTAATATAGAATTGAGTACTCAATCAACACTAAGAATCTCTTCATTAATTGACCCAACTCAGTTAGAATAGGAGTTCTAACATTAACCAACCCAACTTGATTAATACTGACACCATACTAACTTTCCTTTAGTAACCAAGTGAACTCAATTAATATTGGATCTTCTTCATTAACCAATTGAACTCGGTCAAAGTTGTCTCTAAACTTGGTTAACACTAAATGCTCAACATACACAAGAAACTACCTTCAATTCCCAAGTGAGATTGGCTATCATTGATTACTCGATAAAGGATTGAGATTTTGTAACATCAAAGACAACATACAATTGCATAATTATTTTGAACACATAATTCTCATGTGACTCTATGAAAGCCATGCTTTTCTTTGTTTTTGGTTAGAAGGAATTCAAGCAAAAATTATTCAATTTTGTTGTAGGAAGATTTGATAGTGTATAATACAAATGATAAATAAACATGAGTGGTTGCAAGAACTTTGGAACAAATTTGAAATTTCCCTTCTAAAGAAAGAGGCTTCATAGTCAAATAAGAAAGATTTTTCTTAACCTTGGTGAGGACAAAATTCAAAAGCTCAGTAGTTGAGCCATAAAAAGAAAAAGGAATACTTGAGAAGCCAAAAAATTCCTCATGTTGATTCTATTCCCAATCCAAATGGAGAATCCAATCTTACATTGGTAAAATCATTGCTTGTAGGAGAGGGTTTATGTTATTGTATTGTAGACTTGGAGGCTAAACAAAATATTTTCAAGCACAGAAGTGCATTCTAGAAAAATTTCTTTTCTTTTCAATTAAAGTGAGGAAAGAGTCATCTTCAAAATATCCATTAACAGGGTGAGACGATGAGCCTTGAAAAGATATTCGTTTGACCCAGCCAACTAATATTACTGAGAAAATAAAATAGCCAAATCCCTCTATAGAAAGAACATAAAGGAATGGGGCCAATGGGAAATCTTTCCATATAGATATGAAAAAATGAAAGTTTGACATTGACAATCATTAATGGTGATACAAGCAAAGGCATCAACAAACAACATTTGATAAAATGGCTAAAGCGAGAACCAAATTCTAAAGGATTTGGCATAGCTAAAATAAAAGGCCACTTAATGTAATTATATACTCTTGAAAAATAAAATTTAATGGAAAATAAATTCATTTGTGAACATCAAGCCCATTCCATCCCTTTCTAAATAGTTATAATATTATCAAGATGTATTTGCATTGGATAAAACTTGTTTTCTTTGGATGCACGGTTAGAGGGAGAAGGTGGTGAATCTTGAGAGTAGGAACTTTGGCAATATCTTATAAGAGACATTAAGCATGATGATGGGATGCCAATTGCATATTTCTTCAAATTTATAAGACTTAGGTATGTATTTGATGTTATCTTTGTTTATCATTTATCTAGATTAACAAGAATGATATTCTTGAAGATACACTTTATGCAAATCAAAAATCACATATTGTCAAAGGTCTTTGTAAAATTCACAAGGTAATTCATCACGTCGTAAGGATTTTTCATCTACCATGGAAAAGGTGTTGAGGGAAATGATTTTTGCAAATCTAATAACACTCCCATTAATTCATGTGTGTTCTAAGTGCAAATCCAAATGCATATATATAGAATTAGAAGAGACATGTCTCTATGTTAATAAATATTGTTTATGGTAAGTTTATTTCCATTAGACATTATTAATCATCATATATATATATATATATATATATATATATATATACACATGTATAGATACATGTATATACATACATGTGTGTGTGTGTGATGGTTAATCAAATGTAATAATGTTTAATCAATAACCATTGGGGATTAACTCTAGATCAATTCAATCTAACTAAATTTACAACATTAACACTCCCTCTTAGCTAGGGAGGATTATTATAGAGCACATTATGCTCTCAAGCATATAGAGAGATATCATCTCAATATGATATTCTTGGAATGACATCTTTAAGGATCTCAACATATATCTATCAAATCATATATAATCTAAATGATGTTATTTCATCAACACTCCCCCTTACCGAGGGAGGATTTAAACGACAAAACCATATCACAAAATGGTGATGTGATTATGAACAATCTTATCAATCTCAAATTCTTGTGATATGAGCACTAGTATCAACACCAAGATGCCTATCAACAAGAATATCATATATGAGTTATTTGATTTTTGGTACACTCTAAGATAATACTAAATGTAGTCTATTAGATAACAACCTTAATCTAAAGTACAACAAATTAGTCTCCATTATGATAAGTATCACAATCTCTGATACACTTTAAGACATCAACTTAATCTCCAGTTGGTAGGGTTCAACTTCCTGCTCAGATTGTATTAATTGATTCTCGGGCAAAACATTCTATATATCAGGTGCTATTGTCTAGTGTTTGGTGTTTCTTTTTGGTAAGTTGGGAAATGTGTCAAGTGCCTCTTCATACATATACACAATCTTATTGTAATCTTTAGGTTTATTTTTGCGTTCCATGACATTTTTCTCTACAAACTCATCAAATCTTACATTTTCACTTTCAATGATCTTGTTAGTAACTTTGTCCAAACACTTATAAGCTTTACTCTTAGAAAAATAACCAAGTAATATATCTTCATCTCCTTTAAAATAAAATCTACCATTTCTTGCATCCTTGTGAATATAACACCTACTTCCAAAGCATTTGAAATAACTTAAATTTGATGTATGACCATATGAAAGTTCATAGGGTGTCTTGTTTGTTCCTTTCTTCAATTAAACTTGGTTAAGAGTATAAATAATAGTATTAATTATTTCTCTCCAGAATATCTAAGGAAACTCATTTTCAATCATCAATGTTCTTGCACAATCCATAATTGATCTATTTTTCCTTTCAACATTCCAATTTTACTATAGTGTCCTTGGTGCAGGAAATTTTCTCTTAATACCATTCTCAGTAGAAAGTTAGCAAATTCAAAAGATATAATCTCACCACCTCTATTAGCTCTTAAACATTTCAAAGATTTGCCAGTTTCTTTCTCAACTCAAGCTTTATACCATTTGGATATATCAAAATCTTGTGATTTCACATTCATGAACATAAAATTTATCATTCTTGAATTGTCATCAAAAAAAAATATGAAATACTTGTCACTATAGTAATGAGCTGGCCTTTTTTACACATACCATTCTCTAGTTTTTACAGATTTAGTAAGCCTCTTACTCTTTTCTTTCTACTAACTTTCATCATATTCTCAAACATTACATGACCTAACCTTTTATGCTATAACCATATATCCTCAACTTTATATTAGGATTAACCTCAGACAAAAATAATAGTTACATGCAAATATAACCAATACTAGAAAATAGTAGATTGCATAAAAGAGAACACAAGACACCAAGATTTAATGTGGTTCACTCAATCCCTGGACTATGTCCACCAACAAGTCCAATATTATTAGTATCTAGTGGTTATAATATATAATCCCTTATAGCTCAATACCACCACAAGAAGCTACAATATCACCATTACATTATGAAATCCCTAACCCTAAGCCTATTTATACAAGCTTATTACCTCTTACAAAATTAGGGCTAGAATAAGGCATCTAATAGAAAAATAGCAGTTGATGCCTTTTACAATATAAGGGTATTTTGGCTTTGGGCCCCAAAAATCCCCGCACAGGAATTGTCCCTTGACCTCACCTTGTACTGCAATAGGGAGTGCACCTGGGGCACTACCTCAGAACCCTGTAGGGGCACTGCACCTTGACCCCATCTTGTGGGTGTTGGCCTCATACCCCTGTAGAAATAATATGGGGAGAAAATTGTACGAAATAAACCTCCAAGTATGATTAAGCTCCATATCACAATAATCTTTCACTTGGAGACTGATTAGACTCCACAACAATAACCTCTCACTTGGAGACTAATCATAGCTCTGCTAAAAATGTAGCTTCCACTAGAATATCAAACCACCCTGGACTCTGTTGTTCTTTTATTATGTTTAGTCTAGAAGACTAACCAAAGTTGAAGAGGAATCCAGCTTCTCCCTTGTCACAACCTTTCTAAACATATCTATTGGATTGTCATCTATATGCATCATTTCCAGCTTTAACTATCCATCATCCAAAGTTGACCGAATGAAATGGTATCGCTGAATGTGTTTTATCTTTGAATGTAGAGCTAAATTCTTTGCAAGATGAATGACATTTTGGCTATCAGTAAAAAAATAATCATCCCTCTATGGGTGTCCTAATTCTTCCAAGAAGAACTAAAGCCATATCATCTCCTTTGTTGCCTCTGTAGTAGAAACATACTCTGCTTTATAATGGATAAAGTATTAACCTTCTATAGTTGAGAAACCTAGCTCACTGTTGCCCCACCAACAGTAAATACATAATTTGTAGTACTCTTCCTAGTATCAATATCCCTTACCAAATCTAAGTAAACATAGCCCTGTATATCAATAGTAGAGCCCCCAAAATGTAAACACATACTAGATGTTCCTCTCAAATATCTGAGAATCCATTTAACTGCATTCCAATGCTCAATTTTTAGATGACTCATATGTTAGACAAAAAGGATAATTTCATTTCACTTATTAAATTACCTTTTCTCCCTTCTTAAGATTTCACTTTATGCAATTGTTAACTTTCTCTATTTAATAATTAATTAGTAATTATTAAATAGCTTTCACCTTTAGGTTATGCTTTGTAATTTATTAGGTTATCCTTTTCAGGTTTCAATCTCCTTTTATAAGGATTGATCTCTTTGTAATTATTATCTCTTCTTCATCTGAATATACAATTTGCATACTTTTCAGATAGAACCATTGCCTCTTCTTGTCTCTTTCTTCTCTGTGATAGGTTTTCTACATGCAGATATTTATGTGCTTCATGGATTTGATTTGCATAATTACTCAAATCCTACATGGTATCAGAGCCAGATCTATTAGTGCTTGTTCGATGTTTGGAGAAATAGAAAGAACAAGGGTTTAACGGATCAAATCTAGAGTTTTTTTGGTATTTCCTAAGAAAATAGGGGGGTCACTAATTTTTGGAGTAGTTTGAGGCTAAATAGACTTCACAATTGGATTCGAAAGTGTCAAAACCCTCATTTCTGTATAAAGTTTGTCCATTTTGGACAACATTGATCCAAAATGCCAATTTTTTTTGCCCAATTAGGCCATACAGCCTCGACATGTACTCTGAGGTAGAAATTTTTTTTAAAAATCGTAAAAAAGAAAAAAAAATCAAGTTTTTAACCCGTTGATGGTTAATTAATTGCTAGCAGTGCCGTTGTGGTCACCGTTGATGGTCACTACTGGCGGTTACCACTTAGCAGTCCATCTAGTGGCTCCACAGCAGCTCTTATTGCATTGCCATCATTGTTTTGCCCACCGGCCTCTTGTGGTGGCCCATTGCCCATCCCTCCACCTAGTTGCCACTCTGTCGACAATGCGGGGTGTTTTGATTAAATTTTTTTATTTTATTTTTTAAAAAAAATTGCATTTCCAAGGGCCCTATCATTTTTTCTCCATAACTTGAGCATACATATGTATTTTTTCAATCCAAAAAAAGTGCTAAAAAGTTGGTTCCGAGACAGAGACATTAGTGTAGGTGTTTTTTGATTTTGATGTAGTTTGGTTGCCTATTATGGCAGTCAAAGATGGATGTTTAATTTATCACTCTAGAGGGCATATCTTGAGTGTCTTATCTTCATTTTTCTAAAACATTATATTTTTCAAAAGTTGGTTTTGTCTTCTTTTCAAAAATGTTATAATTTCTTCTAGATTTTTCTTCATGCTCTTTCTATCATGTTTTTTTCTTTTTCTGCACTATGGTGGATATCTTGGATGTTTCAGGTCTAGAGATCATTTTCACAGCATGGGATCTCTTCTTTTGAGTTGTACTTTCTATTGTAATAGCTCTTTTCCCTTTTTGATCATTTTTTATATCATTTATAAGCATTTTTAATACAAACGCACTGAGATAAAGTGTCACTCCTTTTTTTTTAGGATTTTTTTTATCATTGTGATTTATTGTACTTGCACTATATTATAAAGTGTGATGTGGGGATAGTTTCTTTCCTTTTAGTGCCCTCTTCCTTTGTCAAGTGAGTGTCCCTTCCATGATATTAGCCCCATGATGTGTTGATGACATGTTCCTTTACAGGTTTTTGTATCTCTTTCTCACTCTTGATGTTCTTAGTTCTTTCTGTTTTCCAGAAGATTTTTGGCCCACTTTCTCAATTACCTATCAACTCACCCTTGTCTGAATTAGGGGAGAGGGGAGGTTCTTCTATTGTTTCTCATGCTTCCTTGGTTTGTTGGAGTGAGCTATGTGTTTAGTATTTGATCCTATGTACTAGGTGATTGTAGTGGTTGGATACCTATGTATTTCGGTGAGATGGATCATCTACCATATGGACACTTTTTCTATTTCAAAGGAGGTTCTATAGATTAGTAGTTTCTTTTTTATAGTGTTTGCGACTTCTTCGTGCTTCAGTGGTTTTCTTCATGATCTCTCTTTGTTCCTATTTTCTGGAGCATTCCTCTAATTAGAGGCTTTATAGTCCTTCACTAGATTTTTTTTCTATCTCCTTTTGGAGTAGAGTTTTTCCCACTAGGTTTTCTCTATTTCTCCATTTCACAAAGATTTTGTTGTGATCGGGTACCTAATCAAGCCTTGCTGTTGGGACCCAAATTTTCTTTTAGCATTGCATTGTAGTTTCTTTGCTCTTTTTGCACTGTTTGTAACTACATTTTTTTTCATCTTAAGGGGGGGTGTTAGAGAAAAAGGATAATTTCATTTCATTTATTAAATCACCTTTTCTCCCTTCTTAATATTTCACTTTATGCATTTTTAAGCTTTCTCTATTTAATAATTAATTAGTAATTATTAAATAGTTTTCACCTTTAGGTTACCCTTTGTAACTTATTAGGTTAACCTTTTCGAGTTTTGATCTCCTTTTATAAGGATTGATCTTTTTTTAATTATTATTTATTCTTCATCCAAATATACAATTTGCATATTTTTTAGATCAAACCCTTGCCTCTTCTTTTCTTTTTCTTCTCCATGACAGGTTCTCTACATGCAGGTATTCATGAGCTTCGTGAATTTTTTTTGCACATTTGCTCAAATCCTATATCATATACATGCTAACTGTAGACACCTAAATTTGATTACACTGCTTTGGTAATCTAATTTAGCCATCTCTAAAGGAATCATTAATTAAATTCTTATTTAATTAATCCTTTGCCATCCCTAGTTGATTAATTTAATTAATCATCTATAGTCCTAATTGATAAATCAAATAATCTATTATTTATCAATTAAATCCTTTTCTCCTATCTAATTCCAAAAATCCCCATTTATTAAATAAATCTATTTGATAAATGAAATTCTCAAATTCAAAAACCCCTAACCTATCTCTAATCCTCCATTTAGCCTAATCCACCCCATCCACCCATACTAACCAAGCTTAGCCACTAACTCACCCACCCTCATTTATGCCATCCACTTGCACATCTCTAACATCCCTAAGCTAATCCTAAACCCAAGCCTAATCCACCCCCTAATGTTGTCACATTCCTTAAACAAGTTTAAGACTTTCCTAATCCAAACCAAAGTCTCCCCTCAAAAAAACCCAACCACTAAGTCATGAGTGCTCTTACAAAACATAAAGACTCTTACAAGCCCACTCATGACTCTTACACCCATCTTCCACACTCTTCCCTCTTCCACACTCATTCCTCTTACATCCCTCTTACATACTCAACCCCACTCATCATGCCTTTAACCAACCCTTTACCCTACCCTCTCACACTCATCCTCCTTGTGACAAGTGTCACCTTCTCATTGGTGCTAAACAAGCACAATCCATGTGCTCTCCTTTGAGTGCATCCTAGCCCTCCTTAAGCCTTCATCCATCCTTGCATCTAAGCCTTCCATCCCTCTACCCCTTAGCCTATAAATTGAATCCCATCCCAAGCCATTTCATCAACAATCTTTGAGCTAAAGTTACCATGCTATTTTGAGAACCAAAGCCATCAATCTTACCCTTATAATGCCAAATTGAGAGCTCACAAAGCTACCAATTTGCCATTACCCATCTCCATTGAAGCAGCTTTTGAGCATCTTGAGTATACATCCACAGCAAAAGGACACATCTACAGAATCCAAAAAGCATGGAGTGTTTTCTCTTGTGAGGTTTGCACTTCTTGTTTGCTTTCTTTGTCTAAGCATATATGTGAATTTAGTTTTTGGTTTGTGAATGTTTACTTTATTTGTTAATGTTCTTTGCATACTAAATCTTGTTCTACATTTTGGCACGCCCGGTGGGACCCCACTATGGGTCATTTAATCATCTATTTTCATCTATATGTCATTTTTCTAACCATCTAATGTTTGTTGTTGTTTGAGTGTGTTGTGAGGGTGTTTTTCTTATTTTTGCAGGTTAAAGAACGCACTTAGGAAGAAGAAATACCATCTAAAAAAAAAAAATCGCGTTTTAAAACTTTTTTGGCGCAGTTTTGGTCTGCAACCTGTTCTGTCTGCGAAAATCCGCGTCTGTGAAAATCGACGTCTGCGAAAATCCGTGTCTGCGCAAATCGACGTCTGCGAAAATCCGCGTCTACGCAAATCAACGTCTG
Organism: Cupressus sempervirens; assembly: GCA_028749045.1. Classification (NCBI taxonomy): domain Eukaryota; kingdom Viridiplantae; phylum Streptophyta; class Pinopsida; order Cupressales; family Cupressaceae; genus Cupressus; species Cupressus sempervirens. The sequence goes on along the minus strand of CM053790.1, from coordinate 1,891,328 downwards.
CGAAAATGTGCGTCTGCGCAAATCGACGTCTGCGAAAATCCGCATCTGCGCAAATCGGCGTCTCTGCTTGTCACCTATTTTTTGTGCCGCAAAAATTTGTTCTGTCATCTTCGAATACTAGCGTATCTTTATTTCTGCACTTTGTAGCTAAAAATAAATAAAAAATAAAAAACAGTATAAATCAAAATTTGACTTTTAGTGGTTCCGTAGGATTTAGGCCATTTTAAGCATTTTTACGCGTAGAAAAAACAGCAAAAAAAGTTAAATTTTTTTTTTTTTTTCCATAGTTAAGCTCTCATTTTTGAAGATTTTGGCTAACTAACTAAATTTCTTTTTTTTGTCTCATTGCAGGTTGGAGCACATATGGAACCACTAACCATGTTTCTTGCAGGTTTTCATGTTGCTAAAAAATGAACTTGAATGTTTAACCATTTGTCTTTGAATGCATGTTGCTAAAAAAATGAACTTGAATGGTTAAACACATTTTCCATTAAATGAATGTTGCTCAAAACACACTCTTGAATGTCATGGATTAAAATCAACTTTCCTTGGAATGCATGCTTAAAATAACAAATCCAATCTTGAATGCCAAAGATCAATTAACCATTGCAATATCAAACACCTCATTTGGAGCTTCTAAAATTGAACAAAACAAATCTCTTTTCCACATGCAATCTAGGTAAAGTTTGATTTTTGGACATTTAAGAAACTTTGTTAAGTTAAAATACAAATTTAAAAAAATCAATTTGAGTAGTTCCTTGGACTCACCTCTTTTCTAATCACCCATCAAATATTAACCATTGGTTGCAATCTCAGTGCCATTTATGGGGATGGGTCTACTTGAAAAAGGTGTTAAATGTTCCACAATCTAACTCACTCACTTGGTCTTTGAACGTTTGCTTTAACTTTATCAAAATTCTTAAATGGCCAAAACTCTAGATTAAATCGATCACACTTCAAGTTTGGGCACTAAAATTGAACAACAACTGACGTGGAGAGCCTCCGGGCACGCGCTTGAAATCGAATCTCACGCACTTTTGTTTTGGACTTAAAACAAACTCACACTCAATCTTGAATGCCTTAAAGAAAATTAATCGATACTTGACGTGGAGGGCCTCCAGGCGCGCGAGTTTGCTTTTGTTGACCCTAACTCTTCTTATTGTTTGCATTCTTTGATCGATTTACTTTTGTTGGCGCTTCAAGTTGGAATTGAACATTGTCTCTTAAACATGAGTGCTTGCAAAGTCTAGATTAGCACACATAAGAGTCAGTTGGTAAAAGAACAAGCGTGTTTTTTAGCCCAAGGTCATCCAAGTCTTCTCTCCCCTTGTCATCTTTCGAGGCCATCTTGGGTGCATAAGATTAGGATCCAAAACCTTGTTTCTTTTTAGGAGGCCTACTTGGGGATTTCATCACCCCTTGGATGACCTCAACTCCAACGTTCCGACGGAGTATAAGAATCGGGAGGTGAATCGAAAGACACCTCTCTTGGGATCACGATTTTGTCATTCGGGATAAGCCTCAAGGAACTTTATACCCTTGAGAAGTGAAAGAGGAGAAGTGGGTTACCGCTCCTCTCGGCTGTGTGACATCCTTTTGGTCTCATCTACGGATTTGGGCCTCATGTACCTTGCGTATATCAAGGACTCCCTAGCTAAACCAATTGTCAGCCTTGCAGAAAACCATCTAGGATGTTAATGTGTTTGGAGTGACTGATCAAAACATTTGTAGAACATACACACTCCTTGGCGGAAGTATCACATTCTGAGAACCACAAACTTCTATCTGGGTGTTCCTATCTATTACTTGTTTTTATTTTACTTGTTGAATGAATGTTTGCCAAACTTGGTCAATCCTAGCTTAGGGCACACTTAGCGTAGTCACTGCCTATTTTGGAAGTTGAACTAGTTGAAGCAAAACAACTAAGATTTTTCCCAAAGCCAAGCAAATTCAAGAATTTATGTCGGAACAACCCAAACCCAAACAGAAGTTTCACAAGGTCAAATTCAAGCCATCTCTAGCATACCAAGAACTTTCAGCCAAGAGAAAAGAAATAACACCAAGCCCACGAATTGCCAAACTCCACAAAGCAGAGGACAAAGCTACCGACGAAGCACTTCAAGAGGCTTGGTTAGAGCGCACCATCAAATTTAGCCAACATCCAGGAGTTAATCCTGCTTATGCCTTACCAACTAGGCATGATTTCTATGATTAAACACCCTTGTTTCTCCACATCTTCTTGGATAAGCTTCACTTTAGAGTCATCTTTGTAGAAAAGCCAGCCATCTTAGGTTATCCCCTTAAGCATTATTAGCTCATCCATCTCATTTAGAATCATACCATCTAACCAGTAATCGAAAATCTGCACATCTAAGCTTTCAAAATTGTTGTCACCTTGCTAAAAGTTTGTCATTCCTAAAATCTTCCAAATCCACCAATCTCACCAAGGTTATCCCTTTGACAGAGCTTTGTCTAGGGTAATCTAGCTTTGTCACTTGTCATCCCTCATCACCTTGAGCTAAAGGTTGGGATCCACAAGTGGTCAATCTCATGTTCTTCCTAAAGGATCATCAGTCTATCCTTAAGTTGACACAATCACCACCAAGCTTGCACATAGGAAAGCAGACCTTTTGTGCTTTGACAACATATCTTTGAAGTTAGAATCCCCAACCCAATCCTCCTTAGGTTTTTTCATATAGCTTTGCCTCAACCTAGGATATCATTTGCATAGAAAAGCCTTCCCCCTTTTGCATCCATTAGCATTATTGCATCTCATCCCTAGGAGCATTTTTCATGCCACCCGTCACTCGCTTAGCCAAGAAGAAAGAAACAATGGAGCCCTATCATTTGGATCGAACAGCCTCACCCCCCTTGAGCACTCAGCCATCCTTTAGCCCAGTGCAAGCTATGCCATCACCTACTGACATTGAAGCTTTCATGAACCAACCAGGAAATGCAGTATTGGTAAACGCCATTATAGACAAAAACAAAGAGATAATCATGGCTAATTTTCGAAGGGACAATGTAGGAACCTTTGACTTTGGAAGACCCCCTCCATTATCAGATCCATCTCACCCATTGTTTGGGCAGCTGCCACCACCCATAGGCTCTTATGATCCAAATTATCCTCAATCTATTCCAAAAGAAGAGCCTCCAGCCAATCCATATGACCCAACAGACCCAAACATACCATCATCCACCCAAGTTGAAATCTCCATGCCGCAAGCCAACCCAGCCACCACCACTCCATCCTTGGTTCATACCTCTCCGCTCCAAACCCCCTTTACCCAAAACATCTCACCGTTCACCCCCTTCACTATTGATGCTGCTCCCCAACCCAGCCTTCCAAATCCACCCATTTCCCAAATCAGTGCTAGCATCTTTGGCCAACCTCAGCAACATACAACAGGGATGCCACCTATGGGGCCAAGTAATCTACCTTTCATCACCCCCAGCTTGTTCACCATAGCCCAAAGCACAATCCCATCATTTCCATTAGGTCTTGGGAACTCAATACCACCAGCCACAAATCCACAAGCTACTACCTTCACTCCACAAAGCTATCAAATCCCACAAGCTACTGCCAATCTTCTACCAAGCTCCCAAGTGACCCCAGCTCCCGCCACCACTCTACCAAGCTTCCAAATCCAGCCACAAAGTTATCAAACCCCATCAGTTCCATTCCCAAGCTTTCAATTCCCACCACCTCCACCACCAAATAATCCATTACCTCCAATTACCAACTACTTTTCAATGCCACTTCTAGGAGGTAATCCACCACCCCAACCAACCACCAATTATTTGCAGATACCATCCCAAATGGGGGCACAACCCACATATATTGGTCAAACCCCACAAGCCCTCTGATCCTTTCCCCAAGCTTCAAAACCATCTTATACCTTACCTCCACAAAGCAATCCATTTATCCCACAGCCAGCTTATGTTCCTCAATCCCAAACTCAAATCCCATATCAACAACAAGCCTCATAGCACATGCAGCAATATGCGCCACCTCCCCCTCAACAACCCGTCATCCACCATGCAGCTGCCCAAACAATGTACAATCCCTATCAGCAAATCCCTCACAGCCATCCATATTCAGTGGCCCCATCCAGCACATACCTACCTCAAGGCACTCCTACATTGGGGGCACCCCAACCATCACCTATCAATTCAGAGTGGGAGCAAATGAAGACATCTCTGAAAGCCATCCAAGAAGGGAATGATCCAAAGACATTCAAGTTTGAGAATGTGTGTCCTTACCTATTTGACAGAGCCATTACCATGATACCATTTCCCGAACACTTTGAGGTACCTAAATTTGACAAATTCAGAGGAAAAAGAGACCCTGTCACACATATCAAAGAATTTTACATGCATTGCCAGGACATGGCATACAATGATGTCTTCCTCTTGTGCCTTTTTCCCAAAAGCTTGGCTGGACCAGCTCTTGAATGGTTTTATAGAATCCCCTATGGCACAATTAAAAACTTTGCTGAATTATCTGAGGCATTTGTAGCCCAATATGCCCATCTTGTTGAAACAGAGCTATCAATAGTTGATCTTGTCCACACCAAGCAAAAAGGTGGAGAAAGCCTTGCCGAATACCTGCAAAGATGGAAAACCCTTACCACCCGCATATCCTGCACCTTGCCAGAATGCCATGTGGTGAAAATGTTTATTGATAATGCACATCCCAGCTTGGCCCACCACATGACCATGAACTATTTGTAGACCTATAAGGATATCAAAGAGAAACAAATGATCCTTGAGCAAGGACTCGTCAAAGATGGTGTGGTAAAGATTTACAAAGCGGCCAACCAAAATCAATCACATTCCAATGACAAGTCTAGGTATTGGAACAAAAACAAGCATGTTGCAACAAATGGAGTTACTGACACCAAACATGTGAATATCGTTGGTCCTTCTCAAAACCAGTCTAACCCACCATATCAAACAAACAACCAACAAGCTATCAATTACCAACAACGAAATAACCAAAGCTATCAAAACCACAATACAAGACCCAACTTTCAAGGGTCTAACAATCAAGCTAATGCCATCAATGTAGCTACAGGGCAAAAGCCCAGATTCCAACCTGCACCTAGAAACTATACACCCCTTGGTGAGCCATTGGATGTTATTTTTGAGAAATTGGCTAAGGAAAACCTCATCAAATTTCCTCCTACCCAGCAAATTGATCCAAGCCAATCCAAAGCTGCATGGTACAAGGACAATGAGTATTGCAAGTTTCATAGGGTAAACGGTCACACCACCCTCAGATGCATGAAACTGAAAGACTATGTGCAAGACCTCATTGATCGGAAGGAAATCATTGTTGGTGCCCAAACCTCTCCCAATGCAGGCTTATAGATTTATCAAAATGCTTTTCCTCCACACAACAACCAAAATCCTAGAAAAGCACCTATCCAAAACAACACCAACAACTGCCAGCCAAACCAACAGCATGGGAAGAACAATGACCACACTTCATCCTATATAGACTATGGTAGCCTTATAGGTTGTATATCTGAGAAAGAGCCTTCTGTCAATGTTATCAATATTTGAGGACCAGACAATGAGTGTGTGGTCACCACTCGAAGAGCGCAATTTAAAATCGCAGGCCCACCAGTTTCATCAACACCATCAGCTCCATCAAAAAGCCGGTACAATATCTTGGAACACCTTGGGAACATGCCAGCAAATATCCATTTTAGACCTTCTCCGCACTAGTCCTATGTACAAAGACATCCTTGACAGTGCTCTCATAGAATCCCGTGTCCCTTCTGATATCAATGCTACTGATTTTTGTAATCTTGTTAGACACCTTTCATCCTCATGTGCCCTATCTTTCAAACACACCGACATACCCGTGGTTGAGCCAGATCACACCCTTCCACTTCGCATAGCCATCATGGTATCCAATTTTGCCATGAAAAGAGTAATGATAGATAATGGATCAGCCTTGAACATTTGCACCCTAAAATTCATAAAACAAGCTGGGTATACTGAGGCAGATATGATCAATGAGGTTATCACCATCAAATCTTATGACAACTTGGAAAGGACCACAGAAGGGACTATTTTGCTACCAATCAAGGTTGGGCCAGTCATTCAAGAGACAGTTTGCCATGTTGTTGATCTAAACCTACCATTTAACATCCTCCTCGGTCGCCCATGGATTCATGCTATGAAGGCCGTTCCATCCACCTACCATCAGTGCATCAAATTTCCGCATCAGGGCACTGAGGTAACCATCCATGTCGATCCAGAACCCTTTGCTCACTGCAATGCGGTTGAAGCTTCATATACAAACCATTGCCCTGGAATAGACATCGGCACAGCCATCGCCAGCTCATCCCACACTTGTAATGATGCAAAAACCATCCTCGCCTCCACCCTATCTACCGTAAAGATCAACAACAAAGGTTGTGGAGAATATAGTCTGTCAGATGCATTTGTTGTCGGAGCAATCCCACTTGATCCACATACCCATGGACGACCGACATATCAAAAAGCTAGGGAGATTCCACCTCCTCGATACAAAAAGTTTGGCCCAACCACCTTTGTGTCCTCAAAAACCCTTCTTCATGAAGAGCTCACTCCAGATATCAACAATTGGTTACATAAGGATGCACCTCCAAAAAATCAAGCACGCCTTGATCACTTTAGCCAAAAGTATCCCTAGCAACATAAGCTCATCACTAAAAAATGGCACTCTCAAGGAGGTGGACTAGGACCAGAAGAAAGGGGCATGCAATGTCCCCTCAAAGCACATAATTGGGAAACGAATTCAGGACTTGGCTTTGGCATACCCACAACTGGGGGCACCAACGAGAACGGTCACGCTTTTTCAAACATCCACCGCAACCTTGTCAAAATCAAAGACATTCTTGAGGAAGTTGAAAAGAGAGCCTACGACGATATCCCAGACCAAATCTTCCTAGGAGACTCTGTTCTCCGAGAACTATCCATCCATCTCATTGACCTACCACTTGCTCATCCACAACTCATAGATTGGGACCAACTAAGTGTCATACATATTGATGAGTTCACATCAGAGGAAGCGCTTCTAAGATTCATGGGAGCTGAAACTCCTCATAACAAGACAAAGCCAGATTCTGCCTACATCTACAAGCTAGATCCCAAGGGGTATTTTGGAGAAAATCCCCAACCTAGTTTCGATACACCCAAAACTGGAACTAATGTAAATCTAGGACTAGCTAAGGCAGTGAAGAGAACCCCTCAGCAAGAAAATCCAGGGCCACAAGCAGAACATGAGGATTTAGTATTGCCTCCTCAAGATAATCAACCAGAGGTGTCTTCTATTCTAATAGAGGATACTAGAGAAGTCAACATTGGTTCTTCAAAGATCCCTAGAATTGTTCACATTGCTGCATCCCTATCACAAGACCAAGCTAAACTCCTCTTTGAGGTTTTACGAGAGAACATTGGCTGATTTGCATGGTCATATCAGGACATGCCAGGACTTGATCCAAAGCTTGTAGTTCATCATCTTGCAGTCGATCCAAAGATCAAGCTCGTCAGACAAAAGCTTAGAAAAATGCACCCCAAGGTGGCATTACTAGTCAAAGCTGAACTAGAAAGAATGTTAGCTGCTAAGGTTATCCGACCTATCGACTACTCAGAATGGATCTCCAACATGGTCCCTGTCACTAAGCCTTCCGGTGACATCAGAATCTGCACTGATTTTAGAGATCTTAACAAAGCTTGTCCAAAGGATGATTTTCCCTTGCCCAACATAGATATGATTGTAGATCTTACAGTTGGACATGAAATTCTGTCCCTTATGGATGGATTTTCTGGGTATAATCAGATCAAGATTGCAGAAGAGGACCAGCATAAGACAGCATTCACTACCCCTTGGGGAACCTTTTGCTACACCATGATGCCTTTTGGCCTAAAGAATGCTAGGGCTACCTATCAAAGAGCTATGACAGCCATTTTCCATGATCTTATCCATAGCATTTTGGAAGATTATGTGGACGATATCCTAGTCAAGTCTCACACCTTCATGGATCATCTTGCTGACCTGGAAAAAGTCTTCGATAGGTTGGCCCAATATCATCTCATGCTAAATCCCAAGAAGTGTGTCTTTGGGGTCACATCTGGAAAGCTTTTAGGCTTCATAGTTTCTAAACGAGGTATAGAGATTGACCCCAAAAAGGTCAAGGCTATCTTAGACATGCCTCCTCCCCAGACACTGCGACAGCTTCGCTCTCTTCAGGGAAAACTTCAATCTGTCTGGTGCTTCATCTCCCAACTTGCAGATAAGTGTACACCGTTTTCACACTTGCTAAAGAAGAATGAGAACTTCAAGTGGGATCTTTTATGTCAGCACAACTTCGATCAGCTCAAGCAGTACCTCACCAATCCCCCTATCTTGGTTCCACCAGTTCCTGGTCGTCCCTTGATCTTGTATATATCAGCAACACCTACTGCTCTAGGGGCACTTCTAGCACAACATGATGATTATAGCAGAGAGAGAGCCATCTACTATATCAGTAGAACCCTAGTTGGTTATGAACTCAATTACACTCCTATGGAAAAAGCTTGTTTGGCAGTTGTTTTCTCAACTCAAAAGCTTCGCCACTACATGCTAAGTCATACCATCCAACTAGTCTCCAAGATTGACCCTCTCAAGTATATGCTCTCCAGAACAGCACTTACAGGCCGTTTGGCCAAATGGGTTATGCTACTAAGTGAGTTTGACATCTAATATGTGGACAGAAAGGCAATCAAAGGGAAAGCTATAGCAGATCACCTAGCTGATGCACCTCTAGTAGATGCATATCCTTTGCTCACAGAATTTCCAGATGAGCATATCTGCCTAATTGAAGAACAGCCCCCATGGAAGCTTTATTTTGATGGCTCATACACCTCTCATGGATCAGGGGCAAGAATATTATTAGTTACACCTCAAGGAGATTACATTCCAAAAGCCTTCAAGCTACAATTGCCTAGCACCAACAATATAGTAGAATATGAAGCTCTTGTAGTAGGATTAAAGATAGCTGCAGAATGGAATATCACTTAGTTACAAGTCTTTGGTGATTCCCAACTCATCATCAAACAAGTCTTAAATGAATATCAAACCAAAGATGAAAAGCTATTACCCTACAAAGAGCTAGTTGATCAGCTGACCCAGCATTTTACAAAGCTTCAGTTTACACAAGTGCCTCGAATGCAGAACAAGGCAGCAGATGCCATGGCCACTATCGGCTAGCACTTGGAAATTCCCCAAGAAGCTATGCAGTATGAGTTTTTAGTTGAGCAGCTCCTCACACCTGCCTATGCGAATGAGGATTCAAGCCATGTTTGTATCTTGGTTGGTCCCCAATCCCCTTGGTACCATGAAATTCATGCTTACCTTAACGATGGTATCATATCTCCTCACCTCACACGTACCCAATGCTAGAACCTCATTCAAAAATCATCCCGCTATGTTATCATAGCCAATACCCTATATCGTCGGGGTTATCACGATACTCTCTCTTGATGTTTAGATGAAAATGAGGCCGCGATGGCATTAAAAGAAGTACATTCTGGACTTTGCGATGCCCACACGAGTGGTATTGTCCTAGCATGATAAATCCTTAGAGCAGGCTACTATTGGCCTACCATTGAAGAAGACTCTTGTGACTTTGTCAGAAAGTGTCTCCCATATCAGCAGCATGCAAATCTTGCACACGCTCCAGCACAGGATCTACAACCTATTGCACCACCTTGGCCTTTCGCTTGTTGGGGCCTTGATCTAGTTGGAACTATCACCCCTCTCTCATCTGATGGACATAAATGGATAATAATAGCTACAGACTATTTCACTAAGTGGGTGGAAGAAGTTCCCCTAGTCTCAGCTTGTACCATATTCCAGCTTGTAAATAATCTTGTATCCTAGCCTGTATCTTATCACATGCACACACAGAATCCCATTTTCCTTAAGCTTTTCACAAACCATCTACCTATCCACCTGTCAACTATTATAGACATCCCATCCTTCACAAACATTTCCATCTCACAAAAAAACAAAACATGAACAAACTTGTACATTTGTAACATATCTTGGTCTGTTAGCTTGTACATCCTCTTTAGCTTAGTATCATTGTATCTATCCGGCTTTCATGTTAGTTCATCCTTGGTCAACATCTTGCACACATCGCACACCTTGGTTAGATATTCCAATGCATCCTTTAGCTAGATCTCCTGTCACCAAAGTGTTATCCTTCTTAGTTCAGCTTGCCAGATGCATCACTCATCCAGATCCATCAGCTTAGGTGCTCTCTGATAGATCCTTGCAGGATATAGCTTTCCTCATGTCTGATCTTGGTCCGTTAGTACCTCGTCCTACCCATCTCGTTGGCAAACAGTTCTCTTTTGGATTTTCGCTTTCTTTTGATTTGGGATCTTCCCTTTTGGGTCTTGAAATATCTTTTCCAAGCAATCTCCTTGTTCCCTCCTCAATGTTTCCATTATCTTCGATATCATGGTATGCTGCGAATGGGGCAATTAGAGCGTAAGGTCTTGATCAGGTCTTTTTCTTGTTTTCTTTTTCTACTTGTGGGTTACCTAGTGTTGTTTCCACGCTACTTCCTCTAAGATTCATGTTTGATACTGGGGCAATCCTTGTGTGTTTGTTTTGAGTCAGTTCGTCAGTCCTCTGGACGGTTGGTAAAAAGGCCTTGATGTTCTTGGTAACCCTGGCAATTAACCAACAGTCCTATAGCAAATCTAGTGCTCAACTACATTTTGGTACTTCTCGTTGAAGTATCCCCCCGCTCAAAAAGCTTCAATGGATTCCCTTCATCTCAATTATCCCCCATCCATATCCTACATCTGTCACTCCTACCCCAGCTTATGCATCAGTATCTTTTTGAATCACTCCTCACGCTTAGCTTTAGGGATCCAAAATCCTAGTCTTAGGGATCCACCAATCAAATCAATCCACCAAGCCTCATCCTTCGAGATCCACAATCCTAGTCCTAGGGATCTTCGAAACCCATCTTCCGCCAGTCTGACTCTTTGAAATCCTGTTGCATCAGCTTTATCATTCTATCATCCATCTCCCTATCATGGATTCCTTTTATAGCGCTCCGCTCCTCCATCTCCCCCCCCCCCCCCCAATCCTGGAAAGTCTTAAGCTTGCTTTACTATTGTGCCTCTGATTTCCCTTTATCATTCTCCCATAGTGAGAGTTTGAGCTAATTCAGCCCCTTCTCTTCGCCAACCTGCATCTCAACTCATCTCAATTTCTTGTACTTTTCAAGAAGTCGTCGAGCCTCATTTCTCTCCCCGCCGCCTTCTTGAGGGGGCATCATCTAAGTCTAGTCTCTCCTCTTCTTATCCAAGACTGGGGCAACCTTGTTGCTAAAACATCTTCCTTGTGTCATCTTCATTCAAACTTCTTTGAAATAGTGTTGTTTCAACACTATGTCAAAGAGGGGCAAAATGTAGACACCTAAATTTGATTACATTGCTTTGGTAATATAATTTAGCCATCTCTAAAGGCATCATTAATTAAATTCTTATTTAATTAATCCTTTGACATCCCTAGTTGATTAATTTAATTAATCATCTATAGTCCTAATTGATAAATCAAATAATCTATTATTTATCAATTAAATCCTTTTCTCCTATCTAATTCCAAAAATCCCCATTTATTAAATAAATCTATTTGATAAATGAAATCCTCAAATTCAAAAACCCCTAACCTATCTCTAATCCTCCATTTAGCCTAATCCACCCCATCCACCCATACTAACCAAGCTTAGCCACTAACTCACCCACCCTCATTAATGCCATCCACTTGCACATCTCTAACATCTCTAAGCTAATCCTAAACCCAAGCCTAATCCACCCCCTAATGTTGTCACATTCCTTAAACAAGTTTAAGACTTTCCTAATCCAAACCAAAGTCTCCCCTCAAAAAAACCCAACCACTAAGTCATGAGTGCTCTTACAAAACATAAAGACTCTTACAAGCCCACTCATGACTCTTACACCCATCTTCCACACTCTTCCCTCTTCCACACTCATTCCTCTTACATCCCTCTTACATACCCAACCCCACTCATCATGACTTTAACCAACCCTTTACCCTACCCTCTCACACTCATCCTCCTTGTGACAAGTGTCACCTTCCCATTGGTGCTAAACAAGCACAATCCATGTGCTCTCCTTTGAGTGCATCCTAGCCCTCCTTAAGCCTTCATCCATCCTTGCATCTAAGCCCTCCATCCCTCTACCCCTTAGCCTATAAATTGAATCCCATCCCAAGACATTTCATCAACAATCTTTGAGCTAAAGTTACCATGCTATTTTGAGAACCAAAGCCATCAATCTTACCCTTATAATGCCAAATTGAGAGCTCACAAAGCTACCAATTTGCCATTACCCATCTCCATTGAAGCAACTTTTGAGCATCTTGAGCATACATCCACAGCAAAAGGACACATCTACAGAATCCAGAAAGCATGGAGTGTTTTCTCTTGTGAAGTTTGCACTTCATGTTTGCTTTCTTTGTCTAAGCATATATGTGAATTTAGTTTTTGGTTTGTGAATGTTTACTTTATTTGTTAATGTTCTTTGCATACTAAATCTTGTTCTACACTAACAACTCCCACTACATGTACAATATATGGCCTAGTACATACCATAACATATATCAAGCTTCTTATAGTTGAATCATAAAGTAGCTTAGACACCTTATTCTCCTCTTCTTGTGTCTTGGGACTAATTGCCTTAGTCAACTTCAAATGACCAAGTAAAGGTGTGTTGACAACTTTAGCATTCTCCACAAAGAAATGTTTCAACACCTTTGCAATATAATCAACCTGAGATAATGTCAATTTTCTATTCTTTCTATCTCTACAAATCTTCATACTAAGGATTTTTTTGATGACCCCAAATCCTTCATAGCAAATGAATGTGCTAACTGATCTTTTACCCCCTTAATGTGATCCATGTTAGACCCAGTTACAAGCATATCATCAATATATAAACATAAAATAACGTAGTTTTCATCATCCAACCTCTTAAAATAAATAAAATGATCTGAATGACACCTACTATATCCATGCTCATGCATAAAACTATCAAATTTCATATACCATTGTGGAGGTGCTTGCTTCAAGCCATATAAACTCTTCTTCAATCTACACACTAAGTTCTCCTTACTTTTGATCACAAATCCCTATGGCTATTCCATATAGATCTCTTCATCTAAATCACCATGAAGAAAGGTTGTTTTATAGCAAGCTACTCCAAATGCAAATCTTTAGTAGCCACAATGCTTAAAACAGTGCGAATAGAAGTCATTTTAACAATAAGAGAGAATATCTCATCAAAATTGATGTCTTTTTCTATGAAAATCTTTTTACAACTAACCTAGCCTTAAATTTTTTTTTAACTCCATCCTCTTCTTTTAACCTGTAAACCCATTTAGTCCATAAATCCCTTTTACCTAGTAAGAAACTTGCATAAATCCCAAGTCTTATTTTCCAGCAAAGAGTCTATTTCGTCTTTCATTGCAGACTCCTGTTGACTCTTAGTATCCACCTATGCAACTTCATCATAACATTTAGGTTCACTAGCATTAGTAAGTAAAATAGAATACAAAGAAGGGAAAAACAAATTTGGAGGTCTACTTAGCCTTGTTGATCATCTAACATTCACTAGGGTGTGGTATTTGTTATTGTGGTTGTTGCAGATCATGAGGAACTGTTGGAACATCATCTTTTGGAGTATCGGCTAGTACTACATAATCATTTTCTTTCTTCTCATGTTGTTGCAATAGATCTTTGTACAACTCTTTCTCATTGAATATGACATCCCTGCTTCTTACAATTTTATAATTTGTAAAATTCCAAAGCCTGTAACCAAATTCATCAATGTCATATCCAAAAAATACACATTTCTTTGACTTAGCTTCCATCTTGGTTCTATTTTCATAATCTATATAAACAAATGCTTCACAAGAAAAGGTTTTGAGCAAAGAATAACTCACCTTCTTACCAGTCCATGCTTCCTTTGAAATACCATAGCCCAAGGGAGTAGAGGGACCTCTATTAATCAAATATATAACAGTATTGATAGTCTTCGCCTACATGTTCAAGGGCAACCCTACATGCAACCTCATGCTTCTTGCATGATCCATTATAGTCTTGTTCATGTGTTCAGCCACTCCATTTTTTTATTGAGTCCTTTGAATAGTTTTATGTCTATGAATACCATTAGCAGAGCAATAATCTGTCTACAAGTACCATTAGCAAAGCAATAATCTTCAAATTCATGATTGTAATACTCACCACCATTCTCAAACCTGGGATATTTTAATTTCTTACCAGTCTCATTTTCAATCAAGTATTTCCATTTCTTAAAAGTTTGAAATACATCATATTTTTTTCTTAGGAAATAAACTCATACTTTTCTAGTTGCATCATCAATAACTGTAACATAATAATGAAAGCCACCAAGGGAAGATGCCTAAGCTGGTCTCCATACATCTATATGTACAAGCTCTAATCTCTCATTTTTATTTTCCTTCCTAGTCTTCACAAAACTCACTCTCATTTGTTTTCCATACACACAACTTTCACATAAGTCCATATTAACACATTTTAGACCTAGTAAAAATTTCTTTGAGCAAAGTACTTTCATATTTTTCTCACTCATGTGCCCAAGTCTATTGTGCCATAGTGTTGTATTAGAATTTACAACACTATTTGTTCTCCCTGCTCAATTGCAACAATTGTTCATGAATATTCATTTTTTTTCTGAAACAATCAAAGTAGAAGGAACAATATGATTTGTACAAAGATATAAGGTGCCTACTTTCACACTTTTTGCTACTACAATGGAACCTTTTGAAATCTTCTAATTTTTATCATTAAAAGTAACTACACAACCCTCGTCACCTAGTTACCTTACTCAAATTAAATTCCTACTTAGCCTTGGGACATGTCTTACCTCATATAGTAGCCAATGATTTTCATTTTGCAACTTAATCTTAACTTTTCCTTTGCCAACGATCTGATAGGGCTCATTATCCTCCAAATAAACAAGCCAAAAATCCCCTTCAACATAATCAATGAAATAACCTCTATGAGGTGTAGCATGAAATGAAGCACCAAAATCTAAAACCCATGAATCATCAACACTTTCTAAAGATAGAAGCAAAGCATCCTCTTCAGATTTGTTACTTACCACATTTGTCTTTGTGTTCCCTTCTGGTTTATCTCCTTCATTATTCTTTTGAGTCTAGCAATCTTTCATCTTATTTCCTGGTTTACAATAGTACCAGCAACCTCTTCAACCTCTAGATTGAGACCTCTTCCCCTTTGACTTTCCTCTCAATTTTTCATGATTTCCAGACTTATTTCCTCTCATTCGCTCTACCTCTATTTTGTGTGTTCAAAGCACTTTGTGATGTAGATCCACCTCAGGTTTTCCTATCAGTTTCCTCACTCAAAATAATACCAATCACATCATCATATTTTAGAGTGTTAGATCTAGAAATAGAATTACTCACAACCCTTGCCAAGTCATTCCAGCTTTTAGGCAAAGAACACAAAATCAAGAGAGCCCTAATTTTTTCATCAAAATTAATACCCACAAAAGATAATTGACTAGTAATAGTATTAAATTCATTTAAATGATCTACAATAGATACACCTTCTGTCATCTTCATATTAAATAAACACTTGATCACAAATACATTATTTGAAGTGGAGGGCTTTTCATACAAGTTCACTAGGGTTTCCATCAACTCTTCAAATGTCTTTGCTTTTGTAATGTTAAATGTCACTAACGATGCCAGGCATAACTGAATGCTTCCAAGTTTCTTTCTATGTAAAATCTCTCATTCCTCATCTATCATAGTTTCTTGTTTCTTGGATTTTCCTTTCAATGGCTTCCATAAGTCCTAATAAAGATAGTTCTCCATTTGCATCTTCCATAACTAAAAGTTATGCCCATTAAAATTCTCTACCTTTAGCTTACCCTCATCTGCCATTGCTCTCACTCAACTGTGAGATTCCCATTCAACTATGAGACCTTCCTATAGAGGATCACTATTTTAAAAAATGACAATGGTTTGACTAAAAAAAATTTTAAAAAATGATGATCGTCTACCTCTGATACCACTTGTTAGGATTAACCTCAAATAAAAATAACAGTTACATGTAAATATAACTAATACCAAAAAAAAGTAGATCACATAAACGAGAACACAAGACACCAAGATTTAATGTAGTTCAACCAATCCTTGGGCTACATCCACCAACATCAAGTCTAATATTATTATTATCCAGTGATTATAATCTACGATCCCTTATAGCTCAATATTACTGCAAGAAGCTACAATATCACCATTACATTATGAAATCCCTAACCCTAAGCCTGTTTATACAAGATTTTTACCACTTACAAAATTAGGCTAGAATAAGTCATCTAATAGGAAAACAATAGCTAATGTCTTTTGCATTATAAGAGCATTTCTGACTTCAGGGGCACTACCCCTGAAAAACCCCACGAAGGCATTGCCCCTTGACCCCACCCTATACTATGATAGGGAGTGCACCTAGGGTGTTGCCCCTTGACTTCATCTTGGGGGCACTGCCCCCAAACCCCCATAGAAATAATATGGGGAGAAAACTATGTCGAATAAACCTCTGAGTCTTATTAGGCTCCATATCACAACACTTAGAAAATAAGCATGTCTCAAAAGTAGGATCAAGATAGAATAAGTTACCTCTTGTTTACATTCTTGTTCCAATCAAATTACCTTCATCATCAAATATCTTGAGTTTTTTGTTCTGAATTTCCAACTTGTGACCTGAGTTATCCAACTGTACAACACTCAAAATATTGTACTTTAGTCCTTGTACCCAATATGCATCATCAAATATGATCTTTTCATTCCACATTATTTATCCCCTACCTTTTACTTGATATGGAACATCATTACCTAGCTTAATAGTTCCACCATCATCAATTTCTTCAAATGTATCAAACTTACTTAGATCACCATTCATGTGATGTGAGAATCTACTATCAATAATATTTGAGTAATTCTTTCTAATATGTGAAATAAGGGCAGTTTCACTTTCATACCTTTCTCCATTGGGAACTTATTTGCTTGTAACATATACGATCTCAACTATTTCCTTGTCATCATGAATATTGGACTTAGTGTGTTCTTCTTCATAAATGTAGCATGACTTCTTCCTTTAATCTTTGTAATCTTTTTTCTTCCTGTACTTTAGTATTTCTTGTCATTTTTATGACTCTTACTTCTCTTAGGATATTTAGTAGCAAAAGGACCAACCTCATTACATTTGAGAAAAATCAGGGGTAATTTACTTTTATATTTATCTTTGGCTCTTGTCAACCTTCTTGTAAGAAATGCTTCAAGTTCATCTAGATCATCCTCATATTTTGATTCACTTTCTTCCTTACTTCCCTTCTCTCTCTTGGAACTTCCAATGGTTAGTGAAGATTTAAAATCATTTCCAACCATAACCATATTATTGTCATAATTTCTCAATTCAAATGTAGACAACTGAGAAATTAAATTGTCAAGTTTCAATACATTACCAAGAATATATCTCACATTAAAAATAGCCTAAATAGGCAAAAGATTCCTAAAAACTTTACTTACAATTTTAGAATCATTGATAACTCCTCCAAAATATTTGATTGCACTCACAATTTATTTTATTCGATGGATATTGTGTAGCATTTCACCTTCTTTCATTCTCATGGCATCATACTTTCCTCTAAGACTTTCAACTTTATTTCTCCTCACATTATCATCTCCTCCATGTACTAGTGTTAGCCTATCCCACATCTATTTGGCAGTAGTGCAAACCTTGATATCATCATACTTGACATTGTTGAATGTAGATGCAATCTCAATCATTTGGCTATTGTGATTTCTCTTTTCATTTATTTTCTCCATTTCAGAGGACCAACAGGAATAGTATATTCATGTTCCAACCAATTTGTGACATTATCTCCAATTCTAGATAGATGTAGCTTCATTTTTTCTTTCCATGATGAGAAATTCTCCTCGTTCAATTTTTGTACCTCTCTTATACTTTTTTAAAAAATATTTAGCTCAAGTTCCTTTAAACTTCTTCCTCCAAGCACTATGCTCTGATACCAATTGTTAAATAACTATTATCTACAATTCATTCAAATAATCTTAGTACCAACCAACATTCATAATCATCATAAAATTTCACTCGGTGAATTCACTCAATTTCACAATTAACTCATTCAATCACTTTACTAGAAATTATTTGTTCATTATTTTGTTTTAACAAACTAACAATAATATCACTTAGTTATTATTGACCATAAATGTAGTTGTTACCGAGTTGTAGTAAAATGAAAATAACATGAAAACAAACTTACAACATAACAACATTAACACATTTAACACTAATATTTAATATGGAAACCATGTTAAGGGGAAAACCATCTAGAACTGATAACCCAAAAAATTTCACTTTTATAAAGTGAATTCTATTAGGAGCCAACCTTTTAAAAGGTTTACCTACACATTGTTAATGTGACCTTGTTAGAGGATTCAACCAAAATTTCATCTAGACCTCATCACTCCTTGATCTTGTCTAAAGATTGGGCAGCTCTAAAGGACTTACAAACACCACTAATCGATTTTACCATATAGAATTTTATAGATTTTTTTAGGTCCACTCGGTCTATATGAATTTTTGCTAAAATGATAAAAAAAGTAATTGTGTAAAAATGATCTATTTATGTATAGCACTACCTTGCTTGTTCAAACCTCCTTTCAATTTGATCTTCTTTTAATCTTCCACTCTAATCTCTTTTCTCTTTTCTCTTGAATGGTTGATTCCCTCATTCAACTCTGCTCCGTTCTCTTTGTTCAACTATCTTCTTTCCCCTTCACATTCATTATAACCTTAGCATCTCTTAATTAGCTTTCAACCAGCAATATAATCAGCAATAGCAACAACCTAGAAATATCTTGAACCTCTTCCTAAATAGTTGTCTCTACACTTCTAGATTCTTCCATTTATTTCCTCTTAATCACAATTGTCGATCTCAAATGCAATGTACTTAACCACATAGAAAATAAAACTTTTCATAGAACATTGTGTTATTCCTTATTATTCTTTAATCTCCATCATCAAGTCCTTATTAAATTTTTCTAGTACTAAAACTTTGACTCATTCCTTTGACTACCTCAAACATTCTATATTTCCATCAAAAATTAGCCTTCGATTCCATCTTTACAATCTTATTCTTCTAGCTATTACTCAGTGAACATAACAATTCACTCGGGTAATATCATACTCAGTTAATATTAGACTCTCTTGGGAAATACTAAATTTCCCTCTTGCTTTGTCATTTTCTCGATGAATATTATAGTCACTTGGAAAATATAGTATTCCTTCTTTAACCTTGTTACTTGGTTAAGCTTGTGTAGCTCAATATATTACAATATTATATGATTGTAAAATAATCAAACCATCATTACATTATTATTGTCCAACTTCTTCAAGTGCCTATTGTATATCATACTTATCAACTCTGTCTCAAACATACTTTCTTCAAATCCTCTTCATCAATCATAATGGCATAACACGTTAATGAGTTAGCATAATATATAGCCTACTAAGACTTGACATGAATAACAACATAACAACTAATATGACTCTTTTAAATACATTTATAGCATTACCGATTATATTATCAGTTGGGACTAACATCCACTTCCTTGGTGTTGGATGTACGGTGACACTAAATTTTTTTATAATAATATACACATCATCGATGCATCTCCAAATCTTGAAATAAATCAAGTTATACAATAAGAAAGCTTTTAAATCTAAGTCCATGGCTTTCAACTAGTCGTGAAGTGCATCTCAAAGAAAATTTGATTTCTATGATGGGACTCATATGATGAGGTAAAATAAAATTTTCTTGTCGGGTAATGAGATTTGTTGATTCCTACTTCCTTTACTTGTCATCTTGAAAGTGGATTTGTACCATGTTCTTTGCATCAGAATGTCCCCTAGAATCAAATGTTAGCAATGCTAAACATCTATTGGTGGAATCTCTTCCTCAAACATTTGTAATTTTCATGAATTGAAATCACTTACAAAGTAAATATATTAGTTGATGCACTGCCTTGAAGGCTTATTTGGATAGCATCAAAACCTTTTACACTCTCTTCTATTTTTTTTAATCCTCCCCATGGGTACAACAATGAACACCCCTTCTATTGGTGGAATCTCTTCCTCAAAAATTTGTGATTTTAATGAATTGAAATCACTTACAAAGTAAATATCTTAGTTTATTCTCTACCTTGAAGGCTTATTTGGATAGCATCAAAACCTTTTACACTCTCTTCTATTTTTCTCAATCCTCCCCATGGGTACAACAATGAACACCCCTTTAATCATGTTGTGGCTCTTCAAAATTAGATAGTTGAGATAATTAATATCCAATTACTTTTACCCTATCTACTTGTGACTTCCATTATGAAATCATACAATAAAATGATATCCCTACACCAGTTATCTGAGAATAGTTGCTTGACATATTACTTTCACACTATGCAATCCCTAATTGGATGATTGTATTATTTTTTCTTTGTTGTTGATTATTAATGATATTAAACTACGAACACTTCTCTTAGGTATGCTAGATAAGAAATTATATTCTATGAACTAGTAACTAATAGAATATAAGCTTCCATGAATATATTAACATCATTGCATTGATAGTCCTGGGTCAACTGTAAACTTAACCCAAAGGGTCCTCATTACTGATGCAAAAAAACTCATTCGTGTTCTTAATATGACATTGGGATAATAGGTACAAAAATGTTTTGAAATTCCATTCAATGAAATAAATTAATACTTTTCTCCCTCAAAGTAATACTAGACTTTCCTCCTTTGCCATTACTATTGAAGTCAATGTATGGGACCCTTCAATATCCTTAATATTTGGAATCTTTAAAATCATAGTATTTGCTACCATCATTCCTTGCATTAGGAGACAAAATTTATCCTCTAATTTGTGTGATTGCATTTTTTCTAGTTTCCCATCATCAATGGTCATTTAGTTGCTTCTAATTGTAGAGAAGCTTCAATGTGACCGACAATCTTGGGTGATATGAATCTTCTAAAATTCTTTGATGATGTTTATTTAATATGGAGTTGTAAAATCCATACTCCACCCAATATAAAGATAAAGTTATAAACTCTTCCTATCTTCATCACCTCAATATTTTCCAAAACTCAAAATATGACGTATTAGATTAACATGTCTAGACGTGGATTTTGTGGCCCGAGTTTAGTAAGATCATTTCTATTAGCTCTCCTTTCTTCTTTTCCATTTTTGGTGTAATTAAATATTCACTAATTACACTTACTTAATCTTACTTAGGATAATTCATTTCATAGTAGTTTGTGATTGAGACACTTAGGAGTTTGCACCTCAATTAAACACATGGTGTAGGAGAATTCAACTCTGGGTAGTTATAGTTGTTATCTCATTCCACCTTCAGTGCACTTATCACATTATCATCCTCATCATTGCACATACTTCATTGCATAATGGAGGATAATCCACCTTTGGTGGACATGTGATTCCACCTTGTGTGGGTGATAGCTCATCTTCTCCTTATCATTGTCTCTTATCACCTCTCTTATATAAGAAGGCCTATTATGTACATTTCAAATCAATCCATTGGACGTTAATCAAGTCCATTATCAATAACAACATTCTTGCATCTTCATGCAATTTTCTTGTCAATCTCTTGTGGAGTTATCTTGGTCTTTCATTTGATCATGACGGTGTTGTAGACTCACCTAAAACTCTAACATGGTATCAGAGCTCTCATGGTGTGAAGACCTCTTCACAAGAAGTGCAATCTTGGCTTGACTTATTGTTAGTGCAGCATTGGAAATTTGGACATCACAATTTAGAGGAGATTTTGGGAGTCCTATTTTGTGACCTTTTATTGCATGTGAAAATTGAAGCTTGTTGGAGCAAATTAGAGGTTGGCATCATATAGAGGAGGTCCAAAAACTCATAAATCAAATTTTGTTTCATCCAAACTAGACGAAGCCAAATCTAGAGCCTTTGATTTTTGAAGGTGCGGCGGCAGCAATTCAAAAATAATAATTTCAGAGGCAATTTTCAAACAGCGATATCTCTCTCATATGGACTCCTTTTTCTGAGCAATTTTTTTTGTTTTGCTGTAGAATTTCACAATCTACACAATGGCATAGGTGATTGGGATCTCTGTCTCTGAATTTTTCTGAAAATTGCAAATCCCATTTTTTGCACCTATCAAGGCTCTATTTGGGCACATTCAATAACATTTTCAGGTGCAATTTTTTTTTTAAATGCATGATTTTTTCTCTACTTTCCAGATCTGTAATCAAATTTTAGTGATTTGGAGTGGGCATATCACTTTCAGAAATAGTTCTTTTTTGGCTATATTCACACTTGCTGAATACTTGGATAGCAATTTTCATAATTGAATCATTCATTTGAAGGATTTATCAGGTTGTTTTAATCATTCTTTAATTCATTATGGATTTTTAAAAATTTCCATTGATCACTCCATATAACTGTCATGAATGGAAATAAGCAGTTTCTAATCAGTTGATGAGTATTGGATTGCTTAGAATGATTCTTGGATAGGATCTAGAACCAACTATAGGTGTTGCAAGAAGAAAGAAATGGTTTGATAGAAGGGATAAAGCACTTGGCTCTCTTAAATCTACCATCTCCAATGATTTTCTATATCATATTACATTCTGCACACATCCTCATGATGCCTAGACAATATTGGAGGGAATCTTTGGTAAACCTGATAGAATAAGAAAATTTAAATTGGAGAATGATCTTATAAGTCTAAGTCCATGTGATTGTGATAATATTCAGGACTTTTTCTCTAAGTTCAATTCCATTAGATTGGAGCTTTCTAATTGTGGCATTACTAAAGATGATGAGAAATTGATATTATCTATTCTTTTCAAGCTAGGTATAGAATATTCAATCTTTGTTTCCACATTCTATTCTACTATGAATGCTCTTGGTAGTGCATACAAAATGCCTTCTCTTGATGAATTTGCAGCTCAGCTCACAAGGGAACAAGCAAAGTTAGCACACATGGGTCAATTGAAGCCTTTAAAGCATCAAGCATTGGTTGCAAATGACTCCTCTCCAAAGGCTTCCAAAGGAAAGGGAAATGAACAACACAAGGATCCTAAGCAACATGATAAAGGTGATGACTCTCCTTCACATCATAATATTGGGTCCAAGTCCTCTTCAAGAGAGGAATTATATAAAAGAAAGAGAGGTAAATGTGCTTATTGCAAAAAGTTAGGACATGATGAGCATAAATGTTTCCATAAGAACATTGATGAGCTTACTCACATTCTTCAAAAGAACAATATCCAATTGCCCTCATCAGTGTCTTCTCCTTCTTCTCAATATCAGGTAGCTACTACATCTACATCATCATCTACAGAAAAAGGACAAGCACTCATTGCTTCCACACATCCTGAGCAAGGTAAATGACTTTTTAATTTAGATGTATCACATCATATGGCATCTTCTATGGATATGTTTTCTTCTATTAAGCCTTGTAATTATCCACCTATATTGATGGGTAATAATACATACATGAAGGTTTGTGGGAAAGGTTATATTCCTATGAGATAGGGTACATTTAATTATGTTCTTTGTGTACCATCCTTCACCACTAATATCCTTTCCATTTACCAAATTACTCATGGGGCACAATGTAAAATTGTTGAGTTCACTCTTGATTATGTCTATATTAGGGACATGTAGACTAGAGATGTCATAGCTATGGGAGTTGTTGACCATACCTCACACTTGTATTCTTTTGCACATTTTGTTGATAATGATGATTATATTTATGATGTACCTAACCCTTCATCAAGGGTGAATAATTCATGTGATGAGAACATTAGACACTTGAATCATTTTGTTCTTGAGACAAGTGTTGAACTTCCTACTCCTCCACCTCCTGCTTTTTCAGACATGAGTTCTACTATTCAATAGGATGATCTTTATGCTTTAGATCTTGGAGTGTGGGATGAAGTCCTAGATTCTCTTTTAGAAAAGTCTCATAATGTAGATTTGGTTAATAGATCTAGGGATATTTCTCTTCGAGATACTTCTTCACTTTCATTAGAGATTGGATTTTCCAACTCTTCATGTTCCCTTGATTTTTCACATCTCATAAGTTAGCTTGATGGTGTGAAAAAATCTTTGAGCTTGGAGACACCTATTCAGTCTCTAGAGATGCATACATGGAGAACTTCTTCCTCCTTCCTCACTTTTTACATGGATTGGCTTCTTCATCATTTAATGTATTTATCTCTTCCTAAGGGGAGACATGTTTCTTGTATGCATTGGATTATATTTTTCTTGTAGGTACTCTTCATCTACATTGGAGCTTCTTCATTATGGGGGGATATCATGTCTCCTTATTTCCTTCTTATGGAGGGATCATTCTTTGTATATACATTATGTATGCAATTTTTGGGTGGTCTTGAGTAATCCATCCATCCATGCATCTTGTTTTCATCTCTATTTTTGGAGGAGCATTTTTCCCATGAGGTTTTCTCTCTTTCTCCACTTTATGAGAGATTGTATTTCATGTATTGCTTTGCATATTGTACATGGGTAC
Source organism: Cupressus sempervirens (assembly GCA_028749045.1). Classification (NCBI taxonomy): domain Eukaryota; kingdom Viridiplantae; phylum Streptophyta; class Pinopsida; order Cupressales; family Cupressaceae; genus Cupressus; species Cupressus sempervirens. Next base: position 1,866,577 of record CM053790.1, on the reverse strand, counting down.
CTAAAATGGCCTAGTAGCCAGGACCCATCTTACATTGTGAGTTTAAGTGCATTCCCCTAAGTTGCAATTAAGGGGGCTGGGGTGTTGGTGTAATTAAATATTCACTAATTACACTTACTTAAGCTTACTTAGGAGAATGCATTTCATAGTAGTTTGTGATTAAGACACTTAGGAGTTTGCACCTCAATTAAACACATGGTATAGGAGAATTCAACTCTGGGTGGTCATAGTCGTTATCTCATTCCACCTTTAGTGCACTTATCACATTATCATCCTCATCATTGCACATACTTCATTGCATAATGGAAGATAATCTACATTTGGTGGACATGTGATTCCACCTTGTGTGGGTGATAGCTTATCTTCTCCTTATCATTGTCTCTTATCACCTCTCCTATATAAGGAGGCCTATTATGTACATTTCAAATCATTCTATTGTTAATCAAGTCCATTATTAATAATAGCATTCTTGCATCTTCGTGCAATTGTCTTGTCAATCTCTTGTGGAAGTTATCTTGGTCTTTCATTTGATCCTGGGGGTGTTGTAGAGTCACCTAAAACTCTAACATCCATATTTTATTTTTTCTTATTTTGGCCTCTTGATCTCTACATAGATTCTCTTCCTATATTTTTCTATACTCCTATTCGCTAGTTAGCATGACTGTATACTAGGCCTTCAATTTGATCTACCCATCTTCTCTAATCTTCCTTCCATCTCTATCTAGTTATTCTTGACATTATGATGTTTGATATTTTTGTCAATCATTATGATTTCATCAAATTTAAATGAAAAATCGTTCACCAAAGATCTATAGTAGCAATCGGTTTTTCTTAATGTCCAATTTCCTATTTTTTATTTTTTATTTTTTTGATACATTTGCAGTTAGATACCATGTTGAGAGAAATTACTATTGCAAATATAATAACACTACCATCTTTAATTTTTGTATGTTCCAAGTATAGATCCAAATGCATATATATAGGAGTACAAGAGACATATCTCTATGTTAATCAATATAGGTTATGGAAATTTAATTTCCATTAGACATTATTAACAACAACATCAACAACAATGTGTGTGTATGTGTATGTGTATGTGTATGTGTATGTGTATGTGTATGTGTATGTGTATGTGTATGTGTATGTGTATGTGTATGTGTATGTGTATGTGTATGTGTATGTGTATGTGTATTTGTATGTGTATGTGTATGTGTATGTGTATGTGTATGTGTATGTCTAATTGATGATTAATCAAATGCAATAATGTTTAATCAATAACCATCATGGATTAACTCTAGATCAATTCAATCTGACTGAAGCTACAACATTAACACTCCCTCTTAGCTAGAGAGGATTATTATAGAGCACATTATGCTCTCAATCATATAGAGAGATATCATCTCAATATGATATTCTTGGAATGACATATTTAAGGATATCAACATGTATCCATCAAATCATATATAATATCACTGGTGTTATTTCATCAACAAAAGGTTTCTTCCTTAAGGTTATTGAGGATCAATAATTGATTAGAGAAGGTTTTTTACAAGTCATAGAGATGAGAGGGAACAACCACAAGGCATCATTCTAAGACTTGCTAACTAGTAGCAAAAGGTTAATGTGTAATGAAAACCATTTTATAATGATTCACAACATTTTTCAATATATCAAGAAGTTTTATAAGAACTAAACTACCTTCTATTATTTTTTTAATATTAGTGAACGATTGTCAAGCCTAGAGAAAAGATCAAAAAAATCCCTAGTAGCTTAATCTTCAATCTTTAGCCAAGGCCTATGTGCTTTGAATTGAAACCTTTAGTGGTATAGTTGTCAATAATATTATTTTGATAGTAAAGAGTAGCTACCTTTAACTATAGTTCTATGCAAAAAAGACATGCAACCAATTTCTCTATAGTTGCATCCAAATCCTTGCTAATAACTACATAAGACCATCAAAAAAAATTGGCTAGTTTTTTCCAATAAATACAAACAAACTTAGTAGTACAAAGAGTAGAACTAATCTACCACAAATTCCACCATGTTGTGGGCCTAAGATCCAATTTCCAAATCTACTAATGTGGGCCAGTGTAGGAGGATGACTCAAAAATTGTGTTTTAAGAAAGCAATTGAGTCTGAAAGGAACATGGCAAAGTTGTCTTCTATTCACTTCTAAATTTAATGGGAAAATGATTTGACAAAGAAAATTCAGGCAATGATAATACTAGAAAATTTTGGCTCCAAATGATTAAAAACATTAAGTGGAGATGACGACACAATCAAGTCATTTAAAAAATATGTAAAACCCAAATCAAAAATTATACCAAACAGCTTCCAATTAACAGTGGTTGATATTGGGATAAACCCTAATTTATTGCACATGTAGAACCATACCACACTAACCATCTATCCATTAAAAATTAAAATGTCTTTATTGGAAGCTACCTCAACCATATTAAAATACCCAAACATAAACCAAGTGGCATGTGATAATGAGTGTCCATCTCCAAAGATGAGATTGCTCCACCATCATTGTGAGCATACACATAAGTTATGTCAAAATAATGTTTATCAATTTTCATAGTGTCCATGCTATGAACATAGTTGTACTTGGTACCTTAGAGAAAGAAGGGTGAGAACCCTCTATGTCCAGCTTAAGATCAAAAGAAAAAACTAGAATATTTGGCCAAGTAACACAACATGCCACACATAACAAAAAGGATGCAATCAAAACTTCTTGAAGAAGAAAAAAATCTATTCCAAAATACTTTTGGAAAATATTATGCACGTCATACTTTTGGGAAAGTTATGTTAGACCCTGAGCATTCCATGCAAAAAAATTCATTTTGTAGTATCATTCATTTCATCCTCGTCCTTGGTAGAGGAGAAATAGTTGAGAAATAAATTTGAATCTACAAAAAAGGCAAGGTAAAGATCCTTTGGGCTCACCTGTCATTTTACCAAACATCAATCTTCTATATCAACCCTTCCTAAAGGGTCGCAAGAATGATGTAAGGAATAAAATACACCATAAATCAAGGGTGTTTTCTAAAGTGTGAATACCAATTGTACAAGAAATATATTCACTCTGACTCTCTTCTTGAGAAGCAAGGGTATTTGTGTTATTTCTCTATAAAGTGGGGTTTGGAACACTCTTTATGGAGGGAGAATTTTTTGGCACCTTGAGTCACACAGTCTCAAGAGCTGGTGAAGAGAATGCATAATACAACTTCGGTTGGAAAGCCAAAGTGTGGTTACCTTTAGGGACTACTTTATTCTGCTCATCATCTACATTGGTGGTGTTTAGGGTCAAAGTAGAAACACCCTCCTTGGGAGGAGAGTTGGTTCTTGGATTCGAAAGAGGACAATCCTTAATTTAGTGTTCTACGGATTGGAAACATGTATTGGGTAAATTTAAATACATCATACACTATGAGAAACAATACCCACCAACCTAACTATTAATTGACTCTTTAATGTCTTTGGATTTGAGGATGGGCATGAAAAAAGAGGTATATCTCTCTCCATGCAAACAACCATGCCAAGGGTTTGATATATGCTTTGCAAAAAATCCAACAAGGGAAAGGGAGACCGAATTTTTTTACCAAAGACATAACCTTCATTTTTTTTGTTAGAGATGAAGTCTCTTGACTAAGGCTAAAAGACCAACATAGAGGAATACACAAACTATGGAACATTCTTGTGAAAACCCTCCACATGAGATGGGTACAAAAAAAGCACCCTTGGTCAAATTTTGAAAGTCGTCCAAGCATACCCCATGAGGGGTCCATGCCTTGGCAACCTAATTTTGTAACATGCTTTCAAGAGGAACACAACCCACATTGTAACTTATTAAGGTAATTTTTTCTAACCATTCACAAGCACTATCAAAACTCTTGTACGACTGAAACAACATCTAGGGTAGAAGAATTATTACCACGTAGAAAAATTTCAAAGAAAATTTGTAGGGGTGTTTTCTTGGTGGCCATGATCTCCTAAATGAAAACTCTAGTACTAGTAGAAATTGTATGGATAAAATTGGTTAGATCCATTAAAAAAATCCTGAAAAATTGTATAGTAAATGTGGTATGAAGATATTTATAACCACCCTAAAGATTATAGCCTAGCACAGCATGCCTACCATGACTTTTTAATTTTCTTATATAAAATATTAATGTCTTCTTGAATAAATGGATTTTTTCTTATATATATATATATATATATATATATATATATATATATATATATATATATATATATATATATATAAGTCAAAAAAAAATTGTTTTTATCAATAAAAGCCAATTGCCTGTAATTTATTAATATCAGAATTATTTACAAGAATTGTAGCCACTAAATCTACCCAAGTGGCCTTGGTGTTATAAAGGATTTATGTATTTGAAAAGCATATTAGGGGAAAAGAACAGGGTAAGAAAACCCTTGGTGTAGCCCAGCCGAAGTCTTGTATATGTATATTTGTCTTAAAGAGGGACCTAAAGAAGGCATGCCTTCTTTTACATAGTTTTAAAATTTTACATTAAATTTTATAGTTTTAAAATTACAACATTCATTCCTATCATATTTGGGCATTATGACATGTCCCTTTCAAAATAATAAATTTTGCTAACGCCAATAGAGTCAAAAAGTAAAGTTTTGGGGAAAGGGCCAATTTTTTTGAAGCCAATGGATTAATAAATGTTAAATGTTATAAAAAAATCCTTATTTACCACTCTTGGATGTGAGTTAAAGTTATACAATCTTTTAAAGGGGTTTGGAAGCATTTTGAGCTCAGTGGACTTGATTTTTGCTCATTGATTTGTTGTTCTTTAGAGGCAACTAAACATGTGCAGAAGGAGACTTAAAGAATGGATTTTTTAGGTTTCTAGGAAGGGTAAGGATGGTAATTAGAGGCTCTTCCATGTGTAATATTATGTGGATTTTTTTATTTGTGCCAAACAATGCAGATTTGTGAGTGTTTTGGGTGTGTTGCATGTGTGTTTTTGTAAGAGTTTTGTGTTTTCGGTTGGTCTTTTCATATCAGTTTGGGTTTCTAATGTAGTGAAGCCATTTTAATATTAAAATAGAGTAGAATAAGTTCTTTGGTATGTGATCCTCTTTCTTTGTGAGTTTTGATAGTGGTTTTGGTGTTTCCAGACTATTATAGTGTTATTTTGGAGCCCGATCAGCTTTGTATTTGAACTCCATTTTGGAATCATTTTGTAAACTCTATTGAAAATATGGAAGTTTCATTTCATAGGCCATTATTCTGATAAAAAAATTTAGAAATCTTTACTTTCATATTTATTATTATTATGTGATGTTGTGGAGTTTTTGGCATTGTCTTGAGTATACCCAATTTGGGCATTTAGGAGAAATTTGTACAAGTATTTAAAATTATGGTTGTTAATTTAAAAAAATATTAAGAGTCTTTAAATATGATGAAAAATAAGAAAGGGGACATTTCATTGGTATCATAACTAAGATCTTGCTAGATTGAGGGTTTGTATAAGTTTTCATGTAGATGAATGAAAGAGAAAAGAGATATTTGCAGTGAGAAAAGAATAAAGAAATTTGATCAAACCTCTAGTTGGAAATAAAATTACAAAATCCAAGGATAGAATAATAATTGATGACCCACATGAGATAGCAAAAAAAAATCTTGTAGGACATCCAGAAGACTCAAAGTCAAACAGGGAATGGTTTGATAGAAACTAGAGAAGCTCTATGGTTATTGACAGAAAAACTCCAAGAATGAGAGATGGATCAATTCAAAGGAGCCAAGATATTTGAAACCCACACTCTCTAAATCAACCAAAAAAAAAATCATATAGATGAGCTACCAATACCAAATCCATCCCTTAAACCTATGGAAGAGGCTATAGGAAACTTCATTGCTATGAGGGCTACTTACAATAGCTTAGATGATGACTTTCATAGTTCAAATCCTTTTAAAGAGTATGTGGACTTGATGAACACTTTGATTCCCAAGAATGAATATAGGAGGGAGCAGGACATAAGTGGAAGAGAAATCCAAAATAATGTTAGTGTGGGGTGACTGATCAGGAAAGTACTGTAAAAAAAATTGGGTTGTGGCCGACATTGTGGCTGACGTTGTGGTTGACGTATGGCCAACATGTTGTAACCTTAAAGTGGCAAAAATACTTGTATAAAAGGGCTTAGGGTTAGGTATCTTCTATTATGTGTGATGCAAAAATTGCTTCTTCCAGCGGTATTGAGATGTAAGGGATTATGGATTATAATCACTAAGATCATAATAATATTGGAATTGATGCTTGGTGGACATAGACTAGGGTTTTGGTGAACCATGTTAAATCTTGGTGTCTTGTGTTCTTTTCTATGTGATTTATTATTTCCTAATATTGTTTAATTTTTTTCATGTAATCGATATTTCTATATGTGCTTAAATCTTAACAAGTGGTATCAGAGTGAGGTTGTTTTTTAGTTATCTTCTATAGTGAAGTCTTAGGGTTGAGTGGGACTCTCACAGTTGAGTGGGAGCGATGGCGGACAAGGGTAAGCTGAAGGTTGACAAGTTTAATGGGCAGAACTTTTAGATATTAAAAATTCAATTGGAGGACTATCTTTACGAGAAGGATTTATGGAAGTCGTTGGAAGGAAAAACTAAGAATCAAAGAACTATGACAAATGAGGAATGGGATATTTTAGACAGAAAGGCACTTGGAAGAATTTGATTATGCCTAGCACTATCGGTAACATTTAAATTAAAAAATAGAAGATGACAAAAGAGTTGATAGAAATCCTAGTGAAATTGTATGAAAGGCCCTCCGCTTCCAATAAGGTATTTCTCATGAAGTGTTTATTCGATATGAAAATAGTTGAAGGTGGATCTATTGCAGATCCTTTAAATGATTTTAATACTATTACTAGTCAATTATCTTCTATGGGTATTAATTTTGATGAAAAAAATAGGGATCTCTTGATTTTGTGTTATTTGTCTGAAAACTAGAATGGCTTGGTAATGGCTGTAACTCCATTTATGGATCTAATACCCTAAAATATGATGATGTGATCAGTTTTATTGAGTGAGGAAACTCATAGGAAAACCTCAAGTCGATCTACATCAAAAAGTGTTTTGAATGCACAAAGTAGAGACAAAATGACTCAGAGAGGAAACAATTTCAAAAATCACGGGAAATGAAGAGGAAAGTCAAAGGGGAAGAGGTCTCAATAAAGATGACTGAGAAATTACTGGTACTGTGGTAAACCAGGGCATAAGAATAAATATTGTTGGACTCAAAAGAATAATGAAGGAGATAAACCACAAGGGAACAAGGATGCAAATGTAGTAAGTGAAAAATCCAAATAGGATGCTTCACTTCTGTCTTTAGAAAGTGTTAATGATTCATGGGTTTTAGATTCTGGTGCTTCATTTCATGCTACACCTCGTAGAGGTTATTTTATTGATTATGTCCAATGGGATTTTAGGCTTTTTCATTTGGGAGATAATGAACCCTTTCAGATTGTTGCAAAGGGAAAATTGAAGTTTTAGAAAGGAAATCATTGGCTACTACATGAGGTAAGACATGTTCCAAGACTGAGTAGGAATTTGATTTTAGCAGGGAAACTTGGTGATGAGGGTTGTGTAGTTACTTTTAATGATAAAAAATGGAAGGTTTTGTAAGGTTTCCTTGTAGTAGAAAAAGGTGTGAAAGTAGGCACATTATATCTTTATACAAGTCATATTGTTCCTTCTACTTTTATTGTTTTAGAGAAAAATGAATGTTCAGGAACAATTGTTGTAGTTGAGCAGGGAGAGCAAATAGTTGTTGTAGATTTTGACACATCACTATGGCACAACAAACATGGGAACATGAGTGAGAAAGGTATGAAAGTACTTCATTCAAAACAAATTTTACCAGGTCTAAAATGTGTTAATATGGATTTTTGTGAAACTTGTGTGTATGGAAAATAAAAGAGAGTGATTTTTGTGAAGAGTGGGAAAGAAAATAAAAGTGAGAGATTAGAGCTTGTGCATACAGATGTATGGGGACCATCTCAGGTATCTTCCCTTGGTGCCTCTCATTATTATGTTACATTTATTGGTGATGCAACTAGAGAAGTATGGGTTTATTTCCTTAGATAGAAATTTTTTGTATTTACAAATTTTAAGAAATGAAAATGCTTAGTTGAAGATGAGACTAGTAAGAAATTCAAATGTATCAGCTCTAATAATGGTGGTGATCATTGTAATCATGAATTTAAAGATTATTTCTCCACTAATGGTATTCATAGATAGAAAATTGTTTCAAGGAATCTCTAGGAAAATGGAGTGGTTGAATGCATGAATAGGACTATAATGGAGCGTGCAAGGAGCATGATGTTGGATGCAAATTTCTCTTAAACATGTGGGCAGAGGCTATCAATACTACTATATATTTGATTAATAGAAATCCATCTACTCCTTTGGGTTGTGGTATTCTAGAGGAAGCATGGACCAGTAAGAAGGTGAGTTATTATTTTCTCAAAACCTTCGATTGTGAAGCATTTTCTCATATAGATTCTAAAAATAGAACCAGGGTGGAAGCTAATTCAAAGAAATGTGTATTTTTTGGAAATGGCATTGATGAATTTGCTTATAGGTTTTGGAATTTTGAAAATCATAAAATTGTAAGAAGCAAGGATGTCATATTCAATGAGAAAGTGTTATACAAAGATTTATTGCAGCAATATGAGAAGAAAGAAGATGATTATGTAGTGTTGGATGATGCTCCAAAAGATGATGTTCCAGCAATTCATGATCTACAATAACTGCAACAACAAATACCACACACACCAGTGAATGTTAGATGGTCAACAAGGCTAGATAGACCTCTAGAAAGATATTCTCCCTCTTTGTACTCTATTTTACTCACAGATGCTGGTGAACCTAAATGTTATGATAAAGCTGCGTAGGTGGATACTAAGATTCAGTAGGATCTTGCAATAAAAGATGAAATGGACTCTTTGCTAGAAAATAAGACATGGGATTCATGTAAGTTGCCTACAGGTAAAAGGCTTTATAAAATAAGTGGGTTTATAGGTTGAAAGAAGAGGATGTAGGTAAAAAAAAATTTAAATCCAGGTTAGTTGTAAAAGGATTTGCATAGAAAAAAGGCATTAATTTTGATGAGATATTCTCTCCTATTGTTAAAATGACTTCTATCTGTATTGTTTTAAGTATTGTGGCTACTAAAGATTTTCATTTGGAGAAGCTTTATGTTAAAACAATCTTTCTTCATGGTGATTTGGATGAAGAGATATATATGGCTCAGCCACATGGATTTGAGGCCAAAGTTAATGTACAAATTTAAGAAAATTGTATATGGCTTGAAGCAAGCACCTCAGCAATGGTAACTAAAATTTGACAATTTTATGCATGAGCATGGATATAGTAGATGTTATTCTAATTTAGATCACTAGATTTACTTTAAGAGGTTGGATGATGATAGCTACATTATTTTATGTTTATATGTTGATGTTATGCTTGTAGTTGGGTCTAGCATGAATCACATTAAGTGGTTAAAAGAATAGTTGGCATGTTCATTTTTTACGAAGGATTTGGGGGTAGCAAAACAAATCCTTGGTATGAAGATTTGTAGAGATAGGAAGAATAGGCAATTGACATTATCTTAGGCTGATTATAGTGTGAAGGTGTTACAATTTTTCTCAATGGAGAATGTTAAAGTTGTCAGCACACCTTTACCTGGTCATTTGAAGTTGACTAAAGAGATGTGTCTCAAGACACAAGAAGAGGAGGATAAGATGTCCAATGTACCTTATGCTTTAGCTGTAGGAAGTTTGATATATGCTATGGTATATACAAGGCTAGATATTACACATGTAATGGGAATTGTTAGTAAGTATATGAGTCATCTAGGGCTTGAGCATTGGAATGTTGAAAATGGATTCTCGGATATTTCAGAGGAACATCCAGTAAGTGTTTACATTTTGGGCACTCTACTACTGATTTGCAAGACTATGTTGACTCATATTTGGCAGGGAATATTGATATCAAGTGGAGTACTACAAGTTATATGTTTATTGTTGGTGGGGCAACAGTGACTTGGGTTTCTAGGTTACGTAAGCTTAATGTTTTATCCACTACATAGGTATAGTACGTTGCTGCTACATAGGCATCCAAGGAGATGATATGGCTTCAACTCTTTCTAGAAGAATTGGGACACCCTAAGAGGGATAATTATTTTTTTATAGATAGTCAGAGTGTCACTGATCTTGCAAATAATTTTTCTCTGCATTCAAAGACAAAACACATACAATTGTGGTACCATTTTATTCGGTCAATTTTGGATGAGGGCCAAAAAGTTTGACAGGATACATACCGATGACAATCCAACGAATATGCTTACAAAGGTAGTGACAAGGAAGAATTTGAAATCCTCTTCAACTTTGATTGGTCTTGTAGACTAAATAGAATAAAAGAATAGTAGAATCCAAGGTGGTTTGATCCAGTGGGATTCCCATGTGGTAGCGATATTGCTATAGGATCAATCTCCAAGTGGGAGATTGTCATTTAGTGTAGAGTCTGATTAGTCCCCAAGTATGATTGATGTATGGATGACATGTTGTAATCCTAAAGTGGAAAAAATACTTGTATAAAAGGGCTTAGGGTTAGGTATCTTTTATTATGTGTGATGCAAAAATTTCTTCTTGGGGTGATATTGAGTTGTGAGGGATAACAGATTATAATCTAATTGTAATTACTGGATTGTAATAATATTGGACTTGTTATTTGGTGGATGTAGCCCAGGGTTTGGGTGAACCATGTTAAACATTGGTGTCCTGTGTTATTTTCTGTGTGATTTATTATTTCTTGATATTGTTTATCTTTTGCATGTAATTGATATTTTTGTCTGTGGTTAAATCGTAACAAATAAAATAAGAAAATTTGCAGCACCTACATTTATTGAAACAAACAAAAAAAATTCTAGAGCATGACTACAAAAATGACAGACCCTCTTCAGTCTTAACCCCATGAAGGAGAGTGATGTTGTTTAGTTTGAAAATCTACACATGGAAGATGCATCCTATGATTGGTGGTATTAAGGAATGACTGCTCAAGTTCATGATTAGGTAGCTATATTTAATGAGTTTAGTCAAAGAGTGATAGATAGATTTGATCTCAAGGATGATGAAGAGTACTTCAAAGAATTATCAAAGTTGAGACAAACTAGATCTGTTAATGAGTATGTAGAAGAATTTCAAAAGTGGTTGTTATGGTACCTGATATGAGTGTCAAAAGGAATGTTTATCTTTTTCTTGGTGGTTTGGAAGATTCAGTTAAGGGTTTGTTTAAGGCTTCATCACCATCAACCTTACATGAAGCTATCAAAAAAAGCTTGCAACTTGAAACGTGTGTGTCAATGAAACCAATCGCTAATTTAAAAACCCAAATCTTTGGTAACATAAGGGAAAAGTTTAGAAAATGAATCTTCCAACACCACCACCAAAGAATATGATAGATGAAACAAAAACAAAGGTAGATGAAGAGACTAAGAGTGAACTACAAAGCAAAAAGTTGTGTTTCATTTGCAGAGAGCCTTGGGTTCCAGGACACAAATGTTTGGGGAAAGGTCAAGTGCACTATATTGAGTTTTATTTAGAATCTAATTTGGATGAGCATGAGGAATTCCATGACACTAAGGAGGAAGAAGAAGAAAAATAAAAGAAAATGAAATCATCAAGGATGACAATTTGGCAGCATTATTAGGAGTCCCAAGATACCATCCCTTTTGACTTCAAGGGGTATTAGCAAGGAAAACGTTGATAATTCTTCTTGATAGTGGGGAAACTCACAACTTTATAGATGAGGGATTTTTCATGAAGAAAGGGATTAAAGAAAAAGATTTTGAGGAATTCAATGAACTATAGTTGACAGATTCACTATGCCTTGCACCCAAGTGGTGAAACAACTTAGGATGACTTTAGGATATTATGAGCTATGCAATGACTTTTATGTTGATGGCATTAGGGAAACAAATCTTGTATTGGGTGTTTAATGGTTGCACTCTATTGGACGCTATTACATGAACTTTCAAACTATGGAGTTCAAATTCCACTCCAATGGGAAAGAGGTCTTATTGGGAGGCTTATTGAATGAAGCACCTAGGGTGGTCACTACAAAGAGGATAAGTAGCATGGGCAATGGGAGTCATAATTCACTCAACAAGCTCTTCAAAGAATCAAGGTAATTTCCATTTTGAAATTCAAAATATTCTTGATAAGCATAGTATAGTTTTCAATGATTTTCCTCCAAGATTACTATCGAATAGAGGTTTTGAGCATGTTATAGAGTTAGAATAGGGTGCAAAACCAGTTATAACTACTCCATACCACCATCCAAGGGGTTATAAGGAGGAAATATAAAAGACTATTAAGGAACTCTTGAATATGGGATTCATAAGGCCTAGCTCTAGTCCATTTACATCATCTATGATGCTTGTCAAAAAAAAGGATGATATAATGAGAATGTGTATAGACTACAGGGCTCTAAAAAAGAAGACCATCAAGAATAGGTATCCCATACCACACATAGATGAACTTCTTGATGAGTTACATGGTGTTGTATACTTTTCAAAAATTAATTTAAGGTTAGGTTACCATCAAATCTATATGAGGAAGGAAGATGTAGAAAAGGCTTCTTTCAAATGTCACTATGGGCACTTTGAATTTCTTGTTATGCCATTTCAACTCACTAATGCACTAGAAAAATTCCAATCTTGTATGAACAAGGTATTCAAAAAGCATCTTCAAAAAAAAAATTTGGTGTTCTTTGATGTTATCTTGATTTAGAGTAAAACATTGAAAGAACATCTAAAGCACATAACATTGTTGTGGGAATCTTGGAGCAACAATCCTTTTATGCTAAGTTATCTAATTTTGAGTTTTATTTCACTAAGATACTATATTTGGGACATATTATAATCTCTAAAGGAGTATAAGTTGATCAACAAAAAATTCATGCAATTTTGGATTGGCCTCTACTTACCAATCTTACATAGTTGAGAGGTTTCTTCAAGTTGTGTAGCTACTATAGGAGATTTTCCAAAATATTTTCTCATCTTGCTTCCCCCTTGGCTGATTTGACAAAGAAAGGAGCCTTATTTGGATAGAAAAGGCACAAAAAATATTTGATAAGCTTAAAGAAGAAATGGGTTCATGCTCCGTGCTTGCAATTCCATATTTCTCTTTACCTTTTGTTGTTGAATATGATGCTTCCAGAGAAGGTATAGGGGCTTTCCTAAATCAAAGGGGACATCCAATGGCATTTGAGAGTAGAAAATTGAATCAATTAGAGAAATATTATTTCATCTATGAAAAAAAAATGTTAGCAATCATGCATACACTCTATAAGTTTAGACAATATTTGGCATGTGGGAGATTCATCGTAAAGACAGATCATAATAGCCTCAAGTTCTTCTTAAACCAAAGGGATTTGAATTATCTTCAAAAAAAAGGGTGAGAAAAGTGAAAGCTTATGATTTTGATATTGAATATATAAAAGGAAAGAATAATGTAGTTATTGATGCTCTCTCAAAGAAGCTCACTTTGTGTTTCTTAACATCTATTTATGTTGATTGGAAAATCTCCATATTTTCATAATATGCTAAAGATCCCTTTGCTACCAGGATTTTGGATGAGTTGGTGGATGATAGTAGGTACAAGTTTTTTGATGAGCTAATTTAGTACAAGAATGGGATGTTCTTAGTGCCAAGATCAAGGATTAAGGAAATGATATTGAGGGTCTTTCATGAGACACCATTGGCTCGTCATCAAGGATATTTCAAGACATACAAGCAACTTTGAGAGCACATTTCATGGAAGGGTATGAAGGTCCCCTCCAAGGAATCCAAAAGAAATTAATCTAAAGTTTCACTATTTTTGACAAACTTTTTTTTAAGTTAAAGATGATAACTTAACAACAACAATTATAACATAGTGGAAGCAAATAATATTCACATAAGAACATACCATAAAATAGATTACAATTCTTAAGGGTCCCATGATGTTGAATCACATTTAAGTTTAATTAATAATAAATCTAATATATAATAAATCCACATCAAATAATAATATACTATTATGAAACTATTTAAATAATATACAATTATATATAATGCCACTTGGCAACAAATAGAATGCAAAATCATCCACTATACAGGTCACAAGATATGAAAGGCTGAAATAATATACATCATGAAATAAATTACATCATCTATTAAGATCTTATGAAATCAAATACAATACACTAAGTATAAGCATCCATCATAGAAATACAAGAATAGATAGAAAGGAACATATGTACAAACACATCCAACAGCAGCATCTGATGGTCGGATCTCAATGGTATAAGAAAAAGCACTACCACTTGACCTTGTGGAACTCAAAAAGGTCCACTCCCACCACACTAAGCAGATAGTCTCAAATCCCAAACAAGATGTTAATCTCAAAAATCAAAGTAATATCTAGGTCAAGGAAAACCCTAAAGGTAATCTAACTCAAAGGTTCCAAGATAAGTCAACATCTAAACCCAAAGGCAAACATAGAAACGTAGGGAATCTACTATGCAAGCGGGCAAGTTTCATCACATGAATCAATGCTAGAGTTATGCTGGTAGTCTAACTTGACCCCAGCCCCCTAGTGACTCTATGCGGCACTAGTATCCTTTTGTACTGACAAGGCATAGCAATGATGCATGGTCGCAACCAAGCGTCCTCTCTACTCCCATCCTAGTCTATGCTAGCACTCTAGGCATGGGTGAGGAAAGATAAAGACTCTTATTAGGTTCATTTTAATCCCCTTTAATGTAGTGTTTTCACTTATTAAACAACTTACAATGGGTTACCCTAGCAGCCACTTTGGGCCCTAGCCTCCATTGCAAGCCCCTTTCTGACATTACATATAGATAACCTACCCTAAACTCATAAAATCACAAATCAAAGAATCATAGTATTCCCCTCAGTCCTATACAAGTGATTGAAAAATATCAAAAGATAATTCACAATAACTCATCAATTCTTTACAAGCAACTGGAAAGCATCCCAAAAATACTGATCGAAGACTCAAAAAGGTTAAGTCATATATGTCATAACATCCATCTCGTTATCCCACAAGGACACTGAAAGTAATAAAAAATAATATAATCAAACTCATCATAGAACATACCAAATACATTACCATGGTTGAGTATAAAAGATTGAGATCAAAAAATTATCATGACATCATTAAAAAAAACTCTCGAGCCTCTGGTAAACATCCTGACTAGCCAAAGCTAAGTCATAATTGAAAACCCCAACATTAGTAAATCACACATTACATAAAGTGCATACAAAAGTGAATTTCATAATTCATTAGGTTTTGAAAATCCTAAAATTCAATATTTGCTAAAAAAAAATAAAGATTAAATCACAGACAATTCTATAATGGAAATCAATTTTCTCAAACAAGAGTTTCAACCCACAGAACTTCTAAAAATAGAAACACAACAAACACAAAGAAGATAGGAATTCAAAGAATGAGCAACTATTGCACAAACCTACAAGATCTTACCTGGATCTGATGCTAAAACAATGAACACACAAATACGCAAGAATCTTCCTTTTCCTTTGAAAACACTCTTTTCGAAAATTGGCTCCTCCATACCTCTGTATCTAGAAATGAGCTCTAATTTCCAATAAAGAGTTTTTCCCCCAAATCAAGCCTTTGATCATGTAATCATGGGAAAACCTTTTGTCTCTAATTACCATATTTTAATTTTCATGCACACACTTTAAACAATTTAATTAAAATAAACTTTATTAAATTAAAGCTTTCTCCTTTATTAAATCATGTGATGTTTTTAATATAATATTTATTAACTTAACTAATAATATTATTTGGAGTTTATTAAAAATAAAACTCCTAAAAAAATTATTATTAAATTAAATAAATATAAATACGCCTAAATTAGAACTTTAATCAAATCTTTTAAGTTTAATTTTTTCTTGCACATTTAAAGAACTTTTTAATTAAAATATTCTTTGATATTTTCCTCCACTTATTAATTAGTGTAAGCACTATTTAAAGCATAGTTTATTCTTTAAATTAATAAGAATAATTAAAGCTAATTATTTAAATGCAACTCTAACTTAATATCTATTAATTAAATAATCATAATAAAACAATATTAAATCTTTAATCTTTTAATATTTTAATTCTATTTTTATTCAACTTCTTAAATTAGACTTTTAAAATAAATATTTTAAATTGAAGTACATATTTAATTAATTTCTAATAAATTAAATAACATCATACTCTAATCTTTCTTTAACCAATTTTCTAAATTTAGACCTCTAATTTTAGAATTATAAATTTAGACTTCTAATTTAAAGCATAAATTTAATTAGTTTTTAATTAATCAAATATTCACATAGTTAAATATTTTCTTTTTAATCAAATAATATTTATTACTCAACTAATAATATTATTTAGAGTTTAATATTAAAATAAAACTCTTAAATAATTATTATTAAATTAAATAAATATAAATATACTAAAATTAGAACTTTAATTTAATCTTTTAATTTTTATTCTTTTATTTAAGTAATTCACAAGACATTTTTAATAATATATTTATTAACTTAATTAATAACATTATTTAGAGTTTATTATTAAAATAAAACTCTTAAATAATTATTATTAAATTAAATAAATATAAATATGCTAAAATTAAAACTTTAATTTAATCTTTTAAATTTAATTCATTTATTTAATTAATTTCTCAATTAATTAAATATAATTAAATGTCAAATTTCTTTATTAAATTTATATTAAATTAAATCATAAAATTATCTTTTATTTTGATTTAATTATAACAAAAAATCACCACATACCCACAAAACCAAAAATGACAACTCAACTAAAGGCAAAGAGCATAATCAAAATCTAGGGTCAAAATCACAAATTCACGTCACTTGACGATTCGGATGAGTAAACTAACTCATATACTTGTCCTATTTTCTAGGACAATTGGCTTAGGGTTTAGGATTTGGACTCGAGAGTTATCTCCCCACTTATACCATTGAAATACTGAGATAGGGTACGCTCATTTTGGCAATTCAGCGAAGTTGATACCTAGTACCTACAATCTGAATAAAATTGACACATGTCCAAACATAATATTCTAAACTAAACAGGCAATGGAAAGAAGTGGTTCATCGTGTAGATCTTGACTAGTAGGTGAGTATGACTCCCTTCCTCAACCACATCAGAAATGTCGAACATAAAGAAAACATACACACACACACCATACACATGCAAGTATGGGGTAAGCATCCCTAGAAACTGCATAAAAATCATTTGTCTAACTAACATCATTCAATAACTAAAATAACTGGCACTAAGTACCTCAACACACACACACACACACACACACACACACACACACATATGTATATGTATATGAAATAGAACTAATCAGTTTCGGTAATCTAGCATCTCTAGTCATAAAACATAATAATAGAACAAGCCTAAAAGAATCTAGTCAAAACAAATCAGAAAAGTCAATTAGGGGTAGGTATTACAGAAGGAGGATGTCGTCAAACACATTAAGGAATGCATGGTATGCCAACAAAATAAGAGTGAGAAAATTTTTCCTGCAAGGTTGTTGCAACCACTTCTTATTCCTAAACAAAAGTGGGAAAGTACTTCCATGGACTTCATCAATGGTTTTCCCAAGATTCAAGGTAAGGATTGCATATATGTGGTGGTAGATAGACTGACTAAGTATGCACATTTATTTTCAATCAGATCTAATTTCAAGGCATCACAGGTGGAAGAATTATTCTTCAAGAAAATTTTCAAATTACATGGGTTTCCTAGAAACATTGGTAGTGATAGAGATAGTAGATTCCTTAGCTCTTTTTGGAAGGAAATATTTCATTTGGAAGAATTGAGCTCACTCCCAGTATTAGTTATCATCCTCAAATAAATGGACAAAATAGATAGTTAATAAATGGATAGATGGATATTTGAGGAACTATGTTTCAAATAAACATGCTTGGGTTAAATGGTTGCACCTAGGGGAGTATTGTTACAACACCTCTCATCAAATGTCTATTGGTATGACTCCTTTGTGTTCTCTCTATAGTTATGATGCCCTTTTCTTGGTTGATCTAGTATTTTAAGATAGCAAATTACCTGCGGAAAATGATTTCATAACAAAAATCCAAAACATATTAAAGTCTCTCAAGGATAATCTACACCATGCACAAAATCAGCAAAAAATCTATGTTGATAGGAAATGAACATAAATATTTTTTGAGGTAGGAGAGTTGGTATTTTTTAAGTTGCAGCCATATAAGCAAAGCACCTTGAAGAGTAGTCAAGTAGAGAAGCTCAAACCAAGGTTCTATGGGACTTATAAGATCATCAGGAAGATAGGAAAGGTAGCTTATCAATTGGAGCTCCCATCCAACAACATAACACATAATGCTTTTCTTGTTTCTTTCCTAAAGAAGGTCATATGATAGAAAATCATAGTGTCTACTGATTTACCACCCCTTGATGAAGGGAAATTATTTTTAATACTAAAGGAGGTGTTGGATACAAGAGAGAGAAATTTGAGATATATGAGCATCATAGAGAATCTAGTCAGCTGGAAGAGATTACCATTGGAAGATGCAACTTGGAAAGGAACATATATTCTTGAGAATCCCAACCTTCATTTCTTGAGGACAAACAATATTTGGGGGGATGACTTGCCATGTCCCCTTTTCAAAATAATAAAAATTAATAAATTTTGTGCATAGTCGAAAAGTAATGTTTTGGGAAAAGGGATAATTTTGTGGAAGTTAATAGATTAATAAATGTTAAATTTTATTTTTAAATGTCTTTTTTACCCCTCTTGGACATGAGTTAGAGTTATGCACTCTTTTA
The DNA here is from genome assembly GCA_028749045.1 of Cupressus sempervirens. Taxonomy (NCBI): domain Eukaryota; kingdom Viridiplantae; phylum Streptophyta; class Pinopsida; order Cupressales; family Cupressaceae; genus Cupressus; species Cupressus sempervirens. The sequence continues at coordinate 1,847,623 of CM053790.1, read as the reverse complement.
AATGGATTTGGAGGCATTTTGGGCTCATTCTTGGACTTGATTTTTGCTCATTGCTTTGTCGTTCTTCAAAGGTTGCTAAACCTATAGAGAAGGAGACCCAAATATGAGAAATTTAAGGTTTATAGGAAGGCTAAGGATGGGATTTTTAGGCCCTTCCATGTTCAATCTCATGTGGAGTTTTTCTTTGTTCCAAACAATGCAGATTTGAGAGTTTTTTGGGTGTGTTGCATGTGTGTTTTTGTAAGAGTATTCTATTTCCGGTTGAGATTTTCATATCAGTTTGGGTTATTGTTGTAATGAATCTATTTTTCTATTAAAATATGGTTGAATAATTTATTTTTAACTTTATCCTCTTTTTGTGTGAGTTTTAATAGTGGTTTTCATGTTTTTGGGATATTATAGTGTTATTTTGGAGCTCGGCGAGCTTTGTATTCAAACTCCATTTTGGAAATCATTGTGTAAACTCTATTTCAGATCTGGAAGTTTCATTTCATAGACCATTATGCTGCTTTAAAAAATTTATGAATTTTTACTTTCAATTTATTAATATTATGTGAAATTGTGGAGCTTTTGGCATTGTCTTGGGTATACCCGATTGGGCATTTGGGAGAAATTTGCACAAGTATTTGAGATTATTGTTGTTATTTAAAACTATGTTAAGAAGATTAAAATAATGATGAAAAACCAAAAAGGGGATAATTAACATTACAATTAGGAAATTATACAAAATTCCAATATAGTTGCTAGGAAAAGAGAACACTATCATGTGAATCTCTACTTAAGACATGCACAGTTGAATCTTTGAGAATTTTCCTTGAAGGGAATAACAACAATCCACTAATGCAACCACAAAATTACTAGCATCCACACATTACCAATATGGTTAGAACTATAACCCAAGGGTAATCATACATCAATTCTTCCTGAGAGTATTCCATTCTGCTTGAGAATATTCCTTAGATTAACATAAAATCACTATAGAGTCCAAAATACTATAGCATACTACATGTTGAGTCAATATGGGAACTATTAATAAATTAAAAGAAACTTTCTCAACACTATTAGTTTAGAAAAAAAAAACTTTATCATCATTGTTATTAAGAGGATTCTAAATGAAAATCTTTCACTAGCCAGCTATTTAGAGCCAATCAAAGTTATGAGAAGCCGCACACAGGAGAATTTATAGCTTTAGGTCCTAAGAATTTTATCTAACTTAACCAAAAATCCATCCAATTTGCAGTCAGTGAAGGAAGGATTGATGTCTTATAGCCCAATCTCAATATTTTCCATAATGATTTTAAGAATAATATTCATAAAGATGTAGTGATCATTAGAAAACTAGGGAAAAGCCGTAGAGCCAAAGAGATAAAAATCCAACTGTACAAGAAATTCCACTCATCCCTACCAAGAGGCATGCCTACATATAGCCGATATGAAGCAAAAAACCAAAATAGGCTCATTAGATCATATATAAATAGTTCCTCATTAAGGACAAATCCGTGACCCTCCTATTAAGGGTCATTAATTATTTTAGTAGAGAATAAAGAAAAAGGTCTTCGTTAGCTTAAAAATAAAACTATCCATTATGAGTATATTTATAATTATCGATGCAATCTCTAGATATATGTGAAAAGAACTAAAACCCAGAAAGAGTAGCAAGTTTGCGATACCCCATTTCTATAAGAGATAGTATTACTATTTACCATTTTATCTTGTGAGTCTTTTTTGAAATAAAGTATCTTAATACAGTGTTTCTTTACTACTTTCCTTGCTAATACTTATATAAAGATATAAATAACATAACCAAAGTTGTTCGAATGGGAGTTATCAAAAAATGGACAAGACCAAAAAAATAAAGAACAACAAAACTGAGCCTTCCAATTCTCAGATGGCATCCTCGAGGTCTTCTATGGTTGCATGCAAGGACCTCTCATGCAACACCTCTTACTCTTCAAGGTAGACCTCTAGGAAATCCTTCTCTAATGGATCCAGAAGAACATAGAAAATCATAAGGAAACAAAGATTTTCTTCATAGATGAACTTGTCCTCTTGAAAACCATTTTGGTCCTCTATGAAGATAATTGGGTAGGTAGGAACTATCTCTCCACAAATGTAGAGATGACCATAATTAGCAGCCATGGGAATGGTAGATTCATTCTTGATATTCAGCATGACCATGTCCAAACCTCCTAGGAATTATTCCCCAAAATAATTCCTACATATAGTGGCTATGAGATTACTATCCACATAAATATTCCTAGCTATGGCTATGAACATGGTTGCAATATCAGCATTCGACCAAAATTTTGTAAAAGCCTATAGGGTCCCTAATAGAGTAACATATCAATAATACAAGGATGCTTCACTGAGGTTTTTAAGAAAAATTATTAGCAAATTGGAACATAGGAATGATGGTGATTTGTAGACTAAGAATTATATCTTTTAGTCACTATATTATATGCCTTAATTTTGATCAATATATAAAATGTCCTTGAAATGTCGCTACTAGAAATGCGTTATATTTCCATTGTAATTGATATGTTTCTTTCCATCAACGACAAGCATAAATATCAGTATCAAAAGTCATGTCTACATAGAGACATGACTCTACATGGCTATTGCCACATAGGGTCATGTCCCTACGTGGACATAATCATACAAAATTACTAGCTTTGGCTTATATTAAGACTTCCAAAAACAACAATAAGAAGTCTGATCAAGATTGGCATGTAGACAGGTAATATGGGGATGCTCGAAAACACAGAGAATCATATATATTAATATTATTTTTATCACCATTTATATATGTGTGTGTATGAATATGTATATATGTATATGCATCTTACATATATAATGAAAATATACATATAATAATCAATATGAGTTCAATTTGACAGAGGCTAGAATTTCAGCACTCCCTCTTAGCGAGGGTGAATTGAATCAACACTATTCTCTAGAAATGTTCCTTGGCATCAACCTCATTGATGCCTATCAAAAGAATAGGTTATCTAATTTCTAGCATCCTGGTATGACAACTTAATGTAGTCAATCAGATAACAATAAATCACAATGGCATGATCTCTATCATGACAGGTATCATGATCATCGACACTCTAGGACAATAACTTAATGAAGTGTGATCATGATACATTTGTTATCATGACTTCTGACACTACTAAACAATAATTTAATAAAGTTTGTCATGACAACAGGTCAAAGTATTGATAAGATCATCACCTTATAATAGCTACCTTCTAGATATATACAACAAATGAAAGATTGTCACCTTTTATGACATATTACACATATATGAGATAGTAACTCTTTAATCATAAAAAATGAATGTACATATATATTACAACAATTTAAATTGTGATTCATTCTCAGGAGTTACAATCACATTTGAATCATCCCAAGTTTACCTCTAAAATGTTCTAATCTAGGCTTAGAGAGAGGTTTAGTGAATATTGTTAGGAATAAGGTGTCTAAACCTTGGATAATTCATATTCTTATTATTTGTTTTGTAAATGTATTTTTTGCAAATAATGTAATTAAGTGTGAGTGTACATGTCTAGTTGGCATGTTGATGTGTCACTCCACTTGAATGTTCCAGCATCTTGAATTGTGTATAAGGAGATCATGACTAAAATGGTTATGACAAATTCCTATGATGCGTGAGAACTATCTTTGGAAGATTTAATTATGTGTAAGGAAATCATGACTGAAATGGTTATGACAGATTCCTATGACGTGCAAGAGCTATCTTTGGAATATTTAATTGTGTGCAAGGAGATCATGACTAAAACAGTTATGATGGATTCCTATGATGCATAAGAACTATCTTTGGAAGATGCCCTAAAAATGGAAAGCGCATTATATAAGCACTTTGAGGGCTATAGATAGTAGAATGTGAGTAGTGTATTGTTGATTGCTACTGGATAAGTCTTCCATGTCCTGAAAGAGCTTGCACTACAAGTGTGTTGTAACCTTTGAGTTGAAGATAATACATTGTACAGGTTTTGGAGGGGTGGGGTTGTTTTACCAAAAGGTTTTTCCCCACCGGCATATCTTTGTGTTTATGTGTTATTATTTCTCTATCAGTTTTTTGTATTCATGGTTGATTGCAATATTATTGTTTTACTGAAAGTGAATCTGAAATTGTAAGGATTTAAAAAGAATTTGCACAATATTTTCCTTAAGAGATTAGTGTAGGAAGTTGTTTCCATACTTGAGTTTCCTTACAAGTGGTATTAGAGCTTGATCAGCTTTTGATCCTAGTTGTTGGGTAGGGTTTTTTGAGCTCATCTCAAGTTTGAGTGGGAGTTTTGTGCAAAGCATTCTGAATCTTATTTGTAGATTGAGATGGCTAGTTCATCATACAGAAAAATGGAGATGAAGAAATTTAATGGCAGTAATTTTGAGTTATGGAAACTCGAGATGGAAGACTTTCTTGAAGATTGTGATCTATGGGAGCTGACTTCACTTGATGTGAGACTCGCAACAATATCTCAAGTAGATTGGGATGTCAAGGATTGGAAAGCAAAGGGTCTTATTAGACTCTATCCAGCTAATTCAGTTCTCCTGAATGTTCTTGATGAGAAGATCGCAAATAGTTTGTAAACACGGCTTGGGTCTATGTATCAGGCCAAATCTCTGGTGAACAAGTTGTTCCTGAGGAAGAACTTGTATTCTCTAAGAATGGAGGAAGGAGGATCTATTATAGATCATTTAAATGCTTTTAATTTACTGATTGCACAATTGACATCATCTGGTGTCAAGATAGAGGAGGAGGATCAATGTATGACCCTATTGTGTTCCTTGTCGGATTCATGGGACCATCTTGTGATGGGTCTTGGAAGTAATTTATTCACTTTGAGAATGGATGATGTGGTGTCTTCACTGTTATCTGAGGAGATACAGAGAAAGTCATAAGATTTGGCTAAGGAAGCTCTTGTTGTTCATGGTAGATCCAACAACGGAGGCAAGAAAAATGACAACAAGTCTAGAAAGGGTAGATCCAAATTCCATGGAAAATCAAAGACTCCTAGAAAGTCCAAGGCAAAATGTTGGAACTATGATAAGACTGGGCACTTCTGTAAAGACTATAAAGAGCCAAAGAAGAAGAAGAAGGACTCAGATTTAGGTTCAAAAAAATCTCAAGACGATGGTGATGCTTTCATTGCAGCCTTGGCAATGCATGCATCTGATGATGTGTGGTTGATAGACTCGAGTGCTTCTTTCCACATGACCTCTCATCAAATTTGGTTCTCAAAGTATGAAGTTTTCATTGGTGGAAAGGTATACTTGGGTGATGATTCTCACCTAAAGATAGTTGGATGAGGATGGGTCACTATCAGATTCCCTGATGGACGAGTAAAGGGGATCAATGGGGTAATGCAGATCCCTGGTTTGGAACGAAACCTATTATCTATAAGTATGTTAAATGATATAGGTGTGCAATTTTTAATTTTTTTTCTAAAGATGGATGTAAGATTATGAGAGGAGATATGGTGCTTGCTAAGGGTACTAGGAGAGGTACTCTGTTTCATCTTGATGCATGCATTTCTCAGTGTAATAGTTCTACTATTTCAAAGAAGAAAGTAGCTATCACTTCATCCCCACCATCTGAACGAGCAATAAAGAAGACTGTGGTTATTGGTTCCAATGGAAGTATAGCATGTGTACCTAAGGGTGCAAACACATTGGAAGGAAAGCATCCTGCAGAAAAGACAATGTTGTGGCATATGAGATTTGGCCACATTGGTGAGAAGGGTTTCAAAACCCTAAAGAACAAGAACCTCATTGACGGGTTAAATGATTGTAATCTCGAGTTCAACTTTTGCAAACATTGTGTCTATGGTAGACAAAATCATGTTCAATTTTACTCTAGTTCTCACAAATCTTCTGATGTTTTGGATCTTATTCATTCTGATGTATTTGGTCCTATAAAAGTTCCTTCAATCTCCAAGTTTGTATTTTTGTATCTTTCATAAATGATTATAGTAGAAGGACATGGATTTGTTTCCTAAAAAGTAAGACACAAGTCTTTAGTCGATTCAAGGAATTTAAAGCCCTTGTAGAGAATTAGACTAGTCAGAAGATTAAGTATGTGAGAACTAACAATGGTGGTGAGTTTTGCTCAACAGAGTTTGAACATTTTTGTAAAGAACAAGGTATTGAGAGGCATAAAACAACTCCTCATACCCCACAACAAAATGGAGTTACAGAAAGAATGAACAGGACACTAATGGAGAAGGCTAGGAGTATGCTTAGTGGAGCTAGTCTTGAACAACAATTTTGAGTTGAAGTTGTGGCCACTGCTTGCTATTTGGCTAACAAATCTCCTATATCACTTCTTGTTGGTAAGACACCCATGGAGGTGTGGTTTGGTAAGAAGTCTTCAATTAGACATCTTAGTTTTTTTGGTTGTGATGCTTATGCACATGTTTCAAAGGAGAAAAGATCTAAGTTGGGAAACAAAGTTGTCAAATTTATTTTCATTGGATACGGTGTTGGTATGAAAGGATACAAGCTTTGGGACCCTATGACTAGTTAGGATTTGTATAGAAAAAATGTTATTTTTAGAGAGCTAACATCTTATCCTATTGTGCTACAACCAGATGAAAAAGAAAAGAAGATATTGTTCAGTTGTCTCCTACCCCTGAGAAGACTGAACAGAAAGATCATGTTGGGTCTACTGATGAGGAGAGCTCTAGTAGTTCTAATAGTTCAAAAGAAGAGGAAGAACAACCTCAACTTTAGCCCTTGAGGAGATCCATGAGACTAAGAAAGGAGCTAGAAAGGTTTGGTTATTCTATGTTAGATTCTAGTTGTGCTTTTTCTTTGATTACTAACACTGATGAGCCTAGATCTGTGAAACAGGCTTTGGATATGGAAGATTCAGGTTCCTGGATTGAGGCCATGGATGATGAGATGGCTTCATTGGATAAAAATAAAAATTGGGAGCTTGTACCTTTTCCTAAAGGATGAAAACTTTTTGGTAGCAAATGGGTGTTCAAGAAGAAATTTTGTGTAGATGGTAGTGTTGAAAGGTACAAAGATAGATTGGTTGTAAAGGGGTATTCACAGGTAGAGAGAACAGATTATGGTGAAATATTCTCTCCTATTGCAAAGTTGGCATCCATTAGATTTATGTTATCTCTTGTTGCATCATATGACTTAGAGATAGAACAAATGGATGTGAAGACAGCTTTCCTTCATGATGATTTGGAGGAAGAGATTTATATGTCATAGCTTGAGCACTACATTGTTAAAGGCAAAGAATCTTTGGTTTGCAGATTAAAGAAGTCTATGTATGGTTTGAAACAATCTACTAGGATGTGGTACCTTAAGTTTGATGCCTTTTTTTTTTCAATTGGATTTGTAAGATTGAAATCAATATCATTGTGTTTATTTTATATTTGAAAATGATTGTCTTCTTATTGTTTCATTATATTTCGATGATATGTTGCTATTTGGGAAGGGTAAGGGTATGATTTCTGATTTTAAATATCAGTTGTCAGCATAGTTTGAAATGAAGGATCTTGGGGCAGAAAGGTACATCTTGGGTATGGAAATCAGTAGAGATAGGTCTAACAAAAAACTTTGACTGAGTCAGAGTAAGTATGTGAAGTATGTGTTGGAAAGGTTCAACATGGCAGATTGCAGACCATTGTGTGTTCTTGTTTCTATGGGAATAAAGTTATCTATAGATGACTATCCAAAATCTTCTAGTGAGGTAGAGGACATGAGTAGAGTATCTTATGCTAGTGCAGTTGGTAGTCATATGTATGTTATGGTTTGTACTAGACTAAACATTGCCCAAGCAATGGGAGTTCTGAGCTAGTTTATGGCTATTCCTAGACGGGCACATTGGGTTGCAGTTAAGTGAGTATTTAGATATTTGAAGGGTACATCAGATTACTCTATTTGTTATCATGGTAATTCTTCTGGAGCTTTGCATTCATTTTTTATTTGTGGGTTTGTGGATTCAAATTGGGCAGGTGATATTGACAGTAGGAGATCCACCAGTGCTTATGTGTTCACTATGTTAGGTGATGCCATTATTTGGATGAGTAAGTGACAACCTGCGGTTGCTTTGTCCACTATAGAAGATAAGTACATGGCTGCTACTCATGCTTGTAAGGAAGCCATTTGGCTTAGGAGATTTTTTTTAGATATTGGTCTTGATGCAAGATAGATTACTATTTGTTGCAATAGTCAGAGTGCTATTTTCCTTGCAAAGAATCCAACTTTCCATGCCACAATGAAGCACATTGATGTGCAGTTTCACTTTGTGAGAGATATGGTGGAATATGGAAAGGTAAATTTGGAGATGGTAGATACTATAAATAATGTTGCAGATGCATTGACAAAACCAGTGGACACAGAGAAGTTCATATGGTATTTGGAGTCTATGGGCCTTACGACCTATAGTGGTTAGTTCCTGTTATGTTCTTGTTGCTCTTACAAGGTGTTCAACAAGTGGAAGAATGTTAGGAATAAGGTGTCTCAACCTTGGATAATTCCTATTCTTATTATTTGATTTGTAAATGTATTTTTGGAAAATAATGTAATTAAGTGCGAATGTACATGTCTAGTTGGCATGTTGATGTGTCACTCCACTTGCATGTGTCGGCATCTTGAATTGTGTGTAAGGAGATCATGACTAAAATGGTTATGATGGATTCGTATGATGTGTAAGAACTATCTTTGGAAGATTTAATTATGTAAGGAAATCATGACTGAAATGGTTATGATAGATTCCTATGACGTGTAAGAGCTATCTTTGGAATATTTAATTGTGTGTAAGAAGATCATGACTAAAATGATTATGACGGATTCGTATGATGCATAAGAGCTATCTTTGGAAGATGCCCTAAAAATGGAAAGTGCATTATATAGGCACTTTGAGGGTTGTAGATAGTAGAGTGTGAGTAGTGTATTGTTGATTGCTACTAGATAAGTCTTCCATGTCCTGAAAGAGCTTGCACTAAAAGTGTGTTGTAACCTTTGAATCGAAGATAATACATTGTGCAAGTTTTGAAGGGGTGGGGTTGTTTTACTAAAAGGTTTTTCCTCACCAGCATATCTTTGAGTTTATGTGTTATTATTTTTCTATCTATTTTTTGTATTCATGGTTGATTGCAATATTGTTGTTTTACTGAAAGTGAATCTGAAATTGTAAGGATTTAAAAAGAATTTGCACAATACTTTCCTTAAGAGAATAGTGTAGGAAGTTGTTCCCGCACCTGAGTTTCCTTACAAATATATTGGCAACTTGTTGATTAGTGTTGATGTATTCTAGCTTGAGAACATTGTTGTCCACTACATCTATAACGTAATGTTAAGAAATTTCAATATTCTTGGATCGGTTGTGAAGAAATGGATTTACTAAAAATTTAATACAACTCTGATTATCATAATGCATAATTGTACATTTTAAAGGCTTCCTAAATAACCCAACTAGAAACTTCCTTAATCATAGTGCTTCTCTGGCTCCCATGGATTCAACTATATATTCTGCTTTTGTGGAACTTAGGGCGATTGATTACTATTTTCTACTAAACCAAGATATTATAGTTGAACCAAGATTGAAACAACATCATTAGCGATTTTATGATCAGAGGAGCTATCAGCCCAATCATAATCTGAGTACCCATGAAGTTAGATCTCAACTTGATCATATATAAGACCAAATCCAATCATATCACGCAAGTATTGTAAGATGTGTTTGGTCACCATGAGGTGCATCTTCTTATTTTGCACATGAATTGACCTAAGGTATTGGTTGTGTAAAAAATATTAGGATGATTATTTACCAAGTACATAGCATCTAATTATATGTCTGTAGTAAGTAGGATCACTAGGTTTTGATTCAGTTTCGTCATTTTTAAGCTTGTGTATATTTGTTTCCATTGGTGTGGTCAAAGGCTTATAGTCCATCATTCCAAATTTGGTCAAGATGTCAACAATGCATTCTCCTTTGTATAAGAAAATGTAGTTCTCCTTTTTCCATTCTTCTAGACCTAAGAAGTAGTGAAAGTTTCCAAGATCTTTCATGGTGAATTCAGCTGCTAGATCTTGTTTTCCATTTACTATAAGATGGTCTTCACCTATTATTAGTAAGTCATCAACATAGAATACAAGAATAATCATATCACCATTAGACACTTTGAAATATATATTAGTGTCAACATCATTTTTGGAGTATCCTAATTTAGAAGATAAATGTCTATCCTTTTGTACCATGCCCTAGGGGCTTGTTTAAGACCATAGAGTGTCTTCTACAATTTGTACACATAGGATTTTTTGTCATTAGTGACAAATTCTTCCAGTTGTTCTATATACACTTCTTCTTCATTAACATCATTTAGAAAGGTAGTTTTAACATCCATTTGATGTATCTTCTATCCTTTAGATGTTGCAATCACTATAATGGTTGTGATAGAGGTGTATCGAGAAACTGGAGAAAATGTATCTTTCTAATCAATTCCATCCTTTTGAGAAAATCCACGAGCTATAAGTCTAGCCTTGTATTTTTCAATACTATTATTTGGATCAAGTTCTAGGTACGGCGTCCCATACATCATTTTTTAATATAGATTAATATTCTTCAACCATTGCATCTTTCCAGGCTTGACATGATAATGCTTCTTCAACACTTGATGGTTTTGATTTGATGAGTTTGGGTACTAGAGCAACATAGCATGAATGGATTTTCATTTTCGCTCTTTCTCTAAATACTTTAGTAGGTTCTACCTGATTTTCATCAATCATCTTTCTTTCCCAATGCGGCCTCCTCTTATTGTTAGCTTTTCAACATTTTTTGTATTAGAATAAGGGAGTACATGATCTTCTGAACCACTCTCCCTCTGATTCTTAAATGGTATTCTTATCTAATTTTGTAGTTAATTCTATGTTTGATTCCTCAATGTTCTTGGAGAGGTTATAAGTAATATCTTCTTCAAATTTTACATCTTTGTTGATTTCAATAGTTCTCTATCCAGGAATGTAAACCTTGTAACCTTTGGAGGATTCACTATACACTACAAATATGTCTTTCTTCCTAGATGGTTCTAGTTTAATTATCTTTTCTTTTGGAATATAAATATATACGAGACATCCAAAAATTCTTAGGTGACTTAAATTTGGCTTATTTCTGGTAAATACATTTTCAGTGGTTATGTTCTCTAAGATTGAATGAGGACATATATTTTGAATGTAAACTATAGTATTAGAGGCTTCAACCCTGAGTTAGATGGGGAAATTTTAGTCATGCATCATGGCTTTGGAATATTCTATGATAGATCTATTTGTCCTTTCTACCACTCCATTCCATTAAGGATTATAAGGTGCAAAAAACTCCCTCTTAATTCCAATAGAGGTGCATAATTCTTTAAAGTTTCATAAATGTATTCACCCCCATTGTCAAATCTTAGAGTTTCAATTTTCTTCCCAGTTTGATTTTTGACTAATGCCTTCAATTCTTTAAATTTGGATAAAACTTCATTTGATTCCTTAATTTTTAGGAAGTAAATATGGATTTTCCTAAAGAAATCATCTATAAAATTTACATAATATAGGCACCCACTTAGCGAAGGGACTGACATAGGTCCACACAAGTTGGTGTGAATAAGTTCAAGTACAAATTTTGATTTATGTTTACTTTTGGGATAAGATCCTTTGGTATTTTTCTCTAATGCACATCCCTTGCATGTTCCAATATGATCAGATTTTAGACTAGGAAAACCTGTTACAATCCTTTCTATAGACAGTAGAGTATGAAAATGAAGATGGCCAAGTCTTCTATGCCAGATTTCATTTGAGTTTGAAACTTCATGATATAAGGCTAGGATTTGATGGTTACAAAGTTTGTACAAGCTTCCATCTCTGAAACCAATAACAATTGTGTTCTTAATATTGGAGTTCTTGGGCTAAGATATAGTTTTATCTTCTTGAAATATAATATGATACACTTGATCTACAAGGCCAAAGATTGAAACCAAATTTTTTTTGATGTCAGGTACAAATAATACATTCTTTAGTTGAAAAGTGATTCTTTTTTTCATTTGTATTGAACATGTTCCAATTCCCTTTACTAGATATGTAGAGTTATCCCCTATTGTTACTTCTTTAGTAGAGTGACCTTCAAAAGTTTCAATGTTTTTGAATCCAATTATATGACGAGATGCTCCACTATCTATTATCCATGTATTTTTGTTGGTGTTTAGTTCACTTGGTAGGTGTTGAAGTTGATGATAGATCAACCCCACAACTCTCAAGAATCACTTGCATGCAAACACCTGTCACAGAAAGAGAGGAGCAAAAGCTATGGAGGCCAGAATTACCAAATCCACATATGAGACATTCTTGATAGGAAAAAAGGGAAATTGCTATTAACTAAAAGTGAATGAGTGAATGTTAAAAAGAGAGATTAGTCCTTATAAAAGGAGACCCTAAAAGGTAACTAACCTAAGTTGCATGATAATAATTAATAAAAGAATTAATTATTATATGCCCAAAGTTTAGCTTAAGTAAACTAGAGATAATAAGTGACTTAATAATTAAATAAATTAGATTTAATTAATAAGTAAATACTTTATTACTCTAACAATAGGGCTAAATAGAATGCTAAATTTTCATCCTTTACTTCTGCCTAAAGCAACTAGAATTTTCTTCCTTTTTGGGTAGACTTTGTAAGTGTGACCAAATGTACTTTGGACCAATCTCTTTTCTTGTATGTTTGATTTCCTTTTCCTCTTTTTCGTTTAAATTGGCCCTTCTTTCTTTTATTGCTTGTATAAGTTTGAAGGGCTTGAATTTCTCCCTCTTGATTTGGACGGATTCCTCTTGTCATCAGTCTTCACTCCTCTTGGGTGCAATTATTGTTAAGTTGGTCAAAATTTGGTAGTTTAGGTCTAGAGCTCATTCCATGAATCAAATATTCCCAAGAGATAGGTAACCCTTTAAGGGCTATCAGAGATAGTTCCTAATCATCTACCATATTATTGATGATTGCAAGTTGGTCTTTTAATTTAGCAATTCTCGAGAAATAAAACGTAATAGTCTCTACATTGTTCATCTTGATATATAGCAACTATTTCAAGGTGAACAATATGTTGGTATTATTGATTTCAAATGTAATTTTAATAGTCATGAAAATCTTGTTGTGCTTTTACAATGCATGCCCCATTTCTCCTAGAAATGGGGACCCCTATTCAAAAACAAATTGTCTCCCACACAACTAGTTCGGGGCCTAGGATCATTTTTGGAACTCCACCCGTAGTCTGGATCAAGCCCTAGTCCTCTAACTGAGAAAATCTAGTGTCATAACTAGGAAAAAGTGAGTGATAGAGTGAGTTTAGTACTAAAATGTGCACTAGCACACCTAGCACAAATGTGCACCCTTCTGAGGTGTGCATGTGCACTAAATGCACAAAAGTGCACTTTTCTCCATTTGGAGATGTGCACCTATGCATGTGCACACCCTTTAGGCCTATATAAAATTGGGTACCCACTCCTCTTCTCTCATTGTGTTCATCACTCTATCGAAGACCACATATCTGCACCTATTGAGGGGCGCAAAAATCATTGCTAACATGTACAAAACAAACAAAGTCAAAGCACCAATGATGTGCACATGTGCACCTCCTCAAGATGCACATGTTCATGTCATTGTTACATCTAGAAAAGCTAAAATCTTTAAAAATACTATAAAACACCTAAGTGAAAGGTGCACACATGTGTACCTATCCAAGGTGCACATGTACGCAACCTTAGTAAAATGTAAACAACTTTCTCACCCTTTTCACACTTGAAAAAAATGTGTGCAGTAGCACACATGAGCATGTGCACACTCCATCAGAGTGCGCACCTATGTAGGTGCACAACTATGCACAAGATGACTATCTAAGAGTCATTAAGCACACCTAGCACACCTATCATCATGCACAAGGTGTGCTAAATTACTTTCTAGAACTATTAAGGGGGATTTTAGCTAGTTTTTCTAGGTTTTGGTGTTCTCGGTTTTTTTTTTGGAAATTAGGGTTTGTTTAGGGTTTAATTTTCAGTTTTTTAGACTAATAATTTTCTATTTTGTGTAGATAAAATGGCTTCCTCATCATCCTCAATAAAAAGATTGCTCCAAAATCGATTGTCTTCAAGTTTCAAGGTGCACCAAAGAAACCACGTTTTTGGGATTGACATTCAGAAATTAGAGATACTGAGTTGGCACACAAATCGGAATGCATTCCTTGTACTCTGTAATAAGCCTAAAGAGAGTTCTGTAATGGTCTCTACACTTATCTAATCTGGGTTAATCAATATAGCATCTCATCCTACATCAGTGTAGTCTTCTAAGCTCATCATGGCATTGGCAAAAAACCATGTGTCAAAAGAAAGAGTTGTTAAAACTATCATAGGGGAGATAGTCTTGGAACGTAGACGTAGGGATATTGAGAAAGTATTTCATCTCCCTAGAGCTAATCAACATGTGAAGACAACTTATCATAAAGTAGAAAAATGGTATCGAGAGAATGAAAAGAAGGCTATAGAGATCATACAATATCATTTTTTATTGATAGAACACCGGTGGGATGCAAAGTTGAAAAGGTAGACATGACCAGGGTATATATGAAGGATGATGTCAGATATGCTATTGTACCCTTGAGCAAAATTATGGGTTTATCAATAGCTGGGCATCTTCATATTTGGATGGTCCATTTCATAGAGACCATCAGAAAACCCAAAATTCTAATTGATTGGGCCACAATGCTGAGTGAAAACTTAAATGAATAGCTAGTAGTAGTTAAAGCCGACCCCAAGTTTTAGATGACATCATATTTTGTGTACTTATTGGTGGCAAAGAAAACTGACTACCCAGGACTATATAAGAAAAGAAGCACACAAGATGCCAATGCTTGGCCTTATGTGGTATATCCCCAATTGGTGAAGAAGAAGCTCTTTGATCAAAGCAAGGAATTCTAAATAGTGAATGATGTTTTTATATTTGCAATCATCCAATTTATAGAGGATAATTATGCTAAGAGGATGTCAGTAGAGTCAGCTACAAGGATCGCAGAGATTAACATCTATTACATCTAGTTTAAAATATTCACTTACCTAAGGGTAGTTGGTACGGTGGTGAATCTGAAGAAACTCCCAAGATATTCATCAGATAGGCTCATCTTATTGGAGATTGCAAGACAACTTACATCTACATATGACAGAGAGAGAAAATAGCATAAGAAGACATGGGTAGGGCTTATTACTATAGGTGCATTTGACGTCAAGCAGAAATAACATATTAGGACCTTTGATTTAGAATGGGACCAATATCTCTTGGAAGATTATAGCTCCCCTCACCCTTATTTTGATAATATTGGCAAAGTTCAGCATTTGGTAGGGAAGCAATTTGTGCACAAAGATGCCATAGAAGATCATTAGATGAACACAATAGATGACTATGATATCCAAATAAGGGATTATTATAGGATGACTCTATATCTAGTAGGAAATGCCTTAAAAATAAAGGTCCTGCTCAAGGTTGTTCAGCAAGACACTCAAGATGTCTTGGATCCCTTGTATAACTATGACAAGATATATGATAGGTCAATCATGAATGTCGCGATAGATAGAGATGAGAATGTGGATATAAATCATGGGGCAAGGCACATAATTAGGTTCACGAAGGAATGGATCAAGAAGCCTTTTAACCTTGACCTAATTCCATAGGTTGTTACCTTTCAAGACACAACACAGCTAATTAAGGGTAAAGGTGTAAAAGTTATAGTACCAACTTTCCCTGCTCAATCCCCAGACATGCCAAAAATGGTATATCAACATGAGAGGGATGTTGAGTACTTTAGAGTAGATAAATGGAAGAATAAGAGGAACAAAGATTCCCCAAAGCAAGTTGAGCATGAAACTGGAGAACCTCAAGATGAAGAGGATTCTCAAGCCTAAGATACTGCAAAAGTGCCCCCACATGAACATGAACAGGAATCAGAGCAAGAAGCACAAGAGGTGTCGCAATTGGTCAAGAGGAAGAAGCAACTCCTTTAGCTACTAAGAAAATGTTAGGCATACTATGAAAAGGACACGAAAGGGGAGATTATAGAAGAAATTTATTCACATTCCTTTAGTTCTAGATACAATTCCTAAAGCTAATAATGAAGATGACAAAGAAGAAGAGGATAATCTTCCCTTAAGTCAAAGGACTCACTTGGGTAGGACTACTCAAGAAATAAGAAGAAGAAGCTCCACTGTGATGTCACCATTTATTCATAAGGAACCTATTCAAGTTACCATTTCTGAAGATGAGCAAAAGCAATGGATTGATGACCAGGAAGAGCAAGAAATAGCTTTCTTCAACATTTCTAATTTTGATTTTATGCTCATGGGAACTGAAATGGTGGGTGATAAGATATGAGATACACCCACGAACCAACCTTTGGGAGAGGATTGGAACCAAATGCCACCTCTACCACAAGGGTCTCTAGGTACACCACCACCACCATTTCAGGACTTGTCTTTCATGGGAAAAGGCTCAGTCACTCCTCTCCTCTCCCTCCTCTCGTTGAAGAACAAGAGCAAGCAGTGCATGAAGAAGAGACTGAACAGATACCAGCCAATGAAGTATTAGAAGAGGGATAGATACTTGAAGAACCTTAGCAAAATTCTCACGATACAAAGGCAAGGACTTTGGTTACAATAGATACAAGGACTCCCAATGTAGATCTCTCTCAGAAGGAAGATTCCAGAAAGGAGTGATAAGGAAAAAGGGCTAGTAGTGCAAACCTCCTCTTCAACCAAATATGAGTCTCCCATGAGTACTACATCAGCATGGCTAAAGAGAGAGGTTATGGCTCAACAAAAGTGGCAGTTGAACATGACTATCGAGGAGAGTATGTATGAGCTGGTGAAAGTGATCAAAAATCCTAAGCCACCTATAAGTGATGCGCAACAATTGGCCTTCATAATGAAGAATAATGACTAGGACTTACTTTCCCATATAGTCATCCCTCCTCCATATGATGATACCAAAGATTTGACTCCTAAGGACTATTAGATAAAAGAAGTCCTACTAGGAAAGCCCATAGTAGACACGGCTAAAGTAATGATTACTACAAGTGTCAAGGAAGTGTTCAAGTAGTTAGATGGAAATGAGTCTAAATTGGTGATGCTACCCAAATAGAATGAGCTTCTAAGATGCTATCTACATGAAATTGTAGGCCCTTTGGACCAAGATCAGCTAGAACTTACTCTCTTTGTGGTATTGGAGAAGAAAAATAAAGGGAATGTACAAGTTGATTTATTTTTGGGAGTATGTCAGCAATGGCGTGACAATTTTGAGTAGTAGGATGTATAGATAATAGAGGGTAATCTGAACCTATTACATTACATACAATCTAGTGCAAAGAAACTGGTATCTATAGTGAGCTAGGATTTTGGTTTGATGGATCAAGTGCAAACCTAGACTAAGGACCTTAAAGTTTTGATAGCAATAAAAGGTCAAATATATTGCACTCTCATGGATGTATATATGGCAGAAGAGCTAGAGAAATTGGAAGATTGGATTGAGAATATAGATGCAGAAAATAAGGTCATGGAAGAACTTTATGAAGATATTCAAAGTTAAAAGACCAGACTCGAGAAAATTTTGGAAGTAGAGAGGTATTACAATGCTATTTCCCTTGAGAGTTTTGAAGATGATTCAAAAATAAAACTTAAGTCAGTGCAATCAGTGGTCAAACAATTTCGAAGAACTTTGGAGGATGCTTTTTGTAATGAAGATATTAGGCAAGCATTTAAGACTAAAGAGGTATTGTTGGAACTGGACACTAGACTTGACAATTTTACGAAGACTCGAATGGATGTCAATAATTATTGACAAATAGTCTGATATAAATATAAGGCTTTAGATTTTTTGGAAGCTTCCCAAGTAGCTAAGATTATAGAGAAATTCAAAAGCAAACATCTAAACATAGCTCTATCATAAAGGGGAAGAAAACCTAGAAGATAGAATTTTAGTTTTGACACTTAAAAAAAATTTGTATTTTTTGAACCTGCCACTAAGGTGCGCAAGGTGCGCTATTCTATAGGTGCATTGATAATTTTGAAGAAGTGACAATGTGTCGACAGTTAATTGCTAGTTTTTAATTTAGAGCTTTCCATGCACCGAAAATGCATTCTAACAATAGTTTGACTCTTACAAACTCTTAAAGAAGCTTGAGCTTCCATTTTTAGAGCTTCCAGTGACTCTCAAATCTTCTTACAGCTTCCTTCTTCTTATCTACTTCTTCTTTTATTGTTTCTAAGTCATGTAAAGGCTCATGCACCCATTAATTGATAAAAAAAAAGGGTGGAGCCCTACTTAGCACCATTTAGAGAGTCAGTTTGTATATAATTAGATTTGTTTTATTAGTTTAGAAGCATATGTTTGCATTAAGAGATCTCTCACTCTCAACACAAATTGAGGAGATGATTTCTTATAAATTCATGAATGTAACATGTATTCCAGGCCATTATTTTGATGCATCAATATATACTATTGGTGCTCTCATTCTGAGTGTAGTTATTCTTATCGGAGTCTGTCATTTTTGTGGATTCTTATTCCTAAATGATAATGGAGCCAATGGTTTTATTTGTTGATTTGATTGTATGATCTTTTAGTTCTGGTGTTTGCCACGTGTTAACAAATCCCACTGAGGTACCAAGTTGGAGAAGAGATCACCCTATTGTTCCTACATAGCTTCTTGTCTTGCATGAGCACACTTTCTGTGGCCTTGCGATTCAATGAGAAATGAAACATCTTTTGGTTTATACTAAGTTTCCAGCGATGATTGCATCAATGGATTTGAGGTAGCACTGCTCCTATTTTCATTTACCTGATATTTTTGACGATTTAACTTGCAGACATGTTGTTACCGTGGTTTATGCCCATTAGAAATTTCTCTTTCAAGTAATTTTCTTTCATTTCTCATTACCTTATCTTCATTATTTGCTTTGCTAACACTTGGTTAAATTAGAAATTCATATAGTTACATTGTTAGATTGCATTCATTATAAAACAAAAAATATTAAAAAAACATATTTCTTTTGTGGTTACCTTTTGAAACAGCAATCAAATTGAACATCTTATTTAAAATTGGTTAGAATCAGCAAAGGCCTCCTTGTGAACAAACACATTTATCTTCAATTGAGTGGATTTCAGTAGGTCGCAAGATCACCCAGAACCTTGGAGTTGATACTAGATTATCTTTTAAAGAGAGCAATTTGAAAGGATTCATGTCATTAAAGCATCATGCAAAATGACAGCTCAACAGAAGTTGGCACTAGCAAGAGGGCCAAAGAAACTATTCTGAATAGAAAAAACAACTTGCAATTTCAAAATTCTTCATCTTTTTTACAAGTTTAGAAAAAAAAATATCTTTCACTGTCTAAAGGTGCGCAAGGTGCACAAGATGCACTAGGTGTGCAAGGTGCGCTATTTTTTTTTAAAGTGTGCATCTAAAAAGATGCACTTTTTCCATAATTGACACAAGCTAGAAGATCCCAATCCAACATTCTAATTTTACTGAGCTTTAAGATCTTTAGATAGTGAGCCAGAGTTCTTAGAACTTAGTCATTTTCGTAAGTCTCGCACTGACAAAGGATTTCCCAGAATTCTATCACTTCCATTTAAAATTTTGTCATCTTCCTCAGTTCTGCCTTCAAACTAACCATCTGTCATTCCACCAATGGCCTTTTTCGTAAATGTTGTAGACTCACCAATCAACTTGACAGGTGCAGTCAACAGCCGTCCTAAGAATCCTAAGAAATTTTGCTCAAGGTTCATCTACGGAGAGACAAGAATAGCTAAAGAACACATCAAGTTTTTCAAAGAAATTTACAACTGAAAGAAAATTGATAATGAGAATGTGATTGTTCGCTTATTCCCATACTCATTGGGAGAAGTTTCCTTTAATTGGTATGTCAATTTAATGCCAAGATGCATTAGAGAATGGGACACTTTTAAAAAATTGTTCTTGGAACAATTCAAAACTTTCATCAACCCAGTTGAGATACATCATCAATTCATATCAGTCAAAAGGGACCTAGCCGAAATAGTTTCACGCTTCAATCATCGCTTTCGTATGGCATATCACAAGCTAGAAATGCCATACACTATACTAGTTATAACCGTAATTCAGATTTATCTAAATTTTATGGACCATCTTACGACTATTTTCCTAAGAAGACTTCCTGTTGCAAATATCGATATGTTGGAAAAAGTCTTCTCGGAAGCAATTACCTTCATGAAATAAGTCAATCCTAATGGAGGAGGGTTGATGCCCCCAGCTCAATCTATTACCACACTACTAACATGTCATGTTGGAGCACCAGTGATTCCTAGCCAATTCATACCAATGAATCCAATTCCACTACAGCATGCACCTACTCCACAAGTTCCAGGTACAACATACCCAAGATATGAACCTCCAAAAGATGTTTTCTTTGAGAAAAAGGTAGTAGCATTTTCTGAAATAGAGAATAGCATTGCATTTGAGCTTGGTCAAATGAAGAAGATCATGTCTCAAAATATCAATGAGTTGACCCGTTTGAGGTTTTCACAAGGGGAAAATAACAAGTTTCAGAGAGCAGATGATGGTCCTTACAACAACAAAAATTATGGTTAGAACTACAATAGGAATTTCAGCAGAAGTAACAATGTAGGAAATAATAATGCAATAACAATGCAGAAAATAATAATGGAGGAAACAATTTCAATCCTCTTGATTGCAACAATAGTTTCCAAAGAAAGAATTGACAATGGAATACTCGTCCAAACAATGGAAGCATTCCTACAGATAATAGTAACAACAATGCCCAGTATGTGGACATTAATTAGTATGATAGTAATTAGAATGTACCTAACGATGATGGCTCATATTACAATAGAAATCAAGAAGTGAATCAGAATTCACAAAGCAATAATAATGAGCCCTCTATGCAATTCAATGTCATGCTACTAGAATCCTATGATTCTTCACAAAACATGGGAATGGAACAACAATCCAACAAAGAATTTTATTTTCCATTCAGTCAAGAACCAGATACTCAACCAGGAGAAATATTTTCTTTCCGAAATGATAAGTGAAATACTTACAATTTGTGAAGTCGAAAGAAACCCATGACCAATGGTATACCTCCCACATTACAACCAACTCCACCAGATCCAAGAGCAAGTAACAATCAAGTACCTATCAGACCCCCATATGGAGGACAGCAAAATCAAAACCAAGGGAATGTGCCTACAATCTTTAAGAATCCTACATGGTCTATTGAAAAGTATAGTGTAGTGGAATTTTTTAAATGAAAAAAGGCTAACATGTCCATGTTCGACATGCTAAAAAAAATTCCTAATTAGCGAGAAGCACTAATGAAAACTCTCGATCATATGAAGGCAACCCCTAATGTGAATACTCTCCCTCAAAAGATAGTGTCACAACAAGTTAATGCTTCGGAGGTCATGCCAACTATTTTTAAAGACAAGATTGAGTTACCTCTTTTTTTCTTAGCATCAGAATCTATGGGAAGAATCTTCACAATTGCCTAATTGATTTAGGAGCTTCTTGTAATGTCATGCCACTTTCGATAGCACAAAGGTTGGGAGTCACTCATCGGTCCTCTAATCGAATAGTGATACAACTCGACAAACAAAAGTAAAAGTTATTGGTGTATTAAAAGATGTTTAGATATAGTTGACAGTTGACCCCTGAATTCAATACATCATAGACATACATGTGGTTGAAATTCCTGAAACATATAGATTACTACTAAGTAGAGAGTGGACAAAATGCTTAAGAGGATGGTTTTCAACTAATTTTACCCAATTGTGGTTACCTTGGAAAGGGTTGAACAATCAAATCAAGATTGATGCTGAGCCAAAATTGAAGACGATGATTATAGAATACAATGCACAAACGAGGTAACATTTTTATAGTTAGATTTTGGATCTTACAAAGTGATGACTTTTGATACAACTTCAACTAAAGCATTAGATGATCAAAATCAAAGATCCATGATTTCAATCCCAAAAGGAGAGATTGTGAAGTAGTTCATAGATAGCATGGTGGTGAATTTACAATGCCTAGGTGAAGAAGCAGACCCAAGTGTTTTGCTCCTTCCTAAATTTTGCAGATTGCACAAAGTTAGTCATGTAGAATTCGAATGTTCACATTGCCAAGAATTTGTTGCTCAGGTACTAACTCAAATAATGGAAATAAAGAGTGACTAGATTCCAAAAGAAGTACCCATGGAAAATCTAAGTTCCACATACATATGTGAAATTGTGGGGAAAGATGGAGAAGAAGTAGAAGATCTCAATGCATCATATAGTGATACTTCTTCAAATGGTAAAGGTTTGTCTTCTCCTCCACCAGGAATGATTAAGATCCAAAGAAGGAGATGTTTCATAAAAGGCCAAGGTTGAACTTCAGTAATCATTCATCCTAAACCTAAAGTTGACAAAATTATAGAATTGATTGGGTAAATTCAAGATCACCAAGAGAAACATTTTCTCCCCATATCAAAGATAAACAATAAAAAATCATCAAGTCTACCACGTGAGAGATTACAATGGATCCCAAAGAAACAATCCTTTAAGGTTCAAGTAAAAGAAAAGCTATGGATGAATAAGCATAAGTCTAGGAAGCCCAAAGAAGAATCAATCTAGACACTCAGGTTTGACAACTCTACATTAAAATTAGGAGTTGGTGTAGGTATTGAATTAATCAACCCAAAAGGTAGGTCTTTTTTATGTAGCATATTGATTACAATTTAGATGTACTAATAATGTTGCAGAGTATGAAGCCTTGATTCATGGACTTCTCTTCGCATTAGAAAAGGGAATCAAAGCTCTCATAATCGAAGGACACTCCTAGTGGGTGACTAGATAAGTGAAATCAATTTATTCTTGCAATGATATGAGATTACTTGCTTACCGAAAAAGATAATGGAATCTAATGGATGACTTTGAAGCTTTAAACATAAATTCCATCTCTAGAAGGAGCAACATGGTAGCAAATGCCCTTGCAATTTCAGCTAGTGCATTACAACTCGTCGAGAGAAAAAAATTGAAAAGATTTTCAGTAGAATTGGTTTTTGCCCAGTCTATCCCGAACAACATTATGAACTTCCAAGTTTTCTAGGATGACCAACACATACTTGAGTTTATCATGTGCAATGGCCATTTTAAAGGATAGGAGATTGATGACACTTCTAATGAAAAACTTGAAGATGATGAACTTGAAGATGAAGATGAGATTCTCAATTTGAAAACCAACACTATGCCTAAGGGGATGGTTGAGTTGGAGTGCATCTTTGATCGCAATGAATCAACACTTAGCAAGCGAATGGTTAAAGAAAAAGGGATCAAGGAATGCAATTCATATAATCTGGGTACGGATGAAGATCCTAAAATGGTAAGGGTTGGAAAGGTGTGCAAAACTCAGGAAAGGGAAGATATTCTCCAATTACTTTGGAAGTACAAAGATGTCATTGCTTGGAGTTATAAAGAACTCAAAACATATGATCCTAAAATCATCACACATGACATTGAATTGAAACCAAATGACAAACCTTTCTGACAAAGGCAAAGACCTGTTAATCCCATTATTGAACCATTGATAATGAAGGAAATCAAGAAATTACTCGATGCTAAGATTCTCTTACCCATTTTCCATTCTACATTGGCTAACTTGGCTCTAGTGAGGAAAAAGAATGGAGAGATTCGCCTTTGTGTGGATTTTTGCAATTTGATCCTAGCATCTCAAAAGGATAACTACCATTTTCCTTCACTTAATGAAGTATTACAAATTGTCAATGGATACAAAATGATGTCTTTCTTAGATGTATATTTTGGGAACAACCAGGTGATGGTTGATGAAGAAGATAAGCTGAAAATTATTTTTATGACAAAATAAGGGACTTTTGCCTATAGAAGAATGCCCTTTGGGTTGATCAACGCAGGGGCCACATTCTAATGAGCCATGGATGAAGCGTTCAACGGGCTAATAAACAATTCTACAATCACCTACATGGATGACTTAACTATCTTTTCAAAGAATCAAGGCACTCATATTTCTAATTTAAGACAAGTGCTCAAAAGATGTCAAAAATATGGCATATCACTTAATCCCAAGAAGTGTTCATTTGGGGTCACTAAAGGAAAACTCCTAGGTCACATTATCTCTAAAGCTGCAATCTTCATCAATCCTGAGAGAATTGAAGCCATTCTAAATCTATCACCTCCACACAATTATAAAGAACTCAAGTCTTTCTTTGGGAAGATAAATTTTGTGTGAAATTTTATAAGTGGATTTGCTGAGATAGTGTGCCCCCTTCATGATTTTCTCAAGAAAGGAGTGAAAATAGAATGGGTTCCAGAAATTAAGAAATCACTTGAGGACATCAAAGTGGCTATTTCTATAGCTCCAGTACTTGTCAGTCTAGATTATGAGTTACCATTTAAAATATACTCTTTTGCTTTAGAATATTCATGTGCTAGGATTCTTATGCAGAAGAAAGACAAAGAAGATGAAAGGCCCATTGCTTTCATGAGTTGTCCTCTGAATAATGTTGAGTTAAACTATTCTAATCTCAACAAACAGTCTTTTTCTTTGATAAAGGTGGACAAAAAATTCCACCATTACATACTAAGGAGCAAGGTGTATGCAATTGTGCCTAATCATGCGATTAAGTCATTACTGATGCAAAATGAATTGGACAAAAGGAGAGGAAAATGGATGGCAATACTGCAAGAGTTTCATTTAGAGATTCAGCCAATGAAGTTGGTGAGAAGACAAGGATTGAAAAAGATGATAGCCGATATTGAGATAAAAAATGAGAATAAATTTAGATTTGATAATGAAATCAATATAGAAAATCAACAAAATAAGATTATAGTATCTCAACTTGATATTGATCAAGGTATAATAATGGATGTTTGGTATCATGATATTGTTTACTATCTTTTACAAAATCAATACCCCAGTTGGATGAATAGTTCCCAGCGCAGAGGTCTCAAGATGAAGTGTGAACTTACATGCTGCAAAATAGGAAACTATATAAAAGGAACTATGAAGGAATCTACCTAAAATGTTTGGGATGGGAAGAAGTAAAAGAAATTTTTGGAACAGTTTCATGATAAGTATGACATAGGACATGGATCAGCAGAGGCTATGACCCATATGATTTTAAGATCAGGTTATTTTTTACCTACAATCTTCAAGGATACTTTTGAACATGTGTGTACTTGCTACATTTGTTAGACTAGTGCTAACAAAGAGAGACATATGGAAATGCCATTACAACTAGTGTCTAAGGTACACCCTTTTGCAAAGTGGGGGCTAGAGCAGGGACTGGATTTTATTGGTCCAGTAAACCCACTGTCGTTGACAGGACATACGTTCGTTCTCACAACTACAGATTATTGCACGCACTGGACAGAAGCTGAAACTTTTAGAAATTGCACGACAAAGGTTGTTACTGATTTCTTGGAAGAACATATTGTTACTAGGTTTGGTATGTTGTTCTTCCTAGTTTGTGATAATGGATCAGCCTTTGCATCAATATTCCTTACTCAATGGGCGCTAGATAATCAGGTTATAATAAAGTTCTCCTAAAATTACTATCCCCAAGGAAATGAGGTAGTTGAATCTACAAATAAGAACTTGATCATGGTGATAAGACATTTGTTGAAGGAAAACCCTAGGTATTGGCATACTCTACTCAAATATGCATTATGGATAGACCAAGTCAGGGTCAAAAATGCTTTGGGGACATCCCCATATCTGCTCATGTACAAACAAGAGCTAGTGTTCTCACTCAACCTCAAGATTCCTATTTTTAAATTTGTGAGTGGGTACACTGAAGATGTTGACAAGGTTCAGATTAGATTAATGAATATCTTGGAAATGGATGAGAAACAAATAGCTACTTTAGAGCATATGGAAAAACATCAAGTTGTTGTTAAAAGGTGGTTTGACAAGTAGGCCACAATCAAATCTTTTAGAATATCCGATCTTGTTCTTTTGTGAGACAATGTGAAAGAAAATTGAGCAGCCACACTAAGTTTCAACGCTTGTGGATTGGCCCTTATCAAATAGCAGTAATTTTGGGAGAAAATACTTTTAGGCAAGGGGAATTGGTTCCAATGCTAGTCAATGGGTAGTTCCTAAAACATTACTTTGAGGCCTAAAAGCAGAAAAGATTTTTATTTAAAAAAATTAAATTAAATCATTTTTTGCAAGTGTGTTTACTTTTTGCATGTGTGTTTGCTTTCAATTGTGTGTTTGCTTTCAATTATGTGTTTGCTTTCAAAGTTGTGTTAGTCTGGGGGTTTGGTGCAATCAAGATTCTATCTTGGCACATTTCGTAAACCACTCTAGTCAATGGGCAGTTCCTAAAACATTATTTTGAGGCCTAAAAATGGAAAACATTTTTTTTTTTAAATCATTTTTTGCAAGTGCGTTTACATTCTGAAAGTGTGTTTGCTTTCAATTGTGTGTTTAATTTTAGTTGTGTGTTTTCTTTCAAAGTTGTGTTAGTCCAGGGGTTAGGTGCAATCAAGATTTTATCTTGGTATATTTCATAAACCACTCTAGTCAATGGGTAGTTCCTAAAACATTACTTTGAGGCCTAAAAGCAGAAAATATTTTTACAAAAAAAAAATTTTAAAAATCATTTTCTGCAAGTGTGTATGCTTTCAGTTGGGTGTTTTTTTCAGTTGTGTGTTTAATTTTAGTTCTTTGTTTTCTTTCAAAGTTGTGTTAGTCTAGGGATTAGGTGCAATAAAGATTCTATCTTGGCGCATTTCATAAACCACTCTTTCTGGTTTTGACTTTTGGAAAGAGGTATTTATTTGTCAAAACATTTGGATAATCTTATTTCTTGTACCAACTAAAGAAAAGATGTTACTTGCAGTAATAGAGGATTATTAGTCTTGAAATCAGAATTGCAAACAACAGTTCTCAACACTTTGCAAATTTAAAAGATTTACTATCTTGGTGTTTTCAAATCAAGGTTGATGGCAGCAAGGGATAGTCTAAAGCCTAGTGGTTCAGACAAAATGTATTTTCAAGGAATTGCTAAGGTCACTATTTGGCATGAGAGTTTCCATAAAGTTCTTAAAAGAGGAATGCCAAGGTTATCAACTAAAGAAAGAATCTCTCAAAGAGGTCATTGTCTTAGGCTCTTCTATCACTGGAGCTATTAAAGAGCTAGTTAAGTGTTTGTCTTTGTTTTTTCTAGTTTTTGGACACCTGTTATTTTTGTTGAATCATGTTGGTTTCTGGTCCATGTAAAACCAACTTGACTTGGTTGCTAGTCCTTGTAAAACCAACCTTTGAATTCTACTTTGAACCCTTGGTTAATGGTCCCTGTAAAACCAGTTTTTGACTTTGTTACTTTTTATTTGGGGTTTTGGGTCCCCTTCAAACCTAATACTACCTAATCAAAACTAAAGAAAGAATCTGAGAAACTACACTAATGCCTTGGGCACAGAGTCTAAGCGTAGTCAAGGTACAAAAAGAAAATAAAAAAGGGAAAGGTGGTGTTAAGAATGGAAGGTTCCAAATGGTCTGAGAAAGGTAATTTGATAGTAGGGATATGCACTCCAAAATGGCTATCCAATATCTATACAAATCACTTCATGGAAGAATCAAATGAAAACATGCGAGCTCCATTGAGAAAAATTAAGAAGATTACCCAGGACCTCAAATGTAAAAAGTGATAACCCGTAAAGAGCTTTCGGAATGGATTCTCTCATCTAGTTAGATAAGTTATTGATAAATGGGTTGCGAGGATTCCTGATGAATAGACCAGTGGGTTGAAAGATTGTCTTCAAGTTGCTAGAAGCTCATGATAGACTACATTTTGAAACGTCAAAGGAAATAAACACACTGAGCTTGAAGATTCGAGATTCTGAAGTTTTGACTATAAAGCAACTTGAAATATGCTTTAAGTGTTTAGGATTCAGTTTGTATTTAACACATGTTAGAAGAATACTTGTTAATGAAGCTAAGCTTTTGTCATTTCTTCCTTTTTGTTGGAGCTATTTGTTGTGGTTTCACAATGCACGTGTCATTTCTCTTGGAAACAGGGACCCCCTAGTAAAAAAAAAATTATCTCCCAGACCCCTAGTCCAGGGCCTAGGATCATTTTTGGAACTCCACCTATAGTCTGGGTCAAGCCCTAGTCCTCTAACTGAGAAAATATAATATCAGAACTAGAAAAAAGTGAGTGATAGAGTGAGTTTAGTGCTAAAAGATGCACATGTGCACCCTTATGGGGTGCACATGTGCGCTAAATGCGTAAGTGCGCACTTTTCTCCCTTTGGAGATGTGCACCTATGCACATGCACACGCACGCATCTCCAAAGGGTGCGCACTCACATGGGCCTATATAAGCTCGGGTACCCCCTCCCCTTCTCTCATTAGGTTCATCGCTTAGTCGAAGAACACACATCCACACCAATTGAGGTGATCCAAAATCCTCGTTAACCTATACAAAACAAACAAGGTCAAAGCACCAAAGGTGCGCACATGCGCACCTCCTCAAGGTGCACACCTTTGATACACCTAAAAAAGCTAAAATCCTAAAAATACTATAAAACACCTAAGTGAAAGGTGTCTACATGTGCACCTATCCAAGGTGCACATGTCTAGGCCCTTAAAAAAATCTAAACAAATTTGTCCCCCTTTTTTGCACTTACAATGAATGTGCACAGTAGCACACATGCGCATATGTGTACTCCATCAGGGTGCGAACTTGCACAGGTATGCAACTACACACAAAATGACTATGTAAGAGTCATTAAGTGCACCTAGTGCACCTATCATGGTGCGCAAGGTGTGCTAAATTTCTTTTCAGAGCTATAAAGGAGGATTTTAGTTGGTTTTTCTAGGTTTTGGTGTTCTAGGTTTGAATTTTTTGACAATCAAGGTTTGTTTAGGGTTTAATTTTTAGTTTTCCAAACTAATGATTTTCTATTTTGTGCAAATAAAATGGCTTCCTCATCATCCTCACTTGCTAAAAAGGTTGCTCCAAAATTTGTGGTCTTCAAATTTCAAGGTGCACCAAAGAAATCATGTTTTTAGGATGGACATTCACAAATCAAAGATACTGAGTTGGGACACATAGACTGGAATACATTCCTTGTACTTTGCAATAAGCCTGAAGAGAGGTTTGCAATGGTCTCTACACTTATCTGATTCGGGTTGGTCAATGCAACATCTCATCCAACATCAGTGCAGTCTTCTGAGCTCATCATGGCATTGGCAGGAAACTATGTGTCAGAAGAAAGAGTTGTTAAAAGTGTCACAGGGGAGATAGTCCTGGACCTTAGACCTAGGAATATTGAGAAAGTATTCCATCTCTCTAGAGTTGATCAATATGTGAAGATAACTAATCATCAAGCAAAAAAATGGTATAGGGAGAATGACAAGAAGGCTAGAGAGATCATACAATCATCATTTTTTATTGATAGAACTTCGGTGGGACGCAGAGCCGAAAAGATAGACATGACTAGGGGATATATGAAGGACGACGTCAAATATGCTATTTTACTCTTGAGCATAATTATGGGTCTATCGACAGTTGGGAATCTTCATATCTGGATGGTGCATTTCATAGAGACCATCAGGACATCCAAAATGCCAATTGATTGGGCCACAATGATGAGTGAAAACTTAGATGAACAGCTGGTAGGAGTTAAAGTCGACCCCAAGTTTTACAAGACATCATATTTGGTGTACTTATTGGTAGAAAGGATAATTGACTACCTAGGAATGTATAAGAAGGGAAGCATGCAAGATGCCAATGCTTGGCCTTATGCAGTATACCCTCAATTGGTGAAGAAGAAGCTAGCAGATCAGAGCAAGGAATTTTGAATATTGAATGATGCTTTTATATTTGCAATCATCTGATTTATAGAGGGTGATTATGCTAAGAGGATGTCAGTAGAGGCAGTAGCAAGGATCCCATAGATCAGTGCCTATTACTTCCAGTTTAGAACATTTATGTACCTAAGGGTAGCTAGTACGGTAGTGAATCCAAAGAAACTCCTGAGATATCCATCGGATAGGCTCATCTTATTGGAGATTGCAACACAACTCACATCTGCATATGACAAAGTGAGAAAACAGCATAAGGAGACATGGGTATGGCCTATTACTATAAGTGCATTTGAGGTCAAGCAGAAACAAGATATTACGACCTTTGATTCAGAATGGGATCAATATCCCTTAGAAGATTACAACTCCCCTTGTCCTTCTTTTGATAATATTGGCAGAGTTCAACATTTGGCAGGGAAGGAGTTTGTGCACGAAGATGCCATAGAAGATCATTGGATGAATGAGATAGATGACTATGATATCCAAATAAAGGATTATTGTAGGATGACTCTATATCTGGCAAGAAGCGCCTTAAAAATAAAGGTCCCGCTTAAAGTTGTTCAGCAAGACACTCAAGATGTCTTGAATCCCTTGTATAACTATGACAAGATATATGATAGGCTGATCATGAATGTCAAGTTAGATAGAGATGAGAATGCGGATATAATTCACAGGGCAAGGCACATAATTTAGCTAATGAGGAAATAGATCAAGAAGCCTTTTAACCTTGACCTAGTTCCACAGGTTGTTGCCTTTCAAGCCATAGCACACCCAATTAAGGGTAAAGGTGCAAAAGTTCCAATATCAACTTTCCCTACTCAATCCCCAATCAAGCCGAAAATGGTATATCAACATGAGAGGGATGTCGAGTACTTCAAGGCAGATAAAGAGAAGAATAAGAGGAAAAGAGATTCCACAAAGCAAGCTGAGCCCAAAACTAAAGAGCCTCAAGATGAAGAGGTGGCTCAAGCCCAAGATATTGCACAAGTGCCCTCGCAGGAACATGAACAGGAACTGAAGCAGGAAGCACAAGAGGTGTCACCACCTGGTCAAGAGGAAGAAGCCACATCTTTAGCTACTAAGAAGGCTAAGGTTGGGCCTACTATGAAAAGGACATGAAGGGGGATATTACAGAAGAAAATTGTTCCCATTCCTTTAGTTCCAGATAGAATTCTTGAAGCTGACAATGAAGATGACGAAGAAGAAGAGGATAATCTTCCCTTAAGTCAGAGGACTCACTTCGCAAGGGTTGCTCAAGAAATAATAAGAAGGAACTCCACTATGATGCTACCATTTATTCCTAAGGACCCTATTCAAGTTACCATTTCTGAAGATGAGTAGCAGCAGTGGATTGATGACCAGGAAGGGCAAGAAATAGATATCTTCAACATTTTTTATTTTGATTTTATGCCCGTGGGAACAGAAATGGTGGGTGATAAGATACGAGATACACCCATGAACCAACCTTTAGGAGAGGATTGGAACCAAATGCCACCTCTACCACAAGGGTCTCTAGATACACCACCACCACCATTTTAGGACTTTTCTTTCCTAGACAAAGGCTTAGTCACTCCTCTCCCTCCTGTTACTAAAGAATAAGAGCAAGCAGTACATGAAGAAGAGCCCAAACAGATGTCAACCAATGAAGTATCAGAGGAGGGACAGATACTTGAAGAACCTCAACAAACTTCTCAGGATACAAAGGCATGGACTTTGGTTACAACAGATACAAGGACTAAAAATGTAGATCTCTCTCAGAAGGAGAAGATTCTGAAAAGGAGTGATAAGGGAAAAGGGCCAGCTATGCAAACCTCCTCTTCAGCCAAATACATGTCTCCCATGGGCACTACACCAACATGGCTGAAGAGGGAGGTTATGGTTCGGCAAAAACGACAGTTAGACATGACTGTTGAGGAGAGTATGGATGAGGTGTTAAAAGTGATCAAAAATCCTGAGTCACCTACGGGTGATGGACAACAATTGGTCTTCATAATGAAGAATAAAGACTAGGACTTACTTGCCAATATAGCCATCCCTCCTCCACATGTTGACACCAAAGATTTGACTCCTAAGAACTATTAGATAAAAGAAGTCCTATTAGGAAAGCCCATTGTAGACATGGCTAAAGTAATGATCACTACGGGCGTCAAGGAGGTGTTCAAATAGTTAGATGGAAATGAATCTAAATTCCTAATGTTGTGCAAACATAATGAGCTTCTAAGAGGCTATCTGCATGAAATTGTAGGCCCTTTGGACAAAGATCACCCAGAACTTACTCTCGTTGTGACATTAGAGAAGAAAGATAAAGGGAATGTAGACATTGATTCATTTTTGGGAGCATGTCAGCAATGGCATGACAATTTTGAGCAAAAATGTGTACAGCTAATACAGGGTAATCTGAACCTGTTACATTACATTTAGTCTAGTGCAGAGAAACTGGTGTCTATAGTGAACCAGGATTTCAGTCTGATGGATGAAGTGCAAACCTGGGCTAAGGACCTTAAAATTTTGATAGCAGTAGAGGGTCAAAGATATCGCACTCTCATGGATGTATATATGGCGGAAGAGCTAGATAAATTGGAAGATTGGATTGAGAAGATAGATGCAAGAAATAAGGTCATGGAAGGACTTCGTGAAGATATTCAGAAGTTAAAAGACTAGACTCAAGAGAAAATTTTGGAAGCAAAGAGGTACTACGATGCTATTGCCCTTGAGATTTTTGAAGATGAGTCAAAAATTAAACTCAAGTCAATGCAATTAGTGGTCAAAGAATTTTGAAGAACCTTCGAGGATGCTTGGTCTGATGAAGATATTAGGCAAGCATTTAAGACTAGAGAGGTATGATAGAACTAGACACTAGACTTGACGATTTTACAGAGACTCGAATGGATGTCAATAATTATTGGCAAACAGTCAGGCAAAAATATGAGGCATTAATTTTCTAGAAACTTCCCAAGTAGCCGAGATTATAGAGAAATTCAAGAGAAAACATCCAGACATAGCTCTAGCATAAAGGGGAGGAAAACCTAGAGGCTATAATTTCAGTTTTGACACTTTAAAAACCTACCATTAAGGTGCGCTATTCCATAGGTGTGTCAATAATTTTGAAGTGACAGTGTGCTAGTAGTTAACTGCCAGTTGCTAATGTAGAGCTTTCCATGCGCCAGAAATGCATTTTAACGGTAGTTTAACTCCTACAAATGCTTAGAGAAGGTCAAGCTTCCATTTTTTGAGCTTCCAGTGACTCTCAAATCCTTTTACAGCTTCCTTCTTATCTACTTCTTCTTTCATTGTTTTAAAGTTATTTAAAGGCTCATGCAGCTATTAATTGATAAAAACAAGGGTGGAATCCTACTTAGCACCATTTAGAGAGTTAGTTTGTATATAATCAGATTTGTTTTATTAGTTTAGAAGCATATGTTTGCATTAAGAGATCTCTCACTCTCAACACAAATTGAGGAGATGAATTCTTATAAATCCAGGAATGCAACATATATTCCAGACCGTTATTTTCATGCAATAATATATGTTATTGGTGCTCTCATTCTAAGTGTAGTTATTCTTGTCGGAGTGTGTTATTTTTGTGGATTCTTGTTCATGAATAATAATGGAGCCAATGGTTTTGTTGTATTGATTTGATTGTGTGATCTTTTAATTCTGGTGTTTGCCACGTGTTAGCGAATTCCGCTGACATAGTGAGTTGGACAAGAGATCACCCTATTGTTCCTACATAGCTTCTTGTCTCACATGAGCGCACTTTATGTGGCCTTGTGATTCAATGAGAAGTGAAACAACTTTTGATTTATACTATGTTTCCATCGCCTATTGCATCAATGGACTTGAGGAAGCGCTGGTCCTATTTTCATTGGTTTCCTACCTGATCTTTTGGATGATTTAACTCGCAGACGTGTTGTTATCATGGTTTATATCTGTTAAGAATTTCCCTTTCAAGTTATTTGCTTTCATCTCTCGTTACTTTATCTTCGTTATTTTCTTTGCTACCACTTGTTTAAATTAGGAATTCGTATAGTTGCATTGTTAGATTGAATTCATCATAAAACGAAAAATACCAGAAAAACATATTTCTTTTCTGGTTACCTTTTGAAACAGCAAGCAGATTGAACATCTTATTCGAAATTGGTCAAAACCACCAAAGTCCTCCCTATGAACAAAAGCATTTATCTTAAATTGAGTGGATTTTAGTAGGTCGCAAGATCGCCTGGAACCTTGGAGTTGATCCTAGATTAGCTTTTCAAGAGAGGAATTCAAAAATATTCATGTCGTTAAAGCATTGTGCAAAACGATAGCTTAACACATCTCATATGTAGTTTTTAGACTATATATAGATGGAAGTATATGATCTTTAACAGAATCTATAATGATCTTCATAGACTTATTATTATGTCTTTTCCAGATTGTTTTATCTAAATCGCTTTCAAGCATAGGTTTATTTTCTTTCACGTACCCTTCTAATTCTAATTCTCAGAGGATGATCATTATCCATATCTTCCATGATGCAAAGTTAGTAGCACCTTCAAGTCTATCTTCCAACCTTACATAATTCACCAGGGTTGCAAATTTGAGATTATTTATGTAGATCTGAAATCTAAATGATAACTAAATATTGTGCTCTATCAGTTAGGCTCTGATACCATGTAAAAGTCTATAGGATCCCTAATAGAATAAAATATCAATAATATAAGGATGCTTGACTAAGGTTTTGAAGAAGAAGAATAACGAATTCGAACATAGGAATAATGATGATTTGTAGACTAAGAATTATATGATTCAGTCATTGTATTATATGTAAGTTTCAGTCACTATAGTATATGCCTTAATTCTGATCAATATATAAAATGTCCTTGAATGTCGTTGTTGGAAATACTTTATATTGTCATTGTAATTGATATATTTATTTCCATCAGCAACATGCATAAATATGAGTATCATAAGTCATGTCTACGTAGAGACATGACTATGTGGCTATGGCCACGTAGGGTCATGCCGTTACATGGACATAATCATACAACATTACTGGCTTTGACTTATATTAAGACTTCTGAAAACTATAATCGGAAGTCCGATCAAGATTGGCATGTAGACGGGTAATGTGGAGATGCCCGACAATATAGAGAAACATATATTATTATTATAATAACCATATATATATAAATATACATATATACATGTATGTGTGTGTGTGTGTGTGTGTGTCTATAAATATAATAATCAATATGATTCCAATTCGACAAAGGCTTTCAACAGCTCTATTAGGGCAATTGATGTAATGAACATCAACTACCCACAGCGTAGCCCACCACACATTTATGTTCCTAACTGGAATGAATTGCCTAATCCTACTCATGGTGATAGAGCATCAAAGTCCATAAACCTATTGGGACAAGTGAGCTTGATAGGAGTGTCCATGATTACAATGAAGCAAAATGTAACTAGCTAGGGATATAAATAAGAAACTGGAGACGTTGGAGGCAACAACCAAAAGTAGCTACATTAAATGTCAAGAGTTGGCAAAGGACATGCCATAAAAACATTTGCATCCCAAGAGCGGGAAAGAAATAGCGATGTGGAAATAAATGAGCGCATATCATGAAGGAATGAAAGTACAAAAGAATGAGTCAAAGACCATAATGACCACCTTTGTTCCCAAATGAAAAATTAAAAATTAAAATTAAAATAAGGGGGATATGAATTGGGGGAAAAGATAGTCAAATTTATGTCATCCGCCCCTTCATTTGCTAACATATCGGCAAGGCCATTACCTTCCCTATATATATGATTAAAGGTTAATCTTTACAAGATTTAGATAGTTCTAGGGCCCTGTTTAGTTTAAAAACCTAGTTTCCAATTGCACATAGATTTCTTTCTTAACACATTAATAATTATGGCAGATCCCTCTTCTACTTCTACTTGACTTAATCTTAATTTAGAGCGTAACCATAACCCTTCTATTAGGGCTCTTAACTCGACTTTAGTGTTAGATGCTATGCCAATTGATTTAGAACATTTTACTAAGTCCTTCCTTGGTGGTCTCTAATACAACATCCAATCCCTATTATCCTAGGATTACCCCAAGGAGCATCGTCAAAATTCAATTTTACCCATCCTGTGGCTAAGGCTTTCCAACAACAATCCCCCCTTTATGTTTGCTAATGGCTCCACCTGCCCCAACAAACGGAGGGAACTTCACATTTGGCCATCTTTTTCTCATAATCCCATCCCAACAAATCATAGGTTGAGAAGTTCCATTATTCTTATTTAATTTACTGTTTAAATTTTCAATAATAATAGTTTATATCTTCAAAGTAATATGATCAATGTTCATGTTTTTGTTCTTAAAAAATCTTATGTTACTTTCCTTCCAAATGTCCATATGATAATAGAGGGAGAAGTGATCCAAAGGCCTTTGAAGATGAGATGCGACTATCCTCCCTACACACTGTATAGTTGACCAATTTTCAAAAATCGAAAACATCATGAATTTTTCTAAAAATTTCAGCATTTGATCTTCATGATCTGCATAGTTTGTAGTCGAAAACAACAAAAACTCTGGAAAAAAATCACTATATTTTCGTGAATCAAGAAAGTGAAAAAAAGTCTGAATTTGTTTTGTTGTTAGTGCATTTGGTCTGGAGATTAGCCCGTCCCTTGAAGATGCTATCTAAGTAGAATCTTGGCCATGACAGAAAAATATCCCTGATAGAAAAAGGGAGGACCAATCTAAGATTCATTTTATTAAAGAACCAATTCCAACATTTATTTGCATTAGTGAAAATAGATTTCCACAATCCATCGAAGTTCAAAATTTTGCAATCTTCTGGATTTGATTGTGTATATAATTTTTGCATCATTGTTTCAAATCACATTGTGATTCATCATCAGGGTGAATCACACTTCGTGATTCGTCGTTATCCATGAATTATTCATTTTTTGCATACTCACGATTAAGTAATATATGGTTTGAGTCTTCCTCTACATTTTCACTAAATTAAATAATTGCTTTTAATTTTAAAATAATATGAGAAAATAAAAGAGATTAAACAAATAAATTTTATCTAATTTAATTTTTTTTTAGTAAAAATGTACACAAACAATTAAATATTGAATTTATCATTTGAAATTAGAAAAAACTTGTTAATCAACTATATTTTCTATTTTTTAATTAGTTTAAAACTTTATTCAACTAATCATTTTTTTAATATCCTCTTTTTTTTCTTTTTTGAGGAATATAGATTTCCACTAATGTCCAACTTCCAATAAATAAAAAATAACAATATAAAGTGAATCATCTAGAATCAATTTTCAGTGTAAAATCATTTTTAAGGGTGTATTTTAACATTGCACAACCATGGATACTCGCATCTCAATAAAGCTCGTGCATGCATGGCAATTTTGAAATCTCTTGGTTGCACCCTTCTATTTTTGTCGATGAAGTTGTCGGGTCAAATTCTAACGGACCTGGGTGCGCTTCTATTGGTGTCAAGGCTTTGGTGGTTGATGATGCCAATCGACTAGTCCCTCCTCTTTCTGCAGATTGGGGGGTAAGGGTATTTCCTTTCCTCTACCGCTCCTCCACTTTATGGTTCTCAGGCTGGGGATTCTGATTAGATTTCCATTGGCTCATTTTGTTGCTAATGAAGCAATTGTGCAAGAAGTTGTGGCCTAGAAGGAGCCTGTTGAGGGGGGTTTGGGGGTACAAAAGAGCCCTCTTATGCCCATTCTATTTGCAAAGGTGGGGGTTTGGAGGATGGCACAAAGTTGTCATTTTCTAAACCCTTTCCTACCCGTAAATCTATCGCAATTGATTTGCATAAAGATACAATATCAAAGATTGTGCAAAGGATTGTGGCCCTTGAGGAAGATGATGTTGTTTATCACTTCAAGGGCTTTTGGCCCTCTCTTAAGGACCTGCACGCTTGGATCATTAACCACTGGGAACCATATCTTACTAAACTTGTCCAGATATTTCCTCTAGTGAAAAGTTTTTTTATTGCCCGATTCAGTAATAATGCAGATGACAGGAGAACCATTCTGTGGGACCATTTTTCCACATGGAAAACCCGCTTTCCTTTGATGATCAAACCTTGGCACAAGGACTTCAACCTTGCCACTGAATCTTTATGCAAAATGTCTATCTAGGTACGACTCCTTAACCTCCCTCTTGATCTCTGGCATCATTCTGTTCTTGAGGAGATTGGTGATATTTTGTATTCTACCTATGCTCGGATTCTAGTTGACATTGATGCTTCTAAAGGCCTTCAAGCGGAGATTAAATCATGTACTCTTATTGGTTCTTGGATCCAATCTTTAGATTATGAAGTTCTTTTGTTTAGATGTGGAAAATGCTTCAATTCTGGGCATGTTGCGGCAAAGTGTGAGGTTGTCAATTCCAAATCCAAGAAACCCTCCTCGTGGTGGAAAAGTGCTTTGCAGCAGCATTATAAGTTGCCATGATTTTATCAGTATGATGTAATTTTCACAGCAAGTAAAAATTATGATCATATCATCATGATTCATCTATGTAGTTTTTGAGTCAAGCTCGTCGACCCATATTTCAAGGGTGTTCACAAGACCCTGTATCACATTATTTGTTTTCTCTATTTTTCTCAAGCTGCTAGAAAATAAGGAGAGCATTTTGTATCGAGATGTCTTGTATAATATGATAACTTTGGCAAGTTTAACATATTCACTTTTGCTTTCTACCTAAATGTCCAAGTATTTTACACGGGCCTACATAGACAAGATTATCAATCATGTCTACATTCCTTGCACACAACTTAAAGATGGAATATTTTACAGAAAGGAACCAACTTATACAGGACCATTTCATAAAAAATGAGCACAAACAACCATGCCTAAACGAGGATTTACATACTTGGAAAATAGTAATTGAAATGAATGTTTTGCTTAGTGAGTGAATGTTTTATTTTACATATCACTAAAGAAAAACATAATAATTAAATATCAATTATCATCTTCCCTAACATTGTCCTTTGTCTTTTACCATTATCATGTTCATGTCCGTGTCTTATTTATATGACAGAAACAATGCTTCGGAGTGTGTGTTTTTCACCATAATTGAGGAATAAAACCTCCCAAAAGTTTATTCTTTTTATTGTAGAACATGTCTGGGGTTGAATTAATCATCACTTAACCATCAGCCAGAAAAAAAAACGTGCAATTGACAGCTGCCATGGTCTGAAAATTGACTTGCATACAAAGTTCACAAGGGTCGATGGCAGATCAAGATTAAAAAGTTACTTTTGTTAATCATCAAATTTGCATCTCTGATTCTTCAAGATTTATTACTAGTGGAGTTGGCTAGAGTATTCTCATATGCTCTAACCATTAAAATTAAGATGCAGGGTTTAGTTACAGATTGCTAAAAAGGCAAAAAATAGTTACAAGTATTAAGTATGTACTTGGGCATTCCACATCCATGTTCCACATAAGTTAATTATAATAATTTAAGAATTAATTGATTCACTTTCAACCATAGGCTTCAAAAGTTTTAGCAATGAACAGAGAATCCATATGATCAAATTTAAATCATTAATACAAGAATTTCAGAGCCATTACAGAAAGATTAGGCAACTTACCACTGAATGCCAGGGCTGGAAAAAAATCTCAAGCACTATGCCAAAGGCCAGCTTGCACAATCATTGGCAGATCTGTGGCCTCGCACTTGAAATGTGAGCACATATAAATTCATTTGTTCTAATGCATAGAAAGTTACACACAACATTCTTGATATCCTGGTAACGAGTGTGTTGAATTAAATGGAGACATCACAGCTGCTGACCCATTACAAGATGGAATGGATGGGGGAAGAGTGAATGAAGAGTCAATTTGTGGAGAACCGCACAAGGAACTTTGTGATGAAAATACTGCAGACTGAGCACCACAGGGCAGAAAAGATGCATTTCCAATGTTTCCAGTGTTGATGCTCAAATTGGAGAAAGAGCCATGGGAACCTAATGTGTGGACCATGTATGATGATGCAATCTGAGAATACTGAGAATGTGACGATTCAGCATGATGAAGCAGTGAAATTGGAGGTATGTGCATTGATGGATATTCTATTAAGGATGACAGTGCTGATTGGCCCTGGGAAGAGACTAAAGAATTTGCAGACAAAAGCGGAGTGTTCTCTGTTGCTGGGGGATCTACTACAGTTACACGTTTTGCATCACGTTTGCATACAGGGCAAAATGTCCGCCATCTTGTGAGCCAAGAGTCTATGCAGAGAGCATGAAATTCTGCAAGTTAAACAACCACCAAGCTAAGTATCAGTAAAGAAATGAAACACCTAAAGATCAATTTGAAAGTCGAACAAAATTAATATCACTGAAGTCGGTTCATTATGAAAAAGAAACCAAAACAGTATAAACAACTTACTATGGCAGCAAGGTAAGATGCGTAATTTCTCTCCAGAATTATAATCTTCAAGACATACAGCACAGGTTTCTGACGTGCACTTGTCATCGGTGACAGATGTGAATATCAAACTTGGTAAAGCTTTCAATTGACGACGACTCATACCATGCAACCGGGGATGGTGTGGGTTTACCCGTCTGCCATGCAGTAGCCAATACTTCCGTATAAAAACACAGATTGCAAGAAGGGCAGCGATGGAAACCAGAGAAGCAAAAGAGATTATCATTACTCCCCATGATGTGTTAAGGGAGGGAATAATCCAACATTCCATATTTGGATCTCCAGCATATCTCAAAAGCACTTCACCAGCTGCCTTTGAGACAAATACTGCATGTATTGTAACACCTCTGGAGACCCCACCCACTGCATTTAAATTCAATAAAAAAATGTTCAAGAAAGATCAATCTATAAAACATCGTAACTACTAAGCTTTCAAAGTCAAGAGGAGCTTTATGCCTTCTGTTTTGCAAATAACGATGCATAATTGATTTGGCTGCTAAATATTGGAAATAAACAAAGAACAAAAATACGAGAGAATAGCAAATATGCAAGATTATTTATGCTAACAAGCAGGGATTATTTAAAAACCTGAATCAACTACAAATAAATGGAATAATTAATATTGTAGCATTCCACTACTAACCAAAAAACTAAACAATGTCAATTGTCAAATTTCATAAACTCAAATGGTAAAAATGTTGGGGCTTTCAAGCCAGAGAACCTGATAAATCCTAGACCATGATACCGTAATCTTCCATGTAAATGCCATTACAGGACCAAATTGATTCTTCATTCAGAGTGGACAGGATGGCCAGGACACAGCCCTGCTGCCTCAGGTACACTAGGTACAACAAAGCATGGTCAAGATGCCCAGGGTCAGCCCTGCCAACTTGCATACCTCACAAGCCACCCATGGTAAGAGGGTTGTTGAATAATTGTACCAAGGATAACGCACAGTCAATTCCATTGAAAAACTATAAACACATCAAAGCCAAAAAAAATAGTGTTTACACTCTACACATTTAAAAAATGCCTTTCACAGATATTTCAATCATAAACATGTATTGGCAGTTTTTTATGATGTAAATGGATACAATAACCCATAGTTCTTCTCTGCCATTTATCAGCAAGGCAAAAAAAAGTTTTCTCAGCAAATATGGGAGATAAATCAGTAACTTCTCAGGAAAATATCAGGGATTTCAAGAATGACTTAAATTTAATTTAAAATGCATTTTTTTGCAAAATTCAATAAGGAGATGCATCTAATAAGTCAGTAAATGGGTAAACAAACCAAACAAGCTGATGTGGATATTATATAAATGCACTATGTAACACGATCTCATCCTCATGTGGAATGTCCATGGCTGGCAGCCATAGTCAGAGACTCCGAACTCTGAAGCAAACTAAAAATAGTAAATTGTCATTGTAAAAAGATAAACAAATACAAAAATCAAGTACAATATAAAATTAGTCTACATCTTCCTCTTCCCCTTCCGAGTAGTTCTAGTAAAAACCATGGGAGTGAGAGAGGGTCTAGCCCTAGCAGTCCACTGTGGCTGCGGTTGCAATTGTGTCTCAATATCCATCCTAGATGTAGCTGGTGCCGGCGCTAGCAATGACTCCTCATCATCTATATCCTCACTCTCAATGTCCTAAGTGTCCTCACTTTCACTCCCTCCTCCTGAATGTCATTCAATCTCGGTGTAAAACCACCATCTTTTGAATCGGTATTTTCTTAAAAAATCTCTTCAAATCCGTTTGCAATCCAATGACTATTTCTCTCCACCAAACCCTTCTCTCCTCCAAAGGCTACAAATTTTTTAATGGGCCACTAAATGCTATCTCGTTGAGCTGCCCATTAGATTTTTTCAACTTCTCGGGAGAAGTATGCCACTTCCCGGCAACAAGTTTCAAACTTCTCAGCCGAGATTTTGGGGCGAAAACCTTGTATTTTCTCGCCACTCCAAACTTCTCGTAAGAAACTGATATATCAGCCACTTATCAGTGCAATTTTGAACTATGCAATAACCTACACCTCAAACCAAAGAACCTGCTAAATCCCAGACTATGATACTGTAATCTTCCATTTAAATGCCAATGCAGGACCAAATAGGTTCTCGTTCAAAGTGGACAGGATGGGCCAGGGCACAGCACTGCTGCCTCAGGTACACTGGGTCAACATGCCCAGGGTCAGCCCTGCCAACTTGCATGCCTCACAGGCCACCCATGGTAGCAGGGTTGTCGAATAGTTGTAGCCAGGATAACCCAGTCATTTCCTTGAAAAACTATAAATACATCAAATCCAAAAAATAGTATTTA
This sequence comes from Cupressus sempervirens, assembly GCA_028749045.1. NCBI lineage: Eukaryota > Viridiplantae > Streptophyta > Pinopsida > Cupressales > Cupressaceae > Cupressus > Cupressus sempervirens. The sequence continues at coordinate 1,804,910 of CM053790.1, read as the reverse complement.
CACATTTAAAAAATGCCTATCACAAATTTTTCCACCACAAACATGTATTGGCAGTTTTTTGTGATGTAAATGGATACAATGACCTGCACCTCACCCCACCAGCATTTCACATCAAATCTCCTTGTAAGGAATCTCTCTTCATAACAGTCTTATACGATGCATTTCACTAGTACTGCCTAGCAGGACTGCAACTGCAGATAAATTCCTCCCATGCAAACCATCAACCACTCTGGATTTTATACAATGTTCTTCAGTCATTTGATTTACTTCTTGCTTTTGTTGGGTTTGCAGTCACAACCAACAAACACAATATGACGGACCAGCTTTGATACCAAATAGGAAATGGACTACAAGCTGTGATGTACATTGCACAGTGTCTGCTATCTTTTTCAATTTAGATAATACTTTCAACAATTGGTTGACATTATCTTTCCTTTCGTTTTTAATTTCTTTAGGCAGAGTTGGTATTTAGGACCTTTTTTTAGAAAGTTGCTGTTGTTTATTGCACAATTGAACATTAAAGCAAATAGGGGGATATTCACTTTGTTGTGATGTGGAGCCTAATCAGACTCGTAGGTTTATTCAGCATGGTTTCTCCCCAAATTATTTCCATGGGGGTTTGGGGGCAGCATCCCCAAGACAGGGTCAAGGGGCAGCACTCCTTGTCGGGTTCTAGGGCAGTGCCCCAAGTGCACTCCCTATCGTAGTACAAGGTGGGCTCGAGGGGCAATGCCCCCGCAGGGGTTTTCGGGGGCCAAAAATGATCCTACTATTGTAAAAGGCATCGGCTGTTATTTTTCTATTGGACTCCTTATTCTAGCCTTAATTTTGTAAGTGGCAAAAGCTTGTATAAAATGCCTTAGGGTTAGAGATCTCATAATGTATGGTGATATTGTAGCTTCTTGCAGCGGTATTGAGCTGTAAGGGATTGCGGATTGTAATCACTAAATAATAATAATATTGGACATGTTGTTGGTGGACGTAGCCCAGGGATTGGGTGAATCACGTTAAATCTTTGTGTCTTGTGTTCTCTTCTATGCAATCTATTATTTTCTGATATTGGTTATATTTGTATGTAATTGTTATTTCTGTACGTGACTAATCCATAACACACTTTGCATCTATGTTTTGAGTATCAATATGCTTTTTTGAAAATACTTCTTGACACCACATGCATGTTGATGGTCAGAGTCTTCCTTATTTAACTCAACATTCCCAAGTGACAGAAAGAAATCTCTCTTAAGACAGCACCTTGATTCTATGATGCTAAGATAAATAGATAAATATATTTTATTTTTATTGTATCATTTTGGATTACACTCTGAATTGTTTAATCTCTCTAATGATGGATCATGGAGTGCAATCCGTAGCCTTGGTTGAAAATTTACACACAACTTATACCAGAAGCATTTTAATATATTGCCAAGGAATGTGGAAAATAATATCTATAATATATAGTATCATTAATTATCAATATATTTATCACTATCTTAGTATGAAGCATCAAAGGAGTTTTCAGTTTTGTTTTCTAATTTGCATATGGGTATAGTTATGTACGGCCCTACCCTTGTCTGGTAAAAACATTGCTGGACTGGAGTACCTGTGCCCGAACCACCAACTTAGATCCTAAGTGACGCTTAGAAGTGTCGAGTACTGCATCTCAGGTTAATGCAGTGCATGTCCTGATTGTTAACTAAAGAGATACCACTAGTCCAAGCCAAAGATTACTACCAAAACAGATGATTTATCAAAAGAACGAAAAATAAGCAATAATAGTTAAGAAAATATAATTGAACTGCACTTTTTATTGGCAAAAGTGCAAACGTATAAATAACAGGAGGAATGCACCTGCATTCCTAAAAGTGTAAACAGCAACACATATAGCTCACAAGAAAGAACAGGCACCGAATAATGTAGTGTTAGGCTGGAGAGTTAGGTTGTTCGTAATAGATTATTTACATGATTGTTTGAAGCCCTAGTATTTAAATTTGAGAGTTGTGAATTGATTAGCAAATTAAATTCATTGATTTCCATGTCATTAAAAAAATTCTCTCAGAAAGATAAACTTTTTTGCCATTATAGACAACTGTCTGATAGTAGTACCTACCCACTAGTTAAGTATGTCTAGGGCTTATTTAAGTTGTATAAGGAAGTCTGATATTTAAGGGCTTATAACTTTATAGGTCCTGCTGAGGTTACTGAGGCCTCCTTTGAGCTTATCTATATCCTTCTAAATCCTCTGGCACCTTATCTACTAAACTTGAAATTTGGGCCCACATAACATTTGCTAAGATGCTACCAATGGATTTTGAACCTGCAAGGAAACAGCATATTGTACTAAGCAATAACTAGGATATTTGTTACATAAGAAATCACCATATCATATGCTTTATTAGCTTTGTCACTGACTTCTCAAATGCTTTGTACAGAATAGAACACACAGACCTTTTTAAAACTTAGCTGACACATTTATATGTCACTTCTAAAATGAACCACCTGTAAATAATCAGGTTCGACTATGCAATTGCTATAAACTGTGGAATTTGAAATACAACTTAAAGATCATAGTTGTTAGAAATAGTGATTTTTGTTGTTAGCTGTATATCTTTGACATGTGACATACAAAAGCCAAAATTGGATAATCTATGTAAAAATGGGACCTGATAAAGATAAAACACAGAAGCATGGACATAATTATAGATAGAATTGGATATCTCTAAGGCTAATGAACCCATTAAAAATATAAGTGACTTGTTCAAAAAAAATTGTGACATTGCAGGCATGCTTAGGGTATGAATAGAAAAGGGGGACTGATTCAACAAATAAATTAGGTTATTGTAGTAAATGACCAACGAGAGATATATATTATATAGGAATACAATCACCGGGAAATTGTAGATATGGCTATGAGGATGATGTCCATGTTCCATAGGTTCCTGACTGCTATGGCATTTTTTCTTGTTTTGATATGTTCAGTAGACAAGGGAGCTTTAAACGTGTGTCTGAAAAAAATCACTAAGGGGTGTGCCACAAAGCCGACTCAGCTTGATCATAGTGTATCACTTCACAAGTTAAATGTTTGTGAGAAAACATATTACCATCATTTTCATTATTCTATCACAATTTTCTTATTGACACGGGATATTCAATTCAAGCAAAGGCAATCTTGGTGGATAATAAATATGTTCTCTTGAATAATGCTGTAACAGAAAATGAAGTCAAACAAGGAGGAAAGAAAAAAAAGAAAACGTACATGCATAATAATACTCAAAAGTACAGCCAATAAAAATAGCATGTAGAAGTTGAAATAATACTTGCACCCAAAAAAGGCAATAGGCTACAAACTAAGAGCACAAGTTTCTAACCAAGGTGACCAAATCCAAAATGGATCAAACAGATTATAAGATGCATGTTTTCCCTTTTATTCAGGCAAATTTTACATAGCTAATTCAACATCACGAGTCAAACATTCTTACTGATAAAAGGGGACCCTGCTTGCAATCCCTTGCTGCTCAATCCATAAAAAACCTAAGAGTATCTACTATTCCAATGTGGACAATCAAGATAGTAAATTCAAGTGTAGCAAAACACATCTCCCATAGTTTGCTACTTTGTCACTTTTTAATCTTTTCAGTCAAATTGAATAACCAGACAATGTCAAAAGAACACAAGCACTATGTACTGAAACTTACTTGCAACCAAAGTATTTCCATCTTCATTGTTGTAGACGATGGCTGCTTTAAATCCTGCACTTTGTGCATTTCGAATTTTTCTCTCAAAGCTGCATTTACCTCTTTCAATCAATGCAAATGGTGATTCTAGACCTTCTCCTGAAACTGCTTTGTTTGTCAGTGGAGAACAACCATCAGAAGGTTCTGCTCTCTGAAGTATCCCACAGAGTCCCGATCCTTTGGTTGCAAGAACTGAATATAGTATTTAAGAAAGAAAGGTATTAGCATCTGTAAAAGTTATGCACGAGCAATAGACTGTGTAAGAAGAGGTAACATAACACAAAATCTATTATATCAATTAGAACAACATGCAAACCATGTCTCAAGCGTTTGGGAGAGTCCATGTGTGCCTAAACAAATTGAACATACCAATATGAAATACATTTGAACCTATAAAAGTTTTCATGAAAATCTTTCTCCCATGTTTGAAAATGGGCAGGAAATTAAGTTGACTGATTCAAACATATCTTGACATGTAACTTGTGTGATATCTTCAAAAGAAAGTTGTATTCAAATTTATCTTTTGAACTTTCTTGTCGATAAGAATCATATGCAATTCTTGAATGCACTTGCAGAACATTTTAAGAAATAATGAATTCCAAATATTAGACTAGAAAGGAGAAAAAGATACCATATTAATATAAAAAAATGTTCCTATAATCAAAAGAAATCAATTTTGAGGTTTTCAAATTTATGTCCTAGGCATGCGAAGTAACCATTTTACCACCCATTAAAGCTCCTTAGACTCTAGTTGGGATGTTCATACAGAACCACCTATGGCAATTTTGCAATTGACTTCGGATCTAGAAAGAACCTCAAACCAGAAATTAGATTCTAAAAGGTTCTTAAAATTATCGCCTTCAATGCTCCAACTACCAAGTTTGTGAGCACTAAATTTGACATAGAAGTTATATTTTACAAAGAGTAAGAAAATTTGTCAATTCAACAATATAATATTATTATATCAAACTTCAAAGCACTACACTATATTTTACAATGGAACACATAAATAAATGCATTGGAATAAAAGGTTGTGAACATTAATCAAATTCAGATTTAGTATTTAAAGAAATCCTGGTTTACTATTCAACAAATAAAACTATGAGTGTGTGTATACTGTACATTATGGTGTCAATGCATATTCACACACATTTAAAACTTATAAGAAACTAATAACCTGAAAAACTAAATCAAAGGTAACTGTTGAACAAACTAAAGTAAAAGCAAGTCTAAATACTTGTGCAGAAGAATATTAAATACATGAAAACCTCACCATTGCATTCTGATAGAGATTTTTCTTTACTTAAAGAGGACTCGCCCTCATTAGACATCAACAAATTATACCTTACAATTATTATTTCAATTCTCCCTGTCCATATGAAGCAGTATTGACATCTGAAATTTGTAATTATTTATTGCTGGCATAATAGCTATCATGTCCAAAATAAATACTACTTCTTAAATGCATTAATCAGACAACCTAGAGGAGATTTGTTAGCAAGTTGCAACATAGAATTTACATAGATTCTCAATGCAGAGTACATCAGAATTGTATTTTAATCTTTTCCAAGAAAGTTAGCAATGTCAAAATGTAATCACAAATCACAATCACAAAGTGCATGAGGCTGAATCATAAAAATTATATGTATATTCAAGAACTGTGAATTTGCAATTTCTCTAAAAATGCTAAATATGTCATTGCATAGCTTCCCTTACAATAAACCATCAAGGAATGAGTCTTACCAAAGTTTGCCTCAAGGTCATCAAACGTAAAGGACTTGTTGTTCCCAATCAGGACAACACTTGCATGTGACATCTCCAGAAGCATAACAAAGAGGATTAACATCAAGGGAACAACTGCCAGTTCTTTCCTAAAACCTTTTTTATCCATTTTAACACCAATAGCACCACCTTGCAAAGTGAACATTATCATCTAATAACAATCAATCATCCACTGATCCCAATGTTTCAGTGGCTCGTACTCCCCAGTGTTGAGAGATATGATAGGCATCATAGTCTGCAATCAAACCAAATAGAAAATAACTTAGATAGACTTTATTGCAGCTAAAAGATTAACTAAACACTAGAAAGAAAGTTTGCAAGGTAATTGACAATGCCCATCATTAAGATCTTCCAATTCACAAGAACTTACTACCCACATAAAAGGTGAATTTGTGTAGAAAACACAAAAGCCATTCATGGTGTCATACAATAGAATAGAAAATCAAACTGAACTGCACGTAATTCTTCCCATTTTCTCTTTCAACAAGGTAAAAACTTGCAATATTCAGTTGCTATACGCTGAATAACTTTTGCAGACTGCAAATGATGCCAGGTTTAATCTTCCACAAACTAAGCTTTAGCATTTCTTCATTGAAATGCAAGATATGGATACGATGACAATGAAGGAAACTAATTCACATTAAAAAAAGCAAATGAAGATCAAATAGTCCTTTAATCACTAGGTAATAGACGACAGACAGCAGGCTTGATGAAGGCAAACCGCACAATGTGAACCATTAATGGAGTACAGCTCAGGCAACTCAGTTCAAAAATCATACAAAAGAGTTCCATTTAATGTAAGAATTCAAACATGTATAAAGCACTAGATCTGGATTTGCCCCAAGATACCATTATCTGATACAATGGATTAAACAAGAGACAGCAACTGTATTTGACTGCAAATATAAGGTAATAAGAAATCAAATGATGAAATAGGGAGAAAAAAGTATGTTATGCCGAAATTATTTATTTATTAAATGCTTGGTCACAAAAATTCCTTCCTGTTGCTGATAATATGGATACCAATTCTCACTGTAAACAAATCTCTTTTAGAAGCTGCCATTTATATTTGCATCCATATTTGTAAACAATTTCAAATATGAAAGTACTCTTCTGAAATGTAAACGTTAGTAACTCTTTCGGTAATTTCACAGAATAAACAGGCATAACCCGGAACCTACAGGGGGACCGCAAGGCATGACAGAAAAAACCATAAACAGATCTATGTTGGAAAGAGGAAATGCTAGTGCCGGAAAGGGAGGTTGTTAAAGCTATTTGCAGTAAAAGAAGAAGAAAAAATGGCAAAGAAGAACTACCTGCAAACACAGAGAATCTAGAAAAGTTATGGGGCACCGAAATCCAATTTTAAAAATCCGTGAAATTAAAAGTGGTATTCCTTTATAAAAATTCAGAGCATCAATATTTCCAACTCACAAAAGAACCCAGATTGATCAAGAATTGTAAGCATAGCAAAAGTCTTTTCAGGACCAATTTAATTTAAAAATATGTAAATACTCACATACTGGTCTTAAAATTGAAGCGTATCCCGCCAAGTCCAATTAGACCTCCAAAACACCTGTGGAAAGAAAAACCAAAAAAAGAACTGTTAGCTGTGATTTAAAAGTGACTTGTTCCATTAAACCAAATGACATTACTGTCTTTGGATCAACTAATCAGTTTATTAGGGACACATCTAAGAGACCTGTTTGCATCAATTATTTCCATTATGATAGGCTTGGTAGAGAAACCAAAGAGCTCGAATATTTCCATCATGTTAGGATTGGTAGAGAAACCCAACCAGAATCTACTCAAATGAAAAAAATATGGTTTCTGCGCTAAATCGATTAGCTTGAACATTTCTCTGATAATAAATCCGTGCAGAAACAGACGATTTTATCTTAATAAAACTACTATGATTCAGATCTCTCTACCACACCCATTAGCTCTGATCCTCTCCCGGTTGATAAGTTCATCCAAAACAATACCCAGTCCAGGGAATCAATGAAATGAATCAGAAACTAGTCAAACTGTGCAATTCATTATTAAGAAACCTAATCACAGTTAGATTCATGAAGAACCTATGCAGCTAATTCCAGAAGAAGCTAATCGAACGACACATTCGACAACCGATATATTAATATGACTGCAGAAATCCAGAAAAGATGAAAAGCCAAAAATATACATTGCTCTGTTGGAGGCAGCTGTAAAAGCTCTCCAGGAAGAGGATGTGAAGCAAGTTGGATCCACCATTGCTAAGTTCATAGGGTCGAATAGAAGTGCATCACTTCTAGAATATCCCTTGCACCGTCTTCTATACTGTATTTCCTACAACTTACAACGTCTCCTTCTTATCCTCAACTCAAAATTATTTCCGTCGGCCGCCAGTCGTGGTTTCCGCACAGTGTTTTGATGGGATTGCCCAAGCCTGCTTCAATTAGGATTCTTAGCTCAGAAGAATGACAATAAGATTGGATATCTATGGGATATTTTGCCCTGGGTATTATTATTATTATATAATATAAAAACTATAATTATTATTATTATTATTTTTAAATTGTGATATAGTATACTTTTTGGTGACACTATTCTATTTGATGTTAATGATTTTCAAAGTTTGTTATGGTAAAATTTCACGGTACAAAATTAACAATTAGTTCTATTAGTTAGGGAAAGATTGTGTAAGTTATAACAATTAGTTTATGATTTAATTAAATTATATAGAGTATTATTTGATATATTTATATGAGAAGTACTTTAATAGATAAATTTTATGGAGATTTGATTTACTTTATGTTATAGTTTTTATTAGTTTTTTTGCTATTATTATATAGTTCTAATATTTTTTTTTATAGATAGAGAAAATTTTATTTTTAAATATTAGATTTAAGAAATACAATTTTTAGTTTGTAATGTAATTTTAAAAAGTATTTGGATTTAACAATTATTTAACATAAGATTTTTTAGTATTCATAAAATATTTCTTGTATGTTTAGTTTTCTTCAAATTTAGATCTTGTAGATGGTCCTCATCCCATGGATATTGTACAATCATTCTTAATATTTTGTTTATAACATAACTAGTTGCAAATAATAATAAATATACTCTTCAAACAAACTAAGATAAACATTATCTTATCTTTTGTAGAGCATAATTGTGTGAGGAAATAAAATGATCCCTCCATATATAATTTAGGATAATTATGTGATAAAAAGTAACAATAAATAAACTACTCTAGATTAAGAGGCAAAGGAAAAATGTGCATCCATTCAAATATGAATTTATAATGATAAATGTCTATATCGTAGAGATTGTTATTATTAAAGCACCATAATATATAATTGATATTAAAAAATTGATGCTAGATCTAAGTATTTACAGGTCCATCCTACACCAAGACGAGTGGCAACGTCTATACAGCCACGAAAATGCACTTCCATAGGAAGGAGAGAGCTTAGTTAATTTTTTAAAAAGTTAGAAAAAGCAATGTAAAGGAAGTGCATTTTCGTGGTTGTATAGCCACGAGCAAGACGAGTGATCTCCACACATTGAGTTTTGGACCTTATCCGCAAATTTGACTTTTGATTATAGAAATGATCTTGTGTTATGTGGATATTTGGTACATATAATCAATTATTCACCTTGATTTTTAGGGCTATGATAAATAATTGGTGTTGTTGATAAATTTATTTGGAAGCTTGTTAGGCAAAGCTCTTCTACTTATGGCATACTCTTTGAGTGATTCCATAATTTTGATAAATGTTGGAATATTATAGATTAATCATGAAAGTGATTTTGAACTTATCACAATTTAAAAGGTTTAATGCATTGTTGTGATAAGGGAAAGAATGATTTGAGTGGTGTAATACTAGGAGTAAATATTTTTTAGTGATGATTAATTTCAAGATTGAGAGGATGATTAGTCTTAGAGAGTAAATGGTATGCATTTTCAATATCACATTTTGTCTCCCCTTTGATGTGAATACAAGTCTACATGACCAAGCATATCAAAGTAGGAAAAGTGAAAGACAAATGCACTCGTGTAGCAGTGAAAAATCAGTACTAAAAGTAAATGGTATGCATTTTCACTGTTACATTTTGTCTCCCCTTTGGTGTGAAAAAAATCTACAAGAGCACGCATATCAAAGTAGGAAAAGTGAGACAAATTCAAGCAAATGAAAGACAACTAAAGTAACAACCTAGAATCCATCAATAAACTTCAAAGGATTAGTTAAACATAAGAGTGTGATAGGGGAGACAATCTAGTAGCTGCCCACATTCCAATGGCTATTACGTCTACCGTTATAGATCCCCCTCAATTACCGCTCATAGAAAGCCCCCCAAATATGATAGCACATGTACTAATAGTCGATCACACATGTACTAATAGTCGATCACACATGTACTAATAGTTGATTTTTTTTTAGCTTTCTTGGTTGTTGATTGGTCTATTTGTGCAAAAAGTTTTTTTTTTTGTGAAAAGTTCTTGGGGGTGAACATAACAGGTTTCAAGCGAATGTTTTAAAATGACACTTTTAGACCACCTCGCACTCTATGAGAGTCCTACAAAGAGCTCCATAAATGTAGAAAGGCTAAAAGGTTAGCTTTAAGCTCTTCACTCACATATGGAGGTTCCCAAGATATTTGGCTAATTTCATCATATGGATTAGGAGTTTTAGGTGCCCAAAGTTAGCCTAGGCGGCTACTAGGTCACCTCCCTTAATGTAGAAAATGACCACAAAGATAAAAACAATCATACATTTAAGGATGATAAACTTTAGCATGCAAAATTTGTGTACATAAAATTTTATGCATTTGTATATCTAAAAATAAATCTACATTTACCCTTGGTTATGAATGCATATGTTCTATGATGGGAAAAAAATGAGTAACCACTTTACTCCCAAAATAAAATAGATTATATGGTAGATTTCATTGTTTATGGAGAATTTTAAAAAATAAACATGCAAATAGATTGCATTTCATTAAATAGAGAGTTCTAATTGAAAAATTATTTCTCATATATTTAGAACCGTGGTGAAAAACTAATAGTCACACAATCCTAATCATCACACAACATTTAAGGCCAATTTCATAGATTGTGAAATTCTATAATAATAAAATATAGAGACATTTGGAATAAAATAATCATTCCATTGGCGTATTAGGTGAAACCGCTTTAGGTGAATTGATTTGTCAGCATGGTGGAAGGAATATTATTATCGTGATGAGCTGGAAAAGATAAGCATTTCGCAAGATGAGAGGCGTACGAGAGTTGAGTGGAGGGGCCAGCTCATTGCAAGCCAGATGATTTGAAATACATGAAAAAAGCTGATTTCTTGCCGTCTCCCATTACAATCGTATTTGGACTCTTTTTTCCGCCAACGACGTATACGGATTGGAATGCTAAAATCCAATGGCATCCATTAATGCCCCGGCCAATTGCAGCAAAGATTCTTCTGATATTTGATTAGGTTTACTTGGAAAACCCTAATGGCGGGTCCATACACGAATGGGACGGGGAATAATCCAGATCAACTATCAGATCGACTCTTAGTAATTTTCGGAGAAGATATTTGTACAATTAGGTCACTGGAACTGTTTGCGATCTAAAATTATCAGAGATTTAAACTGTTTGTGATCTGAGATTTCTCTGTGATTTAACTGATAGTGATCTGCAAAGGACTCCTGTAGATATTAGTGTAAAAAGTGAATCTTTGCCGTTTCTCTCAATTATTGTTCTGAGGAGGTCGACTGGATGGAAAACTTTTTCCTCCACTCGAAATTATAGTCAGTCCATTGGCTTCGGAAGATATTTTATTTGCTTACGTGTGTATTTGGGGGGAAATTTTTGAGTTATTTCTATTATATTTTAGAATGTTATTGGATTCGAATGATGAAAAAGAAAAAATTCCATCGCAATGTCTTTCATCACGAGTCAAAGAGAGTTGAAGAGAATAAGATGGTGGAGGGTCCCGTGTATTAATTTTGATATGATAGTTATAACTTTTCTTTATAATATAGATACGCATGAACCACATGAAAATAAAAATAATATCGTTTGGTATATGCAAAGAAAAAATCAAATTTTAGCAGCTTATTTTTAGCATCTTCATGGCTTAGTAGACATGTATGGACATTTGGACCAGTAAGTTTTTTAGAGTTCTTTTTAATGAATGTTATGAATCCATGGATGTACACAATGTATTTTGTTTAGTAAAACAATTATTATTAAGAGTATTTGGATTTAATTGTGGTAAAAAGTTTTTTCATAAGAGAACATAAAGTGAATTTATTTGATAGAATTTTTTTACTTAATTCATATTTTCCCAATCCTATCCATTTGGCTTCTATTGATCAAGGAAGAGAGAAAATAAATCTAGTAATGAAATGTTCCCTTGAATACTAAGAAGATTGGGAGAGATAATAGTTGAAGAAGAAAGGAAGGTGCAGTGAAGTGCGGTTGGCTAAAGTTTTAAAGAACTGTTGCATTGAGAAATTGACAAGGAAGTGATAGTTTAATGGAAAGTGGCGATGTGAAAAAAAGAAGATTTATATCTGCCTCCAAATGCAAAAATCCATGTTTATTTTTTGGTAGACCTAACCAATACAAACACCTAGGCTAACTCGATATTCAAGATCAAATGAGTATCTCATATATATCCAATATCAAATAATGGCAGGGGGAAATTTTGGTACCCAATACCAAATATCAAGACATATGAATATTATAAAAATTGGTATTCAATATATTGGTTTTCACATGCATATATAAATTTAGTTACAACATGCTTTCCTCTCAATTAATCTTTTGTTTTTCCAATAAAATTGGTATTCAATATATTTATTTTCACATGTATTCAATATATTTGTTTTCACATTCATGTATAAGTTTAGTTACAACATGTTTTCCTCTCAATTAATCTTTTATTTTTTCAATAAATTTTGCAACCAAATTGTTTTAGATATTAGAGAATATTTATTATTATTTAGAAAATTCATTATAATCACATTGTTCTAATGACAAGTTTAAAGTTGAAACCCTAGTTGTTCAATTTGTTGTTTCTTCCAATTTTCTACAATCAAATGTTTACTATATTAGAAAGATTTTTAAAAGAATATAGTCATAATAATTTTCTAATTTTATCTACATTTTCAAGTTTTCTTGATTAATAAGTTTTTCTTTTTCAAAATATACAACATAATTCTTTATCCAAAAATTGATACAATAAATTAATAAGCATTATACAAGCACCCAAAAAAATACGAAGTAGACAAATATTTCAAGAAAATTCTACAATGAGTTTTCAAACTCTACCTCGAAACCACAACTAAAATCTGAGACAATTTGTAAACACGTACAAATCCAAACCCTTTGAAACTTTCAACAATTTTTTTTCCTCCAATTCTGAATTTGTGCTCCCCAAAACTTATGTGTCCCTCAAATGAACTACAAAACCTCTAATAAAGAACCATAACTCTAACTAGGGTTCTATTCTCCAATATGTCAAAAACCACTAAATTTATTAAATAATAATTACTTTAATTATTTAATCATTTCATGCACACTTAAAGAACTTTTTAATTAAAATATTTTTTATTTTATTTTTCTCCACTTTATTAATTAGTGCAAGCACTATTTGCACTATTTAAAGTGTAGTTTATTATTTAAACTAATAATAATAATTAAATTCTATTATTTAAATACAACTCTAATTTAATTATTAATAATTAGACTTTTAAATTAAATCTTTTAAACTAAAGTACATATTTAATTACTTTCTAATTAATTAAATATCACCATATTTTAATTTCTCCTTAACCAATTTTTCATATTAGACCTCCAAATTATGTTTTTTAAAATTAAAGCACAAATTTAATTAGTTTTTAAATTAAATTAAATATTCTCATATTTTAATACTTTCTTTTTAATCAAATAATTCTCAATATATATGATTAACCCAACTATTATAATAAATTAATTTATCAAATAAGTTACATAGTCAAATCCACATAAAAGCAACATTACCAAAACTCAAAATCAAACAACATGTGCAAAAATAAACTCATGAGTTTATTGAGTTTAAAAAGGGTAAGCAGTCAAATACGTGTCCTCCTTGTCAAAACAAGTAATTAGGTTATGGTTGGGATTGGACTTGAACATTATCTTCCCATTCCTAGTGCATTAAGTTATTGTGATAGAGCACGATCATCCTAGCAATTCAGGGTACCTACAAATATGTATAAAAGACGAGCATGTACATGTGCATATATGTCTAAGCTAAACATGCAATGGCGGGGAGTTGTACATCATGTAGATCCTAACTAGCAAGTGACTACGACTCCCTCCCTCTACCATATCAGGCACGTCAAACACACACACACACACACACACACACACACACCATACACATGCAAGTATGGGATAAGTATACTAGAAAAATCTAAATATAAATAGTATCATATTCTAACATGAACATCTCACCATCATGAGGACATAATAAACATATTTCTAAGACACACCATATGACATCATCATGAAAGTAATTTCATTAACTAACTAAGAGAAATTAAAGCATCGTCACTGCAAGTAGGAAATTGTTACAACCTAACATAGTCAATTACTCAACATATCAAAGTATTGCATTTCAAATATCAAATAAGGGGCTAACACACTTATAGAAGAGTCATATAGAACTTTACCAAGTAAGTCTACAATAATAGCAAAGGAGGGGTATTACATGCAAAATTTTATTTCATTAAAAACTATATGTTGAGTCTGTGTTGGGTCATCATGTGAATAATTGGAGTATAAGAGCATTTGTCAGCATAGAGAAAGGTCATCCTAGGATAGCACAAGGTGGTATTGAATAGTACAAGGCCCATATCATGTTCTCCCTCCTCTCATTACTCCCCCTACTCCAATAAAGCATTCTATATGTAAATGCACATGTTGCCTCAGAGATCTTTAGGCTCATTCACACTTAGAATAGTCATTTGGTTACACACATTGCATCACTAGCACAACCTCACAATGCTACAAATACATACTTCTTAGGTATACGTATGTTTTCTATCATGTCCCCCAATTATGACAATATAGGTTGAAAAATGAATTTAATAAAATACTTATAATAATTATTTTAATAAATATATAAAAGATTATTTATAATTATTATTATTACATACTAAGTTATTGAAGTAAGTAATTATATATAAATTGTATATGTTCATTTTTATTTTTTTTGATTGGTAAGAGGCCAAAGCTAATGTTAATTATTATGTGTTTGAATTTATTATTATTATTATTTATTAAGTGCAAGCATGAGTAGATTCTAACCCAAGACCTCTTTGATAAGAGGCTCACAATTTATCGGTGTGTTCTAGGCTCTTGCCTTAAAATGTATATGTTCGTTATAAATAATAAATATAATTTAATTTAATAAATATAGAAGAATAAATAATAATATAACATTGAGATGATAAATAATCAAATAAGTTTAATATTAAATAGTAATAAATAAGGATATAATACCAATAATATACTTATATAAATTTATATAACTTTATTTTTATTTTTTGATCGGTAAACAACCGAAGCCTAGATTAATTATTATTATATGTTAAATGAAGGTAGATTCGAACCCAAGACCTCCCACATGAGAGGCTCACAAGTTACCGTTGTGTTGTAGGCTTTTGCCTAATATTTAATTTTTATTATTATATATATATTAATGAAATTAATTAATAATCAATATAAATGATTAAATTACGGAGAGTCGTGACTAATGAGAAATAATCTATATAAGTATTAGGAGGAATGTCATCTAAAACATAGAGAATATATATGAAAAGAGTTTGTAGAGATTTTAAGGAATAAATTTTAAATGTTTCACATAAGAACATTACAGTGCTATCAGAGCTACAATCCTCCATCCTGTACATATGATATTTCTATGACCCACAACCTTATAGAGCACTATTGTAAATTGATACAAGACATTACAATAAGTATTGCAATGAGATTATAGAGTGTGGATTATCTCAAATTTCATAGATGATCAATATCGCTATGAACTTCACTACAAATTACTATGAATACATTCAACCACTTGTCTCACACATGAAACAAACAATGATTACTAATTAGGTAAACACAAAGGGGAAACATTATGTGCAAGTCAAAGCGAAATAAGGATAAAGGAAAAGGCAGTTATAACTAAAAATATATAAAACAAATCACATTACAAAGCGGAATTTGATCTATTGATATATCAGAGGAAAGATATTGTGGACCGCCACTGTGGCAACTATGGGAGAGGAGACAGTTGCTTGGATAGAGTTATAAGGAAGGACCAACATTAATAAATGTGCCATATCAAATGAATAGGATGATGTAAGGCGATGGATAAGGAAGGACCAAAAAATGGAAAACAAGGGATTCGATGACTTGGTATGAATCTCAACAAATGTATTTCTGCACAACTTTGACTAGGTCATCCACATAGGAAGAAACAAATGCAATGGGAGCCAAGGGAGTGTTACCCGTCATTCAAGCATATACAAAAAAGATATTAAGAATGTTCGACCATCAACTAAATATTGTGAAAGGTACCATCCATCATGGGACTTGGAAGGAATTGTTTATGAAATATCAACAGGGATCAATTAAGGAATAAAATAAGGAGGACCCATGCTTTATTAAAGGAGTATCTAAGTGAGTGGAAATTGAAAGAATAAAGTAATGGAGAAGAAGTATCGTTGAAGAGTTGATGATCTGCAAATATTATTCAATGAACAACAATCATGCCAAACAACATTATAAAGGCAGTGATTATATCAAGTCAAACCATAACTAATGGCTTATAATTATAAGCCAAAGGGTGAGAATTTATAAGAACAAAAATGAGGAAGATACTCACAGTAAAGTTATTGAATACCCTTGGAATCAAGATGATAATCCACAAAAACCAAATGGCTTTATGTTCTTGTGGATGTCCCACAAGGACATACAAAGTGGTATGAGGGATAAATGAGCAAGTGTTTGTATGAGGTGACAACTCACTCCAATATCATATATGTGATGTTGACTAGCCAAATGGAGAGACATTGACCAATGCATTCCAAGCAATACCATCTGCAAATGAAATAAGGTAAGGGACTTAGATGATGACTATTATGTACTTTCAAACTACCACTCCATCATGGGAAGGTAAGGAGATAGAAAAGGGGGACATTACAATACGATAAGGAGAATGAAGCCACCACCCATGATTTAAGGTAAGAAAGGTAACTCTCGTTTAATATAATTAATAAATTAGTGAGAAAAATAATATAAAAGGGAAATATAAATGTGATATAAGACAAAAGTATAATGAAACTTATAGAATATAAATGGTAAAAATAAGAAGTGGTAATATAATGAAATTATTTCTTTAATCATTAATTATCAAAACAAAATGATTCAAAATAAGTTGGAAATGCATGATAATGAAGAAAGGACAAGGTAGGTAAGAGGGTAGGATTAATCCTTAAGGAAAGAGAGGGATGTATTCCACTCTTGGGTTTAGGCTTGTTGAGCTATAGGACCCCACTACAATACCTGAGTATTCTAGTAACAAAATTATGTTAATCACTAAGGTCTAGGAGGATAAGAGGGTAGGGCTAATCCTAAGGCAAGAAGGGTATGTATTGACTCTTGGGCTTAGGTTTATCAAGCTATGGGACCCCACCACAATGTTCGAGTACTATAGTATGGTGTAGCACCTAGGCATGGTGAGGGATGGAAAACACCAATTGATAGATCGAAGATACCTTAGAAAAAGGATCAAGGGTCTACCCAAGCTTTAATGAAGTCTCCTTAATGTGTCTACTTGTGTGTCTTCATTCATATATTCTTTATAAGACCATCATATACTAACATAAATACTTTTGCAAGTGTTTTATGTGTATTTAGGGAACCCAAGGAATCTAAGCTATGAATAAATTAGGCTTGTATTTATTGCTTGAGGACAAGAAAAATCAAGAGGGGCGAACTTGTCATGTCCCCCAATTATGACAATATAGGTCAAAAAATAAATTCAATAAAATACTTGTAATCATTATTTTAATAAATATATAAAAGATTATATATTATTATTATTACATACTAAGTTATCAAAGTAAGTAATTATATATAAATTGTATATGTTCATTATAAATAATAAATATAATTTAATTTAATAAATATAGAAGAATAAATAATAATATAATATTGAGATGATAAATAATCTAATAAGTTTAATATTAAATAGTAATAATTAAGGATATGTTGAGATAATGGGTGTTGCACACATTGCATAATATTATTATATTGTATTATTTTATTTTATTATGTAATGTTGCATCTAGATGGACGTGCAATATGGAAAGTTTCCCATGGGATATACTTGATGAGTTGTATTGTAACATTGTGATAATATTTCATGTAATTATTTAATATTGGGAAAAAGAATTAAAATGTCCAATATTATATGTGGGGTCAGTGGGTTAGGTAGCACATGGTTTATGTAGTACCACTTGGTGGTTTTGTGGGACTTGCTACTATATAAGCAGCCACAAGGGTAGTTGTAGAGATAAGTGAGAAGGAGAGAAAAGTTAGAAGACAAAAAAGGGAAAGAGTCGACCAGAACAAGGCTTGACAAGTTAGCCAAGGGAGCATTTGTGAAGGTTGGAAGCATGGCATGGGATATGTGGATTCATGTTTGTTCACATAGTTTGCTCAGTGGTGGCTATGGCTTTGAAGGCTTCCATGGTTATATTGTAATAGTGTTTTTTGCTGAATAATACATGGTGATGGATGCTTTTGGAGGCTAGATTTTTTTCCTCAATGAGGGTTTCCCAGAGTATATCTTGTGTCACATTTTTATGGGTATGTTGTTTATTCTCTTGCATGTGGATTTTAATTGCATATTTATTTCAAATCTATTATGGGTTATGTGGAAATTGTTATATTCTTTCTTGCAAGTTTCCTTACAAGTGGTATCAGAACTATGGTTTTATTATTGTAAACCTAGATTGAATCAATGAGAATGCATGAGAGGATAAAAAAGAGGGCAAAATATATGAGTTATTTATTACAGATCTAATGGTTTTGGGTTTTCTATTATGATGGGATATTGGTAGATTTTGTGCATGTGAAATTGTTGGACAAAAGGGTTTATTAGATCTTTCATTTAAATGAGGTTTTTAGGGAGAGCTTGCAAAAGTCACCTCCAAGGCAAAAACAAACCTCACCATTGGATCAAGGTCGATGTTTCCATAAATTTTGATATATAATATGCCCTAGTTTGGCCATGTTTAGAGGAAACGAAAGAGTTTTTTAGTTTCAGTATGTGATGGCTGTCAAATTTAATCCCGTTAGAATTTTCGTCACAAGAAAAAATCGCAGTGAAAATGGTAAAAAGACTATCTTAGTAAAATGACCATAACTTTCTATTAGGATATCGAATTTCAGACTTCTTATAGGCGTTGGAAAGCTAATTCAAAGCACTACAACTTGGTGTAGGTTTGGTTATATGATTTTGATATTTTGTCAAGTTTTAAGAGCCTGAAAGTAGATGCTATTTATTTTGAGCACAGATTAGAGCATAACTTGGGCATACAGAGTTGAATTTTGGATTTCGAGTAGTCAATAGAAAGCTCTTGGAGAGCTCTTCACATTGGTTCAGATTTGGTGTAGGTTTGGCATGGTTTATTTGGTGATATATTAAACTAAATAGTTTATGGAATATATTAACTATGGTAATATTGTGAGTTTATGACATTGTATGTTTGGAGATTTAGATTTGATTTCATTTTATACTCAGTTCATATTTTATATTGGTCTCATGATGATATGGTTATCAATATATGATTTGGATATGTATGATGACTTGTTGGGTCTACAAGTTGTGCAGTTTTGTAAGTGGTCTATACTTACAGGTTGCATTTATAACTTGGTTATGGGTTGTCTTCTCCCATTGATCTTTCATTATTGATGCATATTCAAATTTTTGGCTTGGATTTGGGTTGTCTATGTCCTAAGTCGCATGATTTGCTAATTTTTTCTTCATGTAGTTTGATGAGATGTTGTTACCAGGTACAGTCATGGTGGAGGATTGTGGTTGACTATTTTATGCTAACAAGTTGGACATATTGAAAGTCAAATGCTCAGTTCATGGATGTGGTCATGGTGACATATATTTTTTGGCATGGCATGATTGGATATACAGGTACATCCCTGATGTTCATTGGTTTGAATTTTTGATTTGGTTATGGTGGTATATCTTATTGGTTGAGGATCATGGTTATTTAGTTTCTTTTGAGGAGCTCATGATGTGCACTTTGAGTTCTTTAGTGGTTTGATGTCTTGGTTGATTCTCATGGTTAGAGGATGGTTTTCATCATGATGTCATGGATAGCTTGGATAAATTGTTTAGTGAGAGCTTGTGATAGTGATGAGGTCACAGTACAAGATTAGTTCTTAGTTTGGTTTGCATCTTCTTGGTTTGGAGATCTTGGTTTCACTTAGTACTGACACTTTGGTTGTGTGAGTGTAGACATAGAGTATCTTCATGTAGGAGATGTATTTTATGATGCCATAGGTGACTTGGTACCACAGTTAAGTGGGAGTTTTTGGCATTTATATATTTATTGAGTGTTTCCAGATGTTGAAGATTTGTCTTAGATCCTGTTGCTGCAAAAGCATCTTTCACATTTGCATGATTCACTTATTATCTTCATGGTGTGTGAAGATGGTTTGATCTTGAGGACTCATAGAGTTCTTGGTTATCTTCATGGTGTGTGGAGATGGTTGCATCTTGAGGACTCACAAGGTTCTTGGTAAAGGCGTGGTTTATGCTTCCATTTGACATATTATCCTTGGTGTGAGGATAGTTTCATTTTTATGTCAAGATATACTCTTGATACACATTTAGAGTTTTGACATGTTATAGTATGTTTAAATGGAGCATGTTATCTCTTTGGTTAAGACAACTAGATTAGTTTGTCATGTTTATGTTCCTCAGGCCATGGTTGGAACTTTGACAATGATCTTGGTTTAGTTTCTTGGTATTGAGTACATTGATCATAAGCTGGATACTTCATGATATCACTATGTTGCATTTGGAGTTGGCATGGATTGATTAGTTATAGGTGCTCATGGATACTTAGAGATGGTGGTGATGCTAATTTCTCTTGGATTAGAGAATTATTTGTTGGAATGGTTGATGGTTTCAGTAGGAAGTCTGAGAGGCATTCACCTGATATGGACTTGAGAGGAGATTGTTCTTAGATGAGTCTTGGTTGGAGACTTTGATATCTTGATGGGCATTCTCATTCACCACTCTTAGTCTACTCAGTGGTTTACTACTTGAGAGGTATAGCCCATTTTTTCTCTCAGGTGCATTATATTTATGCTTGTCTTTCATGGATATGGAACTTGAGCTACGGTACATGAGTTAGTTCTAGAGGGTTCATTTGAGAGATGGTTTATCATTGGTTATCTCCATTTGCATATGTTGTTATGCTGGTTGAGTTTGGGAGATGGTTTTATATTGAGCATATTCCTTGGACTAGGAATGTTTATGAGTTTGATCTTCTTGTGAGAGGCTTACATCTATGATTAGTTATATGGTATGGTTTGTGTGTTTTTTTGGCTTCTTGGTTGGGGTTTTATGGAGGAGATCATACTTGCACAGTTTACATCTAGAGGTGTGTGTAGAAGGACATGATACAAGTTATGATTTGCATGGTTTCTCTTTGGTCTTGGTTATCTTCCTGGATGTTCAGTATTTTCTTACATTGGATTTGAGATTGATTAGAGATTGTGATCACTGGTTTGTGTTCATGTATGTCATGTGAGAGATGACATGGTTATTTCTTTATCTTTTTCCTTTGTTGGCTATGGAGAACTTGGGAGAGCATTGGAAATTGGTTATGAGAGTTGTTCTTGCAAGTTATTGGTTTATCTATTGTTGATGTCCTTGAGACTACATGGATTCACTTCTTTGAGATGTTGTGAGTGGATTGTTTATAGATTGACATTTTTTTTTTGTAGTGGAGCTTCTTGGTATATATGTGGCAGGTATTGATCTTGAGGCTTGTGATTGCAAGTTACAGATTGGATATATGTTGATGATGTGAGATTCACTTGGTATACCTTTGGAGGAATGGATAGTTGGATGGGTTTAGCACTTGTTGTGGCTGCTATTTCAACTATGGATATTTTGATAACTACAGATATATGTGAT
Source organism: Cupressus sempervirens (assembly GCA_028749045.1). Taxonomy (NCBI): domain Eukaryota; kingdom Viridiplantae; phylum Streptophyta; class Pinopsida; order Cupressales; family Cupressaceae; genus Cupressus; species Cupressus sempervirens. The sequence continues at coordinate 1,783,129 of CM053790.1, read as the reverse complement.
TACCTTTGAATCAGATTTTTTGTGCTTGACATTTTAGTTGGTATAGGATTTTATAATCTTTTAATGTGACAAGTTGGGTGGCTCTCTTTGGACGACTTCTATGTATGTCCAGTGGCAGTGGTGTAATAGAAGGTGAGATCATTCATGTTTGAGATGCTAGATATTTTGAATTTGTTACAGGTACCAGGATGGAGCACTTTGTGTACTTTGATCCATGATGGTGGATGTGTTGGGAGGGATTTTTCCCTTGTTCATTTATGTGGCTACAGATTGATCCTATGCAATATATACAACAAGTGGGAGATTGTTGAGATAATGGGTGTTGCACACATTGCATAATATTGTTATATTATTTTATTTTATTTTATTATGTAATGTTGCACCTAGATGGACATGCAACATGGAAAGATTCCCATGGGATATACTTGATGAGTTGTATCGTAACATTGTGATAATATTTCATGCAATTATTTAATATTGAGAAAAAGAATTAAAATGCCCAATATTAAATGTGGGGTGAGTGATTTGGGTAGTACATGGTTTATGTAATACCACTTGGTGGTTTTGTGGGACTTGCTACTATATAAGTAGCCACAAGGGTAGTTGTAGAGATAAGTGAGAAGGAGAGAAAAGATAGAAGATAAAAAAGAGAAAGAGTTGAGCAGGATAAGGCTTGACAGGTTAGCCAAGGGAGCATTTGTGAAAGTTGGAAGCATGGCATGGGATGTGTGGATTCATGCTTGTTCACATAGTTTGCTCGGTGGTGGCTATGGCTTTGAAGGCTTCCAAGGTTATATTGTAATGGTGTTTTTTTTTTTAATAATATATGGTGATGGATGCTTTTAGAGGCTAGGTTTTTTTTTCCCTCAATGCAGGTTTCCCAAGGTATATCTTGTGTCACATTTTTGTGGGTATGTTGTCTATTCTCTTGCATGTGGATTTTAATTGCATATTTGTTTCAAATCTATTATGGATTATGTGGAAATGGTTATATTCTTTCTTGCAAGTTTCCTTACAAGATATAATACCAATAACATACTTATATAAATTTATATAACACAATATCGAATTTTATATATATATATATATATGAAATTAATTAATAATCAATATATATTTGTTTCAAATCTATTATGGATTATGTGGAAACGGTTATATTCTTTCTTGCAAGTTTCCTTACAGGATATAATACCAATAATATACTTATATAAATTTATATAACACTATATATATATATATATATATATATATATATATATATATATATATATATATATATATGTATGTATATATATATATATATGTATGTATGTATATATATATATGTATGTATGTATATATATATGTATGTATGTATATATATATATATATATATATATATATATATATATATATATTAATGAAATTAATTAATAATCAATATAAATGATTAAATTACAAAGAGTCATGATTGATGGGAAATAATCTATATAAGTATTATGAGGAATGTCATCTAAAACATAGAAAACATATATGAAAGGAGCTTGTAAAGATTTCGAGGAATAAATTTTAAATGTTTCACATAGGAACAATACATGTGCTCCCCATACTTTCATTAAGTATCAGAATATATGTTTGGGCCCCCTCAATGATTTTCTTGAGGAACCTGTGGATATACAAGACTACAAGTGATAGGGAGGCTCATATCCTTAAGTCAACCAGACTCTTCACTAGGCCAATTTTTAAGCTTTCTAGAGTTTCACTCCTTAAACCCTACCCCATGGAGAAGTCACTCTACTTTTCCCCCCACTTACAAGAACCTCTCTATCAATGAAACATCAAACTACTTGCTTTAACTCATTGAAGTACATTCATTCACCAACCTCCTAGCCCTAACACAAGTTCCTTGCAAGAATCTAGGCTTCCTTACTATCAATTCCAATCTCTAAGTACATCATCTTGTTGGCTTATAACACCATAATTCTACTAATTTCAAATTTTATTCTTTATAGGCCTAGTAGCTCTACTAGGTCTCAATTATGTCTCCTATCTCAATTTTTGGACCTTATTTTGAAAATGTTCTAAAGAAGTCTCCAAACAAACAACTAATCCATATACTCATTTGGAAGGGATGCATGATTTTTAGGGTTTCAATCTTCATTTGTTCATACAGTGGCTAGACCCAATATGTGTTAACTTATAAAGGAAAAGCATTGTTTTCACATTTGGCTTTGAAAACGCATATAAATGGATTGGCCAACACCTCAATTCAAAGGTTCTACACAAGTCCAATAAACACCTCCAAACTCTTGGATTCAAGATTTCAATTGATTCCTGTGAGATGAAGACAAAAAATATCTCTTGTTCCTAGCCGGGCTATAGAAGAGCTCACTTAGGGCAAGACCTCAAAAATAGAAAACCATCTTTTTAGGCCTCCAACTTGATACATTGCATTATACATTAGTAGTTGATGGTCATTGGGAAATGCACTTCATATTTGTTGAAGAATTAACTCAAATGCATATTTTTAATGTTTAATATATATAATTGATAGTGTTGATAGATACTTTTACTTAGATTAATGATGCTTTGGTTAATTTTGGACATGAATTAAATGCTTGTATTCAGATAATAATATGCTTTTTTTATTTGATATATTATCAAGAAATCTTATAAATCTAGGTTATTATTGTGCATATTCAACACTTTATCATTTGTGAGTAATGAACAATATTTTTTGAAATTGGTGCCTCACGAATCTTTGAATTTTAAGTTGTCTGATGAACTTTTGTGAACTGGGAGTGGTCATCTTGACCAACTGAAGAAACACTAGAAGACTCCATGATGCATCAACTAGCCATCAAGGCGTGCCAATATGTTTTATGAATAGTTGTTATCAAATCTTTTCCATGTGTCCACATTTCTCTAATGTAATGCCAAAACATTCTATTATGTTTTAGAAGTTATTTTATTTCTTGATCAACAAGATTCTTAACTTTTGAATTTAAAAATAAAAAATATGATGTATATATATCTTATAGTTAGTTATGTTTAGTAGTAGTTACTCAGTGGTAGGAAGTAGCCAGTTAGTGGTTCCGTCTATAGGGAGTCAATTTTAGTTTTACACTGTTTCTATCAAAACTTTTTGTTTTCTTGACTTCACTTTGAAGTACTGGATAATACAAGTTGTTGGTTGATTTATGTCCCCTTGTTGTGGAATCTATGTTTTGGAAAAAAATTCAACATTTATAGGATTAAGAAAGGTAGTTTTGATGGTTGTTATTTATGAAGTTACTCATTTTAAAATGAACATTGTAAGTATTATTCATGTATTTGTCAATTTCAAATGTGTTAATGTAGGACTCATCATTGTTCATAATGTTTTTCAAATTAGAATGATAGTTATTCCTTGTGCTAATAATTGAACTTCAATTGTTTTGATTAAGAACATAAGTAATAAAGATTTAGATTTACTATTTTGTTTCAATTCTGTAGATTTAGTTAGATTTCATAATAAAAGAACGAAATTTTCCAACTTTGTACTACAATTTAGATATTTAGTTTGCAAGCATCTTAATTTAGAATTTTCACATTCATCTTTGATTGTTGGAACTAAAGGGAGAGTACTCATGATTCACTCTAGTTTTAAAGTTTAAGGTTTATTAGTTCATAACCAAGTTGTTTTATTAGAATAAGGGAGAGTTAGGAGAGATCTTAATAGTGTTGGGTATCACCATAACTCTAAGTTACTCACTATTTTACGGTGCAAAACCCCCCCAAAAAAACATTGAGTCTTATAAAGGATCCTTATACAAAATTGTCTTGTACACACCCTAGTTGATATTGATTTGAAATCAAATTATGCAATTTTATAAAGCAACGACCTTGCACATTATTTTTTTCATCATTGCCAGGGAAAAGCACATAGTGTAACAAGTTTGAGAAATTGTAAGTGTTTGTAAGGATTTGGTGTTTAAATCTTGATGAGAAAAAATAGATGGCCTAGGGATCAAGTTGGAAGATACCTTCCCCTTAGACATAATCTGAGAGAAGAAAGCATTAAACATCATGAGTAGCACAATCGGTATCAAAAGGAAAATGATCTTGATAATTATCACATAGAACAAAAAAAAGAACAAGTAAACCATATTAAAGAAAATATGGGTGACTGAAATGCAATGAACATCCTGATAGGACTTTTCAATATCCTATAGATATAAATAGATGGGATGATGAACCATCCATGAAAAATATTTCACCAACCATAGTGCTAAATTATAGGGGAAAAACTTTTGAGGACCCTAATTAGTTCCTTTTTGAATTCAATGTCATGTGTTAAACTTGTGACTATACTATTGATAATCATAAATTTAAACTTTTTCCCTCAAAATTGAAAGAGACTTCTTTGAGATGGTTCATGGGACTTCAACCTAAATCCATTATGTTAGTATAATTAGATATTTTCTAATTAACTCTATTCTACTTGAGCTAAACTTTAGGCATCTAATAATTAATTATTTTATTAATTATTATGATGCAACATAGGTTTTACCTTTTAGGGTTTGGATCTCCTTTATGTGAATGACCTCTCTTTGTAATCTTATTAATTCACTTTTTATTAATAGACATTTTTCTTTTTTCTCATCAAGAATATCTCCTCTATGGACCTATGAATTCTAACCTTCATAGCTTTTGCTTCTATCTTCTGTGATAAATGTTTGCATGGAGGTGATTCTTATGATTTTTGGGAATGATCCTTCATCAACTTCAACATGGTATCAAAGATAGGGATTGGTTTCATTGCTTTAGATGATTCATCATGGGCTGTATTATCTATTGTATAAGCCTTATGTCTCTTCTGGTCTAATTAGACATCATATTTATGCATTCTTGCAAATGCACTGAGATAAAGTGTCATATTGCATCTGTATTTTTGTTTCAGTCATTTTGTCTTCTTATTTGAGTAGTGTCATCTAAGGACACTCATACAAATTATTGTATTCTTAGGATTCATCATATATTGTGCCTTATTGTACATGCACTACTATAATTAAAGTGTCATGGGGGTTGATGTTTTTCCTTTGTTTGTCATCTTCCTTTGTCCATTAAGTTTTCCTTCTATAACATTAGCCATATGATGTGTCTAAGATTGATCACTTCAGTATACACATATGTATTCTTTCATACATCTTGATTATGGTTTCTTGACATGTAGTTCTTTTGGTCCACTTTTCCAATTCCTATCGCCTCACCCTTATCTACATTAGGGGGAATTCTTATGTTGTTTCTCATGCCTTCTTGGTTTGATGGAGTGAGCTATGTATTCAATTTTTGTTCCTATGTACTAGGCAGATGCAATGGCTAGATATATGCATTTCAATGAGATGGATCATTTCCATATAGACAATCTTCTTTTCATTCCTACTATGATTGCAGCCTTTCATGTTTGACTGGTCTGCTATTCAATCTTTGGTGTTTCATGCCAATTGTATCTTTGAGTTCATTTGTTTACCTTTGTGTGCCTCTTGATTTGAGTAGTGTCTTCTAATAGAACTCATTCAAATTATAGTCTTGTATACCTGGTCATGTTCTATTTTATTGGAGGATCTTCATATGAGTAGTTACTTTTGACATAGATTTGAAACTTCTACAAGCTTCAGTGGTGTTCTACATGATCACCATTTATTCCTATCTTCTAGAACATTCCCTTGTTTGAAAGTTTCTTCAGTCCTTCACTAGTTCTTTTAGCATTCTTCCCATATCTTCTTGGAGTAGGGTTTTTCCCATGTGGTTTTCTCTATTTCTCCTCTTTTCAAATATTTGATTGTGCTTGGGTACCTCATCAGGCTTTGTTTTCGAGACCCAAATCTACTTTCAGTAGTAGTTTCTAGGTTTTTTAGCTACTCCCTAAGTTTATCTTAAGAGGGGGTGTTGGAGTAATTAGATATTTTCTAATTAACTATATTCTACTTAAGATAAACTATAGGTATCTAATAATTAATTTTTTTATTAATTATTATCATGCAACCTAGGTTTTACCTTTTAAGGTTTGGGTCTCCTTTATAAGGATGATCTCTCTTTGTAATCTAATTAATTCAGTTTTGATTAATAAAAATTTATCTTTTATATCATCAAGAATGTCTCCTATATGGATCTGTGAATTCCAACCTCCATAAATTTTGCTTCTCTCTTATGTGAAAAGTGTTTGCATGCATGTGTTTCTTGGGATTTGCAGGGTTGGTCCTTCATCAACTTCAACACATTACAACTTGGGAAGAAGTTAAAAATATATGACTGGATAAATATCAAGATTACTACAAAGTCGAGGATAGGAAAGAAGAATTATTTAAATGAGGTAATCGGAAGATGAATGTTTGGAGGATTATGTTGATAGGTTTCAATTCATTCACAAGAGACATGGGAATGCTTTAAATGAGGATATTACTAAATGAATCTTCTTGAAAGGGATTGATGAATATTCTAGATATTCTCTTAATCTCATGGCAAAAAGGAGATATAAACAAACTAATTTAAACAAGATCATTGATATATGCCAAAATTATTCTAGAACGGGGCATGGAGTAAGAGGTTCTAGGTCTAAAGGGGGACAAATAGATGTAAGACAAGTAATAGAGGATATAGAAAACCTGAAAAATAGATATTATTTTGCTTCTTAATAGCCTATAGACAAATAAACTAATGAGACTTTGGTTGTTTACTATTCAAAATGTAGAGGGAAACACTTGTTAAGAGAATGTCCACTAAAATGTGTTGATAAATGTGTTATCTATGAAGGGCCCCATTGAACAAACCTATATAAATAGAACAAGATTTGAATTACGTTGGTGAGAGGGGACAAAACTAAGGACAATTTGGAGGTAGAAACAATTGAAATAACTAGAATACATGGAATAATCAAAATTCTTGGAATAACTAGAATATGTCACCTCCCAATATGCCTTGGGGACCACCTTCATGACAACAAAGTCCATGGTAGTAGAATTAGTGGAAACAAAACATTCCTCCTTCACAGAATAATCAATGGTATCCAAACCAAAATCAAAATCCTCCATGACAACTAAATCAAAATTTTAATAAACAATGGGGACCTGATCAATCTATTGCAAAATCAATCCAATGAGAAAATGAATCAACCTCAATTACCTACACAACTAGCCCCTAATCCAAAGAATAGGAAAGTCAATGGCGTGGATCCTAGCATTTTTGGTCTTAAGTTCATTGATGTAAATGATATTTATTTAAGGAATATGATTATTCCTTCTCAAACTACTATTAAACCCACTCGTATATTTTGGCAAATATCTGACTAGGTGACTAAAACTTTTAGTCACACCACCAAAATTTTTAGTCATGTGACTAAAAATGATCACATGTTGTTATTTCTTCATAATTTACAACTATAGGTGACTAAAGAACTGACTAATTTAGTCACATGATAAAATCATAAGATCAACTAAACAAAAGTCACCAAATTAACTACCAAATAAGTGACTAAATAAATTACTAAAAAATTAGTCAGCTAAACAAAAACTACCAAATACACTACTAAATAAACTACTGAATAACTAACTAAATAGTTAGTCAGTAATAATCAGTCCCGCAAATAAAAATGAATGAATAAAAAATTATTACTCATTTCTAATAACATTTTTTGATAGATTCATTTCTAATAACATTTGATAAAGTAATCATAGACTAAAATATAAATTAGAAATTTCATTTCACTAGAAATGTGCGTTTGATAAAAATGATTATTACATGAGAAATCCATCTACAATCTTACCCATGCAAAAAATTTAGATTTCAGGTGATTTTAATATCATCAAGTATTGATAAAACACCATTTATATATAATAATATGAAAAAAGCAATTGGAAAATAAAAACAAAAAATTGTGAACTAGTTCATTTTTTTCAATATTGTAATATAGTAGTTTCAACATCATTAAGATTATAAGTACCCCATATCGGTCTCCTATACATTGAATCTTATGAACAAGATGGAAACAAACATAAATAATTACCGCCCTTGATTCCCCTTCCTGCACTTATACCATTTGACCACATAGGCATACAAATACTACCCAATAAGACAAAATTGGGCCAAACTAGACTAAGCTTCAAGAGAATAAAAACATCATAAAAAGAAAAACCAATACCACATTCATATGAACCATCCCTTCATTTTCTTGTTCAATGATCAGTTGGGGATGAACATGTCAACTTGTGTATCATTTTTTGTTGTCTTCTTTCCTTATCTATCACATTGGTGCTTGGTCACCCCCTGTATAGGTCACCTCTAGGTGAACTATTCTAGTATACATCACCCCATGTCAAACTACACCTGGAAGTGTTTATTTTTAGGTGAAAGGTGCAAGGTCTAAATGGACTCATACCATAAAGTATGGGTATTAGTGCTATAATGATAATTATGGTACTTTAGTATTAAGTTGCCTTGTATTCTTCATACTCACTCTAATGTAATAATTTATAGACTAGACCATAGGCAATCTTTTCTTGATAGTTATTAATAACAAGATTTTAACTCTTTTTAGGAACTATGATTATTTGACTTTACTTTAAAATCATTAACATATTCTAGTTTAGGGCTAAAAACGCAACACATATCATTATTTTCCTATATACCTTTTCTTTCTTTAATTTATATTAGTGTATTTAATATTAATTAAAAACTTTGAAATCTCAAATTTATATTTTTGATAGGAATGTTTTTTGTTTTTAAGATGAAGTTAACAAATTTTCTTAAATATTTAAATTATTGGTTTAACTATCTTAAATCAAAAAATAAAATTATTTTAATTGTCAAGTTAAAGCAACAAAAATGTGGAAAAGATATTCCTTGCTTCAAAGCAATGTGCACAAGTAAGGAAATTTTTTTTTTTTGAAAGTCTACATTTCTTCACAAACTAAATCAAAGCATGATTTTGGTGTAGAGGGAAATCTGAATTTCTTCTCATTTGGAGAGACATTTAGGTATCTGACCATGGGTGTGGGTATCATTAAAACTGAGAACTTGTACATGAATGGTTTCTTCTAGTAGATAGTCATCTTCCCATGTCATTCAACCCTTACTCTCACTCATAAAGAAAGTCCAAGTGTACAAAACATGCATCAAATTATCTTGTTCATGATAATGAGAAGCATAGGCAAAAGCAAACCCATCATCCTTTAATGTAATTACTATCAAAGAAATAGTTCATCAAACTTGTAGGCATCTTTGCAGTTGTAGCTATAATCGCCACTACCACCAACCACATAATCAATTGGTATTTCAAACCATTCTTCAACTCATATGTTGAGTTGCAAGACTTATCAGGTCAAGGCTTTAATTTATTTCAAGTTTCAATTACAATTATGGAGTTTTAAATTTATTTCTTTTTTCTTTTTTCTTTTTATTGTCAAGTTTGTATGGAATTGAGATATCATTCCATGTCCTTTGTTCCAATGTGGTTTTGAATTTCAAAAGTTTTGTATAATTTGTTAAATTCTATTTGGGGTTATTTTGGCATAGATGTAGTTATTTTATAAATTTACCTAGGACTTACATCTATCTCATGTATTGTGGTATTGATTATGTATAAATGGACCTGGTAGTTTAATTAGCCAATTGATTTTTTTTCATATGATGTAAGTTTGCAACACTTAAGATGTGAGATATTTCATGTGAATCTTATTACAAAAATTTGATGATATCATGAAATCTATGTAGAGCTTTATAGATGGATTAGAAGGAAGGAATGATTGACCAATAACACATTGTTGTCTTTTCAATTATATGTGAAGAAGTTGATGATTTTAATATAGACTCTACTCATATGATGATCAGCTGCCCACCTTATGGCTGAATTTAAAATAAAATAAAAAATTATTAGTTTCACATTGCTACTTTGTATAAATATTAGTCTTACAGTCTTACTATATAAGAAAATCAAATATACAATCCAAAAAATGTCCAAAACCATTAATAGTTAGTGATAGTCTTAATTTATCAACATCAACAATGCATATTGATGAAGGAGCATCCCTAGTTGGCTTGCAATCCTATAGGATGGTGTGGTTTGGATTTGGAGTTTGGGAACTTGATCGAAGAAGGAAGTGTGACTTGGTTGATACTAAGTTGGTTTGGTTGTGTTAACTGAGTGACTCAGTTAATGAAGATATTCAAAAAAGCTTGGGGCACTCAATAGATATTGGGAGCTCGACATACACTATGGTGCTTGACATGCACTAGGAGCTTGGCAATGCTTGGGATTTGTTGATGCTCAACTTAGTCTTTCTGATGCTCAGATTGGTCTTGGTTCTTGTTGGTGCTAAGTTGTCTGTGAGCCAACTTTGGGTATTTAATTTTTGTTTTAGCCGACTTGTGGCTCAATATATATTTAATGTAAGGGATTTATTTTAATTTGTAATGGACTAGGTTGACTTGTGGCTTAGTTGGGTATAAGTAGGGTGTCTTGTAGAGTCTTTAGGCATTATGAGTATCCATCTTGGAGAAGAGGATGTTAACTTTGAAGGGCTAGTAGCTATAGCTTGAGAACCAAAGGATTGTTTGTTGGACCTGAGGGTACAAGTGTAGTTTCTTCTTAGTGTTCTTATCCAGTTGTGGACTTGGACTAGTTGGGATTGGGTTTGTAATTTGGATCTTGTTGGATCTTTTAGAACGGCTATTGTAATTGTTGTTGTATTTGGCCCTAACCCAGAAGTGTGATAGTCAAGCATATTGCATGTAAACAGTTATATCTATGAATAAAGAGTGGTGATTTGGTATTAGATCTTGCATTTGTGTTGCATTGTTGTTGTGTGGTTATTTTTTGGGGGCTAGGGAATCTCCTTTAGGGATTCTCCTACCTTGCACTATGTTAGGTGGTATCAGAGCCTAGTTTTCCTAAGTATGTAGACAGATCGCCGAAGTTGAGGTAGTTTGCACTAGGACTTGTAGAGAAGGTTGATCTAGTGGAGCTAATTAATCTTCTGAATTTGTAAATCTATTGCTTTAGGTTTTATGAAAATTTTGGAAGATGCATCCAAGAAGATTAGACCCCAGGGAAATTGATAATCTTAGTGATGTTGTGAAAGAAATGATCTCATAGAAGATTAGAACAGAATTTAGATCTGAGATTGCATTGATAAAGAGTGACATGATTGCTAAAATCATGAGTGCTTTAGGTGGTGTACCTAGGCATGTGGGTACTGAAGATGGTTATGAGGAAGTTGCTAAAGACTTTGAAGTTACTAGATCTAGTGGTGAGGAAAAATTCGATTGTGTGGAGAGACCTATTAGAACTAGGGTTGGTCAGTTTGCTAGACTAGGATATCAGTTGAAGCTGAAGCATAAGATGGAGGTTTCTAATTTCTCAGGTATTTTGATTCTTGAAGACTTGATTGATTGGATTGGTGAATTGGAAGACTACTTTGAGCTTGAGGATATTAAGGATCTGCTCAAAGTGAGGTTGGAAAAAACTAAGTTGAAAGGACATGCTACCCTTTGGTGGAAAGAATTGCAAAGAGACATAGAAGAAAAATTTGAATTGAAGATCACTAGATGGAGGTTGATGGTGACTAAGTTCATTCCTATTGATTATGAACTTCAGTTGTTTAAGAGGTTGCAAAATTTGAAGCAAAAAGATATTGACGCAAGGAGGGAAGAAGAACTAGGGCCAAAGGCACACCCAACAATACAAAGCACCTTGCAGAGTTAACACAATAGAAGCAAACACACAAAGAGAACAAAACCAAGAGAGAGAATGACACACTTTTATTGAATTGTCAAGTAATTAGCATACATGCCCTAGCTGTAAGGTCTTTTGGGTTACAACCAGATACAAAATACATTCAAGATCCACCATCTAGCTTCAAATTTGTACTTCCAGACACATGCAGCAAAATTTCTAAACCCTCTAAGTTTTGACCCAACTCTAAGCCTAAACACCCTATTATACTTACCAAATTGGCTTACAGAAGATTCTGTAACATTACAAAATAGAAAGGCTGACCCAAAAATGGTCTGCACACATCCCAAGACAAGATCCTATCATTAAAGTAATGATCAAAATTAAACAGACAAGTTGACTCCCATTACAAACCAAAACACAAACAACAAAAAGTTCACTCAGCACATAAAGGAACACTCAGTCAATCTTGGATAACTCGGCACACACTAGATAGCTTGGCACACATTGTCAAACTTGGCACATACTACAGAGTGAGATGGGATAACATGTTAACCCGAATGTTAACATGACTTGGGATAACTTCAACTCAACTGATACTGCAAAATTACTAGCACTTGACAATTGTTGCAACCTAAAAATGATTGCAACTCAACAACAAGTAGCAAAATGAATGCAAATGAGTAGAATAACAGGTCAACTCAAGGTGCTCCTGCATTAGACAACTAGGGTAGAAAGAAATGATTCTCTTGAATCATGCAACTATCACAACTTGACCTACATCCAACTTATATTGAGAAATCCATGTAGCATCTTCAACTGGTTTGTTCTTCCACTTTATCAAATATTCATAGTAGTCCTTTCCTCTTTTTCTTTTAACAACTCTCTAATCCAAAATCTATTCAACCTCTTCAATCTACTTCTTAAGATTATCATCAGGTACAACAACTTCATCATTTGACTCATGGTATTTACACAAATAAAAAATATTGAATATAAAAGATATATCCATGCCATTAGGTAACTCAACTTCATAAGCATTACCATTGTCAAACTTCTTGAAGATCTTACAAGGTCTAAACTTCTTCATCTTCAACTTACTATATGGTCCAACTGAAAATTTGTCTTTCTTCAAATGTAACATCACCTCATCACCAGCTTCAAAAACATGATGTCTCCTAGACTTATCAACATTCTCCTTGTACTTCTAATTACTTTGTTCTAACTTTAGCTTCACTTCCTTATGCAAAGACTCCATAAAATTAGCAAATTATTCTCTTGCAGCACTCCTCTTCTCTTCACTAGCAACATTCCTTAAATTTGATACTTGTCTAGCCTGCATTCCACTAACAATCTCAAAAGGCATTTTCCGTGTACTTCTATTCACAAAATTATTATATGCAAACTTAGCTTGTGCTAATACCATCTCCCAATTATGTGGTTCATCTCCAACTAAGCATCTTAGCAAATTACCCAAGCTTCTATTCACAACCTCTATATGTCCATCTGTCTATGGATGGAATGTAGAACTAAACTTCAACTCAGTACCCATCATCTTCCACAAAGTTCTCCAAAAATAACCAACAAACTTATTATCTCTGTTAGAAATAATACTTCTTGATAATACATGCAATCTAACAATCTCTTTAAAGAAAAGTTTAGCAACATGCTCAACATCTGATGTCTTCTTACATGGTATAAAATGAGCCATTTTAGAAAATCTATCCACAACAACAAATATAGAATCATACCCCTTTGTTGTCTTAGGTAATCCAAGAACAAAATCCATACTGATGTCACTCCAAGGTTTCTTAGGAACAAAAATAGGTGCATACAATCTAGTATTCTAACTTACTCCTTTTGCAACTTGACAAAATCCACAACTTTTCACAAAATTTTGAACATCCTTATACATATGTGGCCAATAATACTTCTCTTTCAACAAACTCAATGTCTTATAAATTCCAAAATGTCCAACCAATCCACCGCTTGCTTTTCCTTAATCAAATTAACTCTCATAGAACATCTAGGAATACATAACTAAATACCTTTAAACAACATACCTTCTTGAATGAAATATTCATCACACTTACTCATGTGATCTATTAGATTTGGTGCTCTACACTCTCTCCATGTCTCATAAAAGTCAAGGTCTATATCATACAACTCTTTCATGTCATCAAAACTAAGAACTTCAACCTTCATCTCAATCAACAAAGAATGTCTTATGCTCAATGCATCAGTAATTCTATTAGTAACTCCACTCTTATGCTTAATCACAGATGTAAAACTTTGTAAATACTCAACCTACTTCATATGTCTCTAATTCAATTTATGTTGACTCCCCAAGTATTTTAAGGCTTTATGATCCGTACACAACACAAGCTCCTTAGGAATCGAATAATATCTCCACTTCTTCAAAGATTGAACAATAGAATAAAACTCTTGATCATACACATAATACTTCCTTTTAGCATCATTCAACTTCTCACTAAAGAAAGCAATAGGTTTACCTTCTTGACTTAATATAGCTCCTATTGCACTACCACTTGCATCACATTCAACTTGAAATACCTTATTGAAATCAGACAAAGCCAATATAGGCAACTCAACAACCTTTTTTTTTATGTATCAAAATTGTTATCAGCTCCATGTGTCCACTTGAATTCCTTTTTATCTCCTCTCATTGTCTCACTCGTAGTGTTACAAATAGAACTGAAATTCTATATAAACTTTCTGTAAAAAATAGCCAAACCATGAAATGGTCTTACTTCACCCACATTCTCAGGTGTAGGCCATTCCAAAAAAAATTTAACATTCTCAAGATCCATCTTCAAACCATCAACTGAAATCAAAAATCTCAAATACACAATCTCCTCTTGCATAAAAGAACACTTTTTCAGATCAATCATCAACTTCTCCTCTTTCAATCTCTACAATACATGTCTAACATGCTCAAGATGTTCTTCCTTAGTCTTACTAAATATTTGAATATCATCCAAATAAATAATCACAAACTTACCCAAAAATCTTTTCAAAACTTCATTCATGAACCTCATGAAAGTACTAGGTGCATTAGTCAAACCAAAAGACACAATCAACCATTCATACAAACCATCTTTTTTTTTAAAGCAGTCTTCCATTCATCACCTTCTCTAATTCTAATTTGATGATAGCCACTCTTCAAATCAATCTTGGTAAAATACTTTGCTCCACTCAAACAATCCATTATGTCATCCATCCTCGGCATAGGAAACCTATATTTCACTATGATCTTGTTAATAGCTATGGAATCAGTACACATCCTCTATTCTCCTCCATTTTTAGGTGCTAATATAGCAGGTACAACACATGGACTCAAACTTTATCTGATCAAACCTTTCTATATCAATTCATGCACTTATCTATTAAGTTTTTCATTCTCTGCAGGTGTCAATCTATATGGTGCTTTGTTAGGCAAACTAGCTCCAAGAATCAGATCCATACAATGACTTATACTCCTTACTACCGATAAACCATCAAGTATATCCTCAGCAACAATATTTTATACTGATTTAGCAATTATGTAATTTCCACTAGCATTCGGTCAACACTATTAGCTTTTTTTGTCACCTGATCGTTACCAAAACTCGGTCCTCTAGGAATTATGGAAAAACATATTTGATTCTTCTTTACTTATTTTTCAAATTGCTTTCGACTATCCATGAAAACTTGAACAATAGTACAACTAACCTCATCTGGACTTTCAATCAAAGGCAACAACAATATTTGCTTCTTCCCATTCACCCAAGAGTATATTGATTCAATCACCCATCATGTACAACATATCTATCATATTGCCAAGGTCTACCCAATAGAATATGACAATAATCCATAAGCATAATATCACACAAAACTTCATCAAAGTAATGTCCAATCTTGAACTCCACAATGCATTGATCACTTACCAATATATTATGCTCATCTTTGATCCATGAAACATGATAGGGTTTAGGATGCTTCAGCCTCTACAACTACAACTTTGTAACCAACTCTTTTGATGCCAAATTTGTAGAACTTTGACTATTAATGATTACTTTACAACATTTTCCAACCATCTTTAATCTGGTCTTGAAAAGACTTCTCCTCAAAATAGGTTCTTCATTGCTTCCCTTATTACATAAGGTTCTTCTCACCATTAGAATTTCTCCAGCCTCAGGCCCACTAAGTGAACCCTTAGTATCTCCTTGAACCACAACATTTTATTTACCTTGCCCACTTTCAAAAGATCTACATTCAATAGATCTATGCCCTTATTTACTACATCGAAAACAATTACCACGAAAACCATCTCTACAATATGAATTACCTCTTCCTTAGTAAGAACCAATACCTCCTTGGTATGAATTGCCTCTTTTCCACTCAATCTTGTCTTTGTCACCATATTTCCCTTCAAATTTTCTCTTATCTTGCACATAGCTGTCAGATCTGCCACTGTCTCCATAAGATATACCTCTGCCTCTCTAAAATCTACCACCTCTACCTCTTTGTTTTTGTTCATGCTTCTTTGTTAAGATCTCCTTAGCTTTTAAGGCATATTGGTATGCTTCTTCCACACTTTCTAATTTCACAAAACTTATCTCATCCTAGATTCCAGATCATATTCCATTTACATATCTTGCAATTTTCTCAACATAATCATCCACATGTCTAGATCTGATGTCCAATCTATAGAATTCCTTAGTATACTCCTTCACAGTCATGTCTCTTTGTCTCAAATTTTTCATTTTCTCAACAAGATAACTTGGTAATCAACATGAAGGAATTTGTTCTTCACCTTGTTCACCATCTTTCACTAAGTCTAGATCTTCTCCTTTCCTCTCGTTTGTCTATTAGTTTTCAAATGCTCCCACCACAGTGAAGCATGACCTTTCAACCTAGTAACTGCAAGTTTCACCTTCCTATTATCAAAAGTTTTTTAATACTCAAAGAACTTCTCCATAACAAAGATCCAATCCCAACACAACATTGGTGTCCAATTTTCCATCATAAGGAACAATTTCTATAGTAGGCTTCAAATTTTCCCTAGACAATACTCTCAACATTCTTTCCTCATCTTGATCTTCTTCTGGTTTTGGATTAGGGTTTGGTGCTACTACTTCATCATCACTCACATCATCAATATGTGCTCCTCTCCTCTGGGCTATATCCACAGCATCTAATCTGGCTGTAATTTGTCTCAATGTATCCAATATGGCATTTCCTCTACCATGAACCATCTTTACAAATTATGTTCCTCGAAGATCGTAACCCTCTGCAAGTTATAGGTCAAATCCTCATATCTACAACCCTAAAACCAAATCCAACTTAGGGTTCTATATGATCCAATCTCCACAAAGACAAAACTCAAGCTCTGATACCACTTGACGCAAAGAAGGAAGAAGAACTAGGGCCAAAGAAACACCCAATAATTCAAACCACCTTGCATAGTTAACACAATAGAATAAAACACACAAAGAGAACAACACTGAGAGAGAGAGAGAGAGAGAGAGAGACTTTTATTGAATTTTCAAGTAATCAACATATGTGCCTAGCTATAAGGCATTATGGGTTACGACTAGATACAAAATACATTCAAGATCCATGATCCAGCTTCAAATTTGCACTTCAACACATATATGCAACAAACTTTCAAAACCCTCTAAGTTCTGCCCCAGCTCTAAGCCTAAACACCCTATTTATACTTGCCAAAATGGCTTACAGAAGATTCTAGAACATTCCAAAATAGAAAGGCCAACCCAAAAATGGTCTACACACATCCCAAGACAAGATCCTATCACTGAAGTCACAATTAAAATTAAACACGCAAGTTGGCTCCCACTCAGAACCAAAACATAGACAACTCGACAAAAGAAGGAACCAAAAAATGTTAACACTCAGCATCAACAATTTCACTCGGCACATAAAGGAACACTCAACTAATACTAGATAACTCAACACACATTGTCAAACTCAAGACACACTACAGAGTGAGATGGGATAACATGCTAACTTGAATGTTAACATGACTTGGGATAACTTCAACTCGACTAATACTGCAAAATTACTGGCACTCAAAAATTGTCGCAACCCAGCAATGACTGCAACTCGACAACAACTAGCAAAATGAACACAAATGAGCATGATAACACATCAACCTAGGATGCTCCTGCATCATATATGACTATGAAGGATTATACCAAGGAGTTATACAAGTTGACTATTTGATTTGGGCATAGAGAATTGAAAAAGGAGAAGGTAGCTCAATACATTAATGGTTTGACATTCAATATTCAGGATGAGGTTGGTATATTGAATATTTCTTTACTTGAGGATGCTTATCAGTATTCTCTAAAGGTAGAAGATAACTTGAAAAGGAAAAGTCAAGGTAATGCTAGAGGGAAGGAGAAGAAAGATGACTTGACAAAGGCTAAAGTAAGTGCTAAAAGTGAACAAAAACCTGTTGATTGAAAGAGAAGGGTGGGTGGAGGTGGGTTTAGTGGTAATTGTTTCAGATGTGGTGAAGAAGGGCATAGATCTTTTGAATGCCATCATGGTAGGAAATTTATTGTTGTGAATAAGGTTTTAGTCCAAGACAATCAACCTAAGAAAGGAGAGAGTTTTCTAGCTCATTGTGTACTAGTTTTGTCAAAGAACACTAGATTCTTGTCAAAGGACTAGTTTGTTTAGGACTTGTTGTCGAAGATATGGTTCATAAACTTGGTTTGAAGAGAGTGAGACACCCTTATCTCTATAGGATTGGTTGGTTGCAAGGTGAGCATGCTTTAGAAGTGAGGGAGCAATGCCTTTTTGATTTCTAGATTGGGAAGTATAAGGGTCAAGTGTTGTGTGATATAGTGGACATGAATAGTTGTCATGTAACTAGTAGATTTGGTGTTAATTTTTGACCTTAATTTTTGACTTTATGCCATTTTCCATTTGATTTTAACTTCTTTTTTTGTTTAGCTCCCAAGTTGGTCGAAATGAGTTTTTTTGGTCAAAATTTTGACCAATGTGGAATATAAACCAAAAAAAAAGAGATAATTGCACGGGAGGAGGGATTTTCACTACATCTATTCACTCGTGGGCATGGGAGGAGGGATTAGGATTTCGAATGCAAGTGATCTAGGATTTTGAATGCAAAATTCTCTGGTAAGTCATCAACTCGATGCCATTTCGAATGCAAAAGGATGCAGGATTTTGAATGCAAGTTGCAGGAGGTAGAAAGAAATTGAATGCAAAACCCTCAAGTGAATAGTAGAAAGAAATTGAATGCATAAAACCCTCATTTCAAACCAGAGCCAAACCTTGGCAACTGTGAAATGAAAAGAAAGAGATCTTGAGGGAAAAAACTAAAACCCTAAGAATTTACGAGCTCATACCTATGGATTAGTGCCTCTTATCTATTTGATTCTTATGCTAGATCTCATATGATTTTTTGTTTTAGGAGCTCCTATAGGCATTTCAATGTTGAGCAAGTTTCAGGCCACATTCATAATAACAATCTTGTTTTATTTTATTTTTATCTTGATTTTATCATATTTTATATCATTATTTGAAGTTTGGATATTATTAGATTGCATTTCTATTTTGGGTCTGATGATTTGTTAGAAAATGTGACTTCTATCTAAATAGTAAGTGATTGTTTTCTCAACCTTGCAGTTGTTTCATCAAAGTTGTTTGCAAGGAGGAAATGAGCTTGTACACTTTTTATCCATTCTCAATTGTATAGATGGGTTAATAAGCATTTCGTATATATACTATGCTCAAATGATTGTAGGAGAACCATAAATCAATTTATTAAATTTTGAGATAGATAATGTAGGCTAGATCTTATTGAGTTTGGGACTATTAAATATTCCATCTATGATAAAAAATTATTGTAGCAAGTTTATTAATCTTAAATTTACATTAGAAATAGGCAAAAACAACTCTTCCATAATGATGTCCCCCATTTTTTTTCCTCCATTGAAAAACATTTTTTTTGGTGACAAGCTCCTTGTAAACTATGATAGTATGCACATAATTTATTCTCTGATATTGTTGGTTAACAGTATGTCCTCCTGTTAGATTTGTAATCTCTGACTCTTTTAGCACCCAAGGTGAGAGAACAAAAGGATGTCACCAACAATTGGGTCAGTGTAAGTCTTATATCACTGCCCTCTGAATTGACAAGTATAGCTCCCCGATTATGTTTAATCTTCAATGAATATGTTTTTCTTAATAATCATCAAATTATCTCTTATGGTTTTAACCAAATTGCTTGTAGACACAAACAATTCAGGCAAGGATAAAGTAAAGATAATCTACAATGCTCAATAGAATGTTGATTATAGATCATTCGAAAGACTATCTTCTAACTAAACCTATCTATTCTAAGAATGTATTTTCTACTAATGAGAACAGAAGCAGAATTATACATGAATAGAAAATGGAATTTCTTATGCTACAACCTATAATCATGAAATGGAATCCAAGCAGAGATCACAGTTTCATATACAATTGTACTTTCTGTCCGAATGAATCTAACTAACAGAATGAATAGGAGAAGAGTTATACATGATGGGAAATAGAATTACTTTACTGCAACCACAAACGTGAAATGGAATTCAATTTGCAATTACAGTTTCATGTGCAACTGTTCTTTCTATCCAAAATGCAAATATGAACTAAATGGAACAACAAACAAGAAAACCCAGCCTCCGTAAATGGAATTACTTCTGCTATATTATCTAGTTTGCCTCCCCCCCTATATGCAAAAAAAAAAAAAAAATACATAAACTACATCCCTCTCCTCTACTCCAGCTCTCTGACTGTATGCAAGAAAAGAAGACCCCTTCAATTCCCAAAAGATCTGCCATAAATAATTTCTCAAGTGATTCATGACCATTTGGTTCCTCTGCCTCTTTGGTTATTAAAATTTAATCATGACTAGCTCTTCATTTTTTGAGCATGCCACATGTCACTTTGAGATCTCAAAGGCTTTCGAAAAAATGAATCACCATATGATGTGTCGACTCTTGTTAATTAGCTCTGATGTAAAACGTATGATATCGGCATCTGCCCAATTCAATCCCTCTTTAACTTCATCAAGACACGTGCCTATACTGTCTACTTCAATGTCCTCTCTCAAATTGTTGAAGTTTTGGGCCAATGGAACTAATTTCTCTCCAACTGCATGTCCTTGTTCCAGCCAAGTTCCAAATCAAGCCACCATTGAGCATATCATAAGCAAGCTCACAGAGCTTGTCTGTTTTGGTGTCGAGTAAAAAGTGAACATTCCAAGCTTGAGAAGAGAATAGTATGTGCGGATGCACATATATATCAGTGGGACAAATGCAGTAACATGCGCTAGCATCTCTTGCTTTCCTACAGCTTTGATGAGGGTAGAAAATAGGGAAATACCAACCCCATTTGGCAATAATGTGGCTTCTACTAAGAGAATGATAGCTGACATAGAACCTAGAAGAATTGCTAGAACTTTCTCAAGCTGTTGCTTGAGTACACACTACCAAACCTACTCCATCCCATCTAGATATTTTGCAAGAGAACCAGTGAGAGGAGGATGAAAACTTGATATGTAGCGTCAATCTATGGAGCTACCATGTCCATACCAATTATCGAATGTCTCTAGGCTCTATACATGATAATAAGAATAATAATTCTAAGCAATCCAATAGAGCCCACACTTGAGTAGAAGACAAGATTTCCCTACACGCTTGTTTCTAATCTCTCTGTGACTTTGAAATCTACAGCATCTTCATAACCCCAGATAGTTGGCACTATAGCCTTTCACAATCTCAATAACACAGTTGAAAACTAAAGGAGCTCCTGGCCAGATTTCAAGGTCATGCCATGGATCTACTGCAACGGATCACCTAGTCATTGATGAAAGAATGCACTCATTCAAATCAACTTGAAGAATCTAGAGCTTGAAACCCCATCTCCATTTGAAGCAGATGTAATTGCACAGGTTATTTTTTCTTATCCCAAACATGTGAGGAGAGTTCTCAACGTGATCCCCATGAAGAACTTCCCCCAATTTTTAGCATTGTTGACGATCTCCTTTGGCTCCAAATAATAGTAATCATAAGGAAGTTGTTTCTTAGTTGAGACTAGCTTTTCCACTTTTACCTACAACTCATCATCCTCAAAATGAAGATAGACACTATCCATATCAATTATTGGCTCAGTTTAATGCTAATATCCTATGTTGAAGTAGATGCTTCTTTTATATCAAGCTGCTATGAAGCTTGAGCCTGGGCATTAGACCATTGCGTCATGTAGCTAAAAAGGGACTGCGCAACATTTACATCATCATTTGAGCAGTGAACATGATGTCTTTGGAGCATACCATATGTACACCAATATGATTCCACACACAGAAGCAGAGTAAGTTGTTGTTGATAACATTATTATTTCTGTGTGGTATTGGCCAGTATCATCAGACATCTAGTGATCATTCCACCAAGAAATGAACTCGACAATGCAAAAAGGTTGAATGAGTAGAAATATCCCTGCACTAAATCATAATGAAGAATTTTTTCTATCCCTAAACAGTCACGGCCACCTTGACAACCTTTCAAGTCTCAAATCCTGAATTTGAGTTGCAATATAATGGAGCAAGATGGTAGTGATTTGCAGCTCCCTCATCCCTCTCACCATCCAAGATCACAACATCACCTACCTCAAATGTCTTTATAGGTCGAGGATGTGTCATCTTAAACATGATGATATACTATTTGCATATACAAGGTTCTATATATCACAATTGATGAGTTTTTGTTCATCATAACTGGTTTGTTCGAAAACTCCAACCTTTTCATAGCTTCCATGGCTTATTACTAATGACTCAAAGCATTCAAAAATCTTTCATAATTTTTGTTATAAGACTATTCTCTTGACGTCTGTGATTATGAGGCTTGCATGGGTTGCTACTCGTGAATGATTTGAACACTCATTTCATCCAATGCTCCCATGGTGCTAGATGCCAATTTATTGTTATTGCAAGGGCTACATGTTTACGGGTTGGAACTTGGTGATTTCTTCTTAAAGATTTTTATACTTTCATAATCATATGCCTTCTTTTGAGAATTTATAATATCCAATCATAGGGATATATTCAAAACTAATGAACATTTGATTCTGAAACATGAATTAAACTTGATCTGAAACTTGGAAAGATGAATTTTGCACCTCAAACTTTAAAGTTGTAATGGTGCACCTCCAAATTCTCCAATTTGATCTCTGAATCTGTCTTCTCAAACTTGAATTGAGACTGTGTTTTGAAATCTGCACTTGGAACCTGAACTATAGGCTTTCCTTGAACCATTAATTCTTCATAAACTTCCGAAATGGCACATTTTGAACATCAAACCTAAACCTTCATATTGATGATCTCATTATCTGAATAGATAAGTCGTGCTTATGAAGTTGGGCCTGGAGATCATAATTTCACAATCACCATTCCATCTGAGAAGGTCATCAATGGGAGCATGCTATCCTTGTCGGGTTGGGTTCTATAACCTACCCAATATGAAGAGACTTTGAACCAACCCAACCGGCTTATAAATGAGAGGGCAAGAGAAAGGGAAACCCGACAAGGATAGCCTACCTATGAAGGACTTAGACCTAGACACAAATTAGACTAGACATGACTATGGCTTCAAAATCCCCCACTTTTAACAACATAGGTATGGGGTGAAAAGCGGGGCAACAGATATGAAGTGTGTGTTTTCTTTATCCCATACATTATCTTCAAATCAAGTTTCTTTAACTATCCCATACATTATCTTGCCAAATGAATTTTTTTTAGTTTTAAGAGATGTTATTAAATGGATGGTGATACTATGAGGGAAAATCTCGAAATTTTTAATTAGAGTGAGTTTATTGGACCTTTTTAAGTTAAATTTATCTATCATCATTCTCCATGTACAAAAAAGGCTTTTACTTCATGGGCATTGTTGACTCCTTGAAAATTAAGACATGCTAAAGTGAGACCACACCGCTAGCATACATGCAAATATCACAATAAAATATAATAATAATCTACATTTATCATGGTCAGTATTCCCATTAAGAAATGAGAAGCTAAAATTATGCAATTTGTTTAGAAGCTATGAAAAATCTAGAGAGTCATGAATCTTGTGTACATCTAATATTATGAGATTGATTCCTTCCTACCAAATAGTTTGAAATGAACATAAACTAGTTTTAGCTATAGAAACAATTTGTTAGTGAAGATTCCTTTTAACATTATGTAATATCCCCTTATATTAATTCTTAGGAATTAGGGACAATTAACTCACAATTAGTGAGAAACTTCCTTCCAAGAAGACTCTAAAAGTCCTTTACAAGACTTGTAATAATGGTAATTGACACCAATTAATATAAGAATGAAATATTATGATTTACAATTGATACTACTTATAATATGGTGCTATAAGATATATTACTTATCAATAAAATAGAGTATTACAACTATCTCAAATATATTGATGAGATTTATGCCAAGATGATCTCTATTATATATCATATTTGTATTTCTATTATAACAATTTGAATTGTGTTAAGCCTCCTTCCAAATTCTTTTCTTTGCTTCTAATATATCAATATAAGATATACTACAAGTCTTCTCAATGTGCTGATAGTCGACTCTAATATGGCACTAATATGTTGAAGTTTACTTTTATTGCTTATGACAATGATGTATATTATTGTTCTTGGTCTATCTTATAAGTACACAAATATCTCAATATCACTTATAGCACTGATATAGTTGTTTCTTATGTGTACTTGTCTCCAACATCACCTATAGCGATGATATTGCTAATTCTGATATGTACCTTATACATATGCAATTGTCATCAATATTGCTTACAGTAATGATATTGTTATGTCTACCTTGTCTTTGGAAATGTACAAATAGTGGGCTCTTCATGATTACTCTCCTTCAGTATTTGCAATCTAATTTTTGAAAGGCAAGTACTCCCTTGAGAAATCTAATAAGGATAAATAGCTGATAAGAAATACTCAATAATGTCTTTGAGAATGGGATTGATTCTTATAATAGATCTTATTTTTATTGCATACTTGCCCCCATATGTTGGGATAACACCTTTCTTTTTCAGAAATGGGCATTTAATGGTTAATCATTGTCTTTGCATAGTTATGAATAATTGTTATTGATTAGTTAGTCACTTTACTTTTCATTATTTGTTTAATCTTCCATAGGTGGTGATAAAGACAATATCATACTGATTGTTGATAATGTGAATGTCTATTTGTTGATAGGAAACTACATACATATGTACACACACACAACTATGGTTGCATTTATGTTGTTTGATGTGAACATTGGAACACTTGAATGGTGTGACAAAATTTGTCCTTTGATGTTCAATCTTCCTAATCAATACCTCTTGTAACGGTTATAATTGATGGGGTAATTATGATAATCATTTGAGCAATACATAAGGTGATCATATTGACATGCTTGCTAACTGATATTTCATGGTTAACATTACCTTTTATTGCACATTGGTTTGGCAATTGATGCTCTATTTGGTTATCTCCTTAGTGATAATAATTGTTGGATGATCATGTTGCTTGTCTTATCACATTGCTTGCTAACTTTATTATCTCATCTTTGTATGGTTAATGATAAGGATTTATATTCATATATGATCAATGGATGGATGTTATGATTTGACAACCATATCTTCATCAGGAATCATACTTCATGTTTTCTTGATGATGATAGATAAAGGATGTCATGTATTATGGAATCATCATTTATTACTAAAGTCATGATTCACATACTGATAAGATGGGTGTCGGGCATCCAAATGACTGTTATACTTGATAACATGTGAGCTCAATGTTTGGATCACACTTTGGTTCTATGCTAACGAAGGTACTTGATATCTTCAACCCTTACTCACATCACTTGATCTAAATTCTCTTGTGTATTTACGTGAAGCTAGATAGGAGAATCGTCATATATATAATACTTCATGATTTTCCTTCATAAGACCTTGATGCTATTGAATTTATTGAAAGAACATACAAATTGTGTGCTAAAATGTTGTCACACTTCTATGAATCATTACATGTAAGAAAACTCAAGAATGAGCCCTCACAAATTGATCCATAGCTCTCTACTCATAGAGTGCAAGGGTTTGCAATGGAGGCCCTCAGTTTGACCTATTTTTGTGCCCATGCAAGTACACCATGAGATGAGAGATTCAAAGAGGAAAAGCAAGAATGCTAGTCTCCATGATCTTCAAATATGCATGAAAATAAGATCTAATCTATGAAAGCAAAATCTAATCTATAAATGTAAGATCTAAGCTAAAAGCCCATGATGGGTGCAAGAGAGAAAAAGATAAGAAAATAGAAGTTCTCCACAAAAAGCTTTTGTATTCAAACTCCTTCAAAAATTGGTCTTCAAACCTGCAGCATAACGATAGCATAATCATGGGTGTCTTCAAACCTGCAACATAACGATAGCATAATCATGGGTGTCTTCAAACCTGCAGCATAACGATAGCATAATCATGGGTCCCTAACATGAGGAGAGGGCTCTCCCTTATAAAGGAAATTATGGAGGTGAGAGGCTTCTCACAACCAATATGGGATAATAGAGCTTGATCCATGTGAGACAAAATTCAACCAATGAGAAAAGAGGAGTGGTTGAGAAGAAAGTGGTGATCCATGTGAGACAAGATTCCACCAATTAGAAAAGAGGAGTGGTTGAGGAGAAAGTGGAAAGATAAATCCCACTTAGATCACATTTTTAAGTGTAGAGAAATTAAATAAAAAGAATTTATTTTATTTCCTTTTTTCATCAAAAGAGATATTTAAGTGGGATTTTTATTTAATTAAAAGGGAGCAAGTTCTTTTTAATTAAATAGAAGATATTTAATTAAATTAAAAGAGAGGTTTTTCTCTTAATTAATTAAATATGGATGAACTGTTTAATTAAAAGAGAGGTTTTCTTTTAATTAAATGGGGATTTTATTTTATTTAATTAAAAGAGAAGATTTTCTTTTAATTAAATAAGACTTGGAATAAAATGATCAATCTTAGAAATGAAATAAATCGAATTTGATCAAGGAAATTGATTTGAATTGATTTAATAAAATATTACAAACCATTGATTCAGAAAATTTGATAAATTGATAAATTGAATAATGGGGGCCCATAGTCTAGGCGACCATTTTTGGGTGCATACACAAATTACCTTCTTCAACTTCTAACTACCATGTACAATTTTCCAATTTCTATTTAGTATCTTGAGGTGCTCAAGATCTGCTACCCCTTGACCACATATGTGTTTCATTGCTATCTTTTTCTTAGGGTAACGATGAGGGCATCACAAATCCAAATGGAAAATTACTCTACAAAGTAGATTGGTGTGACCACTAATGTATGTTCAAGGTACAACCCATGCATTGCAAGCTATATAGATTTGTTACAGTTTCATCATTTTAATTATAAGGATTCAGTTTGGCAGAAAATACATCATCTTTCAATATCACCTAACTTTTAATGTACCTATACATATTCTCATTTTTATAGCTCTTTCTCATGACATAGATTTCTTGTTCTTTTGTTTCTTGAATCTCAATATTTTGGTGATTGTAGTATCCTAGATATATTTTACTTGATGGGAATCAAGTTTGACTTTGTTATCTTACTCTCTTTCTATTCAGAACAGGTATCTGGAATGGGGTTGGCAAATTTTTCAGTCTTTTGAGTCTCACACTAAAGTTGATTATGGTGAATATAGTTTTCTAAATAATGTGATTGTTTTGCCACCTCCAAGAGGAGATAAAATGGAGACTTTCTTCTTGGGAAAGACTCTAAAGTATCTTTACTTGCTATTTGGAGATGGTAATGTTCTTCATTTGGATAATTTTTCTTTAATCACTATAAAGAACTAAACCTTGAGGTTAGTGATTGCCTCCAATTCATCCATTATTAGCATCACCATCTTTGATAAAGGAGTGGTATCCACTGTATGCATATTTAATAAAAATTTAGTTAAAATCTATAGGAAACAATCTAATAAAAAAAAATCTAAAGTTGTATGCTAAGTTGGATTTTGATTTGGAAGATTGTTTGGTTATAGTGGCAGTTGATTGGGTCCTCAATGCATCCATTTAATACTCAACCAAATTGTTATTTATGTTCATTTTCATGTTGCCACACTTTTATTTGTCAATTTTAGCCCATTGCTACTAAGAATGGTTGTATGCAGAGCACTTCCATACTCTTACACTTGAAGGAGTACCAACGCTTGGGGTACACAATAAGGCAGAAGCTTATCGATTCATCACATTAGTTGATATATTTTCTCTCTTTTATCTTTGAATGATGTCATAGGATACGCCAAATTTCATCTATGAAGTTCAAATTTCAACGAATTTTTACTCTTTCCAAACTTCATCTAAATTCTATGTATCTGATCATAGTTGCCTCTAGTAATCTCTAGTCTCAAAAAAATTGTTTGAGCAAGGTCGATACCTTGTGAATTAAAATATGAGGCCTCTGTGTAAGTTTGTATTACTCATATTTACACATCAACTTAGAAAATTAGTTTGATTGTAGGTCACTTGTAAGAGAGACATTGAGTTGCTTGTTTGACATAAGTGAGGCTCATAATCTTATTAGTTGGAATGAACCTTGTTTTATGAGTTATTTTCTCTTAGATTTATTTGACGATTCAGTTGATGACTATAGTCATTCAAGGCTAAATGGCTTCCATACTAATACACTAGAATGTCTATATTGTGCCTTTTTGTATTGTGATATATATTATTCTCCACAATGATAACAAACATTTGTTGTCTCATCTGGTTATTGTATCACTAGACTAATTTGTAACAAACGGATATTTTATCAAATGACTAGTTTCTTCAAGACATGTTTCCTATCTTTTTTAGTTCAAAGGAAATAAGTTCAATTCAAATTATTACCCTATAGGGTCATCATATTGTTTTGTATTTGTGAATTAATTACATTCAATTAATTTTTCATGGGAAAAAATGTACATGGCTCATAGTTACACTTTCTGTGATTTTTTAATGAAATATTTAAGACAACTAGGAGGTGCCAAAGAACGATGACCAAGGGATTTATTCTTAAGGTTCTAGTTAGTTATTAAGTTATATTTCTCTTGTGGAAGATTGATAGAGATGAACAACAAGGAATATTTGGAAGAACATACTTTATGCCTCAGCAAGAAAGAGACACAAGAAGGTTTCCAGACTGGGATGACAGAATCTCCAAAAGAGAATATTGAATATTGCATTTGACCTTTCAAAAGTTTGAATATTTCTTTGAATATCATCACAATATTAGTTTGAATATTTCTTGATTATATTATATGGATCTTTCTATCAATATTTTCATATTTACATTCTACAATCCACCATCAAATTGAACAAAAGAGGGAAGAAAATGATTAATCTAACTAAAATCTTTTCAAGCTATATGAAAAAGTTTGAATGAATGTTTCATGAAAAATAGAGATATGAAACATGGTTTAATTGTGTATAATAGATGGTACATAGCCATGGAAGGTAGTACAACGTACAAAAATATAGACCAAATGGTTGCTTACAAAAAATCCCTAAATACTTGGACAAATTGTGCAAATTCACAAGTAGATTTCAAGAAATCAATGGTATTTTTTAGCACCATGGTACCTCGCCTTTCAAGGTTGGTCATCTTATATGATATTTATTTCTAATTTTACTAAACAAGTTTTAAATTTTCATTATCATGCACTATAGTAAATCACACTGCATTGTTTAGAGTTATTATTTATTCATGACAAAATTTCTATCATAATTTGATTGCATGAAACTTCTTTCCATGAATGTTGTTCGTCATACACCATGACCTATCACCAGAATAAAGAAAGTATAACAATAGACAAAGAGAAGATCCCAAAGTATGATTCAAAATATTGGTAGAACTAATTAACGCAATCAAGCCCTAAAATGTCTTTCATGATTAATTTCAATCTGAACATGTCCACTTGAACTCCGGTTAACATAATTGGCATGAATTTAATACAGGTATGAGAAAGATATAGAGCCTTTGCAAAGCACATCTTCATAGAATCCTCCATTACCATTTCAAGTGTCAATACTAAAACAAGTTATAAACAACACTAGTTTTCCTCTTATTTTCTTGGATATAATAGGAATTTCCCAACTACGCAAGGATGCACATCCCTCTAAATATGGTGGTGCTAGTGGCTCCTCAATATGTTTCAATGTACTCTTTCTTGATAGCATTTCCTTCTGTCGCTTGGAATGGGTGATGGGATAGAAGTGTTGAATAGGTGCTCAAAGCCAGTATTATTCAATGGTATAAAGTGTGGAAGAAAACTTAGATTGTGGGTGTCTGTCTTATTTCTTTCTTCTGAATGATTTCATTGGGTGTTTGTTTCCATATTTCATAATAATTGACATGACTACAAATATTGTCCTTCCTTTGCAAGGACACCGGTAAGTGATCTGTGTAACTCTTGAGTTTCTTAATTCTGAGTTGGAACAAAGGTTCCACTTCAAATTTGTTATCTTGTGAAAAGATTTTACAAAGAACTAATATTTTCTCTTATTAGAGATAGTTTGGAAACCATTACAATTAATACAAGTTCCTTATGAAAGGGGATCACACTTATGTTGCAGATGCTTCAGTAGAACCCAACGCCATCAGTTTTAGTTAATGTGTTGATTGTTTTTCCTCTAGTTTTGGAGTGTCGTGAATAAATGTTATTTCTTTTTTTCTTTAGGTCATAGATATGGTTATATAATATGAATATAATATATTTTCAAGTCGTACATATTAATACTAAATAATATATTATGAAATTATCTTATTTTCCCCTCTTTTCCAAGGCAATTTGTTCCTTGAGGATGGTTTTTTTTTGTTGAATTCATATGTTTGAGAACAATATCTGAAAAGATTATGAAATGGTAAATATAATCTTTATGCTTGTTTTCCAGACACATATGTTTAGTTCTCTTCATTTTTGTGTAAACGATGAAAATATTTATTGAATATCTACAGGAAATATTTTGTTTGTGCTAACTGTACATGAAATTAAAGCTACTTCTATATTGTTGCTTAGTAGGCAATATAATTTTCAATATTATAGATGTTACTAGGAATTCGGAGCATTTTGTTAAACAAATTAATTAAGCCTTATTTTTAACATAATTGTGGTTAAGCAAATGATTGTTTAGTGTGTACAACTTTATTCGACCATCTTTTCAATGTTATTTGTAAAAGTGTCTAGAAAGTGCCTAATTTCAAGCCACTCTTATAGTGATGATGATGATGAGTAGAAATATATTTTGTATGCTTTTTTTTGAAATACATAGAAAAAGTGCTTGGATATCTGGATTCAATGATTTTTAGTTGATTGGGTCTTGCCTTCCATATAGGTACTGGTGGAGAAAGTATTAATGGTGGAAGGTTTGCAGGTTTTTCATTGTCCACTCTATTATATATAATTTATTACTTCAATTTGATTGTAAAATCATATTGTTAGGATTTTATTTTTATTTTTTTTAATCTTTGCAGATGAGAATTTTCGATTAATACATGAGGGACCTGGAATTATTTCTATGGAAAATGTTGGTGCAAATACTAATGGATCTCAATTTTTCATTACTTTTGTTGCAGCACCTCATCTTTATGGGTATTTACTTCATGTTAAGCTTGTAGTCTGTTGGTAAACAAATTGTTCTTTCCAATGTAACTCTTACATGCCCGAACCTGTGAGAAACAATTTGATACCAACAGTTGGATAATCTATCATGAGGTTGATAGATTTCCTTTGAATTGAAAGGTGCAGCTCCCTTATCAATGATATTCAATGAATTTGTTTGTTCCTAAACTAATTGGGTATGTTCTTAACTCGAGAACGAAAGAGAAAAACCAAGCCAGCCCTAGACAGAACTAACTCAGGCAGAGAATTCAGTTCTACACCTATCCAACCCCAGGAATTCACACTTCCTATGACTCCCTAACATTGGCAATGCAATGTGAATGCTATGTATGCAAATGCAATAGAAAATGAAATGAAAGAGAGTGTTAAATAATCCCAATTCTTGTAATAGGAACGTTTGTAAATACTCTGATATACAACCCATTCATTATTCAACACAAGATGCAAGATGATGCCCAAAACTGAAAATAACAATACTCTGAATGATTATAATCAAAGGAAAAATAACTAAATGCTCTAATTTAGAATAAAACCCCTGTTGCCTTGAACATCACAAATAAGAATACTCAGATTTATTTGCTCACAACTTATGGTAAATCTATTACAAAAACTCGAACTCTTAGCATGCCTAATGAAAATGCAAAAAAACTAAACTAAGTTCCTTCCCCCTACTCCAGCTCTCTGTCTCTTGCAGAAAAGAAGAACCTTTTGCAAATGAAAAGGTTTTACAATAAATACATTCTCCAACAATCGTTTGGTTTCTTCCGGTGTCTTTTCAGTTCTATAACTGATCTTGTCTCTTTGACTTCTCATTCTTTCCTTTTGAAAATTGATATGCTTATTAATTTTTAAAGTTAATAATGATATATATTAACATATTTAAATTATATTTTAACAATTGACATTTAAATATGTTAAATCAATATCCAAAATCTTTCCTTCGTTGAGCGGACAACAAAATAAATACTCCTATCAGGTAAAAATGGTCATTTTTCATGGGGCATATATTTTTATTCCACCATTGGATCGAGCTCAATTCTTGATATGTTCTTCCACACTTAGTTTTCTACATTTTGACCAAAGCGATTGAAAAAATAATCACTGAGTCAAAAGATATGAGCTACTGAATGATGGTCTATATGACTGTTGCAAAATCAGAATTGATAAAATAAAATTTTCAGCCACTCTTCTTTCAATGCTCTATAATCCATATGTCTTCAATCTGCAAGAATGTTATCTTCCATGCTTATGATGTTAATTCTCTACTGAAATTTGGGAGAAATTCTCTGGAATGCTTATAGCAAAAATCTGACTTTTGTCTTCTCCCTTCTGTGGAAAATTGAACTTTGACTACGAAAGGCATAGTGGAAAATGAATTTTCCATTTCACATTTAATGCCACGTTGATGTTCAAATCTTCAAGAAATAAATCATTGTGAGATTATCATTAATCAATTAAAAGCTCTTTTCCATCTCTCTATTGTGGATTTGATGCTTGGTGGAAATTCCATTTTTGAGTACGAAAAGCGCACCCAATCTTCAATTTTCCATTTCCATGTAGTGGGCACAATTTTTATGTAGATTGATTCACAAATTATTTTTCTAGAGTGATCTTGATGCTAGACCCCATATACCTTCATTGTGGATTGATATTTGCATTTTCTCTTCTCATGTGTAAAATTGGACTTTGCCTACGAAAGTCGTAGTGAAAATGAATTTTTCACTACGCATTTTTCTTTTTGGTGGAAAATGAAATATTTGCTTCTCCCATGGAAAATCTGAAAATGACTGCGAAAGGCACAGTGGAAAATGAGTTTTCCACTACACTTTTTCTTTTTTTTTGGTGGAAAATCCCAAGTTGACTACTCCATTGTGAAAAATTCAAGAAGTGCTTCTCCATGGCGGGAAAATGAACTTTGACTTCCATTTGCTTCCACATTTGCATATCTGGACTCAGAAACAATTCAATCCTTCATAGAAACTTTGTTAAGCATACTGGGAACAATTTTGGAAAATTCTTTACATGAGGCAACTTTAAAAGTTTTTAAAATGGTGTACTGAAAGTGCACCTACATAGTCAATTGGGTTATGCTTTGCTTTTGAAAAGGCATGCTTTGCGTATTTTTATAAATTCTAATTTTATAGCAACATGGGTCTGTGTGTGAGCATTAACTTCAGAGTTTTAGATTATGGATTGCATTTTTTCCGCATGTGAGCATAAATAATAGATTAAATTCTTATAGTAGTGAGGAATATTTTTAATGAAGTTCTATTTGGGTTCTTTGCACTATAAAAGCCATATTGGGTTTTACTTAGTAATTAGACGAATGCATGGGCCAGCTTAATCTTGGTGCCTTAATCATTAATCATTTAGTGGAGGCCTTGTATTGCTAGGAGCTTTGATCATTTTATGAATATGATATTAAGTGTGATGGGTACTCTCTATTTTGTGTGTAGATTCAATCATTTTTTGTCATCGGAGGTGTTAGTTTCTTAGAGTAGTGAGGAATATTGTTTAATGAAATTCTATTTGTGGTCTTTGCACAGTGAAAGCCTTATTGGTTTTTATTCAGTGTGAGCTCATTGGAAAATTATCTAGAACAAAATGGTGACTCATCACCCAAAACATATGATGTAAAAAATGAATCAATTAACACTTTTTCTAACACTAAAAATAACTTTTCAATATTGTTAACGAGTCATAATATCGAAAACGCATAACAGTTTCATCAAACCCTGCCTTGACTTCTTTGTATATTTCTTCGACACCCTGCCTCACTCGAACCATCGAATAAGCATTGAAATCCATCATTCAACATTTTGTTCAATTTTTAATGAGAATTTTTCACACAGGCACATCGAAAACCTCAATTGATAGAAATGTTATTTCTTCATTTGATGTTTCATATACTGCTATAGTTACAGTGATTAGGCTTCGTGAGTCGAGATACACGATAGCAATCGCAGTATGGTCAAAAAAGATTTTGGGTACTATATCACTATACAATATAGCGAACTCTTCTATCGCTATATGGAGAAGGCCTAATCTTGACATAGTGATGAGCGATGAGGAAAGTATATAGCTATTGCATATAGCAGTCCCTTTTATTACTATGCAAAGAAACTGCAAAAATAATATAGCGATGAGAGATAAAGGAGGCTTATTGTTATAACATATAGTGATCATCGAAAAATGAAAAATAAATATATCATTACAGCGATGAGCGATAGAGATGTTGTATCGCTATAAGTCATGGCAATGAGTGTTTTCAGTGATCGAAAAGGAGGAGATATCACTATAGAATATAGCAAACTCTTCTATCGAAAAGGAGGAGATATTGCTATAAGTCATGGTGATGAGTATTTTTGGTGATCGAAAAGGAGGAGATATCGCTATAGAATATAGAAAATTCTTCTATTGAAAAGGAGATATCACTATAAGTCATGGCGATGAGTGTCTTCGCTGATCGAACAGGAGGAGATATCACTATAGAATATAGTGAACTCTTCTATCAAAAAGGAGGAGATATCTCTATAATTCATGGCGATGAGTGTTTTTGGTGAGCGATAAAGGATCTATCACTATGGAATATAGTGAACTCTTCTATCGAAAAGGAGGAGATATTGTTATAAGTCATGGCGATGAGTGTTTTTGGTGATCGACGAAAAGGAGATATCATTATAGAATATAGAGAACTCTTCTATTGAAAAGGATGAGATATCACTATAAGTCATGGCAATGAGTATTTTAGGTGAGTGATAAAGGAGGCTTATCGCTATAACATATCGCGATCATTGGCAATTTGGTCAAAATTTTGACCAAAGGAAAAATTGATCAAATTTTTTATGAAAAAAATAGTGACAATAGTTTGTCAAAAAATTGATCAATATGAGTCAAAAATTCAACCAATTTTCGTCAAAAAATGAGTCAAAATGTACTAATGTGTGTTGTTTAGTAGACCTTGGCAGTATGATTGCAAGGCTATGCATGATTGTGTTAAGAATGTGTTTACTATTGAGAAAGGTGGCAAGAAGTATTCCTTGATTCCTTTGCAAAATGAAGAGCTCAATAGGAGGAACCTAAGTATTGGTAGCCAAGTTGAGTTGGAAGATTCTAAGAAGATTGGAGGTCAATATGGAAAGCAAACCTATAGCATACCGAGTATAGATATGAAGAAGCAAAAGAAGAACAATGGAAAGAGTGTAGAAGTTGAAGACTTGGAGGATATATATGTGAAGAACCAGTTTCAAATTTATGTGTTGAATCTCAAAAGATGTTCTTCCAGCTATTAAGAACATATTTTCAAACCTAGGGTGTTTGATGCAGAAGCATCCCTAGTTGGCTTACAATCTTGCAGGATGGTGTGGGTTGGCTTTGAAGTTTGGGAACTCGATCAAAGAAGGAAGTGTGACTCAATCAATACTAAGTTGGTTTGGTTGTTGTGTTAACTGAGTGACTTGGTTAATAAAGATGTTTAGAAAAGCTTGGGGCACTCAGCAAATACTGGGAGCTCGACATACACTATGGTGCTTGGCATGCACTAGGAGCTTGACAATGCTTGGGATTTGTTGATGCTCAACTTAATCTTTCTAACGCTTGGCTTGGTCTTGGTGTCGAGTTGTCTATGAGTCGGCTTTGGGTATTTAATTTGTGTTGTAGCTGACTTGTGGCTCAACATATATTTACTGTAAGGGATTAATTTTAATTTGTAATGAACTAGGCCAACTTGTGGCTTAGTTGGGTATAAGTAGGGGGTCTTGTAGATTCTTTAGGCATTATGAAGATCTGTCTTGGAGAAGAGAATGCAAACTTTGAAGGGCTAGTAGTTGTGGCTTGAGAACTAGAGGATTGTTTGGTGGACCTTGGGGTACAAGTGTAGTTTCTTCTTGGTGTTTTTATCTAGTTGTGGACCTGGACTAGGTAGGATTGGGTTTGTAAGTTGGATCTTGTTGGATCTTGCAGGACTGCTATTGCAATTGTTCTTGTATTTGGCCCTAACCCGAAAGGCCTAACAGTCAGGCATATTGCATGTAAACATTTATATCTATGAATAAATAGTGGAGATTTGGTATCAAATCTTGCATTGTTGTTGTGTTTTTGTTGTATGGTTATTTGTTGGGGGCTAGGGCATCTCCTTTGGGAATTCTCTTGCCTTGCACTGTGTCACATATAAAGTTAAATGCAAACAAAAAAATGCTCTACTTATGCATATATTTAAAAAAATAGAACTCAGTAAGACCATGGCAAGTAACTCTCCTCAAAATTTTGAATAAATTGTCCTTAATGGCATCAATGAGAAAATTGGCAGAGTTTCCCAAGAAATTTTTAAGAAACCTTGACACAAGAACTTTGTAAAGGAGATGAACCTTAGAGACCTCTATACTATACATGTTGAATCAAGTTGTTCTTTTGAAATATGTGAACTCTACTACACAAAGATTTTTTTGAAATTATCAAATATGTTTTACTTTGTTTATTCATAGTGAGATTCATTTTCATTTGATATGTAATGTTGCTTTAAAAGCTTAGATTCAACAAGAAAAAAACAATTTTTTCCCAAAGATTAATCATAGTGAGAAACTAGATGGATTTTATACAATTTAGTTCAAGTTTAATAGGAAAAGTATTTGTATCCTAAAGGTTAAGTCATACTTTTATATCTTATTAAAATATTGTAATCTTATGCAATTTTATGAAATTATTCTTTATTTATATATGTTGTTGGATAGGTTTTGAAAGTTTTCGAAACTATTTTTGGTGCACATAATCATAAGTTTCTTCAACCATAATCTATTAGTCATTTACAATGTAGATCTTGAATTCTCAATATGGGAGGCCTCGCCCCAACCCATCATAGCATACATACATTTATGTTCTAACACTTCATGATTTGATGTTTGACACACTTGTGCTCTAGATAGGCAAAGAATTTTACAATAATGTTATTTTAATACTGCATTATGATGACACTCACTTATGTTATATGATTAGTGATACATGTTTTCCATATTTTACTATTTTGATTTAAACTGATTTGCAAAAATGCTTGAAAAGCTAAAATTTTAATGTTAGGATTTTAACTTACGATATGTATTAGGACCTAGTTCACATGCTTAATGATACAATGGTTAGGGATTCAGTGTTTCACTACTAGGATAGAAAATGGGACTATGATGTTATTCAAAATGTTAATTTGACTATGTTAAATAGAGATTCATGTTGATATGTAGATTTTGATATTTTAATGTTTTGAATGTTTCATACGAAAATTATTAGAAAAGGAAAGTTAATTACGATAATTGAATATATTTATTAATGTGAATCTGATGCAGTGCAAGGAAGGAGAATCCCCAAAGCAGATGTCCTAGCCCTTAGAAAATAACCACATAGCAAAAACACAACACAAGATACACAATCTAATACAAAATGCAACTGTTTATTCATAAAATAATTGTTTACATGCAATGTTCCTATTTGTAAGGCCTTCTTGGTTACACCCAAATACAATAGCAATTACAAAAATAATTTTGCAAGATCCCTCAAGATCCAACCCAAACACTAGCTAGTCTAGATCCACACTCTAGTAGAAACCTCCAAGGAAGATCTAAACTTGTGCTCACCAGCCCACCAAGAAATCTCCTTGTTTACCAAGCCTCAACTACCAGCTCTTCAAAGTTTGCTCCTTTGCCACATTCTCTTCTCCAAGTTGGGTGATTATCTGAATAATGACTCAAGACTCCACAAGACCCCCTTACTTATACCCAACTAAGCCACAAGTCAGCCTAGTATGTTACAAATTAAATAAACCCTTGCATTAAATGCACATTCAAGCCACAAGTCAGCTCACAACATAAATTAAATACATATAACCAAATTAAATGTCAAATCGGCTCACACTCGAAACTAGCCACAAACAACTCAGTCAAAATAGGACCAAGACATGACCAAGCATCAGAAGAACTACTTTTGAATGCCAGCAAATCCATCAAGCATAACCGAGTTCACATAAGCATTGTCGAACAACAGTATGTATCGAGTACCTTCATCGAACAAGTACCACCAGGACATAACTGAGTAATGTCTTTCCAACTGAGCACCTCAATTAACACTCCAACCAAAAATTACTCATTAAGGACCAAGCCACACCTCTTTCTTTGACCGAGTCCCCTGACTCCAAGGCCAAAACACACTAACATGCAGGATTGCCAACAAGCCTAGGATGCTCCTGCATCAGAATCATACAACATTAAATTATTATGCACCTATATACATGTATTTTTCATATGATTTTTATTGGACTATTGATGCTCGAGTTTAGTGTGCAGGATAATGAACCATGGAAATTTATCAGGGAAACAAGGTCCAAACTTATGTGGACATAATATAACCAAGGAAAATCATTGGAATATTTAAAGCCTTGTTGTGATGTGTTTATTTCATAAATGTGAGTTTGCATGTGTGTAGTAAATTTAAATTCATGAGCAAATTAGGGACATGTCACTGTGAGGTGTAATGTGTCTTAATGTGTCACTTGACACTTGTAATTGTTTATGTGTTGATGACATGTCACCTAGGATTTTGGTCATGGGGGCACTTAACCTTAAACTAATGGTCATTCAAAAGATTAAGAAAACCCACTTGGGAGAAGGGTAGGATGGGTCACCATCATGTGAATTTAGAATTCAAACTTGACAAAAATTTTAGAGGGTCAAAATGTGGTCCTAAAGTGCCATTTTTGTGAAAATAAGCCACCCATATGATAGCATAACATGTTGGGGGCCTAAATTTATCCATTTTAGTACCTAGCTAGACTAAGGGGCCTCTTAACCAATACATTCTCCGACCAATTCGAAATTTGAGTTGTCCCATGAGTTTACCCCCACTTTTCCACTTAGTCAAAATGGCAATTTTGGTAGGGACAAGGTTGTAAGAGATAGTGGCTTGATGTTTTTGCCAAAAGTGTGATAGTGGAAAAGCCTTTTTTAGTGGACTTGGAAAAACTAGTGGGGTGTTCACCCACTGTCTAAGTTTAGAGATAACTGGGGTTTTGAAGGGAAAAGACTTTTAAAAAGGGAGTATTCAACAACTATCATTTTCCTTTTGCTTGGATTCAAGGTTGGTGCCCATGCCTTCATTTCTCATTGAAGTTGCATAATGGCATTGAATCTATGTTCATGTAGAAATGTAATTGTGCATTGTGTGTTGTGATTTGTTATTTGTTGCATTGGTTTCCTTGATTTTTTCCTAGTTTTTGCAATGAGTATTGTTCATGGGTTTGAGGGCTACACTCACACTTTGGGAAGGGAAGAGAAGTCCAGGGTGAAGGGTTTAGTTGGGATTGACAATGTAGTAGAGAACCATGGAGTATGGTCTCCATTGTATGCCATAATCATTCATATCTTACTTTGGGGGTGATAAGGGAAGTATGGTGGAGAGAGGAAGTTTATGGAGTATGGGCTCCAAAAAAGCTAGAGTTAATGATAGTATGTTTGAGAATTTATTGTAAAGAGGAGGATGATTGTGAAAGCCCCAAAAGGGCATGGAAATTGTTGATTGTGAAAGCCTCAAAAGAGCATGGAGATTGTTTGTTGCAAATATTGTTTGATATGACAAGTCCCCTCTTTGAAAAGTCCACCTCACCCAATGTTCATAATTTCATTTGAGAATCGTTGTGCAAAGCCTTGGATGGGGTTGTGAAATGTTATGTAGTATTGTCCATGCATTGGTAAGGTTGATTGTTGTATACCGTTTGAGGCTTGTTTCCACAAGCTTCGTGGGTGGCCTCATAGAGGCCTAGGATGGGAGGTGAGCCTCCAAGGTTCTTGCTTTGAATATTTTGCAGGTTTTGTGCTCTTGGATCCAAGAAGAAGAAGCTAGGGTTAATCCCTTGTATTGCTAAAGAAAAAGGGTTATGTCTTTGTGTAATGTGGTTGAAAGGATATAATCTCCTCCATGTCTTTGGTTTAATGTATCTAAAAAGAAGATCTTCATATTATGTATATTTGTGAGAAGAATGGCTCCATGAAGAAAATGAAGAGATTTTAGATATTACCATATGTATTTGTGTCGTAAGATTCAATGTCATCTATTAGATGTCAAGAAATGGAAGATAGTTATGGTTGAATGCATAAGAGATTCTTTTCCAAAAGAAATGTGTTGTTTAGTATTCAAAATGAATACGCAAATGTATGACCTTATCCATTTTGGATTTACAAATCAATATAAGAAGTTGCATCTCAAAAATGGTTTATATAAAGAAATTTCATCTGCATCAAGTCAATGAGCAACAACATTTAAGTTCCATTGTAATAGAACTAGCAATCACACCTTATCATAGGATGCAATGGGTATTGCCAAAGAGCTATTAAATGTAAATTAAAAGGGAAATATTAGTCAATTCGTAGGCCATTTAACAAATGATGTTAATAGTTAGGTTCGATAATATCTCCTACTAATCAATTGTTGAGCTTAAGGGGCTTTCTAATGAATTATTCATAAGACACAACACTATGTGCATCGCCTACATCTAATGAATGTTGTGTTCCATTTATTCTCATTAAAGATGGATTAATTATTTTGACTAAAAAAAAACAACACAGTTAAATCTTGTTAGCAATATCACAATAAAGAAAATAGTCTAAAATTACTCTTATTTAATTTTATAATATTTTCCAAATGTATTCAAAAATGAAAAGGGTAAATATCTATGGTTAAAGGACTCAAGGACTCGAAATCCTATGCCTAAACTCATTTGTAATACAAACCATTATCATAGATTAAAGCAATAGTACCATGATTTAAATTAAGAATATGATATTTTGCTTAGGTAACCATATACTTTTTTTAATGTATTTTATATTCTATAATTTGAATTTCTACAACATAATATTAGTTCTTCTGCAAATAAAATGAATCAAAGTTTGAAATTATTAAAGCAAAAATACCCTGAACAACCAATACTTTATTATTGCTAAATTCTATATGGATCATGGGTGGGAAATCTAGGGTGGAGAATACCAAGGGAGGAGATAGTTGTGGGCATACTATGTATAGATCGGTGGGTACCTTCATTGATTTGAATTCCAAGTTCAAATCAACCCCTTCCCAACAAAAGGGTGGGTGAATAAGACTTTGTTGGTATGTACATTCTATATGTAACATGTCTGGCCCCTTGGTATTCATAGGCAAGTGGAACATAAAATGTTAGTGAGATTATGTGCCCCCTAGTGTTTTAAGGGATCTATGAACACTCCCTCCCATTAGGATAGTAGTGGGGGTTCTCTTTTGAAACCTACCACCTTCACTTACCTATCGAAAATGAATCTAGAGAAATGACTATCATG
Source organism: Cupressus sempervirens (assembly GCA_028749045.1). Lineage (NCBI taxonomy): Eukaryota > Viridiplantae > Streptophyta > Pinopsida > Cupressales > Cupressaceae > Cupressus > Cupressus sempervirens. Next base: position 1,741,326 of record CM053790.1, on the reverse strand, counting down.
TAGGATAGAATTCACAACAATATCCCTACTACCCTTTGTAATGAACTTGCATTATGAGAGAGAGGCAAAGAAAATAGTAGCCCTATTCTATGGGAGAAAGTTCACTTGATAAGACACGGCATAATGAGTAAGGTCACAACAACTATTGTGAAACTGAGATAAATAAGGATCTCGATGGTATAATATCTAGGTGGGAGGTTATATTACATCCCATAATTGCAACAAATACCTAGGGCCCTACTATAATACTCAGTGATTCTATATATAACATGCCCCAAAGAAGGGGGAGATTCTATTTGAAATAAAGACAACCCTACTATTCTAATGGAAAGCTCAATCTAATAACTACTCGACCCAAGACCACACCATCCACCCTACTACAGAAAAGGGGCCTTGGGATGGGAACCAATCTCTATTAGAATGAATACCCAAACAATAATTATAATGAGGCATGGTTATGGGCCTTCATATTCTCAATTAGATTATTAGTATATTTCCCCTTTGTAATAGTGGGTTCCTATTTCTCTCCTCAACAATCGGCTAGGGAGTTATATTTCTCTATCTAGTAAAAAAAAGGTTGGAAGATCTCATTTGTAAGTCCCCAAGATTCATCAAAAAAAGGTCCAGGGGATTGTTGAATGAAGATAAAGGTAGTTGTTGAATTGTTGGCTCCCAACCCTAATGACTTGCGAAGAGTCAGGGCCTTGGGTAGGGAGACTCCTTTCCTCCTTATTGTATTTCCTTACAGTAGTAGGGACCTTCGTTGCCTTAGAATAGTAGGTTTTTTTGGATTGGGTTTCTTCTCAATGCATCCTTAATTTTATATTCCAATACGGTGCCTACAAATGGAGGATCTAGAAAAAGAAGGAAATAAAATTTCCCTTGAATATAGCTCAAAGGAATTCCCCTTTAGTTGTAACTAGACTATGGAGGGAAACCAAGAGGACATTGAATTGATAGAGGGGTTGGTTCCTAAATTATTGATAGATGGAATGTCTCAAACTCTAGATGAAAGTAGATTATACATTCGACTTTCTCTAGTTGAAACACTATTCCCTCCCAAGACAATCTTCTTCTCCTAATGTAGGGGCAATACAATATAGATGCTTAGCACCCTTAACTATAAGAAGGCTCTAACTTCCACTATCCTAGCAATCATCCTCCCTCTTGAACTACTTGAGTTCAAATAGCTACTCGAGTTAAACTAGATTAGTTTGGATAAACATCTTCGCCATTTGCACAAAAGGTTGCTCAAGTTTAGGATTTACTTGGAGATGATAGTTAATACTAATGTTCAAAGAAAAATGTATCTAAATTCAAGTGAGATATATCTATTTTAATTGTCTTTCGTTCCGAGTTGACCTCCTCAAAAGGTGAGATGGGGGTTCTTCATCTTCTAAGCTCAAATAACTCTTTATCTCATCCTCATCATCTAGCACATGATGAAAGTTAGATTCATCTTCTAGCATGATCATCTCAATCATTTACTATAGTAGCACAACTAGCAATCAAGGTTATCTCAATAGTGAAACTAGATAATTTCCCAACTATAATTTTTTTCCATTTGCAGAATTCTAAAATCTAATATTCCAATCTCCTCTTCTTAGGCACATGCCTTTCAACCTAATACATATGTATACTTATGGATTTTTATGTGCCCAAAACTTCATGGAGGTTTTCTCCACAATTAATGTTGTAGAATACTTGCTTAATGACATAAAATAATAACTACAAGTGCCCAAAATTGATGTTTTAATTTAGGTACATTGAGCATAGTTTAAAGCCTCTCAATCAACATGCTATCTATTCTCCCTACAACTCCATTTTGTTGGGTAATGTTTAGGTTTGCCTCATGTCAAAACGTACCATTTTTGCAAAATTCATTACGTCCTTCAAACAATGTCATGAACCACCAAATTAAGATATCCCATATCACTCTTGTATAAAACATAAATGAGCTTTTCTAAACCAAATTCCATAGATAAATTATGCGATCTCAACGACGAACTTCGATACCAAAAGTAATGAAACATCATCGCAAACTTGGGATTCTCCCCTCAAAACTCAACGCGAACTAGGCACAAACTTGATAAATTGAAGTTAAAAATGCAATATTAAGATTTTAAAGACTTGGAAGCTTTTATCTGTATAATATTTTACGAGATCGGCTTTGTTAACATAATAAACTAATAAATTACGAGCTACGTCGAAGAAGTAAGCCAACGTGATGCAAAACCCTACTTTGCATATTCATCTCATTTTCAGGCCTCAATAAACTGCTATGGCTTGTTAGACTGTTGTGTAGCCTCAGAGCATCAGTATTAATATGAAAATCGGTAAAAAAATTGCTCTGACGGCTATTTCAAAACATCGAGACGGTGGTTACTTGTAAAGAGTGGTGAAGCAAAAACAACACAGAGGAATCAACCAGGTACAAAATGCATGTTGAGGAATGCCCTAATGTTGAACATGTAATGAGGTGACCGAACGGCAGACGTGCTCACATTTTTTAGTAACAGACATACTCAGAAATAGGAGGAAAAGCTTATAGCCAAGATAACCCATAGATCTAGGGAAGGATTTTTCGTCTTTAGGCATATTAGGGTGCCCTGAAGAGCAATAAATTTACAGGAGGAGACAATTTAGTTAGAAGACTGGAATCTAGATCAACTGCAGGCTCCCCTCGCGCAATTTTAGAAATAAATATATTATTTTACTGTCCCCGAATGACCAGAATAATGAGACTAAAATAATGGAAGAAACATAGAACAAATTTACTGTCTAGGCCTATGGTTTGATTCTGTGCAAGTAGAGGAACATCAAATGAAATCTTACATTAGTTTGATCATTCACCGTGTTTTCAATGTCTCAACTTGCTGTTGTATGTTACATCTCAATTTTTGACCTAGCTTGAAATATAGCCGTTGAGGTTCACATGAAGTCAGTTGGTAGTTTAAGTTGATATAATCTGGGGAATTGGTAAGATAGTTGGTCATTATGATTTTCAAGTGAAAATGACATGTTAGATGATCATTAATTCATGGAATTAAGATGAAAGGTTAACTGATATGATTATTTATAATTTATAATTGAATTATAGAGAAATTCCTTGCAGGGAGCATGTCGAAGGGGTAGAAGCATTGTCAGAAAAGAATTTGGCAAGGCATCACGATCACTCGCAAACGGGTAAAGGACCTAGCGATTTGAAATAAGATACATCTGTGGAATTGCATGAGTTATTTAAATAAATAATTTAAATAAAATAATTGAGTTTAAAAATAAAATGTATCTTAAAAGATTTTAGTTTATCCTTCATTAAATTGTTATTTTTTAATAAATATTTAACTACATGCTTTTAAATATTAAATGTTTTGGCACCATTATCTTTTGATAATTTAATAGTTGTACATTATAATAATGTTCAAATAATAATAATAATATCAAATTTTTTTAATCTTCCAATTCTTTCCAATAGTCAATTTAATAATTAGACTCCAATGGTCATATTAGGAATTCAAAAGGATTCTTGTAACTGATGAAGCTAGAGAGTCAGCGTATTCTATATTATGGATTTCTTAATCGTCTTTTGGCATTCAAATTTCTTGACCTTTTCTTCTCCTTAGCAACCGGATATATTACTTGATATCACCAGAGAGGTGGAGCTCTGCTCAAATGCATCAACCAATCACCTTCTTTCATAAAATTATCTTTTCTCAACTTAAAATGTTTTCCATATGCCACGGGTTTGATAGCGGGGTTGGCAAAATTAATCAAGTGCAAGTCGATCTCAGTTTTGGTCACCTATGAAAGAAAATCATTCTCAACCAAGTGGCAGCTAAGGTTTCTCAGATATTGCAACGACGAATTGGACTTAGTCTCAGAGTCAGTGGTTTGTTTCATTACTATGATTGCCAGTCTCGCATTAGAGTCGACCGTTGTTATTTTAAAGGTGTCAGCGGCTGCTCCTTTTCATGTGCCGTGTGTGTCATAATATCTGTTGCTTGGCTTCATGGTTCTTGGCATCACTATTCGCTGGCAGTATCCACACCATCCCTGAGACTTTAGTGCAAGCTTGAGATGATTCTCGTGTTGATGCCCAGTGTATTGGATGAGTAGAAATGTTTCAGAGATGTTGCTCTGTGTTTGGGCAGGTATGTCATTTTCTGTGTATTATCATTTTTGTGTGTTAAATATCTTAAGCTAAAAATTCTCTCTATATTCTGTATCATGTATTTTCTGGCTCTGTGTATGAACTACAGTATTGTGAGTCTATGTTATTGAAACATCCAGTTGGATATCAGTTACAAGATTTTAGGTCACCAAATAGGTTCATATCATTGATTGTTCCTTAATCCATAAATTGTCTCAAAATGATGAATGGTAATGCTATGAAGTTTAGAATCTAAAATTCTTCCATTTATACTCAATCTGGTGATGAATAAGAAATCATGAAAAATCCAATGTAATGGAACTAATATAAACACGGACTGAAATATGGTGAACAGTATTTGATTTCTAGTTATGTAATGATCCCATCTTTTGGCATTCACGTTCTCCAAAGTCTAAGTGGAGGATAAGAAGAAATTAAATTAATTTCTTATAAAGTCATTCAATTAAAAATTAAATGTGACTTTGTATTTAATTAATTTAATTATTAATTACAAAGGAGTAGCTTCTAGGGTATGTATTAATTATTGGAAAGACGGAAGCCTCTCGATTTAATTAATTATTGCCAGGGAGGAGTTTTTAGAGAATGCATTTATTATTGAAGCTTCTAGCCCTTGCAATTAATTAATGTTTTAGTTCCTTCCAGAAGGATGAAGAAAAGGATAAATAGGGCTGAAAGTTTCATTGCTGATCATCGGATGATTATAACTTGCATTTGATAAGAGCTTGGATGTGTGAATCACACTCTTTTTTGGCAATAGGGGACGTTTATTCTCTGTTGTAACATTCTAGACGTCATTCCCTTAGGGTTTGGCCTTTGGAATACATCTCTTTATACTTGATTGTAGCATTTTTTAGAATTAATATAATTTCAGTAGTTGGTTCAACTTTTGGGCATTCCTAGGTGTCCATTACAGTGGTATCAGAGCTAAAAGTCCTGACATCCTATGGAGATCATATAGATAGCTGGATAAAGGGAAAAGTGTTTGAAAAAATGTATATTAGTCCAGATCAAGAGGTGATGTTCAGACAATTATTGGGTACATTAGAGAAGGGGCAACGTATGCAACAGGAGCAGAATAGGATGCAACAGGAGCAGAATAGGCAAATGGATATGATGTTGCAACTTATGGCTAGACAGATGGGCATCAACATTGATGATTTGTATGTTGCTCCAGAGCAGAAGGTAGTCAATTTCTTAGGTGGGATCGAGACACGTATAGAGTCAGCCAGTTATGATGTTGGTGATGTGGGCATTTCGGCAGAGTCGATAGAGACATGCGTGCAAAGTCAAGAGACCACATATGAAGCCTTGTCAGGGGATGATGACGTAGCAATAGTGGAATTAGGAGAATGCAAGGGAACTGTCATATCAACAACCACTTTTATGTTAGTTGAACCATCCAACGAGGAGTTTGGCAGTAAGCATGCGATTGTAGATGTGTGCTCTGATGATAGTACACTTGTTATTGCTAATGAGGTGAGCAATATAGTGACAAAGTCATATTATACTATTGATCAACAAAGTGTTAATGTTCACTCTTGGGATAGTACTATGTTCAACATGGATGCAACATTGTCTTATGACAATCTGATGTTTGAGGTTGATGTTGATCGTTCACCTGAGTGGAGTTGGGCTCAATTTTCACCATCTACAAAGATTCAGTTTTGTGTTGCAGCAATTGGGAGGAAAAGGTTTCATAGATCTTCTATGGAGCCGCCTTCTAGTGGCATCGAGACTTATACTTCATTAGGACAAGTTTTGGGAGCTAACTTGCAGGACATGTGGTTGGTCTTAATGATGTTCATTTGCAATTTGTTTAATATGAATACCACATATTACTTCAATTGGGATCCAGGTGGAGGTTGGAGTTCATTATGATACTTAATTGCTTGAGGACAAGCAATTTCAAAGAGGGCGGACTTGTAATGATCCCATCTTTTAGCATTCACGTTCTCCAAAGTCTAAGTGGAGGATAAGAAGAAATTAAATTAATTTCTTATGAAGTCATTCAATTAAAAATTAAATGTGACTTTGTATTTAATTAATTTAATTATTAATTACAAAGGAGTAGCTTCTAGGGTATGTATTAATTATTGGAAAGACGGATGCCTCTCGATTTAATTAATTATTGCCAGGGAGGAGTTTTTAGAGAATGCATTAATTATTGAAGCTTCTAGCCCTTGCAATTAATTAATGTTTTAGTTCCTTCCAGAAGGATGAAGAAAAGGATAAATAGGGCTGAAAGTTTCATTGTTGATCATCGGATGATTATAACTTGCATTTGATAAGAGCTTGGATGTGTGAATCACACTCTTTTTTGGCAATAGGGGACGTTCATTCTCTGTTGTAACATTCTAGACGTCATTCCCTTAGGGTTTGGCCTTTGGAATACATCTCTTTGTACTTGATTGTAGCATTTTTTAGAATTAATATAATTTCAGTAGTTGGTTCAACTTTTGGGCATTCCTGGGTGTCCATTACAAGTTATTGGAAATTGTTCTTATTTCGTAGATGATTCTTAATTCATAAAAGCGTACCAGTTATTCATATAAGAGATTGAAGTGCAATGTAAGCTGTGAGCAATTATATTTAGCGTAGGAAGTTATACATTCATTCATGCCATACAAAGATGAAAATATTATCAATAAACCCAAACACGATGAAATTCACCAGACGTTATGATGAAGTGGTGGAATTAATTAATTAAGACATTCAAATTGAGATCTTTAAAGAACATAATTATGTAATCACAGTTAGTGAAATGTTGGTGGCATGTAAAAATTGGCAGAACCAGTTGTAAGAGAATTCCAAACACTTGGGACTCACCCAACTGTGTAGCTAAGAAAATGGATGACGAGGTGAGTGAAAGGAAAACTACAACAACATGAAACAGTAATTAGTTATGACATTTCAATGTTATCATTTAAATATGAATTAATAGCTCATGCACATTCTTGCTACTGTGATCTCCTACCTCCAAGTCGTATGGCGTGTTGTATACCATGATGTCTAGTGGATGGTAAGATGTACCCTGTCGATTTTGGGTAGAGAGGGCCTTCTTGTTAGAGATCGTGTGGGGACAAGTTGTGGTCCGAGGTTGGGTGGTAAAGCCCCTGGCAATGTTTCACTTCTTTCAAGATATTAGATATGCGTCAAACAGAGATAAGCCATGAAATCAATTCTCTATCGGAAACAGGTATTATCATTTTTGTTTATGAGAAGATAAGATTAAATTGAGTTATTTCATTGTTATCATCATTTTACTTCATATAAATGAATATTGAATATAAGTAATTATCTAATTTTGAGAAATTGTCACAGATAAACAATCGGAAGGGAAAGAAATCTAAAGCCCTAATTGATTGTGCGACAGCTGGAACCTTCATTGATATGGTGGTATTGGAAGCCCTAACTGAATCCGTGGTATCGAAAACCCTAGTTGAATCTGTGGTTGCGGAAGCCCTAAATTGAATCCATCGTCGTGGAAACCCTAGATAAATCCGTTCTCACGGAAGCCCTAAATCGAATCAGTGATCGCAGAAGCCCTAAGTGGTAAAGCAGTATCAAAAACCTTAAATAAACCGATGGTAATTGATGCCCTAATCGGTAAGATGTTATGTGATGCCCTAATTTAAGTTATATTGGTATCTAGTGGTATTCATCAGATGATTTTTGAGTTAGCAGTTGATTTGAGAAATTGTTATAGTATATTTGTGGACTAACCTGGGTGGTTGCAGAAGCATACTTCGAAGAATTTCAATCTCAGTTTTTTCGAGGTATGTGATCTCAATTTCTGAAGTAATTTCATTAACAAGTATTTCAAGTATTTAGTTAAGAAATTTTGTTTAACTGACTTTAACAGTAATCTTCTTCACATGAACATGAATGATGTAACTGCCTTCTTATGAAGTCGAAGTTAAAACTGTATTCTATGCTTATAATAGATGTTAAAATTAGACCCGGGATAACCAGTTGTTACATTGTAACAGAAATAATTAGCTTTTTCCATTTTACATTTTGATTTTTCCATTTTACATTTTGATGTATGATAGCATTGAGGGAAGAGAACGTACCGACATCAACCCAAAAGGATATATGCACTTGCAGGACTGATTTTAGAGGAAGCAAAACACAGGTGTTTTAAAATCTTGCGAAAATTTAGAGCAGGATATGGTTTTGCTTCATTTGATATTTTTGGTTGCATTAAAGGTTTTAGTGGATTGCAAAATCTAGATCACCGGTGTTTCATCAGGCAGAACTAGAAAGAAATAAACTCTATTAATGTCCTGAGATGGCATTATATATTAGCAGTCTAGGTCTATGGTAGTATGGCATGATATATTGCAAGAAGTGATATTCATTAGCGATTCAACTAGTTTCCAATGTCTGAACTTAGAACCAGAAATGGAATCATTTTAATGTTGCTTTTTAAACCATGAAAACATAAGGCAAGAGAACCTTGATGTATCTGTTCAATAGATGAACAGATGATCTGAGATTGGAGGACGAAGAATGTGCAAGCAACCACAAATGAGAGACTAAATTGAATCCTAAGTGTCAAATAAGATGCACAATATACAATCCTCAAATATAAACGGAACTGCAATGAAGCAATCATAAAAGGCCTAATAACACTGTGCTGGATGGAGAGCGTTGAGGTCCTTAAATTAGAGTCTGAGTGTAAATAAATAAGGAGACTTCTCTATTACAGCCCGGGGTGCTTTAGAACAGCCTACTTGTGGCTTGGAGTTACAAGAATAGACTGTATTGAAGTGAACAACATAACCAACCAAAACAGATGAACAGACGAATAATGGCACCAAGGACTGTGCCCACTCAAGAAAACAAGGTGCCCCACTCTAACGGCTTCTTCAGCAACAGTAGAAGTATAGACATGAAGGAATAATCCATAGAGAAGGATAGATAGATATGAAAATAATCTGGACAGAGGAACTAAGAACCTTTCTTTTAGAGTGTTCCCAAGCTCTGCAACATGTATAAATCGGATTATAATTCAAACTCTCCTGAATGGAATATGAAGGAACAAGTACGTGGGATGCCATTCAAAGTTTCTGTTACTGTTAGAACCTCACCATGGAGACCTATCAAAGTCCAATGTTCCTGAATAGTTGCATAAGCCAGAAACTCTTTTTCTGATTTTTGGCTGGCCAGGTCTAAGGCTTGGGGTTCGAGAGTCCCAGCCTGACAAAACTGATGGAAAATAAGATTCAGAGGCAAGTTCCCTAGGCCTCAGCAGGCCAAGCTCAGCTTGAGACTCAAGAAATCTGGCAAAGGCCCAGCAAGTCGTGGCTCCCTGATATACCCCATAGTTCAAAGCTGTTAAAATTATAAAATAGAACCTATATGATGCTCTTGGTTGGACCCTCTTTAACTTATTCATATTCATCCAATGAGATTTTTTCCTTCAATCGAAAAAAAAAATCTCATGCAATCAGCAAGATCTTTTTAAGTACATCATATTTATTTTTCTTAAAAGGGAGATAGCTAGCAGAGTTATCTACTCTGCTATTTCTAATTATTATGCAACAGGGACAAGTCCAGCCCCTGAAAGTTGCTACAACAAATTATTTGCGCCACCAAATATGAGAAACCAAAAATTCTTTTGGAGCAAATAAAAAGCAATCAGCCAAAAGACTATTGTAGTTGGGGAGTCCCAATGGGATCGACATCTCTCACATCGGATTTTGGTGGCTTTACCATGTCCGATGAGCAGGTTTTATCTGCAATTAAAAATTTCCTGGCACAGTCTCCGAGGAATTCGCTAGCAGGAGAATGACTGCCTCATGCATTAAACTAACATGACCATGGAGGAAATAATGTCAAACAAAGGAAATTCCTGATCTACCAAAAATGTCTGAGCGTGGAACAGGTGGCAAGTGTTGGAGACTCGAGAAGCACAGGAAAGTCCTCCACAATAAGATCCAGGGCATCACCCAGCCCACCATTTGGCATTTAGTCAGGAGAATAGGAGTCAAGCATTTCAGTGGCCTTGAAGATTCTTTTTAGAAGATGACATAAGAGATGCTCTCACCTACTCTGAACATGTGTACGCAAGACAGTGACAGCCATGGCGAGGCAGGGGAGGACTTTGTATGGCTTCCTCTGTTAAAATTTCTTTTGCTGGAGCAAACTCAAATTTTCCAGGTGTTCTTCAACTATGCCTCATGTTGAAATTGTTTATTCAAAGCCCTTTTATAGAGATGGTTTGATGTATTGCTAAAGAATGGCGACATGCCCCATGGTTTTGGTATTTTATAATTTTCCTTCCAACGAGGATTTCTAAATCTTAAAGCAATAGATCTTTGCTTTTAGACTTAAGGTTTGCAGTATCAGTATGCTGATATAGCGACATGATTCTGTTATAACTGTAGACTACCTGCAGATCTGAAGCTACAAATTTCAAATAATGGGGTTTCGAATGGATTTCCTTTCATCAGAGGTTCCTAGATGGAGAGCCATTGCAATATACAAGCAAAACATTGGAAACATGATCATGACCTCAATTTAATCTTTTGACCGTCTGTGGTTAAAAATATTGATAATTTGTGGTATTTGCTCAACTTGCTAAGAATTCGATAATCAATCTATCGCTGTTTGTATAGGTTTTGCAGGCTGAGAAAGCTCCAACTCTAAGTGGCATATTGTTCCATGGTTCTATGCTTACAGCCCTAAAAAACTTGTCTGAAATTCTGTACTACTGATTAAAAATGTTTTAAACAGTTAGAATTCAAGAGATATGGTAGACTTAACAATGCATAATAAACAGAAGGAATTAAAGAGATATGGTAGACTTAACAATGCCCAATCGAAAGGATGAGTGGCTTTGATGCAGGGAAATCTTTTCAATCTGTAGTTGCATATTTTGCTTCAATAAAAACAAAAAACAAAAAACACAGGAGCCCACGTGATTGAATCGGCATCTTAAACTGAAAAATTTAAGATTGGCACTGTACTTGGATAATTTCCTTATCAATAGTTGTAAGTAAATAAAGAAAAAACTATTGCAAAGATTATTGGACTTGTGAATTTGTTATTGCCAAAAGAATCCTATCTTTATAGATCCATCACTCTTAGAAATGTAAATGTCATGCTTCATTCATTGAGTGTTTAGGGTTCTTTGGGGAGATTAAGATTTGCTGAAACCAGTGAACAAATAACCCATATTCATCATGTTGTTTTTTAATTTTCAGTTTAAAGAATACTGTAAAACGTGCATCTTCCTCTCCATCTACAGCAATTGTGCAGAACTTTTTCTGGGTTAAGGGCACCATGCTTACCACACCACCTGCACAAAAAAAATTAATGGTTTTGTCTTGTTTTTCCCTTTGTCAATTTGGTGGGTCACCTGCCAAATTGACACAGTAAATGCTTCTCACCATATTTATTGTTCAATATTATCAGTAATGTAGTATTGCCCCGTGCTTGACAGACTACTGGAGTGGAATATAATTTTTAATGTCTAATCCATGAGGCATGTGCTTAATTGATTCAGTCCTTTTAACAGGCCATCTAAATTATTAGATGCTTTTTCAGACTTTTAGGTATCTATTCCTCTGGTCAGGAGGCTTTCATACCTTTGACAAGGCATTTGTAACTTGTAGTGTGAGAATAGAGTGGAAAATTTACATTTCCCACTATGGAAAAGTTGCAGAAATATCCTTTAGAGCAAGGGATAATCCCTATTATGGAAAAGATGCAGAAACGTCCTTTCCAACAAGGGACGATCCCCAACCAACGAGTAGTTACAGACAATAGCAGCCATGGAAGCATACAATTACCAATGGTTCTGCTACCTCCTGCTTCCAATGCAGGTATAACAAGCCTCCCCTTCTTTCTGCACACTATCTGCAGCAACAGAGAATGGATAGACAATCAGCTAAAACAGGTTAGGGCATTGCTATTATGAGGATTTCCCCTAAAAACTGCCTCAAACTTTAATGAAGCAGTGGAGGCACTTGGATTGGATGAGTACAACTACGAGGGTGCAGCTGCGAAGAGTTTTCACTTCTCCCAATCTTATGCCCAAGATTGACCCAGAGCATTTAGTTTAAGAAATGTGCTTTTTACCTTTTTTTTCTGAACATGAAAATGACATTGACAGTGTTTCTGAAACATGTTCTCCTTGCTTTCAAAATCTGCAGTAAACTTTTAAAAAATCATATTATTTTCTGAAAAATTCCTAATATTATGTCTCTTATATTTACCATTTCAAATTGTGATTTCCTAGTTCCTTATATCTAGACCTTTTGTGATTTCAACGATTGAAGACTTCCATATAAAAGATTGATATTTGTTTGCCATTGCGTCTGTATAGCTCTTACATATTGTGATTTCTCAATATTAATTGAGGGTGTAGGCTGCATTCCAAATAGTGTGGAATAAGCTTAGACTGTGCTCTTGAATGTTATCAGTAAGCCATAATCATCTGATTTTTAAACATAGTTTACACCTTATGTTCCCCCGAGTTTCGAGGATACGTATGGTAAGGAATGACAGGACGTATTTTGGGTGCAGGAGTACTTTTACATTAAACTTCTACTCCGATGGAATTTCAAGCCATCTCTCATCATTATTTGGCCATCATAATATTCAATCTACAATTGCAACTGCAAACAATTTGGTGAGTAGGCAAAACAAGTGTCGTTGAGTGTTGAATTGCCTGAATCTCTTCTCTCTTCAGCTAAATGCCACAAAGATACAAGACCATTATTAGCAAATGTATATTTGAAAAAGGGTTGAGAACAACTTCAGCCATTAGTACCGAATTTATGCACCCAAATTCTCAACATGGTAAACATATCAAATGTCGGGGCCATCATTGTCTTCTTTATTATATTCTTAAAATTACTAGCAATACACTCTGAGAATCAACATATTAACTGTTGTAATTTAACAGAAGTATATTGTTTAGATACGAATCCATTCTATGTAATTGACAATCTAATCTATACATGATGATGTGGAAAAGTTATACAATAGCAATGACCAATACATCAAACTAATGATTAACAGGTCTTGTAATTAAGTTGATAGTCCTTTTAGATTGGATTAAAATTACTCCTCCCCACACAGTTCAATATATTACCATGGTATATCTCCCTATCAGTGTAACCATTGCACCTTATTGAGGTGCAATTGATAGTATATGTAAAAATAAATTAATTTCAAAAACTGTTATTTTTTATGTTACTGCAAGTAAAGATTGATAAAATCGAGCCAACATTTTCCATTTTAAAAATGGGTCAAATAGGTAAATGAAGCAAGACAAAGCAAAATGACAATAAATAATGAGAACATTTTGTATGACTTTGTCAAAATGGTAATATTTCTGGTTTCGTACAATTGCAGTAAAATATGAATTTATTTAAAACAATATTTTCATGATATTTTCCTCGTTACCTCATGAAATCATAAAACAGATCATTACACAAAATCTATACTCTTGGAATCAATCTCTTCCATTTCAGAAATGGCAAGACAAGACTTCCCCCTTCAGACTATTAAATTTTACTTTTAGAAGACGAGCTAAACATCAGAGGCATTCAAATGCCCTCCTCAGTAGAGAGGATCTCAAATCCACTACTGTCTTATTGTAGCCATATATGCAGCACATAAGTCACATAGGAAAACATATAGAAGAGGCTTCGTATGGGGAAACTTAGGAAGCAGAAGCTAATGTTCTGGTATCAACAGAGTTCACCATTTGTTATCGTGAACGTGGTGTTGTAATGTTGCAGGGTCCATCTTCCCCTTTTCATCAGAAGGTTTTGCTCAACTCCAAAGCTCCATCCTAGAATTGACCATTAGTGGTAGATTAAGGAATTTTTAACAGCTTTTTCAATTTCACCACAAGTTTCCAATCATCATTGGACAAATCATCCTGAAGAAAAAGAAAAATATTACATATTAGACTTTAAAAATTTGTTCCATCAGCCAAAAATTAAAAACACCAATGCTTTATTATCACAACACATAGTAAATACACTAAACTCATTGTAATGTGGGCATCCAATAACCTTACCCTATAGTTTTCTTTCAATATATCTATGGATCTTCTAGTGAGATGACTCACAAATTCATCCTCCATCTCAAAATGCCTACCAAACATTTTCTGTGCTTCATCAGCGTTGCTCCCAACAATCTGTAAAGTTCGTACGATAATTGATTAACAAAGACATCTCAAAATATAGCATTCAAAATCATAGAAAACTATTAACAACAAAGACAGCATCTAAAAGTACCTTCATGGCCACTTTTTCACCCTTCTTAGCCATGTCAACAGCTTTATGATTGATCTCAATTGAGGCTATTTTGCCAATATCTATGAAATCTTTTGTGGGGACACATAATGGTGTGCCAATCTGTAGATGCAATCACCACATATTGCTTTATACAAACCAGAAACAATAAAACGATATTTTACATGCATAAATCATAATACCAAGAGACTAAAGTTTAGATTCTGACCCTTGCAATGCCTTCGAGAATATCAACACCAACAATTATAGGATCCTTCTTGTTGAAAACACAATTTGGTAAAATGCTCAGGACACAGGGGAAAACAGCATCCTCTGCAGCCTCCTTTTTCCTTTCCTCCTTAAGATTGTCCATATATGCTTTAAACTGGTCAAACAGATGATAAATAATGTCCGCTGCAAATATCTTGACACCAACTTCATCTGCTAGCTCCCGAGCTTCAGGAGTAATTTTGACATCAAATGCCAAAATTGCAGCATACTCTTTTTTCTTTTTCTCAAGCATTACACTCGCACGCATGACATCCTTTTTATGGACAGGCCCAATACCAATTGCACTAACTGGGATGCTCACAGCTGGGGTCTTCAAAAACTCAAGTAAAGCCTCTAAAGATCCAAGAGTTGAAGCTTGAACATAAACTCCTTCCCCGCTTTTGTCAATCCGGGACATTACATTGTTTATATCTTGCATTGCTTCTTCTTTAACATCATCTAAATCATCATCAGGTCCAACAACATATAACTGAGTTCCTGCTATGGCATGCTCAAGACCCTGAAATCAAGAAATTGCACCTAAATTTCATTTTGCCCATATAAATTTAAAATTTTATGCGCAAATGTATTAGATTATTAGCCTCAAATTGATACCTGAGCAGTTAACTTGATTCCCTGTGCTGCCTTTAACTCTTTGTGATGTTGATAAGACCCCTGAAACAAAAGAACATCTTAAGCTAATCAGTATTCTGGATTAGTTGAGTGTGGATTTTTGTATTCTAACAAAGTAGATCACAAATACATTCCATTCTTTATTAAAAGCTTTTCAGATTCTTCAATGCAACCCACAATATTAAGTAATATGGCACCATAAATAAGGCTTTCAAGATTACATACAACCATGAGCTACTCCTAAGGAACATTTCAAATCAAGATCAAAGTTGCCTGGGTCTTGAAATCAAAAGTCAATCTCCTGGCTTATACTCCATAAATATTAATTGTATCCACCCTCCATCCTAATGTTTAAATAATTTACTCCTCGTGTTTGCTCTCATACTATTTGACCATTCAACGTTTACAAAAAAAAATTCTATTATGAGCAATTTCTACATCCAGGGATGCCTTAATGATACTATAGTATGGTATGTCTTTCTGCTTTTCTGGAACTGAATCATGTTGAATAATCAAGAAACAAACCAGGGTGACTACAGGTCAGAAATAACATTTTGAAGAACATTCTAGGGCAATCCTATAGGCTGATGAAGTTTTCAACATGTCTTTCAAACTTACTGATGTCCAAAAAGTTTAAAACCCTAAACAATTGTTATTTCACCCATTTGGTGCGTTGGCCAAACCAGAGGAATCGCAGGCATGAAAGCAAAAGGAGTCATAGGAACAGTAATCAAACTCATTAAAGATAGCAAACATATTTATGTAATGTCTTGTTCAGAAAATTTCATTTATATTGAATCCCAAGCACACAATTATGAATACTACTCAATTTATAAATAAAAACAATATTTAATTTTATTGCTTCTGGATGAAATCAATTCAAAAAAGTTAGCTAACAAGATTGATTCCTTTTTAAATATTATATCTAGAATTCTACTCGAATTCAGATTTATCTTCGGCGGTGGCTAATAAGTTAACTTTCAATTTGTAGCAAAATGAAATTAATTGAATTGTCTTTGAAAGGTGTCAAAAACCATAACAATAGTTATTGACAGCAATTCTGTCTTTTAACACATGAAACTTCCATGCAATCTCTGGATGTTCATCCTAGATCTGAATCAGGGGTTTCCATCCTCTAATTCAGTTATGCAATTCAGAGGAATTCCAGAGCAATTCCAGAGATTAAGGAGTTTCATCCTCAAGTTAGATTGACCCTCAGGGGTCAGTTCCATGTTCAAAGGAGCAATAAATAGATAATTTAAGATGTATTCAATTCATTTGTATTACCTTCTCCTTCCCTTAATGTATTACCTTCTCCTTCCCTTAATGTAGTGGACATAACTTTTCAGTGTTCACATGCCCCTTGACCTTCATTAAAACTTGAAGTTTTGATTTTTATTTAAGCTTCTTATAAGAAATCGCATTGACTTTTCAGATTGGAAATCACATTATATGCTGTTTGCAATTATACCAATGCACACAAATTATGCTTGCAATTTAATGTATTTATGCTACTTGTGTTCCAAATTCTTACCCAACATTTCGGAATCATGGTATACTACCTTTTTTCTCTCAATGAATGAATAGAAATATTGGCAAACGACAGGGCAAGATGGCTGTTCAATAAGGCAAGATACTCTGTTTCCAATCTTACAATCAGCCAGCATTGATTCAATTCTCATCTCTAGTACCCTTAATATTTACTAGTTCTAATAGTTAAATTAAATATGTTTCAGATTTCATCATATTAACAATTGAATTTTACTTATTTATAAGTTTATAATATTATCACTGACTGCTTGAAAGTATATAGATAATAAAATATTTTATCATTAAAAACATCATCAGTGGTCAATGATGATATTATTGTAAACAGTGATATATTATAGGTTTATTAAATTATTTAATACTGCCAATGTGATGCCTAAGGATATTTATATGTCAAAAAGAAGATGCATGTTTACTTCCATTTTATGAGTAGATGTTCATAATTAATATATATTAAAACATTTTTGTATTATTTAGATAATTAGTTTATTATATTTCAATCGTGTTTGTTATTAACAAATGATCAAAGAGATCATTATAAAGAATTTACAAAGTTATAAGAATTATAAGAATAGAAAGTTTCTTATAAGAAACTTAAGAAACGATCTTATCTACAAAGATTTACAAATATTACATAGATGACCATTAAAATAAATAAATAATATTCCAATACCCTACCTTCATTGTTAATCTATCAACAACACCAAGCTGGCCCCTGAATTTAGCAAACTTATTTGGACCAAGAGGCTTGCTGAGAACAGCTTCAGTTTGATCTATTGTTGGAACTTACTGCAACTGAATTAATCTGTCTTCAACCAATTGCCGAATGTAATGACAATTAATATCCACATGTTTAGTTCTTTCATGGAAGACCGGATTCTTGGCAAGTTTTGAGAATTTCCTAATTATCAGTGAGCAAGGGAGTCAGAATTACTTGAGATATGCATATCTGCAAGCATCTAATAATGACAAACTGCCTCACAAACTTTCATAACAACTCCTCGATACTCTGGTCTTGTGGAGGAGAGCGAAACTGCACAATACTTGTTACTAGTCCACGTCACTGCACTAAATCCCAAACTGAACACATATCCAAAGGTTGACATCTTCTTGCCCAAGTTTCACAATCTATATCTGTGAACCCACTAAGTCTAGAACCACAACTCCTAGTGTAAAGAAGTCCCTGATCAGAGGTGCCCTTCACATAACGCAGCACACACTTTGCTACTACCTAGTGTTCAGCCTTGGGAACTGTCATGAGGCTTGAAATGTAGCTCACTGCAAAACTGAGATTAGGTCTAATGGTAGTGAGATAGATGAGATTGCCCACTAGTTGTCTATAAGGGGTTCATCAACAGCAGGAGAATCAGACATGGTTGACAACTGCAGTCCTTTCTCCATAGTCATGTAAACAGGTTTACAATCTTGCATTCAAAACCTATCAAGCAAGTTCGTAGCATACTTGGACTAAGAAATAAAGATTCTACCATCAATCCGCCCCAACACCTAAACAATAATGAAGAATGCCAAATCTGTCATATCAAAATCCTTGCATAGGTCTTGTCTGATTTTTGCAATTAAATGTGTTGAACTGCCAGTAATGATCAAGTCATCCATAGACAACAATAAAGAGATCATCACCAACGCATTTAATATACAAATTATTGTCAGAAGGGCAACGCTTGAAACAATGAGCAACCAAGTATTGGTCAATGTTAATTTACTAGGCTCGAGGGGCCTGTTTGAGTCCATCAAGTTGCACCATGTAGACTTCTTCCTACAATTCACCATTGAGGAAGGTACTGTTAACATCCATCTAATGGACTTTCCATCCAAATGGAGCTGCAATGGCGAGAAGAATGAATTGTACTCATCTTGGCAGTAGGAGCAAAAGTCTCCTCATAGTCAATGACCTTATACACCTATTTGCAGCTAGTGGGATTCTCCCCTAAAGGAAGATTAGAGGGAACTCAAGTGTTGTTCTTCATAAGACTGTTATTTCGCATCCATAGTCTAATCCTACTCTGGAATCCCTTTTACCTTTTTAAATGCTAAAGGCTCATAAATACAAAAAAGGTTGGCCATGAGAGCAAAGTTAACCATATTTTGTTGCTTGTCCTTATTTCTAGAAAATTTACCCTCAATGAGCCATCAGGACAGAGAGCATTGATGGTCTTAGCCCACCTTTAAATCTCAAGAGTAGATGTGCCAACATCAGATGGAGGAGTAATAATTGGAGATGGAGGAAGAGGAACTATTATCAAATACAGAACTATTATCATCCCTCCTAACAGGTGAACCCATTGGTAGACGGGCATCCAAAACAAAAGTCTTCAAAGGTTAATCCTTAAAATTCTACTCAAACAAGGAAAGTTGAAATGGTCATCATTCTTCATCGAAGACAACATCTTGACTGAAGATAAGCCAACCAATATCTACATCAATCAATTGATAAGCCTTATGGTTGTCACCGTATCTAGTAAACATAAGCTTCTGACTCTTGGAATCCAACTTGGCGGACTGGGCATCTGGAATCCATACACGTGCTAAAGAGCCATGGACTTTCAGGTTGTTGATCTTAGGTTTACAACTAGTCCAGGCTTCCTCAAGAATCTTCCCCTTAACTACATGTGTGGGAGACCGATTAAGGAGATATACCACAATAAACAATGCTTTTGCACAATGTTTATCAAGAACACTTGTGTGTTCCATCATAGACCTAGCCAATTTTTTAAAGGTGTGATTGTAACATTCTACAATGTCATTTTGTTGAGGGGTGTGTAGTGTGGTTAATTTATGCTAGGGTGTATGGTGTGATTAACTAATGTTTTATGCCATGTGTATCATAGAAAGTAACAAAAGCAGTAGAACAAAACTCCCCCCCTACTATCAGACCTAAGAGATATAATTTAAAACACCCAATCTCCTTTTCTACTAAGGCCGTAAATTTCTAAAATAAGATTAACACGTGATTTTTGTGTAAGAAAATACATGCACATTTTACGACTAAAATCATCAACAAAAAGTAAGAAATATCTGCACCTGATAATAGGAGTATTCATTGGACCACATATATTAGAATGGACCAATTGTAGTACCTTAGAGGCTCAACACGAGTCACCATTACTAAATGTCTTGTGCTGCTTTCTACCCTAACAAGCTCCACAAACTTGCTGATTTTGAGTTTGATTTTCAGGTAGGCCAAGGACTAAATCATCTCGAACAAGTTGAAAAAGATAGTGAACATTCAACTGACCATACTGTTGATGCCAGAGTCTGCTGATAGATTTGTTGAGAAGGCATGCTCAAAAGAATCATGTGTGTCGACAAGTCTATGTAGACCATGATCCTCAATGCCAGCAACTCCAAAACTATATGACACATGATCAACAATCAAATACGTGTGTATTGGATGCCACCTCAGGCTCATGAGAATGTTGCATAATCTGACACATTAAGATTAGGTTTAGTTCCAAACCAAGAACATAGTATACATTGAGGAAAATGAGATTCCTCCCACCAAACTGGATCTGAACATTGCCCTTGCCAACAACAGTATATTCTTCACCTCCTCCAAATATAACTGAATTAGTAAAGGGAGAAGATTATGTAAACAATGATGCTTGTGAATGAAATGCCGAGAAGCACTAGAATCTATATACCAAGAAGAAGATTATACATGGTCTGCAGGTCTTTTAGGCATGTAGGCATAAAAGGCAAGATCTTTCTGCTCTGTATGCTTAGCAACATCGGCTTTAGGTTGAGACCCTCCCTACTTCAATTATTCAAAAGCCAATTGATTAAGACAATCTTTGACCAAAGGGCCATATTTGTGACAGTAGTGATTGAGCCCTAATTTTTGGGCCTCCATTTGAGCATTTTCTCATTTATTGACTTAGACGCTATAAGTCAATGTCTTCATAGACTTGTTCTCTTCAGTCTAATGGTAAGGTGGAGTAATTTTACTAATACTCAGAAAAGGTTTGCAAAATAATACATCTTGAAATTTGAGTTTCAATTATAATTTTAAGAAAATAAACAAGTTCAAATGGAATCACCTAAGATTTCTGGGAAATGTAGTGCCTGCCCCTAGTTTACATTTTCAAGCTACATTTATGATATGATTGCCAAACTCTTTTAGGCCAATTTATGTTTGATGATTAAGTATTATTATTTTAGAGATTATCAGATGATGTTTACACTCAGTTTATTATATAATGAGATTACTTGGTACTCTATATTTCATACATGTATGATGATTATTCAATGGTTTCAGTTATCGATGATGATTAGTTAGATGGTTTATTATTCCATGTGCTTCTTATGGATACTTACCCCATACTGCATGTGTATGGTGTGCGTGCTGTTTTATTTATGTATGGTGTTTCTGATACGGTTAAGGAAGGGAGTCGTAGTCACCTGCTAGTCGGGATCTACACGATGCACCACTTCCTGCCATTGTCTGTTTAGCTTAGAATATTGTGTTTGTACATGCGTGGATTTTATGCAGGTTGCAAGTACCGGGTATCGACTTCCCTGAATTGTCAGGATGAGCGTACCCTATCGCACTGTCTCAATGGTAAGAGAGGGGAGATAAAGCTCTTAAGTCCAAATCCTAAACCCTTTAGCCAATTGTCCTAATTAATAATTAGGACAAGTATCTGAGTTAAGTACCCTCCGAATGCATCAAATGATGTAATTTTGTGATTATAACCCTTTTGTTTGATTTGGTATGTATTTTTCCATAGTGGGTTTTCGTATGTTGCTTTATGAGTCCTTGGTGTATTTTTTTCTATAAATTAAGTCTAATTAAAAAGACTAATAAATGATTTAATTTAATAAGAAATTATTATGATATCTTTATATTTAATTAATTAATTAATTAATTAAATAAAAGAATTAAAGTTGGAAATTAAAGTTCAAGATATATTTAGAACAGGATAATATTTATTTAATTTAATAATAATATATTTGGAGTTCATTTTTAAATAAATGCTAAATATTATTGTTATTTAAATTAATTAAATATGTTATCAATTAAGTTCTAAAATAAATTAAAAAGTTGAAAGATATTAATTTATTAAGAATTCTAGATCGCATGATCTAAACATGAGTTAAATATAAGAATTAAATTAAAAGATTAAATTATAAAAATTAATAATGTTATTTTAATTTCTTAAAAGTGCACATAAGATTTAAAGTAATAAATTAATTAAGAGTTCAAGTCAAGTGAAATTTTAAATAAAGTTATTTAATAATTCAACTTAATGTGCATGAAAGTTGAATGCAAAAGAATAAGAAAAGATAATAAAAGTTAAATTGGAGTTAACTGAGTTGTGCAAAGAGCCTTCTCGGGTAAACGCACAAATAGTGCCCCGAATTGAGGAGAAATTGCTTATCACAACTTTGGGGGTTCATTTTTGAGATAGACGAATTTGGACAGGAATTTTTGGGAGACAATTTTTGGAAGCAAATTTCAGAAGGCTGATACGAAGAAAGTCTTCGAGGGGAAGGTTATTGATAGAAGCGAATTCGCATACAGTTCCTGGAGATTGCATAATAGCATCAGGATCAGGTAAGGTCTTGTGTTTTGACTATCAATTAAATATGCAATTATCCCTTCCTGTCTTCTTCGTGTCTGGGGTTTGTAGATCTGAATTCTCTGTGATGAAAGTTTTAACTGTTCAATATTGTGAATTTATTAATTGTTCGTCAATAATTTCTGTATCCATGAAGACTGGATGAATTATTAGAGCCCTTGTTTTCCTGATTTAGAAATTGAGATTTGATTAGGTAAGTGTTTGAGTGTAAAATTGAAAGTTTTTAAATAAATATATATATATTCCCTTTGGAGGGAATTGTTTTAATATAATTAAACTAAAACTAATTAAAATAAAACTTAATTTGTTTTTTTTTTTTAAAAAAAAAATTGTTAAAAAAATATATATATATACAAAAAAAAAATAATATATAAAAATTATATTAAATAGTTTGAAGTGGGGCGGGGCCACCACTTCCCACGCCCCACAGCCACGCTGCCGCGGCAGGTGGTACTGCTGCGCAGCAGCAGTAACACCTGCGGCCGCAGGGAATGGCAGGCCGGCGGGCCTTTAAACACGCTGTTTATTTTTTTAATAAAAACAAAATAAATTTCGACTTTTTTTTTTTTTGAAAATTTTTTTTTTTTTTTAAATGTTTTAATTAATATTATTATATTTTAATTTAAAATTTATTAAATTTTAAATTATACTGAAATTTTATTATTATTTATTAATAATTTTATAAATAAATAAATTATTAATAAATATAATATGAAGTTTTTTTTTATGTATCACTAATTAATTTTATTTAAATTTTGATTTAAATAAAGATTAATTAAAATCGAAAACTTGTTTAAGCAAGTTTGATATTAAAATACTGTTTTCAATAAATGTAAAGATTATTATAATCAAAGATCAACAAGTATTCTTATTAATTTAAATATTACCCTCAGATTGTTTTAGGACTCTGACTTAAGAACAATTAGGGGTAATTAGGTGTTTCATTTGGATATAGGAACGGGATAATTGGTAAAGGTGAACTATGGGTTCTATCTGTTTAAAACATACGTTCAACTGGAAATGGAAACCTCACATTAACTCAATAGTATTTTATCAATCAAATTGATCTATAAGACTTTTTACTTGAAAATAAACACTGATAACTGAAACCTTATTGTTTAACTCAACTGTATGTTTTCAAATCAAAACCAATTGTGTGACTATGATGTTTTTCTATATATTGTCCATGCTTTGAGTGTTATGGGGTTGGTTTAGCGTTGACCAGTTTAGGTTGTTACCAGAGGCTCGGGGTTGTGAATGTGATGTCATGATGATTTGGTTTCGATCTTTCTTAACCTGACCATGGTAATGTGATGAAGTGCTCTATGACATGATTGTGTTACTGTTTGTTGTTGTTGTCCACTTTCCTTGTGTGAAGCTGAGGTGTATATATTTGAGAATACCTAACTTAACCATTTTTGAGTCTCGATCAATTATATGTGATAACCATTTCTGAGTCTCGATCAGTTATACTTGTATTACTTTCTGGTTGCTCATTAGAGAACCATTGGATTTTGTGACTTATCATTGATGCCTTCAGTTGCTGATAGAGAACTGTCGTGATTACATGATTACTATTTGATGTTATCTGTTGCTCATGAAGAACTGATATAATTTGTGGATTATCTTTTTATGATGTTTTTCAGTTGCTCGTATAGGACTGAGATGGTTTTATTATGATTCTTTGTTTTACGAGTTCATGAGCTAGGGTAGGTTATCTATGTGTAGAGTCGGGAAGTGGCTTGCAATGGGGGTCGGAGCCCTAAGAGGCTACCTTGAGAAACCCATTGTAAGTCGTTTTTTTTAATAAGTGAAAACATTTACACTAAATGAGAGAAAATGAACCTAACAAGATAATTGTATGTTCTCTCCCATGCCATGAGTGCTAGTACAGACTAGGATGGGGTAGAGAGAACGCTTGGTTACGACCTTGCATTCCATAGTATGCCTCGTCAGTACGAGAGGATACTAGTGGCCGCAGGATCAGTAGGGACCCGGGATTCCTAAGGGATTGCTCGGGTAACTTCTACATGACTTTTGCGATGACACTTTCCCGCTTGCATATTAGGTTTCCTACGTGTCTTGTGGTACCTCTGGGATTTAGATGTCGATCTTTTTAGGAACCCTTGAGTTAGCATACTTATAGGATTTCCTGGACTTAGAGAGTATTTATGATTATAGGTTTTGTTATCCTATTTGGGGACTTGAGACTATCTCCTCAGCGCGGTGGGAGTGGACCATTTAGGTTCCACGCGGTCGGGTGGTAGTGCTTTTACTCTTACCATTGAGATCCGTTCCATGGTCACCGTGGCTGGAGTTTTCGTGATTGGCATTTACCTTCACTATGTTCTTGGATTATTATGATGAATGGTTAGATTTTATGATAGATGTTTTATCATTATGGATGTATGGATGTATCATGTATGGTGAATAGTTTCATATATTCTTACTGTACTTTGTATCATGGATTTGAGGATGTTGTATCTTGATCTTTACATATGTATATTCTTTTAAGCCTTTCATACCCTGTGACATGTACAGTGGATGATTGAGCATTCCGAATTAATTTGCCAAAGAGCATTCGGAACAAATGTATATTATGGACATTGGAGTTTTTGATTATTCTTTCATATGTATGTGATAGTTGTTAGACTTAGAATTAATTAAATTTAAACGTGACTCAACGTCTTGGGATCGTTAAGAAATGTAACTTGCAATGTATGTTTGTCGATGATTACATGTCATTGCTTCCGCTACTATGTGTTTGATGTGTATGTCATACTTTCTTATTTTTTTTATTTTTTTTTTAAAAAAAAATGTTTAGCAAACTTAGTGAAACTTTAGGTTAATTCTTTTGGATCCCTTGGCGGGGCGTTACAGGAAAAGACACCATCATATGGCTCACTCTGTTGTACAATTGCCCCTAACCAGCTTGTGAAGATTTATGATTTGGTCAACTAGATATGATGGTTATAATTAGTTTACCATTTGTCTCTGATATTGTTCAAAGAGCCTTCAAGAAAGGAGATGTTAAAACAAAGCTTAAAGTCAGACAGAAACTCCCCTGATGTTCTGATATATGGTGATACCACCCATAGTATTGAAATTATCATAAGATTCTTAGTGGACCAATAAAAGTAATGGAGGTCAACCATGTTTTTGACATGGTGACATATACAAACAAACTATGACCACTATACTTGCAATGAATTAATTTTCTGGCAAGAAGTGTCGAAATAAAACAGTGAATGTAGGCAATAAAATACAGTAAGAAGGGGCCTCTCGAATGTCACACAAGCACCATATTTCAAAGACGATACATACAGATATGCTTCTATGTCATTAGGAGACAATCAGATTTGTCTGTTTCAACATATAAGCGTGGTTGTGCGTCTTCAGTCACCTTGATATTCATTACTAAGCCTTTATGACTCAGGAATCCTGAACCCCATAAGCACTAAGTCTGTATGAATATGTTCAGAGATTGGAAATTACTATGGATATAGTTGGAGGTTCATAAAAATATTATTGAGAAGTCTCTGGAGTCGCGCCTCTCCTATTTCTCAAACATTCATGAATTTATTCGAAAGATTGTTCTTCATCCGAAAGAAACCACATTTCTAAAAATATAATTGGAGTGGAAAAAGCTTATGCAAATATAGATTGCCTCCATCCATCTTAAAAGAATACTAGCTATCCTTCCCATGATGTATTGCCTCCCTCTCATACTGCCAAGGCCTTCCCAATAGCAGATGTCAAGCATCCATGGGAAGCACATCACATAGGATCTTATCCTGATATTTTCCAATAGTGATATCTGCCCAAACTTGTTCACTCACTAGGATGTTCTGCCCTTTGTTCAACCAAGTCACTTTATGAGGACATACATGTGGTATCTATGTCAAACCAAGTTTTTGTACTGCCTCCTCTGGCATGGCATTTTTAGTAGACCCTAAGTCTATGATTACTTTGCATACCTTACCTAGTATTTTGCGAGTAGTCCTAAATAATTTTCTTCTCTGAGTGGGTTCCTCTTTTACTGGTTCCTTCACTAAAACTCTCCTCAACATGAGATTCTCTCCCTTCTATACAGCAAGATCCACTTCACCTGCTTTTTGATTATCCTCTTCTTGGATGTAGGTGATTTTCTTCTCTCCAAGAGATGAGGATGCCTTCTCTGGACATCTACAGGCAGGATGCCCCAACTTGCCACAGTTGTAACACTTCATATTGCTGCCTCTGTTGTTGCTTCCATATCTGCCTTTGCCACCATTGTTGGATCCTTTGCCTCTACTAGAGGCTCCCCTTTGACTGGTCTCACTGACCTGCTCATTCCACTTAGACTCCCCATAGCCTTTATGCTCATTAGTGCTTCCACTAAACACTCCTCTTGAGCCACCTCTAAAGTCTCTACCTCTACCCCTGTTCTTGGAACTTGAGTCCCCATTCTTCCAAAGTTCATCTTCCACTTTTCTAGCCATTTGAAAACAGCTCTGCAATGTGGTGAGATTAAACAAACTCAACTCATCTTGGATAGATCACTTAAGGCCATTTAGGTATCTAGCCACCTTGATGCTCTCTGCGTCTTGTACCCTTGATCTTAGGGCCAATTTTTGAAACTCCTTAGTATAGGTAGCCACATCAAGATCCTTCTGTTTGACATTCTGCCTCTGCTTGTGAATCTGAATCTCATAGTCTTCCAACAAATAAGTCTCTTTTATCTTTGCCACCATTGCCTTCCAGTTAGCTATAGGTTTATTCCCTTCACTCTCACTTTCCTCTTACACAAACTTCCCCCATGTCAATGCTTGACCTTTCAATCCGGACTTTGCAAATCTCACCTTTTAAGCCTCTATTGTCCCTTCAAATTCGATGTAGTTCTCAATGCTCTCAAGCCATTCTAGGACCACCTCTGCATCCATCTTGCCATGGAAAAGTGAGAACTTTTCTAAGCTCTTTCCTCCAAAAGCCTTGAGGGCTTTGAGGAATGGTTCTTGTTCACCAAGTGGAGGATCTGGTTCAGGTATCTCATCCTCCAAACTCACCTTCTCCATACCCTTGCCAAAGTCTTCATCTTCCTTAGCTTGGGCTGCATCTTCCATCTCTTTTATCTTATCTTTCATCTCCTCTATGGCCTCATCAAGGATGAGGTTTTCTCTTCTATGAGCTTCTTTTGTTCATCTACTTCCTTTGCCAACTCTGCATTGGTAACCATCTTTGAAGATCCACTTGACTCAGTGGAATACAGCATACCACCACAAGCCACAATCTTATGGCTCTGATACCACTTTGATGGGGAGCTTCTTTACTCTAGAGCCCCTATTAGCCCACTTCGGGTTGCTATCCCAATCCCAACCTAGAGGACTCCTTCCCAATTCCCTTTTACTAAGAAACTCACCCAACAATTCAGTTTTCCATCCTCTCCCTTCAATTCACCAACTATGCACTATTTGGCCTAAAATGCCAAAACTTCACCAAGTGAACATAAAAGGCCAAAATCAGGTTTGAACCGTCATTTTGAGGTTCTTGTTACTTTTCCTAGCATTTTGCATCATTCTTTCAAGTTTCACACTCACACATCTCCATATTGCCTAGTTAGCCCTTGTAGCCCTAAAGCCCCTATTAGCCCTCCTAGAAACAAGGAATGTGTAATAACTCACAAAAACACTTAACAAGGCCACTTGGTGTCTTTAGGACTTAGCTTCCTATTGACCTAGACTTGAAGATTTTTTAGGTCTTAGGCTCCTGTGATGACCGTACAGTATGGCTTCAAAAAACCCTCATTTTAAGGGTTTCAAAGGCAATGACCAAGAATTCTTCACTACTGGCTTCAAACTCCATTTCCAACCTCCTCCTTTGAGTTATGATCCCTTAACACTTTACTCCTTCATTGCCCAATCAAGATTGGCACGTGCCAATCCACTATTCTTCTCAAAATTCCAATTCAAGCTTTAATTGCACCTTGCCAAGCTTACATTGCTTGCCTAGGGCTCGCTTGAAAAATTAGCTTCCTGACTTGCACAAACCCCAAAATTGATATGTACACTATTTACAAAGGGTATTGCTTGGTTTCCAAGAGCCATGGTGTTTTGACCAAGGAAACTCAAGCTACACCCATTTTCATGCTGGCAATGCAAAACTGGACAGTAGGAACACCAAAACTAATTAATTTTCTAAACCCTAACAAATGAAAGCTTGAAACCAAAACAAGTATGCACAAATTCAAGACATGATTCCAAGACTATTCTATTCAAAACAATCTGCTGTTCAATCCAATTCCTCTATTCAATCCTCCAAAACCACGTTCTTGTTCACAAAATTGCTCTGTTACAGGTATTGTCCATACATCTAACTATCCAAACCCTGGAAATGAGTTGAAGAAGGTTTAAATAGACTTCCTCCTCTATTCTGGCCTTCAATTCGAACCATAACTACCTAAGTAGTTCGTTCTTCCAATATTGTACAAAAAGTTGTTAAGCAATTTTGCAAAAATTGCATAATTGTCAATGCAACTTTTTGACAACTTTTGCAATTTTGCACATTGGGCCTTCAAACTTGGCCAATATGTTACCAAACCTCCTAAAATGACGTTAGTAAAACTAAGGACCACCCTTACACACTTCTTGCCCCCTTTTGAGGCATTTTTCCACATTTTGCCTCTTAGAGCAATTCTCAAGCAATTTTGCCTAATAGGACCTAATTGTCAAAACTTGACTTACATTCCAAATCCTACCTAATCAAACCTCCTAATCACACCTTGGGACTTTATTCTTAATCCTTATTCCCTTAATGGTTGGTTAGACCATTCACTAAACAAAAATGCATTATGTTTCCTCTTTACCCCCTAGGTGCTCTTGCACCATTCATACTCTCAAGAAACTAAATGAATTCAACAATACTAGTAGAGCTCTAGCCTTAAGACGTCAACTGTTGCGTGTGAGAACGGCTAGAGGTCAATCAATAGTTTCATATTTTATGAAGATTAATAAGTTAAAGGACCACGTGCAATTAAAGAGTCTTTTGCAAATAAGGGTTTAGTTAAGCTTGCTATGAATGGACTTCCCCACTCTAGGGAATCCTTCATTCAAGATGTCAATGGGAGAGATCAGCTTCCAAAATTTGGCAGGCTGATTGCATTCAAGAAGAATGCAGATTAGAAGCTAGAGGAAACGGATGTAAAAGACGTCATGAAGATGATCATGTACTTGTGGTCCACACCTCAAAAGGAAAAGGAAAGAAAGGGAACGTTTACAAGAACTTTGAGTCATCTCCTGACTCCAAGAAAAAGACAAAGATCTTAGTAAGATCTAATGCTTCAGATGTGATAAATATAAACAATTTGCTAGTGATTGTACCTCTAGACCAAAGCCTTGACAAGCAGCTGCTGCAAATGTAGGACAGTATTCCCCTCAAAGTAAGTCAAGTGAGAGCTCTAAAGGATTCTTCTTTATTTTTGCACTAAAATAATCGAAAGATTATCTTGTATATTGAATAATCAATGAATGAATTACAACAAGCTTACAAGCTCATATATACAAAACGTATATACAGAAAATAGAAACTATATACATACGATAGATAGAGTAATATTAGAAATATTCTAATACCCTCCCATAATGCTTAATCTATCAATAACACCAATAGCCTCCCTAAATTTTACATATTTATCAGAACTGAGAGACTTGGTGAAGATATTAGCAGACTGCTCTAAGGTGGGAACATACAGCAACTGAATAGATTTGTCTTCAACCAGTTGACAAATGTAATGACAATGTGTTTCGACATGTTTGGTTTGTTCATGGAAGACCGGATTCTTTGCGAGTTTGAGTAGTCCCTAATTATCACAAAATATAGGAGTCAGTCCTGATTGAGGAATGTGCATATCTGCAAGCATCTGCCGAAGCCAAACTGCCTCACAAGCTGCCCTAACTGCTCCCCGATACTCTACTTCAGTCGAAGACAGGGCCACCACCTGTTGCTTCTTACTAGTCCATGTCACAGCAACAGATCCTAAAACACATATCCAGCGGTAGACTTGCGATCATCAACAGAGCCGGCCCAATTTGAATTTGTGCAGCCACATAGAGTAGAATCAGACTTCTGAGTGTATAGAAGACCATAATCAAGAGTACCACTCGCATAGCGCAGGACAGCTTTGCAGCTATCCAATGGTCAGTCTTGGGTGCTGTCACAAAGCGGGAGACATAGCTTATAGCAAAACTAATGTTGGGTCTGGTGGCAGTAAGAAAAATGAGACTACCCACTAGTTGTCTAAACAAGGATTCATCTATAACAGGCAGTGTAACACGGGGACGCGTCCCCCCCCCAAATCTGGGCCGAGACGGGGACGTCCCTGGGACAAGGGGACGGCGTCTTGACATTTCGAGCGGTGCCACTCAAAGCGCCACCGCCACTGGAGACGGCGAGACATCTCCGAGACGGGGAGACGTCTCCGAGACGAGTGCGGGGGGATGCCAAGGAGTCTCCTCCGTTGTGGGGGGACGCCTGGACGTCTCCCGCGGCAAGCAAAAAAGACACATAAAAAAACAAAAAGTTGAACTCATTTTTAAAATGTTTTAATGTTTCTTATTTATTGTATTGGATTGTGGGGCCCATCCATTCCTCCTCCTTTGTTTAAAACCCTTCTATTCTTCATTTTGATTCACATTTGCATTTCTCATTGTTTGCAACAGCAAGAAGAAGAAGAGTGAAGCTCTGAGATAAGGGTTTGTGCAAGAGTGAAGAGAGTGTTTGCAAGTGAAAAATGAGAGTTTAGGAGCAAGAAGAAGAAGAGGAGGGTGGTTCTAGGTTCCGGTTCACCGAATCTTGTTGAAGTTTTTAAAGCAAAAGGTAGGGTTTCTAATTTATTTGTATGATTTTGAAATGCATGTTTATGAATGTTTTTGTTTATTTAGACGACCTCTGTTATCTCTGGACTGTTTGAAATGCCTATTTTCGATTGTTTAAACCGACGACTTCCACTCTCTTCGCACTATATGTGGGGAAAAGAATATAATTAAAAAAAAAATTTACTTTTTTTTTTTTTAAAAAGAGTATAAAACAAAAATTGACTTCCAATGGTTCCGTAGGATTTGGGCTTAAAAATTCACTTAAAAATTTAACTTTTTTTGTTAATTCTTACATACTGAAATCGGCTCAGAAAAGCCCAAATCTTACGGAACCATTGGAATTCAATTTTCGTTTTATACTTCTTTTTTTTTTCCCAAATATAGTGCGAAGAGAGTGGAAGTCGTCGGTCTTCTTTTTTTTTTCCCAAATATAGTGCGAAGAGAGTGGAAGTCGTCGGTTATGATTATCATTTATAAATTCAATAATTTAGCTTTATTAATTTTTGTTTTTTCATTTTGTGAAATGCAGTGTCACAATGAATACTCATAGTGATGATGAGATGGAATTTCATTCAGATAGTGGCAGTGAATCAAAATATGAGCTTGGGCCTGAGGTTGGGGCTGAGGATGATGATGACACTGTTGAGAGGGGTGACCATTAGAGTGACATTGCGATTCTGGTTGGGCCAAATCAGCAAGGGGCCCAAACTAGTTCCACTTCCATGGGTACTGGTTTTATACTATCTGGTACTCCATCTATTGATTGCCCCTCCCCAGCTTTGGCACAGTAGGCTAGGGATAAGTTTGATCCAAAATCTCCTTTAAAACAATTTGCCACTAGAATAACAAGCGGGCAAGGAACAGGTGGCACAAGAAAATGGAGATGCAATATTTGTGGTGAAGATTGGTATGGTAGCATCACTAGAGTGAATGCACACTTCCTGTTTTGGACAAGTAAAGGTGTCCAACCATGTAAGTTTTTGGGTGAATCCACAAACTTGAAGATTAGAGTTGAATTCAACAAGCTTTAGGGAGTTCTAGAGGACTTGGGCCTTCCAATGCCTACTACTTTGGCTGGTAGGCATCAGATTCAGACTATACAGGAGGTGCATGAGCAACAAATACAGGGGTAACAACACCGATGCATGTCTTCTTCTAGACCACAGCATAGAGCTTCATCTACTTCATTACCAAGGGCAGCCTCCGTACCTTCCTCTACTTATAGCTCTATAGGTGTAGCAGCAGCTGAGACAAGCAAGGGGAAACGCAGGGCACAGTCTAGTGACAACCCTATAGCAGAATTGTTTGCAGCCCAGACGAGAGAGAAGTTAGATGCATACGTTGGGAGAATGTTATTTGCCAATGGCATTCCACTTCACATTGCTCGATCTCCTTATTTTAAGGAGGCATTTCAAAAAGTAGCGAAGGCGGGATTACCATCATATGTGCCACCAAGTGAGCAGAAATTGAGGACTAAAATCTTGGATGATGAGTATGTCAAGATTGGTGAGTCCATGGAGACCATAATGGCTGTTTGGGAGGAATCGAGGTGTAGCGTTGTCATGGATGGGTGGACGGACATTAGACACCGTCCACTCATCAATGTCATAGTCACATGTACAGAGGGCCCATTCTTTCTTAGGGCGATTGATTGTTCGGGGCATCGAAAAGATGCTGATTTTTAGTTTCAGATTCTTCGGGAAGCCATTGAGGAGATTGGGCCACAAAATGTGGTCCAAGTAGTGATAGATGCAGCTCATGTGTGCAGAGCTGCAGGGAGGCTTATTGAGGCCACATATCGACATATTTGGTGGACTCCTTGTTGTGTGCATGCTATGAACAATGCTCTAAAGGACATGGGGAAGATTAGTTGGATGAAGGGAGTGGTGAGTGATGCTAGAGATGTGTAGATGTATATCTGCAACCACCACACCTCACATGCACTATTTAGGAGCTTCGCCAACAAGGAGTTCTTGAAGCCAGTTGAGACACGATATGCATCCTATTTCATTCTCTTGAAGAGAATGCTTGATTTGCAAGAGCCACTACAACTAATGGTTATGACAAATGAATGGAATAGGTGGGATGGTTCCAGGTCAGAGCAGGGGATGAGGGTGAAGGATATAGTTAAGAGTGATGTATTTTGGAGCGATGCAAAATACATTGTCTCTATTATTGGGCCAGTCTTTGAGGTGATCAGGTATTGAGATGGGGATGCGCCCACACTTGGAGAGGTGTATGAGTGCATTGATTCTATGCTTGGGCAGATGAGGGCAGTTGTGCAAGAGAAGGACCCCACATTAGCCTTCTACAATGATCACATTCGGCCTATTATTCAGCGTAGATGGGACAAACTTAACACACCCTTACACATGGCTGCATATGCATTGAATCCGAGGTGGTACATGAGTAAACCCGGTAGAGTTACACCACTTCACGATGATGAGGTGATTTATATTATTATTATATAAAACTTTAAGACTTAGATTCTTATCATTTTATAAATTAAAATCATTTACATTACTAGTATCTTGGTTCTTCTATTTGCTAATAATTTGTATTTTTTAAATTTTTTCAGGTGAAGGAAGGGTTCTTCAAGTGCATAGATAGGATGTATGACCCTGAGACAGCAGCTAAGGTTCGCATTGAGTGGACCAAATTTGCTACTCTTAGGGGTTACAGACAAGCGGCAAAGGCAGATATCAAGACTATGGCACAAGAGGATCCCATTTTGTGGTGGTCAGCTTATGGACCGAAATCTACAACCACCACACTAGCTATTCGTTTGCTGTCCCAGGTACTTAGTTCCTCAACTTTTAACTTTTCATTGTTTATTGTTCAATGATCATTGTTCAACTTCTAATTCCCGAGTCTTACATTAGCCAATTATTTTTCATCTCAAGTCTCTAGTTCCTCAGCTTCTGAGAGGAATTGGTCTACATATAGCTTCATCCACTCTCTTAAGAGGAATAGACTTACCTCTCAAAGAGCAGAGAAGCTAGTGGCTGTACACAGTGTGTTGCGTATCAATGACCGCACCACAAGTGTGTACAAGGAAAGCCCAGCATAACGATGGGATGTAGAGCCTGAGGAGCCATCGCAGATTGATGAGGAGGATGCTTTAGATCCAACCACAGGGGTAGCTGGTGTTCCCTTTTCAGCTCTTGATCTTGGAGAGACTGATAGTTTCAGTGGCGATGAGTTTCAACCTCCAAGGGATGATCATTGATTTGGCATTTTGATTTGGACTCTTGGAGACTCGTAGTTTTTGTTTGCATTATATACTTATTTTGATATCATGGTTCATGACACATGATACTTAATTGTAATCATCTTTATGTCATGAGTCATGACTCATATGATCACTGATTACTATTAGATAGTAGTATCTAGATACTCATACTATTGATCTAAAGACTGATATATAGTCTTATAGACTAATATTTATTATTTTGAATATTTTCTGATGTTCAATGTTCAATGTTCATTGCTTGTTTGTTATAATTTATTTGATCATGAATCATGACATTCTAGTTGAAAACTTCAGTGCAATGTTCAATGGTTAAGTTTTTTACATCTATGTATCTTATATTGTATAATTGTAGTACATCTTTTCATAACTAGCATTTTAAGTATCATATGTATATTATATACACCCCTGCTCCCTCCGCCACCCCCCCGTCCCCCGCCATCCCCAAATCAAGGTCCCTTTGTCCCCCCGTCTCGGAAACTTGTCACCTCATCCCCCCGTCTCCTAGGGCAGTGTAACTATGATAACAGGTGAATCAGACTGAGCGGATAATTGGAGCCCAAGTTCTATAGGAGTGAGAGCAGGTTTGCAATCTTGCATTTAGAACCTGTCCAAAAGACTTTGCCAAACCTCAATTCCGAGACAATAGTACAAGAGTCCCAAATCTGTCATATCAAAAGTGTTGCACAAATCTTGTTTGATTTTTGCAATCAAATATGTTGAACTTCTAGTGATGATCAAATCATCGACATAAACAATGATAAACAAGACATCATCACCTACATGTTTGATATATAGGTTTGAATCCGATGGACTCCGCTGAAAACCATAGTCAATTAAATATTTATCAATTTTCATGTACCAAGCCCGAGGAGCTTGTTTCAAACCATAGAGAGCTTTGACAAGTTTACAGACTTTGTGTTCCTGACCAGCAACCTTAAATCCAGAAGGTTGAGTCATGTAAACCTCTTCTTGTAAGTCACCATTCAATAAAGCACTCTTGACATCCATCTCATGAACTTTCCAACCAAACTGAGCTGCTAGAGCAAGAACAAGCCGTATGGTACTCATTTTAGCTGTAGGAGGAAAAGTCTCCTCATAGTCAATACCTTCCCTTTGTGAGAACCCTCGAGCAACAAAACAAGCCTTATACTTGTCTAAGGTGCCATCAACTTTGTATTTGACCTTGTATACCCATTTGCAACTAACAGGTTTCTTCCCTATAGGAAGATCAAAAAGAACCCAAGTTTGATTTTTTTGAATGCTCCGAAGTTCAGCTTCCATAGCCTGTTCCCATTCAAGAATACCTTTAGCCTCGGAATAACTCTGGGGCTCATAAACACTATGAATGTTAGCCATAAGAGCAAAGTTAACTATTTGTTTGTACTTATTTCGAGAAACTCTACCTTCGATGAGCTCACCATCCCTTAGATCACTAATAGTTTTAACGAACCATTTGGGTCGGAGAGTAGAAGAGCTGATCTCTAGAGAAGCTGGAAGAGGTTTAGGAGCAACAACGGGAGGTGGATCATTCTCAGAAGTCCCAACAAGGTCAACATCAGGTGTCCCAGGGTAGGCATTATTTGTATCATTTTGCCCATCAGATGGTGCTAAAGGAAGGGGAACACTGTGAGGCTGTTCCTCAGAACATTGCTCAGAAGAGGACACAAACGATCCTCGAGTTTCATCAAAAACAACATCACAACTAAAGATAAGACGATCAGTGTCAATATCTATCAATCTGTAGGCATTATGGTTGTCACTATACCCTATCATCATGAGTCTCTGAGTCTTGGAATCTAATTTGGAACATTTAGCATCAGAAATCCAGACATAGGTAGGAGAGCCAAAAATCTTCAGGTGGTTGATCTTGGGCTTATGACCAGACCACAATTCTTCAAGACTTTTGTTCTCGATAGCCTGAGAAGGGGAACGATTCAAAAGGTAAACAGCGATAAACACTGCTTCTGCCCAATACTTATTAGGAACACTCCTGTGTTGTAAATTGAACGAGCCATCTCAACAATCGTACGATTGCGACGCTTAACAACACTTTTGTTGAGGAGTGTAAGGTGTAGTGAATTGGCGCTTGATGCCATGTTCAGCACAAAAAACGGAGAATGCATGAGAACAAAATTCCCCCCCATTATCTATTCTAAGCCAAACAATACTACAGCCGGACTCATTTTCAACCAACAACTTAAAATTCTGAAATGTACTAAGTGCATCTAATTTTTGTTTAAGAAAGTACACCCACATTTTTCTACTAAAATCATCAACAATAAGCAAAAATTATTTGCAACCAATAACTGAAGATGTATTCATAGGACCACAAATATCAGCATGAAGTAATTGAAGTACTTGAGAGGCACGCCAAGAATCTCCATCTTTAGAGGGAGTCCAATGTTGTTTGCCAGCTTGACGGGCGTCACATACTCCAAGATGTTGCGGCTGAATCGGAGGTAGTCTAGAAACAAGTTCCTCCCAAGATAGTTGAGAGAGATACTAGATGTTGAGATGTCCATATCTCTTATGACACAGTGTTGAGAGATAAATCGCAAGCTACCATAGCTATTTCAAGAGAATCACCAATGTCAGTAAACCGATATAGGGCATTATCCTCTAGACCATGAGCAACAGTAAGATGAGTCTCTCGATCAATAACAAAGCACTTATGGGCACTAAACACCACATCCAACTGAGGAGAATTTCTCATGATCTGACTCACTGAGAGAAGATTGAGTGCCATACCAAGAACGTAGCAGACATTGAGAAAGATGAATTGACACCCACCAGATTGTATCTGAACATTTCCTCTACCAATAATTTTGAACTCTTCTCCTCCGCCAAACACAGCTGAATCACTATATGGATAGAAATTCGTAAACCAGTCACACCGATGAGAGAAATGACGTGAAGCACCAAAATCAATATACCAAGCAAAGGATCGGGTTGAATCGGAAGGGCTTTTAGCCATAAAAGCATAGAACACAAACTCCTTTGTCTCAAAATGTTCAGCAGCATTGGCCTGCTGATTGGACCCTCCCAGCTTCTTATGTTCGGAAGCGAGTCTGAGGATTGATGGGAACTACCCTGTGGAGATGACAGAGATGGCTGAAACTTAGCTGCAAAGCCTTGTTCTAACGAGGGTGAGGAAGCAAGGCTGTCAAACTGTTGCTTCCAACAATCCTGCTATAGGAGTTTGGTGCACAATTCTAGGAATTTCATATCAACATTAGTTGAGGTAATGTTAAGAGTCTCTATGAAATGCTCATACGATGTTGGCAAGCTTTTCAGGGTAATAACTACCATATCTTCTTCCTCCATTGTCCAACCGATGGCTTCAAGTTGATCACGAATGTCCTTAATTTTCGTGAGATGTTCTTGTAAGAACATACGTTCATCCATCATAATGGAAAACAACTAATTCTTCAAAAAGAATGCCAGACTTTTGTCAGATGTTTCATGCAGCTCCTCTGAATATTTCCAGATGTCTGCAGCCGACTTGCCAGAGGGAATCTGAGGTAGCTGATCATCTGTAACAGAGAGCTTGAGAAGCATAACAAATTCGCGATTCCGATCATCAAACTTATCCCGATCTATTGTAACAGAGGTCCCACTAGGCGTGCCACTGGGGGCAGGACAAGTTTCTATACCTAGAGCAAGTGCATCCAAACGACGTTACTCGAAGATGGTCAACATGCGTTGCTTCTAGTGGTTGTAATTGGTGCCATTAAACCGTTGACTATTTCCCAACATCAGGTTGGTCAAGGATGTCATTTGCATGAAGTTCAAGGCAATGTTTACACTGACCCAAAAAAAATGACACCTACCAAGAAGAATCAGAGAGTGACCCAAAAAAGAGCTCAAAAAACCCAGAAGGAATATGTTGTAGATTTCTGGATCAGCTGGCTCAAAGATTGAGGCACGAAAATCGAGGCATCCAAAAAAAACGAACGACAACCCAATTGAGCTCTCGAAAGACCCACCAAGAACCTGCAATCAAAAAAAATTCGGATCAAAAAAATAGGGTTTTGGGCAAAATCCTAGCCGTCGGCTGGAAAGGTTGAATTTGCAAAAAAAAATGGAGATTTGCAGACAAAGGACGACTAGTTTGTTTTCACAAAGAACTTCTTGTGAACTTAGACACATGTTGGGTTGTGAAGAACTCCCAATAAGGCACGAACAGGTAGGCTCGGAGCAAAAAAATCAGATAGACCCGTTTTTATAAAAAAACGTCACCAAGAAATCGTCATTTTGTGGAGATCTTGTCTGTGATCAGATCGCGTGGACTAGGCTTGATTTGTGGCCGTGATTGGAAGCCTTTGAAGCTGCAATTGTTTCCAAAAATATAAAATATGCAGAAAATCGTGATTAGGAGGAAAAATACGTGTTGTAGAAGTCGCAGTTAGGGCCCAGATCCAAAACGCGAGTTGCAGAGAAAAAATGACCACGATTTTCCACGCCAAATACCACTGAAAACGTGATTAGCAACCCTAGCCGGGTTGTTTGTGAAAGATCAAAAATAATTTCAATAGAAATTATAAATTTTTTGAAAAAATTTGATGTATTTGCTCTGATACCATAAAATAATCAAAAGATTATCTTGTGTATTGAATAATCAATGAATGAATTACAAGCAGCTTAAAAGCTCATATATACAATACAGAAAATAGAAACTATCTACATAAAATAGATGGAGCATTATTAGAAATATTCTAATATCCACTCTCTAGCAATGTACCACCAAACGGTGATACATGACTAATGGACAATGGCACATCTTGTCATATTGCTAGTTACTAGTTAAGGGTGGTTGCTTCTACATCTTTCTAATTGGATTCTGGAATTCCACTACAATTGAGTGATATCCTCTTAGTTCCTAGCATTAGAAGAAATCTGATTTATATAGCAAGATTAGAAGACAAAGGTTATCATGTTGTCTTTGCTGATGGAAAGGTCCTTGAATGGAAGAACTCCGACATTCAATCAGCTCGTGAGATTGGAATTCGTCATAATAGCCACTACAAGCTTTCAACTCCTCCCATTCAAGCTTTAATTCACAATACTTCAAATTCAAATGAACTTTGGCACCAGATGTTTGTGCATCTTAATTTGAAAACTTTTATCTTTTATGGAGAAGGTTGTGGTTGATCTTCCAAAGCTGAACCAAAACCATGAAGGAGTTTGCAAGGGATATGCTCTAGGTAACAACATTAAGAGTATTTTCCATAGTAGTGAAAGTCGAACTAAAGATATCCTAAGTTAATTCATTCGGATTTATGTGGCCTTCATCAATGATTTTTCTCGTAAGTGTTGGATTTACTTTCTCAAGTCCAGAGAATCTGATGAAGTGTTATCCCGCTTTAAAGAATTTGAAGTACTTGTCGAAAATTTATCTATCAAAAAGATTAAGATTTTAAGGTCAGATAATGGAGGAGAATATATGGCCGGCATCTCTATAACTTTTGTGTTGAAGCTGGGATTAAAAGGGAGTTCTATCTCCCTTACAATCCTTAACAGAACCTTGTAGCTAAAACAAAGGACAACACAATTGTTGAGAAAGCGAAAGCCATGATTCATGACCAAAATCTTTGAACTTTCTTATGGGCTCAGGCTCACAGGACAGCAGTTCATTAGATCTAAACAACATAACTACATCAGAAGTTTTTACATGTACCAAACCAAATATCAATTATTTCAGAATTTTGGTTGCCTTGTTTATATTCATGTCCCAAAAGAGAAAATGACGAGGTTGGAACCTTCAGGAAGGAAAGGAATCTTTGTTGGTTATAGTGATTCTTTAAATCATACATAATCTACATTCCAGGTCAAAAGCAAATTGAAATCAGTATGGATTTTTCTTTTGAAGAAGATGTAGCTTGTAAGAAATCAAAAGAATCTAATATGGAATCTCATAGAGAAGACTTTGAGCATCCTCAGGATTTAGATATGGCTGATTTAGATCCACCTTCAAAGAATCAAAGGGAGAGTACAAGTTTAGAGGATACAGCTGAACCAGTTGGTCCCATAGATCCTCCTGATACTTCAGCAGTTCCCAGTAATACTTCAGACAACAAGAAAAGACCCTTGCAGGCAAGGAACACTATGGAAGAAGCTAAACAATATGCAGTCATTGTGGCACTTTTAGAGAAAGTAGAAGGCATCATAATATATTGATTATGTAGCTTTGATGAGTCATGTTATAGCATTTGAACCTTCCACTGTTGAGGAAGCTTCACATCGGCAAGTGTGGAAGGATGTCATGATGGAGGAGCATCAATCCATAATTAAAAATGAAATATATGACATAGTTTCAAAACCAAAAGGTAAATCAATTATTTCATCAAAATGGTTGTTTAAAATGAAGCATGTTGCTGATGGAACTATAGAAAAACATATAGCTAGATTTGTAGCTAGAGGATTTTCACAAAAGGAAGGCATAGACTATGAAGAAACCTTTGTACCAGTAGCTCAATACAGTTCCATCACAACCATCATAGCTATTGCAGCAGTGAAGTGCTGGAAACTTCATCAAAAGGATGTCAAAGCAGCTTTCTCAAATGAGAGAATTAAAGAGGAAGTATACATTGAGCAGCCAGAGGGCTTTGTCATTCGTGATAGGGAGTATCATGTATACAGACTGAAAAAGGAATTGTATGACCTCAAGCAAACTACCAATGCTTAGTATAGGATAATTGACCATTATCTTCCAAGTTTGGGTTTTCAAAAGAATGGTGCAGATTTGAGTTTATACTTCAAGGTAAATGATGACAAAGTGTTGATTCTTGTACTTATGTTGATGAATTGTTTCTCATTAGTAATGATGATCTCATTGTTAAATGTAAGGAGTAACTTCAGAATTTGAAATGAAAGATCTTGGTTTGCTACATTATTTCCTTGGGCTTGAAATATTGCAAAGATCAAATGAAATAACAATAAGTCGAGGTAAATAAGCAATTGATATTTTGAAAAGATTTGGCATGCTAGAGTGTAAATCTATGGTGACTCTTATGAAAGCAATTCTGAAGAAGTTGCATAATGATGCAGCTATTTCAGATTTGGTTGATCCTACTATGTACAGGAAGTTAATTGGTTCTTTGATGTATTTGGTTAACACGAGACCTAATATATGTTATGCAGTTTTCAGTTAATTTATATGTAACCCAGAGCAAATCAACCTTGTAGCAGCCAAACACATTTTGAGATATGTTCGCGGTACAGTAGTATATGGCTAGAAATATTCTTCGTAGAGATGAACTTGCAAGGGTCCTCTGATTTAGATTGGGTGGGGTGTCTGACAAGAGTACTTCAGGATCTTGTTTCAACTTAGGTTTAGCCATGGATTCTTGGTGTAGCTCAAAGTACACTTGAAGCATAATATGTTGCAGCATGTGTGGCTGCAAGAGAAGTTGTGTGGCTTCACAAATTGCTCACAGGTATGTTTGGACAGCCTTTCGAACCTACAGTAGTTATGCATGATAACCAAAGTTGTGTGAAGCTTTTGGTTTATCCAATGTTTCATGACAGAACACAACATATGAAAATTAAAAATACCACTACTTGTGAGAAATGGTTCAAAGGAAGGTAGTTGAGCTCAAGTACATTTCTATATAGGAGCAGATTGCGAACATTCTCACCAAGCCACTTTCAAGAATAAAGTTATACTTTTGGAATAAGCTTGGTACGGTGGAGAATGATGCTCTTGCTGGAAGAGAGTTTCAACTTCGGTGATTCATTTCAAATTGTTAATGAGTTCTTCTTTGTGAGAGAACTTCGAGGTGCAATCCCTTGTTAATGATTTCTTCTTTGTGAGAGAAGTTTGAGGTGCAATCCCTTGTTCATGAGTTCTCTATAAGAGGAGCTCGAGGTGCAATCTTCTGTTAATGAGTTCTTCTTTGCAAGAGAAGTTTGAAGTGAAATCCCTTGTTCCACACTCTAGGAGTAGCTATAGTGGATCCACCCTCTGGGAGTAGCCATGGTG
Organism: Cupressus sempervirens; assembly: GCA_028749045.1. Classification (NCBI taxonomy): domain Eukaryota; kingdom Viridiplantae; phylum Streptophyta; class Pinopsida; order Cupressales; family Cupressaceae; genus Cupressus; species Cupressus sempervirens. The sequence goes on along the minus strand of CM053790.1, from coordinate 1,698,762 downwards.
GAAGTCGTGTGTAACTCTGCAACTTTATTTTCTGATTTTTGACCAATTCACCCTCTAGGAGCAGCTATGATGAATATTGTTATGCTGAGATTGCAAATTTTCTTGTTGCAAATTTTCTTCAGAAAATCTGTGATGAGATTTTTGTTGACATTCATTTTAGTTGCAATGATGTGCACTTGCCATGAGATGGCACTCTAAAGATCTCTCTCTTGCTAAGAGGGAGTGAAAAAATATGCAGCTGCCATTGAATCTTCATACCTGTGTTGAAATGCCTTAGACTTATCTGCAATGATGGTCTGGTTATATATTTCCTTCTGCTGCTTTACACTTTGTATAAGAGTCTTGTGATTGATCGGGACCTGCTGCTTCTTTCTATCCCTACCATTTTTAATGCTGAGTCAGCAAGTGGTGTATTTTGTTAAGTGGCAGGTATATCCTGTTTCTTTCGGCTGCTATTCATGACTCGATATTGGATGTTACCAGAATTTTACATCAGCGATTGAGGAATTCAGATATAAGAACTATCTGGCTTGTTGATTGAGGATTTAAAAGGTGCTTCAGTCTTAAACAGCATTTTTGTAATTGACATTGAATCGGAATAAAGATTTATCTTTCTGTGGGCTGGGTTTTTTCCCCTCGAGTAGGAGGGTTTTCCCCAGGATAAAAATCCTGGGTATTTTCTTGTTTGCTGAGTTGTTGTTTTAATGATTGAATTTATATATTTCTGGTTCTAAATTTAACAATAGAGATATTGATTATAAAGAAAAGTAAAAAATGCAATTTGATATCGTCTTCTTTCACACAAGCAATATCGAACAAATTCTAGAACACAGATTTAATTCAAGAACTTAACATGAGAGTAAAATTGCTCAGCTTTCCTAACAAAGCTCCATAGAATTAGGATCCAAAGAAAATTGTAATCCTAAAACCTTCTAAATGCCAAATACAATGCTTTTTCACTCACCTTCACTCGAAGCTCCTTCATTGGATGTGGAGTCAATAAAGCACGGATAGTAGTCACAATGGGACCCTAATAATAATGCATTTATAACAAAGGTTAGATAAGCACTCAAGCTTATGCTAATACCAACTGTTAACATGGCAAGTATTAAATAGACTCGCTCACCTGCATTCCACAGACCACAATCTGATCACCTTCATGAAGCACACCATTGATCAATATAACATCAATTGTAGTTCCCAAACCTTCTATAACCTTCACCTCCAAGACAGTACACTGAAGTAACAATACAAATCCATCAGAACTGACAAAATATGATTTCCATGACCTGCACGACTACTGAAATTAACTTTTCAAACCCTTAGTTTTATAAAAAGCTAAACTTTCACTACAAAACAGACTTTCCCACAGATGTTGCAAATGAATGGAATGTAAGACAATATTTTCAGGTCTAGGACATTATAATGAGTCTTTAAATGACCAGAATCCATCGCCTGTGTCACTCCACAAATTGGATTTATTTTCCCAATATTTCTCCAAATGTTTAGTGAACATAAATCTGCTGTAATATATATTGTTAATGAAACCTAATGTAATCATAAGTCAAGAACATAACCCTCTGACCAGAAACGCAAATTACATATAATACAAGGCTTCTCCCACCACAGCACATGCAAAAACTTCATTACTTATGAAATTATTATTTTGAATAGTGAATAGAAATGGCCACATCATGATACATGTATATCCATTCGCCAAATCAACAAAGCGCTACTCAGTTAATATGAATAGTTTAGAAAAAAGGTCACACAGTAACTAGTATTAACATCTATCAGCAATACGCATATTGTATGTGGCCTGAGGAGCGAAGGTAAATATATCTTATAGCATCATAAGTGATGATAACCTCATAACATAAGCTGCTTCATTATAACATTAATATGAAGACCAATAATAGCTAACACAATCCTCTGAACAATAATAACTAATAAGATCACTAATTAAGAATCATGGGCATGATAGCCCAAGGCACCATTCTATACAGTTACTTCCTATCAAGACAAAATAAGACTAATAATCCTAATCTACAAAGACAATTTTGACCCTCAAAGCTATTAGATTTCCACAATCCATATCATTGTAATGAAGTTTCTGGATTTGATTGTGTGAATTTTTTCAACCTACTAATAATGCCTTGAAAATTCTTTAATAACAAAGCCCCTTTCCTCAAAAAATGATAGGTAAGGATTCTTGCATGGAGCATACCAGGATAGTTAATCTCTTCACCGACTTAACCATTTTTAAAAATCTAGATGAGAGCAAAAAAATTAATACCTTTATAGGTCAAAACAAGTATTCACCAATGCCAGATGCAAAAGCAACATAATCATAGAGACATTACTTATTTAACATTTGAGTATAAGTTAAAATTTATACCAGTGTTCCACAATGAAGCATCTTTACTAAAAATGTATAGTTTTTGGAAACAAAGAGGGAAGTGAAATATCCCCCAGTGCCACCAACAGAGTAGAACCACTTAAGAGATGCCCTGTAAAAGCTGCAGAATGTGCAGGAGTAACCCTGTTGGCGACCAAGATGCCTTAACATGTCTAGGATGGCCTACATCTAGAAGTCTCTCAACTGCCACAGGGATACCAGGAAGTCCCCATATTTTCTTTATGTCATGATAAAAGTTTTAATTTGTCTCAATGCTTTGACCAGACAGATACAATGAATACACGTATACATGATTGATCTTGGAAGAAAGGAATGCTTACATCCTTTCTTCTCTTTGTCAATCGCATGAAATAGATAATAATTTCTTGCATTTCATAGTTTTATATTTCTTCATGACATTCTTGCATATGGTGTCATGAAGATTACAAATTTTCTTCCCCATTACAAACTTTTGTTTATTTAGATGCCTGTTCTCTTAACTTTAGAGTTGTTCAATTATTTCTCGCTTGATTAGTTCTATGAATAAATAGGATTTTGTAAGTAAAATTAAGGACTTGGTGTCGGAGAAAACATAGTCATAAAAATTATGTAAAATGACATTCAATGTGAGAGACTGTGTGGTCTCAAACACCTTTGACTAGGTCTAATTAGTGCCCCTCAACCCTACTGTGCGTGCTGTCCTCACACCCCCACTCTGGTTCTAAATTTAACTATACATAAATGACTGCATTAGTCACCACTGTCCATAAATTTGGGTCCAGGGCCACATTGTCTGCAGCTTCCCCCATGTCCTAGCCAAAACTAATAGAAGAATCATGCATACTTTACGATAGGTACTATAGTTGTGTAATTAATTGTATGTGGACTCGCTAAATTATTGAACAGGAGGTAGCATTGGAAACTTGTAATGTCTTGCCCTCCTGCATTTTAATAGGAAATTTTTCAGGTGGGTTCTTCCACCATTTACGATATTCAAGCTAAGCTTTGATGAGGCTACAAAGGTATTTATGGATGTACCTGTGTAGGTTGACTACTAGGCAAACATAATGGGACACCAATGATGAGGCACTAATCAGACTTGTCTTCACTCTATGAGCTGACCTCAATCTTGAAGCCATGGAATGGAGGATGCAAACCATTGGAAATAAACTGAAAACTGATCTTTGTCTGATGGGATTGTGACACGTGTATGCAAAATGACAGAACAATCAGATTGTACATAGAAAAAAGTGCCTCATTCATTGGAAATCGAACTATGAATGTCAAACTGCTGCAAAATACTAAATAACTAAATAAACCATCCAAGCCAGCTTGACCTGGACATGTAATACTCTTAGGACAAAACAAATCCACAACCATCAACCATAATGTTATACTGAGAATTTACTGCACGTATCTAAGGCCACAAACAATCAAAATCCCAGCTCTATTAGCCATATCTGCAACGATACTGTTGAAATTGAATAAACTTATACATCCATCTTAGCAATCTCTCAAGAAGTTCTAATTAGAATGATCTTACCTGAACTTCGCTGATGTACATAAGCCTTTCCTCCATCATTTTTTGTGTTAACTGCACAAGTAACATAAGGAGATCTGGCACACCTTCTCCACTGAATCCCACAAAGAATAAATGTTAAGTACAACCCAACAGCCAAAAATCTGAAAAACATTTCTTTCAACAATATTGTAGCCTCAACTTAAAATGGACTTCAACAAATGAAAAAGCAATTATTAGAAACAAGAATGCTCCTCTGACAAAACTGTAGATCCCTAATGCATGGATCATCCAGCCCTGTGCTTGAAGCCCATTCAGCAATTGCACACACACACACGTGAATAATAACCACTAAAATTCACCTTTGACTTTTCTGTCATGCTAAATTCAGTAGATTTTAATAATTTGGCTTGAATCATACCTGATTGCACTAGTTGGCACAATACTGACATACTTCTTCACTTCTTTATTTCTAAAATACAGCTCAGAATTCAGTCCTTGTTCTTTGAGCTCTGTTATAACCTACATTCATTACAAAAAGTAGTCAAGTTTGAAGAACAGTGTGAAAGCCTTATTAAATATTTCCAATCTTCAAGCCCTAATTTAAAAAGAAAAACTTTTTCATCCTATGCGTCATAGAAAAATGAACCATATCAAAGCCAAACCTGAGTGAGCCTGTGTTCAAACTCATTTTGAACATCTTTTGACTGTTGCTTAAATGTCATTCTTATAGGAGCATTTGGACGGGCCTTCCAACCATAAAGCCTGTCCACCTTAATAAGTAAAGCACACAGCAAAAGCCCTTTGTGTCAACAATTTTGAAGGTGGGAAAAATTTCATAGATAATATGAGCGTATAGATACTGAATACACACTGAAACTACAAGACGGACTTACCTTATTCAGGGCAACTACAAAGGGTGTATGCCGCATTTTCAACAGATTTAGTGACTCAAGTGTCTGTGGTTCCAAGCCATGCATAATATCCACAACCAATATTGCAATATCACATAAGCTAGAACCTCGAGCTCTCAAATTTGTGAAAGATTCATGACCAGGAGTGTCAATAACTAGTAAACCAGGTACCCTTAAATTAGCATCTGACTTCAATTCTTTTGTCCTCTCCCGTATGTTTTCCATTGGAAAATATGTGGCTCCGATTTGTTGAGTGATACCTCCTGCCTCACCTTCCTGCACATTTGTTCGCCGAATACAATCGAGCAACTTTGTCTTGCCCGTATCGACATGACCAAGAATACAACAAATAGGTGAACGCAAATCATCTGCATTCCTTTTTGATAATGCTTCTGCTTTCCTCACGTCTCGCTTCCTTGATGCTGCAGGTCGCTTGTTATCTTCTGTGTTTTCATCTTCACTCTCAGTCTCTTCACTTTCGGAGTCTTCTTCACTTTCAGGTTGCATTTGCTGAACCTGCTTTACAGGCACAGGTTGTTTAACTGGAGGGGCAGGCTTTGCTACACTCAACATGGGTGCTGATTTAGAGACGAGTGCAGCAGCTGTATTTTTTGCTACAAGAGATTTAGACACAGGCCCACCAGAACTCCTGTTAGTTTTGTTGCTTATGGAACTCTCTTCCTCTTCAGCAAAAGCACTTTTAACATGTAAAGCTACATCTTTATCATCCCAACTTTTAGCATCCCAATCATCTTCCTCTTCCTCTTCAGTTTCCATTTTCTCCTGCTCAACATCCATGTGAGCCTCACTCTCAACAGGGTCAATTATCAATGCACCAGTCTCTTCCTTTGCTTTACTATCATATGCCTCTTGAGGAATTTCATCTTGGATATCATGGTCTTCTGTTAGCATAGCTTGCTGAGAAGCTGCAGAATCAGTAGTAGCAGGACCACGCTTTTTCTTTTTCGTATCATACTTTGGTTTCTTGGGTGCTGAAACAATTTGCTCCTCCTTTGAGACATCAGATACACCGCCACTTTGGGCAAGGAACTGCTCTCTCATTAAAGTCAACCTGCGAGCTTCTTCCTTCTGTTTCCCAGTTAGTAGTTTGCCCTCTGCTTTCTTCCTCTGAAGTTTTTCCTTTTCCCGTTCTTTCTTCCTGCGCTTGGCCTCTTCTTTCTGTCTTTCCAATTCTTCTAATCTACGCTGCTCTTCCTCTTCTTTTCTTCGCTTCTCTTCTTCCTCGACCTTCCTTCTCTCCTCCTCTTCTTTCAATCTTGCCAACCTTTCCTGCATTTCTCTTACGTGTTTTGGAACCTTCTTGTCTGGAATCTTTCCTTTGACCTCCTTAGTTTTTTCCTCTTTGCTCTCTGCTTTGCCCTTCTCTTCAGCAGCTAAAACTGCTGCCTTCTTCTCTTTCTCTTTTTCCTTCTTTTTCTTCTTTCTCTTTGCTGCTGCTGATTCCCCAGGCCCTTCAGGCTCAGCACCAAGTTCATCTGGCAATGCTTCTGCTTTTGACGGTTCAGATTCAATGATCTCTGATTTAGGCACTTCATGTACTGTGGTCTTGGACAGTTCTGGACCTTCACCTAGCTCAGCGAGAATCTTATCCAAGTCCTCTTCCTCTTGGACAGTTCTTCCACTTTTCTTCTTCTTTTGTTTCTGTTTCTTAGATACAATAGAATCACTAGGAGGTAGTGGCTCTTTAACACTTGCAGGCTCTTCTTGCTTTTGACCCTCATCAATTATGAGCGCATCATCCTTTGCATCAGCATTGACATTGCCTTCCACCATCTTCCCTGTCTTTTTCACTTTCTTCCCCTTCTTTTTCCCTGTAAATTGAATCAAATCATCTACTTCGCTGTCCTCGAGTTTTTCCTCCAATGGAAAACTGTCCACTGATTTATCTCCTTCCACATCGTCTTCATCCAAAAGCCCCGCATTCAGCATTGAAGTTTTTAACGATGCATTTTTTTTACCTTTGACCTTCTTCTTTCCAGAAAAAACAAAGGTATCCTCATCATCATTATCACCATCCTCCTTTACATCAACAAAATAAGGTTCCTTGTCCTCATCAAGCTTCTTCTGACTACCCTTCTTCCCCTTCTTTTTGCCACTAAAACTAATAATAGTCTCTTCCTCTTCTGGCAGGGTCTCCCTAACCTCTTCAAGTTCATGCTCTTGCTGTTCAATTGCACTTTTCTTACCCTTGGCCTTCTTTTTTCCTGCAAAAACCAGTTCACTCGGTTCACCCAAATCAACGTCTGCATCTGGACCGCTGTCGACTTCCTCCTTCTGGAACGATACCTTCCTGCCCTTGGCTTTCTTTTTTCCTGTAAAAACTACTTCAACTGATTCATCGTCCACATCGCCGCCCCCCACTTCATCCACAACAGCAGAATCTCCACCATCCCCATCATTCTTCTCCTCCATGTCTGCCAACAAGGAAAACATATCGGGTCTTCCTTTCCCCTTAGCGCCGCCTCCCTTTTTATTATCCCTCTTCCCACCATGGCCATTTGCATTTACAAGCCCATCAACAGCCTCCAAATCCTCATCGTCAAAATCATCCAAATCCTGCTTAGATTGTTTTCTATTCTTCCCTCTCTTCTTACCTCCAATCGACGAAACCTGACTCACAGAATCCTCATCAATCTTATTGTTACTATTATTCAAAGACATACCTTTGAGCGAAGCAGAAACTTCATCCTCCAGAGCGGCATCCGTGTTGTTGTCAGCCACTGGATCGACAATCGCGTATTCATCATCATCAACGATCAGATTCTTCTTTTTACTTTTACCGCTCTGAGCGGCAGGGGCTTCGTCCCCTGCGGCTACGCCTGCCTTCTTCCGACCCATCAAAAACCCTAACCTTAGTTTTAGGGTTTTGTCCTAAGAACTCTATGACTGCTATATTCGGCACCGTCTATATAGCGTTTGCTCCCTTCAATGGCTGATCCCCATCGGCAGTCCCATCATCATCATTCCAATCCGAATTTAATTATATTAATAACTCTGCTCTTCACCGCCTTAATAATCAGGGATGCCTTATGCCAGCTATCTGTAATGCTATCTGCGAGTATTCCTTATGGCATTGCTGAATTTCTATTTGGGAATATCAATCACACTTTGGCAGTGATTTGTTGATAGATTTGGGTGCAGGCTTCTAAGGAGGATTCGAGTAGTGTTTCCTGATATTTAACACCACTGTGAGTCTACGGCCGCGAGCCACCACAAGCAAATCTGAAAACTGCCGATCCCAGGTAAAATTGTAACTACCAATTTCATTTTAATAAACGTCTGAATGTTGCATGTCCTGTCATTTATTTATTCAGCATCTTTGTTGTTAGTGCCATTAACATAATCTTAATTGAAATTTTATTATAATAGAATTATAAAAACATTATAAGATTTAATTTTTCTATTAAATGTAAGAAGTAGTTTAGGAGTAGAGTTTCAAGATCCTAGAAAATTCTTTACAAGATTTGTTTTTTCTATTAAATATAAGTAATCTAGGAGTAGAGTTTACATAACCAAGGAAAATTCTTAAGGGAAATGAGAGGACATATACAAAATATCTACATTACATGATCAAACTAGTTATTAGATCTATGTGCTCTACCTTATTCGACCATATAAAAGTTCACAACTTTGGCATCTCTATAAGCAAGGAAATGGGTGTGTCATATGTTGTTCTAGGAAGTAGATTAGTAACATGCAAAAGTGTTGTAATAGGTACAACTTGAGCAGGATTTCACATTGTTTTGGCTTTCTTTGCGCCTATTCTCATTCAATTGTTTAATGAACTAGCTCAGTGTGATATCAAATTTGTCTTTAGTTTGTTTGTTGGTAGTGTATTTGTACAGCTTCTCCTTATTTTGATTCTCCATTGCTCCTTCATTGGTAAGCTTCAGAAACTTGTAATCTTTCATCTTGAATATCAGTGTGAATTGCACAACAATGACCTGCTATATGAGTCTTTGCAGAGACTCGATAAGGTACCTAAATTTACTACTGAAAATATCATCATTTCTTAATTTCCAAATGTGCATAGGATATAAATAGAAAATATAGACCAAAACAAGTTTTTGCTTTTGTTGAGAGTCGAGAATTTTCTACTAGTAGCATGGTAAGCACTATTATTGTTGTTAAGATATAGGCCAAACAAACCCTACACTTCATAAGCAAAGTTTTATTCAAAGAAGACATATCTAGAATATTCACAACATTTACAATGGGTACAAATGTTTGGCTCCCCATTAGGATTTTTGACGGGTGACTATGAAGGAGGAAATGTCATACGAAGCAAGTGATTTTAGGCTCAATGGGTCTATGCCAAAGATTAATCAACTTTTTAGTCCATGAAAGGGGCATCCAAGTTAACAGTCCAAGCAATAATAAGGTGCTTCAATATGTCATTTGAGTCTATGAGAAGCTTAGAGATGTATTTGGTTTTGGTCAAAGGGAGCAAGGTACCATATAGTCATTTGTGTTGAGCAATTGCGTCATTATTTTCCCTACATTGCCTTGCTAGGTTTGAAGTCCTTCAAGTCTCTCTTAGCATAGTATATGTTCTCCATTGAGATTGAAGTGAATCAAAGTTGAATTATAATTGTTGCCAACTCATAAGCTCCACATTTAGAATGATATCTGCAAAATCTTTAATTCCTTTGTTTTCCCATTTTTAAGCAAAGCAACATTGGACCAGAGCAAGTGACTTATTTCCATAATAGAGATTCTACCGCATAGATTTATCTCCACAGATCCTCTTGTTCTCATCAAGAACACTATTATTTGAGATCGAGTGTTTAAGATTGTCTCCTCTTTTCCAAATTGATTTAAACACATTAGATCTTGCAACCTTAATTTCCTATTTTCTTAATAACTAGTCATTCATACGAAGACCTTTTCCAAGTACTGACGCTTAGTGGGGTATCCCTAGCTATGTTATTTCTTATTATAACTTTTCATGATTCCTCTCCCTAAGAAGCTTTGGAAATCCATTTGATTGCTAGAATTCCCTTGAATTATAAGATCTTTCAACCCCAAAACTTCTAAATCCTTACTCGTGGTGCACCAACTCTATCTTACTACATGGCTCTTCTTGTTTCCCTTCCCCTTAGACTAAAAGAAGTCCCTTATTTTCTTTTGCAAATTGTTAAGAGCTTGATTAGAGAGCCAAGTTGAAGCATAGTAGGTTGTGCACGAAGAGAGATTTTCTTAGCAAATAAGAAGCCTTCATGACAAGGAAATGTATTGGTTGTTTTATTTGTTCATCTTTTCATCAAACTTTCCTAAAATCCATTCCCACATTTCTTTTAGATTTAAATTAATAGAGAAGGGGATTCCCTGGTATCTAATTAGATGCCTAAGACCTCCCTAAACCAAGGAATATTTATTGTAGCATATGGGGGGAGTATCCTCCCAGCTTGACATGATAAACTTGGGAAGGGATACTCTACTCCCTAAGGAAAAGAAATTTATAAATAGCTTGTTCTTAAGATGGCAAACATTCTCTTCTAACATCTTAATAATAACAGCAGTAACATCTACAAATTGGATATTTGCAAGTTCATCTCCATTGAGCAGCATGTTGTCATCAACTTTTGGAGAGATTGTATCATCTACTAATAGGTAAAATAAGGCATTAGCCGCTAAAACAAACAATGCAAGTGTAAGGGCGCAACCTTACCTAATTGACCTGGTGAGGTCAAAGTGATTATATCTAGTACCATTAACTTCCACTAAGGCACTTGTACCATTCATAAAGGTTACGGCCATCTTGGATAAAAATTTATGAAAATTACAAGCTTTCAAGGAGCATCACAATAAATTTCCATTCAATCCTATCATAAGCTTTTTCTCTAATAATAACATGCACACATGTTGAGTGGAAACCTTAGCACAATCAAAGGCCTTTTGGCAGGTGACAAAATTTTCTAAAATATAACTCCCTTTCACAAAAAAAATTGGTACAGGGTTGATGACATATGGAAAAACTTTATCTACCCTCAGGGCACCTACTACCAGGTCTAGCACTAGGGCAACCACCACGCAAGTAAATGAGACAAATAAACCAAAAGGAAAGAGGACTATTGCCTCAACAGAACCGAGCCAACCTATAAAGAATATATATGCAAGGAGAAAATATACTCTAGCAACTGAGTCAGATGAGGAGAGGACAAAATTAGATGACATCAATCAATTTCGAGTGGTAAGCCACAATCCCTCATTAGATATAAACAACTTATGTGAAAATGTTAAGAACAATGCAGATTTGTCTGGTTTTGCACATGTTGTATTTGATAAGTTAGGAAAGATTGATCAAAATAAGGTGGAAGAAGCTATATATGTGATAATGGCTACATTTAAGACCATAGCTATAAAGATTGTCAATTCACTGCCAAATAGTCTTTATGACCAAGTTGAGTAGAAGTGGTAGTATAGTTTAACAATAGAAAGATAGATTAGGGAGACTACGCTTGCTAGAGTAATGTTTGCTTTGGATAAGGAAATGATGACAAAAGCTATGAGAAAATTCAAGGGGATATTTGCCCCAAATATTGAGACTTTAACATTTTGCAAAATAACATTGAAGAGGTTGTCCAACAAGCACCCATTTATAAAAAGTCATCTATGGGTTGAAACAAAAAAGCCAAGTGATCAAGTTCCTAAGGAAGTTGGAGATAAGAAAGATGAACAAGGACGAGAAGTCCAAGTGAAGGATGGTCATGTGGGAGTTACTGAAATAACAACAGTAGCAGAGGCTACAGCTAATGACGAGTAGCAAAATGATCAGAATGTACCAGAGGTACAAGTGTCGAGTGCTAGTCCCCCACATGTAGACCAAGTGAGTCACCAAGACTCAATACAAATTAAGGATGTTCCTAACAACTCTGTTTAGGACATCAATCCCTTGATAGATGAAGAAATGGAGAACCTTTTGATTAACTCCACCACTGTAGCTAAATTATGTAGCCATCCTATATTAGTGAGAGTAGATGAGATTGAGAAGGCAAAATTGACATCCATAGGGGAGAAATCACAAGAAACATCTAAAGTGCCCCCTTAATCTACAAAAGTTAAAGAACAAACAAGTGTCACAAGTGATACACAAATTGTATTGCCCATTGTGGTGTATCAGATGAAAGATGCAATGACACCAGATATCAGCACATTTATGCCAAATCCTTTAATGCAAACAATATTAACTATTGAGAAGGATGGGACAGAAGTCCACATAGGCCAGGAAGCCAGCTCTGCACCTATCTCGCAATTGCAAGGTGAAGATGACAACAAAGTGAAGGAGAAGGATAGGACTGAAGAGTCAATTTTGATTACTAGGATAGAGGAACAAATTGTTATACAGACCTTGGTTACCCTACCAATTTTTGTATGACCTCATACTAGTCATACTCTTCAACGACCAAGTATAGATGCTACACACCTACAAATATCAAGGCCTAGTCCTAGTACATCTAAATATGATGAAGGTACATCTTATGGAGGTGTAAACTTAGATGAGGTGATTGAACTACCAAAGTTTGACCTTTCATCAATCACCATAGAACAAGTGATCATTCTAAAGGAAGTTCTTGAAAGGAAGAAACAACAAGAGTTGCTTAGACAAGAGCATAAGTAGCAGCAAGTACTTCATGACATTGAAGAGATATTTCTTGACACATTTAGTCTACCAAATTCGAGTGAGGAAAAACTAATCATTGAGCAACTAATCAACATAGTTGATAAGATCAAGAATGAAGACCTATATTACAATGTTAAATTTACGCATTTAGTCTACCAAAGCCGAGTGAGGAAAAACCAATCATTGAGCAACTAATCAACACAGCTAATAACATTAGGGATGAAGACCTAGATTACAATGTTAAATTTCTAGAATGGTCTGAAAAGAAGTTTCACTCTAAAGTTCTTGAAAAGATTTATAGTGTTATTGCACTAAGGCAAGTTTACTTAGCAACCAAAATGGAGGATGTGAAAAGGTGTTGGAGAATATATTTCTCTATATACAAAGCTTTATGATGTGAATTTATTCACACAAGAAGTATAGAGGGCTATTGACCGGCCGCAAGGAGATCTATAATCCACAGGTACAACATTGAAACTATCTCCTAGTCAAAGCCAAACTCATTTTCAGAGACTACTATCTACTCAAGGTAAGTTAGTTGTGCTACAAACACAAAATGCAAACATAAGGGCTACCTTGATTAGTATTCAGTCCATGTTGACCCCACACATGGAAGTATTGCATAAGGAAATAGCCTTCGCTGAAACATTGATGAAGAAAGATAATAAACTTTCAACACATGATAGCCTAGTTGACCTTTCTACCCAACTAGATGTTCAATACCACTCTCTAGAGGTAGCATGCAATAAATGGGATGCAACATTGAAATAATCATGGGGGTCCACAAAACATTTATGGACAAACACACTATCAATGTACCACCCAAATGACATAAGTGTCAAAAAAGGCGAATTATAAAGTTTTTGTAATAAAGGGAAATGAGAAAGCATATTGACAAATGCATAGTACAATTTTGAGTCAGGGGGAGTACTCATGCAAAAATAGGGAACAACAAAAGATCACACACTTACTCAACAGGTGTACAAAATTTAGTTACATGAACGAAATATGAACTTAGGGGGAGTTGTAAATTATTGGTGCAATAAGGTATGATAGTTATGTCATCAGTTTTGCAAATTTTGTAATTTTGTATGAGAGCCAAGTAATGTATATAGATTATCTAAGTTATGCACATAAGTTAGGTTGTATATGCATGACAAAGTGTTTTTGCCACTCATGTCAAAGGGGGAGATTGTTGATCTCATTTTGGTTTTGATAAGATAGTGACAAAACACTTAAGTCATTACTTAAAAAAACTCAATATGTGCTAAGCAAGTAGTGTATGCCGAGCAATAATCATAGTTAGTGTCGAGCGGATGGTATGTGTCAAGTCACTCAAGTGCCCAGCAAGTCATATATGTTGAGTAAAATAGTGGATGTCGAGTCATTCAGGAACCAAGTTACAACATTAAGGATATGGTGAATGCCAAGCATCAAAGCTATCAAGTGTTGAGTAAACAATTTTTGGCATAGTTGTTTGTAATGGCACAAATTCCTATGTAAATTATTTTTGGGCCAACTTAAGGATTTTTTTACGATTCTAAAATATATATATGAAGGTATATTAAGAATCCCTATGTAGTACATGCAACCAATCAGAAAAAGGGATGTATTAATGAATCACAATTGTTGATTCCTACCAAACCCTAGCTCACCCAAGTCTTCTTAAGGAGGGAAAACCCTAAATAGTTTGCATGTGTGTATGAGAGGAGAAGAACGAATGTTAAGTGTAGAGAGAGAGCATTCATGGTGACCATGGAGTTTATGGTAGAGCTATGAACTACAGAATTAGATAGAATAGAGCAGAGGAGTTAAAGGATAGAGGAGACATATATGATCAGAAGGATCAAGGATATACTTGGAAAGAGAAGATCTGATATCTAGCAGCAAACTGCTAACCAAAGGATCATGGTGTTGAATCATCTAATAAGTGATGTAGAGAAAATCTCCTAACATATTAGTCTTAACAGGCTTGTGTAAATCTCTTAATCGAGTGCTTATTTTATTGCAAGTTTAAGTCCTCTAACAAGGCACACTTTTAACATGGTGTTGAAATCCTTTAATAGGGTGTGATTTAAAAGTCTTTGTAAGCCTTCAATAGGGCAGACATTTCATAGGGTAGATCAAAGTTTATGATCAAACAATTGTAACCTTAATTGGATACACTTTACAACTGCAGTAGTGAAGATTTGTGGGTGTCATCCCCACCCAAGTTTTACCTTCTCATTGGAGGGTTTATGGGTAACAAACTTATTGTGTTGTGTATTATTTGTTTCATGTTATGAACGAACATGTGTAGCTAGCTATTTCAATTTACATGCTAAATCATGATATGGATGTGTGGTGAATGTTTTACAATTAAAGTTTTGAAGTACTGATTCACCCCCCTCCCCCTAGAGTTTACTTTCCCATTGTTATTTCCAACATTTTTATGGATATTTTGGCTGTCAAAGTCAGGAGTTGTATTTTACACTCCAAGAGACATATCTTGAGACATTCTATTTTCGAGATTCTGCTCGAGGCACGTCCCATTCAATTTTTTGCTTTTTTTGCATTTTGGTGGATATCTTGGTTGTTTTAGGTCCAGAGATTGATTTTGTTGCTTCAGATGATTTTTCATGGGTTGTATAATCTCTTGTATCAACTTTATGTTTCTTTTACTATTTGTTGACATCCTTTGGTAGTATTTTTACAAACACACTAAGATAAAGTGGCACTCTTACATTTTGGGATCTTGCATATCTTTGTGTTTTGTTGTACTCGCACTACATTATAAAGTGCCTTGGGGGGTTTCATGTTGGCCATATTTTCCATCTTCCTTTGTCAAGTGAGTATTCCTTTCATGTCAATAGCCTCATGATGTGTCGATGACACGTGCCATTATAGGTGTTTGTACTTCTTTTGTACTCTCAATGTTCTTGGTTCTTCTTTCTGTAGGAGATATTGCATTTAGTTTCAGTGTTCATATCTTACCTCTCAGCATTATAGGGTGGTCATGTTAGTTCTATTGCTTTCTTGGTTAGGTAGAGTGAGCTATGTATTCATTATCTGATCCTATGTACTAGGCAATTGCAGTGGCTAGATACTTATGCATTTCAGTGAGATGGGTCATTTACCATATAAACATTCTTTCATTCATGTTTTTGGAGGCTATGAAGATACCTTCCATCTTCGATTGATCAGCTCTTCAGACTTATTCTTCTCTACCTAGTCATGTTCTCTATAGTGGAGGTTCTTCATATCAGCAATTTGGTAGTGTTTGCATCTTCATGGTTCAATGGTGTTCTTCATGATCATCTTTTGTTCTTACCTTCTAGGACATTCCCTAGTTTGGAGGCTTCTCCAGTCCTTCACTAGTTATTTCCAGCATTATTTCCATCTCTTTTTGGAGTAGGGTTTTTCCCATGTGGTTTTCTCCATTTCTCCTTTTTTTAGAGATTTGGTTGTGTTTGGGTACCTCATCAGGCCTTGTTATCGCGACCCAATTTTACTTTTAGTAGTAGTTTCTAGATTTTAAGCTACTCCCTAAGTTTATCTCAAGGGGAGGTATTAGAGTAATAAAGTTTTCTCTTATTAATTGAATCATATTGATTTTATTATTAAGTCACTTATTATCTCTAGTTTGCTTAAGCTAAACTTTGGGCATATAATAATTAATTCTTTTATTAATTATTATCTTGCAACCTAGGTTAGTTACCTGTTAGGGTTTTGATCTCATTTATAAGGATGATCTCTCTTTATAATTATTCACATCAATTCACTGTTGATAATAACAATCTCTTTTTTTACTCATCAAGAATGTCTCATTTATGGATCTGGGAATTCTAGCCTCCATAGCTTTGCTTCTATCTTTTTGTGATAGGTGTTTGCATGCAGGTGATTCTTGGGAGCTGTGGGGTTGATCTTTCATCAAAATCAACATACATAGCCTCCCAACTAGTAATTATATTCTGTAGAATATATCTACCCTTGATAAAATATGTTTGAGTAACTGAAATGATCTTTCCCAACATATTGACAAATCTTCTTGCTAGGACTTTGGTTATAATTTTGTATGACATATTCAACAATGTTATTGGCCTCCAATTTCTCACTTGCATTTTATCCCTTCCTTTGTGAAGCAACTTAATGAATCATTTATTGATGTCCCTTCCTAATGAACACTTCTCAAAAGAATTCATATAAAGATTCAATAATTCAATACTGACCCATTCACATTTTTCTTTGTAAAAATCAAGCAAAAGACCATCTATCCTTAGAGATTTCCCATTGGCCATAGGCTTGATAACATCTTTAATATCACCCAAGTCAATGCATTGACTTAGTATAGAATAGTCCTCCTTTGAATTTTGTTTATGGGCCAATCTAAGGAAACCTTCCAAAGTTTTTTGGCTATCATGATCATGTTCATAGGAAAAATGGTTTTTGTAAAACTCATAAAATGTATCCATGATTTATTTACCATCTCTACTAACATTGTTATCAACCTAGATCTTTGCTATCAGATCCTTTTTTTTATCAACCCTAATAAGGTTAAAGAGGTATATAGATCCTTTATCACCCTCAGGGAGCCAATTCATCTTTTCTCTGATATTATGATCTTGAATATCATAAGTTTGTAGTTTTCTAAGCTCCCTTTTTGTTTGAATCAAATCCTTTTCTAACTTCTCATAATTTCCAAGATTTTGGAGTTGCTTTTCAGCATCATTAAGTTTCCTTTGCAAATAATTTTCTTCACCATGTTTATCAATAGAGTTATTTCTAATAATCTAAAAGATAATTCTCAAAGCATCAACAAGATTTCCTGACATATCTCTAGGTGACTTATCATATTACCCATCTTCACTAGATTAGTAGTCATCTTAATAATATTGAGTAAATCTTGGTCATGGATTAGAGACATATTAAGCTTAAAGAAATTGTGCTTTCTCCTCTCATGAGAGTGACTAGACAAAGCCTTAAAATAAATATTGCATGAATTAGGAGAATGGTCTGACATACTTACATGGTGCACTTGAATTGGGGAATGTCTTCTAGTTTGAGCAAATTTCTTTACCATCTCTATTAACATGATTATCAACATAGATATTTTTTATTAGTTCCCTTTCTAGTCCAAATTAGTATTAGAATTTTTTAGAATAACTAAGAGGATGGGGGGGGGGAGTGAGTTAGTTAACCTCAAGTTCAGGTGTACAAATTCAACTTTTAGTGACTTCAGATACTTCAGATGCAATTATTAAGTAGTTTGGTCTCTATAGAAAATAATCAACAACATAAAACTTGTAGTCCATTGTCCTAGTAGTACCAAACTTTGTAGAATGTAAAAAATTAACAATAAAACATCTCGAATAAAATCTACACAAGTATGACACCAAGATTTAATGTCAAAACCCAATTTGGAAAAAACTACCAGTAACGCGCTACTATTTTTTCACTCTTCTGAAGTGAGCTCTATGAGGAGCCAACCCTATTAAAGGTTACAAAATACACTGTTTAATGTGACCTTGTTAAATGATTTAATCACCTTGTTAGGAGTGGCCTAGTTAGATGGCTTTAGAACATTCCATTAGAATATCACCTTGATTAAAGGATTTATAAATGAATGTTAGATTAACCTTGATTAAAGGATTTCAAACTGATATAGTGGTTGGAAAGTAACATCAGGTTGATCTGATAAATACAACTGACTTTGCAAATACCGATCACAAATTTGGTTCAACAATTGACTCATTGACTGGCTTGCATTATCATCTCCATTATCGATTCACTTGGCACCCCTTCAAGTAATTACTCTACACCTCAACTCTTCATTGTTCATCCTCACCAATCAATCAAATCAACAACTACTCCAACCTTATTAGGTTATCCCTCGTGCCTCCTTAAATAAGTAGTTCTAATCTTTTTCCACTTAAACATCAACATTGATCTTAGGGTTAGGTCAAATTCATTAAATCCTTCCATCTTTTTGTTTCCTTCTTTCTCTTCTAGAAACTTTTCCAAACTTCTCTTTGAATCCATACCTCAAAATGCTCAAACATAGTTTCCCTTAAATTAAATGCTCTAGGTCATCCATCCTTATCTTCAACATGTTTTCTAGATTCCAAGAATTCAATTATGTCAGTTGGAAGTCGAGAGTTTCTACTAAATTGTCAAATGTTGTCACTTGGCCAACATTGGGTTTTGACACCCGGTCATCACTGAATTACTCGGTAGATACAAACTATTATTTTCATCATACTTTTTTATACTTGGTTGATATTGATGCTTGGTTGACATTGTATTTTGCTTGACTTATACTGTCACTCATTCAAATCTAGCATCACTCGACATATACTTCTAGTTCCTTAATCTTTTGCTCTTTTGCTCAGTCAAGCCTATTAATTTGGTCTTTCTTTGATCACTTCTTCTAGGCTCCAATGCAATTGTCTTCTCCACTTAGGTTATGATTAAACAATCACATTACCTTGTCAAGGTCTAACTAATCAAGTGCCCATTGTAATTTCTCATAACTCAACCTTTCCTCTAGGTCCTTTTGTTATCTCTTCTTCTCGAATCATCTTCATCAATCATCTTGTAAGAATTTGGTGTAGCTTTGATACCATGTAAGAATTTTCCTAAGGCAATAATTCAACACCAAGATCAAGAAGCTCAGTAGATAGCACAACAGAGACAAATGATGATAAAATGAAAATGGATATTAGATGATTGGATATGAGATAATTGGATATGAGATGAATACATCATAGAGGTGCCTTGTATATAAAGGCAACTAGAATGACTAGGAGTTAGCAAAGAGATAAACATCAAAACTAAGCACATGTCCACCAAGAGTGGATTATTCTCCATTGAGCATAGGAGTTTGTGCAATGATGAGAGGATAAGCTTACATAGGTGTATCTCATAAAGAGATGTTGTAGACACCATGTGCTTAAATAAGTTGCTAACTCCTGTGTTGTCAACAAGACAACTCATATGTCTATGCATATTCCTAAGTGTCTACATGACAACTAATATAACAATGCATTAACCTAAGTAAACTTAAGTAAAGTGTAATAATAATTAATTATTTATACTAACACCCCCATTAAGCACAACTCAGGGGAATGCACTTAAGCTCACAAAGCTAAATGCAAGATGCAATCTGGGTCTCGACTACTAGGCCATGTTAGGTACCCATGTACAAATGCAATGCTCTACATATAATGAGATGCAATGCAATGCAATCTCTCTGAAAAATGGAGAAAGAGTGAAAACATCATGGGAAAAACCTCCTCCAAAAAGAGAGATGAAGAAATACAAGATGCATGCAAGGATGGAGTAATCAAGACCCCCCATACATCATGCATGTACAAGCATATATCCCCAATAAGAAAAAATACGTGATGGTATCCCCATATTGAATAATCTCCCACAAGGATGTCATGAAGACAAAAAAGTATCCAATACCTACAAATGACATTTCTCCCTTTAGGAAGAAGATACACCAAGTATAGGTGCAAGTATACTTCCCATTGTGGATAGGAAAATTGATGAGGAATTCATATGCAGTATGCTATGGATGCTACCTCTGAAGTCTACTCGTATGTTGACAAGTCCTTAATGAATGTAGATGCCAGAAGCCAATTTGGTGGATGCCCGAAAGAATGGCAAACAAGGTAACATGTCCATGTATGAAAGTGCATCAAACTCCAAAGACGAGGAATCATCCTTATAGGAAGATATAGGAAGATATAGGAAGAGAAGCAATGTAGCCTCCCCTCAATGATGAATGCACACCCATGAAAGAAGCTCCTTGATGGCTAAAGAAGTTGCACTATGAAAACTGAATGATGCTCCTCCTTGTACAAAGAAGTGGTGCCATAGGTGTAGTAGAGAGTGCTCCCCAACTAGTAGGAAGAATCCTTAAAAGATATGATGTTTGAGGAAACTGGAATACAATCTCTAAAGACTGATATGTCTCCTTTGAAGTAAAAGAGTCCTCCTCCAACTATTGAAAAGAAGTGTCCACAATCATGTCAGTCTCAAAAGAAAGATCAAGTGGTCAAGGGTCAAAGTGTTCCCTCGGAACAAGTGAAGAATAATTATCCTCAACAAAGAGAAGATGGATGTCATCAATAATGTTCCCACATCTTCAATGTAAGACTCCACAAACAACATTGCAATGTCATGAAGGAAGTCATCCCATGAAGTTAAAATAGGAAGACACGGTATTTCCTACTACACTGAATCAGGAGCATCTGTGATTGGAACTAGATTAATAGAAGCAATAGGAGCATCATGAGGTATGATCTCAACTAGAGTTGTAGGTACCACAACTGGAATGACTAGAGGTAGAATGTCCTCTAGTAATGGAGGGACTCGTGGATCTCCATATGCTTCCCAAAGACACATCCAAACGTCATGAAGACTACTTGCCTTACTAAGAGGAGCAAAAGATTTATTACTCATACTGTTATACATAAAACGAAGAAGAGAAAGATGTCCCCAATTAGTATTAGGTGGAAATATCTTTGAATATAGATAAGGAAACACTTCCTTATGTTCTCTTAGATGATCAATCATCAAAGCACACCATTTCTGATAGTTCCTTTTTGTCGATTTGAATCTTAAACCAAAGTGACACTTTTGGCATGACTCCATGAGATCAAATAATGTATGCACCCCCAAAATGCAAGAAAAAGAAAAAGAAACCCCCCTAATGCATGATTTGACACTTTATATTTACTGAGATTACAATGGCCACTTGCCAATTTAGGGCCTAAGTGGACTTTTGATTTTGTTGGTTACAACAAAAAATATGAAGCTATATTGTACTCAACAAGATAAGACACAAAACCTCTCAAGGATCTAATTAATTACAAGTGCCAATAGGCCAAAATGAGACCAAAATTTGAAAGTGCTACTCATAATTACTCTAAACTCATACTAGATCTAGAGAGTAGACAAAAAATCATGCACTTTCAAAAAAAATAACACCTGAATATGTGTCTATATGAGCCTAAATGAAGCCTTTGAAGTTGCAAAAATCAGGATTTGTGATTTTTAGAAAAAATCAAGAACAAAGATCTCAAACAAGACATGTTAGGTACCCAATTACAAATGCAATGCTGAAATGCAATGAAATCTCTCTGAAAATGGAGAAAGAGGGAAAACCTCATGGGAAAAACCCTCCCCCAAAAAGAGAGATAAGTACAATAAAGAAAGATGCATGTATGGATGGAGTAAACAAGACCCCCCCATTATGACATACATCATGCATATACAATAGAGAATCTCTCCATGAAATTCCCCCCCAGTGAGGGATCTCATAATGATGAGTGCTTGAAGACAAAAGAAAATCCAATGTCGACAAACAACATTTCTCCCTTGAGGAAGAAGATACACCAAGTATAGGTGCAAATATGCTTCCCACTGTGGATAAGAAGATGGAAGAGGGATCCATATGCAGTATGATGTGGATGATGCCTCTGAAGTCTACTCATATGTCGACAAGTCCTTGATAAATGAAGATGCCATGAACCAATTTGGTGGATGCCCAAAATAAGGTGGCAAACAAGGTAACATGTCCATGGATGAAATTGAATCAAATGCCAAATACGATGAAGCATCATGATAGGAAGATCTGGGAAGAGAAGCAATGTCGCCTCCCTTTAATAATGTATGTACACCCATGATAGAAGCTCCTTGATGACTGAAGAAGCTACACCATGAAAGCTGAATGATGCTCCTCCTTGTAGGAAGAAATGGCACTATAGGTGTAGTAGAGAATGCTCCCCAACTAGTAGGAATAATCCTTAGAAAATATGATGTCTGAGGAAACTGGAATACAATCTCCAAAGACTGATATGGCTCCTCATAAGTGAAAGAGTGCTTCTCCATTGTTGTAAAGAAATGTCCACAATCATGTTAGAAAGATAAGGAGGTTGAGGGTCAGAGTGTGCCCTCGCAACAAGTGAAGAAGTCTCCTCGACAAAGAGAAGATTGATGTCATCGATGATGTCTCCCACATCTTCAATGTGAGACTCCACAAACAACCCTGTAATGTCTGGAAGGAAGTCATCCCATGAAGTTGAAGTAGGAAGACATGGTATATCTTGCTGCACTGAATTAGGAGCATCTGTGGTTGGAATTGAATCAGTAGAATCAACAAGAGTATCAGGATGTGTGATCTCATATGGAGTTGAAGGTACCATAACTAGAGTGACTGGTTATAGAATGTCTTTTGGAAATGGAGGAATTGTAGGATCTTCATATGTTTTCCAAAGAGCCATCCAAATGTCATAAGGATCATGAACTTGTCAATGACTTCAAAGCAATAAGGATTGGCACTGAAATAAATGACATTTGAAAATATTTTAACAGGTGGCAGATCAATGTAAGAGTGCAGTTCTTTGGAACATAGATAAGGAAATACTTATGCTCTCTTCTTAGATGATCAATGATTAAGGCACTCCATTTTTTATAGTTCTTCTTTGTCAATCTCGGTCTAACACCAAACCAACATGTGAAACAAAACTCCATGAGATCAATATATGTATGCACCCCCCCAAAATGCAAAAAAAATCAATAACCCCCCCTAATGCATGATTTGGCACTTTATACTTAGTGCAATTAAAATGGGCCACTTTGTCAAAATGGACTTAGTGTACTTCTATTTTTTCTATTTACAACCTCCTTTTATAGTTCAAATCTAGAACTTTACAATTTATCTCAAAAATACAACAATTTTGAAGCTATACAACATAAAGAAAGGACCTATTTCTAAAAGTGATATTTCTATCTACAAGCCTATAATTTGATTGCAAATCTAGAAAGTAGACGAAAAATTATTCACTTAAAAAAAAAAATGGAACCTTAAAATGTGTCTAGATGAGCTCATACAGAGTATTTGAAGTTGCAAAATGAAGGATTAGACAGATACAATCACCAAAAACTATAATTCCTGACAAATCCATGCACCAAAACCATAAAATAATAGCACCATTGAAAAGTTTAAGAAATTCTAGTCAAAAAAATAAATAAAATTGCACCTGATTTGGAGTCTAAATGACTGAGATATGGCCTCCCAAAGTCAGACTATCAAATCAAAACTGAATCTGGAGAGGGGGCTGATCAACAAACTGCAAGGTTAAATTTGACATCCAAATGACTGTCACAACAATGTATTCTAGCCTGCTGATGATGGTCAAATGACTGTCAAATTTAATCACATCAAAAGGTGATGTTAGCAAAAAGCCCTCCTTGAATGATGTGGCAGTGATGTCAGTGATGATGTCAATAGTATAAAATCATGTGTGCAAGAGTACAAATATATGCTTGGGCTGACATGTCATAGAGGTGTCTTGACTAACATGTTTAGGCTGCAGGGAGTTGACTAGTGCCACATGGATGCTGATTTATCTCCTTGGTGGTAGACGTGGCGAAGGGAGTCCACATGGGTGGGTTAGCTAGCAACACGTGGCAGGTCAGGGCTAGAAATTTGGTCGGCTGACAAATCTCAGATGCAGCAACGTCAGAAAATGATTTTGGCGGTCCGCGACATCTACATTATTGTCGGTGCCAGAATCTACGTTGCCATTACTAGTAAAGTGGAGGACGTTGGGAGATGGGATATATAATCCCACATTCATTGTGGGAAAGCACAACAAGGAAGTTAAACAGAGAAACCTGTTGACATTAAAATAATGTGATGTTGACAAGGTTGTTGGGAAGCGGTGTGTTGGCTTGGGTTGGATTTGCCAAAATGTTATGATCGCCAGTTTGTTCGGTGCAGTCTGTTAGTTAAGAGGAATTTGGTTGCTAGTATCTGGTGAATGCCGTGGTCAAAATTTGTGTATTAAACCATTGGTATAACAAGGAATATTCTTCTGAATATCCTATGGGGGCTAGGATTTCACCACTCGGTTCCTACAAAAAAAAGTTCTTTGCAGGCCCGATGGCCTAAAAAAAAATTATAAATACAAATTCAAAAATTGTAGAAGATTCCAAAATAATTGCAAAAAAAAAGATCTAAAATTAAGTTAAACAAATCTAGAAATGACCATACCAAATTTGCAAATCGGGCCTTTGGGTTTCGCTTTGTAAAAATCATTTGCCTCAATTTTGACTATGGCCCAACATAGGCAAATTTATAGTCAATTTTCACCGAATTGATGCTCCAGACGCAATGGTGAGGTCAACTTTGGCTGTAGATGCTCCCAAAAGTTGTGGATACTTTGGATCTGAATCAAGGTGTCCTTAAAGAGGTGAAGCAAGAATGGTCTCCAATGGCTATGAAATGACGTTCCTATGGCTCTGATACGATGTAAGAATTTGCCTTGGGGCAAGATCACCCAGGACCAAGATGCACAATAGCTAGCACAAAATAGACCAATAGAGTATGATTAGAATAACAATATGATATTCAATTGATGTATTGATTGATGTACAAGTACACCAGGAGTGCCTATATATAAAGGCCTCTAGAATGCTTGTAGAATGTCTAGGAGTTGGCAATATGATAAGCCTCAAAAATAAGCACATGTCCACCAAGAGTGGGTTTTCCTCCATTAAGCACTGGAGTTAGTGTGATGATGAGAGGATAAGCCTATAAAGTTGTGTCACATAAAATTATATTGTAGACACCATGTGCTTAATTAAGAGTGTGAACAACTGCATTGTCAACATGACAACTCGGTTGATTATGCAAACTCTAGTGTTGTAGACACTATGTGCTAAATTAGAGTTGCTTACTCTTGTGTTGTCAACATGACAACTCGTATGAGTATGCAAACTCCTAGGTGTCTAGCCTAAGAAATAATAAAATAATGCATTTATCCTAAGTAAACTTAAGTAAAGTGTAAATAATAATTATTTACACTAACACGTGTGACTTGTTTATCTATGTTTTCTTTTGGTATTTACTTGTAGTCTTATGTCGATCTTTTATGATGGTTATTTTTTCTAAGAGTTGTTTAGATTGGCCAACTAGGACATACACCAGAGGTTGTCTTTGTGTTTTCTTTTATGATGTTTCTCTATTTTGAATATCATGATGAGCTTGTGTTTCAACATAAAAGTTGCATTTAAGAGTTTTGCTATGTGGTGCATTTATGGTTACTTGGGTTGAGAGAACCAATTTTTTGGGTTACCTGTTAAGGAACTGAGTTTGATCATTATGGGTGTTGTGGTATGGGACACAACTATTTTATGTGCTTGGGAGAGCTTATCTAGGTACCTATCTTTGGGAGTGGCTTGCAGTAGGGTTTCGGGACCCAAAGAGGTTAGTGCTAGGGTAATCTATTGTAAGCTTTGTAATAAGTGATAATCTAGTAATTAATATTTTGGGAAAACACATTAAAAAGATGAGTTGGAGATATTTATCCCGCCCATACCTTGAGTGCTTTTACATACTAAGGATGGGAATGGGATGATACCTAGTGAGAGGTATGACTGGTTTTCCTCATCTTCTTGAGAGGGTTTTCTGGTTCCACATGTGTCATGTTGAGGGTCCGGGTTTAGAGTAATCAATATAGAGAAACTCAATGCTTGAAGGTTCTGGGTCTATTGAAAGATCAGACTAGGGAAACTCAAGTAGTTTGGCCATGTGATGACACTCCCTAGTATGTAGCCCGAGTCTCCTCTATAGATTTTGTTTATATCTATGGTGATGTACTTATTGTTGGATGTATTTAATGTGGTTATTTAATTTCATTGATGGTGATTGGTGGTTCATGGATGATGTACTCTTGACATGTGGTTCTTGACTTGAGGTGGATATCTTTTGTTGACTTTATCTCATGATTTTGGTGATTTGATCTATTATTGGTATATGTATGATGTTCTATTGTGCAATGTTGGTATTGGATTGTATGTTCTTTCTTTTTGAATTATCTTATCTTCTTGAGTAGCATGTATTATCTCTGAGGTAGTTTTGGCTACTAGAATTCTTTGCCTAGGAATGTTGTATGATTGATTAGCCATATGTGTATCATTCATTATCTTCCCTGCACAGTGAGAGTAGAAGCCCTACTAGGTGACCACGTGGTTGAGAGGTAGTGTATTCTTACCATTTGGATTTCCCTCACATTGCCAACTATTGGATGTTCGGTGATGTAGTTTTACTTTTATCATTTTTATCTCAAAGACTTCTTTTCAACTGATGTATATATGTCATTACGTATTATGATGTATTGTATCTATTCTCACATACCCTGCGACATATATCGTGGATTTTATTCATTAGATGTACTTTCATTGTATTAGTTGTACTCATGCATTTTATTATGAGATTATGTGTCTGTTAGTTCTTTATGATAATGAGACATTGTACTTGAAACTTAAACTAATCATTATATAACTTCTTAACGTAACTCAACGTGAAGGAACCCTTGAGGAATTGAAACTGTATTTGTTATTGCTTATGTGTATTTGATTTGTATGTTTATATTGCTTCCATATCAATGCTATTTTGAGGTTGTCTAAACTTTAAAAAAAAAATAGTCTAGTAAACATTGTAGCATATTAGGTTTATTTCTCTTGGGATCCCAAGCAGGGTGTTAAACTTTCACATTGCATACTCACTTGGGAATCTTGGATACTAGCACACTCATTCCCTGTACTCTTTGAATCTCTCATTCTATGGTGCACATTGCAAGGGTCTCCTGTAGTGCTTACAACTAGTTTTCATTTTTTGCTATTATTGCTAAACTCTTTTAGGCCAGTTTTATGCTTGATGATTAGTAGCATTGTTTTGATATTATTAGACATTGTTTTAGATTCAGTTGATATATGATGAGATTACTTGGTATTTTATACTTCATGTATGCATGATGATTATTTAGCAATTTCAGTAATTGATGATGATCAGTTAGATGGATTATCATGTGTTTTTTTATGGATACTTACCCCATATTGCATGTGTATGGTGTGTGTGTATGTTTTCTTTATGTATGGTGTTTCTGATGTGGTTAAGGAAGGGAGTTGTAGTCACTTGCTAGTTGGGATCTACATGATGCACCACTTCTTGCCATTATTTGTTTAGCTTAGAATATTGTGTTTGTACATGCATGAATTTTATGTAGGTTGCAAGTACTGGGTATCGACTTCCTTGAATTGCCAGGATGAGCGTACCCTATCACATTATCTCAATGATAAGAGAGGGGAGATAGATTCTTAAGTCCAAATCCTAAACCTTTAAGCCATTTGTCCTAGAAAATTAGGACAAGTGTCTGAGTTGTTTACCTTTCAAATGCGTCAAATGACGTTATTTCATGATTATAACCCTTTAGTTTGATCTTGTATGTATTTTTCTATGTTGGGTTTTCGTATTTTGTTTTATAAGTCTTTGGTGGTTTTTCTATTAATTAAGTCAAATTAAATAATTATATTAATGATTTAATTTAATAGAGAATTATTATGATATTTTAATATTTATTTATAATTAATTAATTGGAAAATTAATTAAATGAAAATAATTAAATTTAAAGGTAAAAATTACAAGTTTAATTTGAGAATGTGATAATATTTATTTAATTTAATAATAATATATTTAAGGTTAATTTTTAAATAAATGCTAAATATTATTATTATTTAAGTTAATAAATATTTTACCAATTAAACATTCGAAAATAAATTAAAAAGTGAAAAAAGATATTAATTTATTAAAAGTTTCAAAATTGCATAATGTGTGCATGAGATTAAAATTTATTAAATTAATTGAAAAGAGAAGTCAAGTGTAATTAAATAAAGTTATTTTATAATTCAATAAACATGAATGGAAAAGATTAAGAAAAGATTAAGAAAAGTTAATATAGAGTTGAAGTCTGGTGAGCAAGGAGTCCTCTCGGGTGAACACACAATTAGTGCCCCAATTTTAGGAGAGAACTCCTTATCACCAATTGAGGGTTCATTTTCAAGGGACTGCAAATTTTGGAAGAGAAAATAATTTTGGAAGAGGGAAGGTTTGAGAGGAAAAATTTCCCTCACAATCTTTTTGGGCGTAGCGATTAGCATCAGAGTCTAGCTAGATTCTCTTGATTATTCGCACAATATATTATGCTTTCTCTTTTCCTTTCTTCTTCGTGTCTGCGAATGGTTTTCTAAATGATTCTCTGTGACGAGTGTTTCAATCTGGTGAAATTCTAGTACGCATGTTAAATCTTCTGTATATGGAAAGATTAATATATCAAATAATCCTCCTTCAATAGATTTAAAAGTGGAAATTGAATGCGAAGGGTTTGTATCAAATTAAGGTTAGAACCTTTTATAAATAAATAAAAATTATAAAAAGGAATTTGTTTTATTTAAAATTTGTATTTATAAATTTCAATAAAACAAATTAATTGAAAATAACTTTTGTTATGAGAAAAAAATGAAAAAAAAAAAAAAAAAATGATTGAGGAAGGGGTGGGAAAAAAACCCATACCCCCCCTCCGTATGCCGGTAGCCACTGCTGCCGCAGGTACTGCGACAATAGTACTGTTGCAAGCCTGCATCAGTAGGTGGTCATCTTTTTAAAAAGGGCTAGTGGCTGTTTAAAAACAACACCTGCTTGATTAAATCGCAAGGTTTTATTAATTTTTTAATTTTAATTTTTTTAATATTTTAGTAAATATAAATTTTAAATATTATTTAATAAATTTTAATTTAATGTTTTTTAATTTTTAATAATTAATTAAATATAGTTATATATATAAATTATTAATTAATATAATATAATATAATATAATTTAATATAATAAATATAATTTATTTTATTTATTTAATAATGAAAATTAGTTGATAAGGTTGTGGACTTATTTAATTTCGACTTTAATAAAATCGCAAATTATTTTATTGAAAATCAATGAGGATTATTTTAGTAATTTTTAAATAAATACATAAAGTATCCTTAGAGTATATTAGGGAAATTGACTTAATATTAATGGGGGTAATTCTATCTTTTATCCAAATAAATGAATGAGTTAACTTGCAGGGAAAACTGAGAATCTTTTTACTCAAAATGTACTTTGAAATGAAAACTAAAACCTTACATTTAACTCATCATTATGTTTTTGAAATCAAACCAAACTACGAAACCTACACTCTGTTTTCTATGTGTTATCTATGTTTTGGGTTTGGGTTGACTAGAGTGCTGACTAGTCTTAGGATGTTAGCAGAGGCTTAGGAGTTTTGGGTTTGTGATGTTATGATGATTCGACTTCAATCTTTTATACTCAACCATGGTAATGTGTCTAGTATGCTCTATGATGTGTGTTGATCTATTGATGTTATTGCTTTCTAGTGTTCTTGTGTGACACTGAGGTGAATGTATGTACCTGACTTAACCATTTTGGAGTCTTCAATCAGTATATTTGGATTGCTTTCCAGTCACTTTTATAGGACTGAGGTGTTGGATATGATTTGTTATTGGTGATGTCATGTTATGACATATTTGACTTAACCATGTTGAGTCTTCGATCAGTATTTTTGGGATGCTTTCTAGTTGCTCGTAGAGAACTGATGTGTTATTTTGAATTATCTTTTGATGCTTTCTAGTCACTTGTATAGGGCTGAGGTGATTTTATATGATTCTTTGATTTATACTTTTATGAGCCTAGGGTAGGTTATCTATATGTAATGTTGGGAAGTGGTTTGCAATGTAGGCTGGGGCCCTAAGTGGTTCCTAGGGTAACCCATTATAAGTTGTCTAATAAGTGAAAATACTACACTAAATGGGAATAAAATGAACCTAATAAGAGTCTTTGTATGTTCTTGCCCATGACTTGAGTGCTAGTCAAACTAGGATGGGAGTAGAGAGAACGCTTGGTTGCCACCCTACATCCATAGTATGCCTTGTCAGTACGAGAGGATACTAGTGGCTACATAGGGACCACTAGGGGGTTAGGGTCTTGAGAGATTGCCAGGGTAACTCTAGTGGGATTCATGCGATGACACTTGCTTGCTTACATAGTAGATTCTTTATGTGTCTTTGTGTGCCTCTGGATATAGATGTCGATTTATCTTGGAACCTTTGAGTTAGATTTCTTTTAGTATTTCTTGGACTTAGAGAGTACAATTGATATTTGGATTGATATCCTGTTTGGGACTTGAGACTATCTCCTTGGCACGATGGGAGTGGGCCTTTTTGGGTTACCATGTGGTTGGGTGGTAGTGCTTTTTACTCTTACCATTGAGATCCATCCATTGCTACTGCGGTTGGAGTTTCCTTGTTTGCATTTTCTTTCATTCTATCTTTGTATTTTATGATGGATGGTTATATCTTTTATGATGGATGGTTTCATTTATTGTATTTACTTTGTATCATGGATCCGAGGAGGATGATGTAATTCTATTTTTATAAAAGTATATTCTTTTAGCCTTTCATACCCTGTGACATGTAAGTGGATGATCGAGCATTCCAAATTTTATTTGCCAAGTGGAATTTAGAACAAATGTATATTATTTAAATGGACTTTGGACTTTTAATTATTCTTTCATGTGGATGTGGTAATTGTAGACTTAGTATTAATTAAATTTAAATGTGACTCAATGTCTTGGGATCCTTAGGGGGTGTAATCTATTATGTTTGATGTGTATGTTATTCTTTCTTTAAAAAAAAATGTTTGGCAAACTTAATGAAAACTTTAGGTAATTCTTTTGGATCCCTTGGCAGGGCGTTACATCTGGTATCAGATCTCGAGTTTCTACATTGGGAGCTTTGGGGATATTGGAATGCCACTAGTTGTTAACTAGTTGAACAAAAATGAAACTTTAAACAGTTATGTATATCTATTTCAAATTGAAACTTGAACTAGTTGAACTGAAACAAAACTTAAGCTTTTAGTTGTATATTTTCAAACTTGAACATTTAGACTTCAAAACTAAATTATACGTAAACCTAAAAATAGACAAAACTGAAAATTAAACTTATATTGTTTTCAAAACATGTGTCTTTTATCTATGCTTTACAGTAGTATGACTTATGGTTATTATAGCATCTTATCTCTTAGATATTATTGTAGGATGGTATCTGGGACAAGATCTTTAGTTAGACGTCGTAGACTAGGTCGTGATAGAGGTTGTGGATGAGGTAGAAACGTCAGTGTACATGAATCTATCCATGAAGGACCTCTCTAGGAAGGGAATAGGGAAGAGCATGTCAGTGAACATTAGGAAGAGACCCATAGAGAGTAGCAGGATGACTCTGAGGAGGTTGACCTTAGGCAAATGATGAAAACCATCATTGATTGCCTACCTCCTATTCAGAATTAGGATGGAGCACATCACGGAGGACATGAGCATAGACCTAGGTCTAGGAGCCCTTGGAGGGATCGATAGAGATTGATTGTATCTAATCAGACGAAGGACTTTCTGAGGTCCAAGGTCAAACCCTTTAATGGGTTAGGTTGAGGTTATGTAGCCGAGCAGTGGCCTATTGCTCTTGACAGGGTATTTGCTATTCAGGACTTTGACAGTATTGTCAAAGCAAGGTTTGATATCACCAACCTATAACTCTTTGGAGCCACTTGGTGGACTATTAAAGAGAAGAAGTTGGACATAGACATGAACAATGTCACATGGGATTTATTCTTGGAAAACTTCTGTGAGAGATTCCTACCAGAGGAATGGAAGCAACATAGAGCAAATGAGTTCCACAACCTGAGGCAATTCACTATGATTGTAGTAGAGTATGAGCTCATGCCCTTTTTGGGAATTAGTGATAACCCAACACATTTGGCACAACATTTCATCAGAGGCTTGAACAACCATCTATTTGGGGGTGTTAAGGTATTTGAACCTAAAACATTCAAAGATGCGATACATCAAGCCATTCTTATAGAGCAGAGTATCAACCAAGGACATGGGGGTTTTGTAGGAGCACCTATAACATTAGGATCCAAGGGTAATTAGGGAGTAGGTGGTAGTAGGAAACCTCCTTTTGGAGGTAATTTGCAGTAGGAAGGATCTTATCCTCTGACTCAGAGTGGTGACGGTGGTTCTATCTCTAAGAACTACCACAATGCACAACGCAATAAGCGCAACCAGTATGATCGGCCATCTTAGAGTGTTCAGTCTTATCCTAGTGGAGGTAGTGTTAAGTAGTCCAGTGCACCTAAGGTGCAAAGGAGTTTTGACAGAGAATGTTTCTCATGCAGAAAATGCGGACACAAGTCATCCCATTGCCCTCAAGCGAAATCACAATTCTCAGGCCAGAGACCCCTAGCTTCAGAACCTACGGTTGGAGACATGGGTAGATCCCAGAGAGTGTTCTCAGTGGATTCATATCCTCCTACAGGGGGAAAGGGTCCAATGGGACATGCACAACGAGTTCTTTAGTTTTACCTTTCTTGTAGGCTTCAGGAGTAAGCCTAAGTCTGGGGGGTAGATGTAGTGCCTACCCCTAGTTTTCATTTTTTGCTATTATTGCCAAACTCTTTTAGGCCAGTTTTATGCTTAATGATTAGTAGCATTGTGTTGAGATTATTAGATATTGTTTTAGATTCAATTGATATATGATGAGATTACTCGGTACTCTATACTTCATGTATGCATGATGATTATTCAATAATTTTAGTAATTGATGATGATTAGTTAGATGGATAATCATGTGTTTTCTTATGGATACTTACCCCATACTGCATGTGTATGGTGTGTGTGTATGTTTTCTTTATGTATAGTGTTTCTGATGTGGTTAAGGAAGGGAGTCATTGTCACCTACTAGTCGGGATCTACATGATGCACCACTTCCTGTCATTGTCTATTTAGCTTAGAATATTGTGTTTGTACATGCGTGGATTTTATATAGGTTGCAAGTACTGGGTATCGACTTCCTTGAATTGTCAGGATGAGCATACCCTATCGCATTATCTCAATGGTAAGAGATGGGAGATAAATTCTTAAGTCCAAATCCTAAACCTTTAAGCCATTTGTCCTAGAAAATTAGGAACAAGTATCTGAGTTGTTTACCTTCCGAATGTGTCAGATGATGTTAATTCATGATTATAACCCTTTAGTTTGATCTTGTATGTGTTTTTCTATGTTGGGTTTTCGTATTTTGTTTTGTAAGTCTTTGGTGGCTTTTCTACTAATTAAGTCAAGTTAAATAATTATATTAATGGTTTAATTTACTAGAGAATTATTATGATATTTTAATATTTAATTATAATTAATTAATTGAGAAATCAATTAAATGAAAAGAATTAAATTTAGAGGTAAAAGCTACAAGTTTAATTTTAGAACGTGATAATATTAATTTAATTTAATAATAATATATTTAGAGTTCATTTTATAATAAATGCTAAATACTATTATTATTTAAGTTAATAAATATTTTATCAATTAAACATTCAAACATAAATTTAAAAGTGAAAAAGATATTCATTTATTAAAAGTTTCAAAATTGCATAATGCGTGCATGAGATTAAAATTTATTAAATTAATTGAAAAGAGAAGTCAAGTGAAATTAAATAAAGTTATTTTATAATTCAATAAACTTGCATGGAAAAGATAAAGAAATGATAAAGAAAAGATTAAGAAAAGTTAATATAGAGTTGAAGTCTGGTGAGCAAGGAGTCCTCTTGGGTGAACGCACAATTAGTGCCCTGATTTTAGGAGAGAACTCCTTATCACCAATTGAGGGTTCATTTTCGAGGGACTGTGAATTTTGGAAGAGAAAAGAATTTTGAAAGAGGGAAGGTTTGAGAGGAGAAATTTCTCTCACAATCTTTTTGGGCATAGCGATTAGCATCAGAGTCCAGGTAGATTCTTGTGATTATTCGCACAGTATAGTACACTTTCTCTTTTCCTGTCTTCCTCGTGTCTGCGAATGGTTTTCTAAATGATTCTTTGTGACAAGTTTTTCAATTTGGTGAAATTCTAGTATGCATGTTAAATATTCTATATATGGAAAGATTAATATATCAAATAATCCTTCTTCAATATATTTAAAAGTGGAAATTGAACGGGAAGGGTTTGTATTAAATTTGAAAATTTAAATAGAAATTCAACTGGTCAGTCGTATTTTCTCTATCAGATTAAGGCTAGAACCTTTTATAAAAAAAATAAAATTATAAAAAGGAATTTGTTTTATTTAAATTTTGTATTTATAAAATTTAATAGAACAAATTAATAGAAAAAAATGTTTGTTTTGAGAAACAAATATATATAAAAATAAAATAAAATAGATTAAGGAAGGGGTGGGAAAAAACCTAATACCCCCCCTCCATACGCTGGTAGCCATTACTGCCACAAGTACTGTGACAACAATACTGTCGCAGGCCTGCGTCAGCAGGTGGCCGCCCTTTTTAAAAGTGCTGGCGGCTGTTTAAAAACAACGCTTGATTAAATCGCAAGGTTTTATTAAATTTTATTTTTAAAAAAGTTTTATATGTTAGTTAATATAAATTTTAAATATTATTTAATAAAGTTTTATTAATTTTTTTAAAAATTTAATAATTAATTAAATATAGTTATATATATATATATATATATATATATTAATTATTAATTAATTTAACATAATATAATTTAATTTAATTAATTAATTTAACAATGAAAATTAGTTGATAAGGTTATGGACTTATTTAATTTTGACTTTAATAAAATCACATATTATTTTATTGAAAATCAATGAGGATTATTTTAGTAATTTTAAAATAAATACATAAATTATCCTTAGAGTATATTAGGGAGATTGACTTAATATAATGGGGGTAATTCTATCTTTTATCCAAATAAATGAATGAGTTAACTTGTAGGGTAAACTGAGAATCTTTTAACTTGAAATGTACTTTGAAATGAAAACTAAAACCTTACATTTAACTAATCATTATGTTTTCAAAATCAAACCAAACTACGAAACCTACACTCTGTTTTCTGTGTTGTCTATATTTTGGGTTTGGGTACCAGAGGCTCAGGAGTTCTGCATTTGTGACGTTATGATGATTTGACTTTGATCTTTTATACTCAACCATGGTAATGTGTCTGGTATGCTCTATGATGTGTGTTGATCTATTGATTGTTATTGCTTTCCAGTGTTATTGTGTGACACTGAGGTGAATGTATGTACTTGAATTAACCATTTTAAAGTCTTTAATCAATATATTTGGATTGCTTTCCAATCGCTTTTATAGGACTGAGGTGTTGGGTATGATTTTTTATTGGTGATGTCATGTTATGACATATTTGACTTAACCATTTTGAGTCTTTGATTAGTATTTTTGGGATGCTTTCTAGTTGCTTGTAGAGAATAGATGTGTTATTTTGAATTATCTTTTGATGCTTTCCAGTCACTTGTATAGGGCTAAGGTGATTTTATATGATTCTTTGATTTATACTTTTATGAGCCTAGTGTAGTGCTTGCCCTAGTTCGCATTTTTTTTTATCATTGCTGGACTCTTTCTTGGTGTCTTTTCTATTAATTAAGTCTAATTAATAGATTTAATTAATGATGTAATTAAATTGAAAATTATTATGATATTTTAATATTTAATTTAATTTAATTAATTGGAAAATTAATTAAATAAAAGAATTAATTTGGTGATAAAAGTTATAAGTTTAAAGTTGGAATGTGATCATATTTATTTAATTTAGTATTAATATTTAGAGTTCATTTTTAAATAAATGCTAAATAATATTATTAGTTAAGTTAATAAATATTTTATCAATTAAGTTTCAAAAATGAATTTAAAATTGGAAATGAAATTAATTTATTAAAATTTCATGACCACATGATAAGTGCATGAGATTTAGAATTAATAAATTAAATTAAAAAGAGTAAAGTGATTATTAAATAAATTAAGGTGCATTATTTTAATATTTATTCACATAGGAGTATGCGAACTCTCGGGAGTTGTCATGTAGACAACACAAGAGTTTGCACTCTAATTGTGCACATGTTGTCTACACTTAGGAGTTAGTGCATTGTTGAGAACATGATGTCTACAACATTCTAGACACCTCATCATGTTTATCTTCTTATCATGGAATTTATGTGCTTAGTTGTCACGCTTATCTCCTAGTTCTTTCTAGGCACATTCTAGATGCATCTTAGAGGCCTTTATATATAGGCTCTCCTAATGTGTATGGAAGTTCATACACTTCTACAGGCCCAAAGGCTTCTACAGGCACTCCTAGTCACTTGGGTGTTCGTGGTTGGAGGAACTGTGAATGTTAGAGAAGGAAAGGACTTTTCTCTATAGATTCTGAGGATTAGTGATTTAGCATCAGTGTCTAGGTAGACACTGATGATTTTCGCACATATTGTTTAACTCCTTTTACTTCTTGTCTTCTTCATGCCTGCTAATGTTTGTCTGAATAGTTCTCTATGAACAAATCTTCAATCTTGTAATTTTAGAATTCAGGCATGCATGTTGAATTGAGAATAGAATATAATCTATGATGGTTGATCTCTCCCTTAGGAATCTTCGATATGGTTAAATAATATTTGCCATCTTTCCTATGGTTCGACATGGACGTATTCCTCGCTACTTGACTTAGGCTCGTTGTTATTTGCAAATTTAGTTTCTATATTACTAATACTGAGCCAGTTGTCTTTTAATAAATATATGAATAAAATAATTCTTGGCAAGAAACTGATGCCATATGTGTCTCCATGTTGCACATTGTGGAGGACGTAGACGATGAGTTGTCAAAATCTTAGTCCTGTCATTTAATAATATGAATGGCTACACGAAATTTGCAAACACATCTGACGATAGTTATAGTTCATTATTTGAAATATAACACTCTCGATGAAGATTAAAACCAGTGCATGAAACCAAAAATTTGCTCTAGGTAGTGAGCATTGTGCTTACACCTGTAGGCATACAATTTTATCTAAAGACAATAGTTCTCCACCAACAGAATATTAGTGGTAAAGTTCACTTATTTATAATTAAATACTTAATACTTTTAAGGAAAAACAAAATTTATACACACAAATGCATAAAATAGTAGCATTGTATTTCATATGGAGCTACTAAATTCAACATCACACATATAGAAATATATACCTCAGCAACATGAGTAGGGAGCAAGATCATGTTTTAAAGATGTCCTTAGGCAGCTAATGTCCCAATATCAGTCTTTACGTATACTCTAGAAAGAGCAAGACTAAAAGCTACTATCCTTTCCAATAGCCCTTGATTTAAGGCTTTATCCCCTACCCCCACTCTCCTCTTATCCACTGGTGTCCACAGCTTGCTGTACTGCACCAATGCAGTATACCTATGTTGTGCAGTAATAACCACACAACCTTCCTTTTAAAAGCCATGGCTTATATATGGTTTGCTTAATTTTGTTTGGCGAATGGTTTCTTGTTGGATGATTTTAATAACATTCTTGATAAATTCTTGTGGAAAACAATTTATACCAACTACAACAACCTTTTCACTTCTTTTGGCTTCATCGATACATTCCCGAATCATCTCACCTGAGGATGCGTACATAATGTTAATAGAACTAAAACATAACCAAACTAGGATTTGAATGTACTCTTCCTCTAGCAGTGCAATGCAAGCCTGGGCTTCAAGTTTATTTGGGATAGTCTAAAAAGCCAGTAAATTTGGTTCTACCTCAACATACAAAGAGCAACAGATTAAATCGTGATCATGGCATTCACGCCCAGGGAAGTCGGAAGAAAGCTGTCATCACAGACAAACAATCCTTCAACTTCCCAACTCTTGCCCTTCCAATCTACAACCCCATTCTCTCGATCTCGCCCCATTCGATAGCTTCCCATCTGGTAAGTTGAACAAGTAGTTGTTCGTGGTTGCTCAATCTTATTCAAGGAACCAACTTCCCCAATGAATTCCTCAGTCTCTTCATTGCTAGCACCATAGATGTTGAATTGAAGGATGTCACTTCAGTGAGTCCCAACCTCCCAACCCACCTTTTTTTTCAAATCGTTGGCGGCCTGCATGAAGTTCCACCCACGTAGGCAAAACCTGCGTTCAAAAGGCCACACGACCTGCTCTTAAAGCCTACGGTAGCCATTTGGGCCGCACGACTTACATTACATATGCAATGTTTTAAAGACCTTGATGAATTGGGTTACATTTATATTAATATTGATTTGTAATATGTTGATGGCGATTGAATGAAATCCATTGAAGGGATTATATTGATGTGTAATGGAGGAAAAATACATGGGTAGTTATATAAGTTTGAATTCATTAATATATTTTGTAATATATAGTGAGAGTTAATATTATTTAATGTCAATGAAAAATATATTTTTAAATATATTAAAGTTAATGTATTGTTATATTATAACATTGCTATGTTTATTATTGGTAATTAGAATTAGAATTATTATGTTATTATTAATACGTTATGTATTATTAAATAAATTATTGATATACCTTAATTGTGTTAGAGTTAGTTAAATACTAACTAATAAAGTTTATGAAAGGTTTCTCTAGATCGATTAATAATAATTTTATCGAGTTTATTATTTATTAATATTTGTTGGGTCTAACAAATTATTAATAAATAATAGTCTAAATGGTTTAAATAGTTATTAATTAATCTGATTAAAGTTAATTTAATTGAGGTTAATTAATGATTGAAGTTTTGTAATAAGTTATTAATCAATTTGAATTGGTTAATAATTGGAGGAGAATAATTAATTGACTTATTGATCAACGTACATAGGTAGAATTTATTTTATTGGAGATTTATTAATGAGATTTTTAATATAACTTGTTATTAGTTATTAACAAGTTATTACTAAATTATTAATTTGAACATTAATGGATTGAAATATAGTTGATTCTTAATCTACGAAATTATTGTAAATTATTAATCAGCTGATAATCATGGTGTTATTAACTTAGCTATGTAATTATTAGTCAATTTAATTAATTGTAGAATTAATTAAATTTAATTGATAATAAAGATTTAATTGTTAAATCGATAATAATGATTTCAGGGAAAATTATGGGCCACTTAATGGAAAGGTGATAGGTCTTAACTTGAGAATTTAAATGTTGGGAGACACATCCTGAAAGTCAAGGAGGAATGTTTTAATAATGTAAATAAATGGGATCTTATTATAGGACTTATTAACTAATCTAATTAAGTTTGATTTACTTAAGGTTAGTTAATAATGAAGGAAGTGTAATTATCTACTAGTCAATTTAAGTAGATGGATTTTAAGTGAGAGCAAATTAGAAGAAATGAGATATTAACATAAGTGTTTAGTGGAATTATAATTATCGAATTATTAATGAGTTCGACTTAAAAAAGGTTGATGGCTACCTTGTTTAAAATCAATGAAGATTGTTTTAAACTAACGATCGTCCTTGGTGTGTTTAAGGAAATTATAAATTAAGTGTTCGAAAGTTGATGAGTATTATACTAATGATTTGAATAATTGAAGGATGATTCTAGGTCCTAATTCTATCGAGGGGATAAGTGGGTTGACCTATAGATTAAACAAAGAATCCTAGACAAGTGAAAATTATTCAGGAAATGAAACTGAAACCCCACATTTATCTCAACTATGTAATTCTAATGAACCAAAACAAGTGCTTGCATTATATGTTTTCTCTATGCTACCTATTTTGGGTTTTTGGGTGGTCCTAGAGTGTTGACTAGTTATAGGATGTCTACCAGAGGCTCGGAGGCTGTGAGGTGTGAGGGCATGTTGATGTTATTTGATCTCAATCTTTCTAAACCCAACCATGGTAATGTGATGGTATGCTCTATGAGATGTTTCTATTTATTGTTCGAAGCTAAGATTTATGTGTATGAGACACTTGACTTAACCATTTTTGAGTCACCGATCAATCAAACTTGGATTACTTTCCAGTCGCCATGATGGGACCGAAGTGTTGATTTATTCTTGATGTTGTCATGTTGTGACATGTTTTGACTCTACCATTTTAGAGTCTTCGATCAATATTATTATCTTTGAGATGCTTTTTTGGTTGCTTGTTGAGAACCAATGGATATTGTGATTTATGTTGAGATTCCTTACGGGTGCTTGTTGAGAACCGATGGATGTTGTGATTTATCATTGATATGGATATTGAGATTTATTTTGGAATAATATACAGTTGCTCGATGTGGACCAATGGATATTGTGATTATCATTGATACCTTCAGTTGCTAATAGAGAACTGTTGTGGTCATGATTATCAATGGATGCTTTTCAGTTGCTCATGGAGATTTGATGTTCTTATTGTGGATTATCTTTTGGTATTTTTCTAGTCACTTGTATAGGACTAAGGTGATTTTGTGATTTATGATTCCATGAGCTTAGGGTAGGTTATCTACTTGTAGTGTCGAAAAGTGGCTTGCAATGGGGGTCGAGGCCCTAAGTGGCTACTAGGGTAACTCATTGTAAGTTATTTAATAAGTGAAAACATTTACATTAAATGGGGATTAAAATGAACCTAATAAGATAATTGTATGTTCTCGCTCATGCCTCGAGTGCTAGTATAGACTAGGATGAGAGTAGAGAGAATGCTTGGTTGCGACCTTGCATTCCGTAGTATGCCTCATCAGTATGAGAGGATACTAGTGGCCGCATAGGGATCACTAGGGGGTCGGGGTCTATTGAGAGACTACCAAGGTAACTCTAGCGTGATCCATGCGATGACACTTTCCTACTTACATAGTAGGTTTCCTACATGTCTTTGTTGTGCCTCTGGGAACTAGATGTCAGTCTATCTTGGAACCTTTGAGTTAGTGTACTTTTAGGATTCCTAGAATTAAAAGACTATTTGTGTTATGTGATTAGATATCCTGTTTGAGACTTGAGACTATCTCCTCCAGTGCTATCTTTGTTGGCATTTACCTTCATTTTGTTTTTGGATCATTATGATGGATGTAACTACGAACATTTTTCTTTATATTGATGATTAGCATGTGATAGATGATGTTATCTACTTTGTAGGATCATCTTATGCTTTATTCTAGTATGTTAGATTTCTTTATGCATATGTTGTAGCATGTTTTAGGAGTGACATCCCTATTACTATAGTATCGACAATCTCTTCTGTGACTTGGAATGTTACGCGTGGAGGGGTGGCTAGGGCCCACGATGGTCTAATGATGCTATTGACGGTTGGGAGGAACCGCACACTTAGATAATTATGTGTTATGATTTATGGTTATCTTTTACGATGGATGTTTATATCTTCCATGATGTATGGAATATGGTTTCATTTACTTTATTGCACTTGCGTCATGGATTAGAATAGGATGGTGTACTTTATTTTCACATATGTATATTCTTTTATGTCTTTCATACCCTGTGACATGTACAGTGGATGATTGAGCATTCTGGAAACTAATTTACTAAGGGACATTTGGAAGAAAAGTATATTGTTTAAGAATGTTGGACCTTTCATTATTATTTCATGTGGATGTGGTATTAGATGGAATCAATATTAGTTAACTTAAATGTGATTCAACGTTAAGGGATCCTTAAGGAATGTAACCTGTTATGTATGTTTATGTATACTTTTAGTTGAATGTTGTTATTGTTTCCGCTACTATGTGTATGTTGTGAATGGTTTAACTTTTATGTTTCAAAAAAAAAATTCTACCAAACTTAGTGAAACTTTAGGTTAATTATTTTGGATCCCTTGGCGGGGCATTACACCTAGGGTAGGTTATCTATATGTAATGTCAGGAAGTGGCTTGCAATGGAGGCCTGGGCCCTAAGTGGTTCCTAGGGTAACCCATTATAAGTTATTTAATAAGTGAAAACACTACACTAAATGGGAATAGAATGAACCTAATAAGAGTCTTTGTATATTCTCGCCCATGACTTAAATGCTAGTACATACTAGGATGGGAGTAGAGAGAATGCTTGGTTGTGACCTTGTATCCGTAGTATGCCTTGTCAGTACGAGAGGATACTAGTGGCCGCATAGGGATCACTAGAGGGCCGAGGTCCTAAGAGATTGCCAGGATAACTCTAGCATGATTCGTGTGATGACACTTGTCAACTTACATAGTAGATTCCCTACGTGTCTTTGTGTACCTCTAGGTATAGATGTTGATTTATCTTGGAACCTTTGAGTTAGATTTCTTTTAGGATTTCTTGGACTTAGAGAGTACTTTTGATATTTGGATTGATATGTTGTTTGGGACTTGAGACTATCTCCTTAGTGTGGTGGGAGTGGGCCTTTTTGGGTTACCGCATGTCGGGTGGTAGTGCTTTTTACTCTTACCATTGAGATCCGTCTGTTGCTACTGCAACTGGAGTTTCCTTGTTTGCATTTTCTTTCATTCTATCTTTGTATCTTATGATGGATGGTTATATCTTTTATGATGGATGGTTTCATTTATTGTATTTACTTTGTATCATGGATCCAAGGAGGATGATGTAATTCTATTTTTATAAATGTATATTCTTTTAGCCTTTCATACCCTGTGACATGTAAGTGGATGATTGAGCATTCCAAATTTTATTTGCCAAGTGGCATTCCGAACAAATGTATATTATTTAAATGGACTTTGGACTTTTAATTATTCTTTCATGTGGACGTGGTAATTTTAGACTTAGTATTAATTAAATTTAAATGTGACTCAACGTCTTGGGATCCTTAACGGGTGTAATCTATTATGTTTGCTTTATGTTTGATGTGTATGTTATTCTTTCTTTAAAAAAAAAAGTTTTGTAGATTTAATCAAAACTTTAGGTTAATTCTTTTGGATCCCTTGGTGGGGCATTACATTTGGTATCAAAGCTCGAGTTTCTACATTGGGAGCTCTAGGTATATTGGAATGCCACTAGTTGAACAAAAATGAAACTTTAAACTGTTATATATATCTGTTTCAAACTGAAACTTGAACTAGTTGAACTGAAACAAAACTTAAAATTTTAGTTGTATATTTTCAAACTTGAACATTTAGACTTCAAAATTGAATTATACGTAAACCTAAAAATAGACAAAACTAAAAATTAAACTTGTATTGTTTTGAAAACATGTGTCTTTTATCTATGCTTTATAGTAGTATGACTTATGGTTATTATAGCATCTTGTATCTTGGATATTATTGTAGGATGGTATCTGGGATGAGATCTTCAGTTAGAGGCTATAGTCTAGGCCATGGACGAGGCAAAGACATCAGTGTACATGAATCTATCCATGAAGGTCCTCTCCAGTAAGGGAATAGGGAAGAGAATGTCAATGAACATCAGAAGGAGAACCATAGAGAGCAATAGGTTGACTCTAAGGAGGTTGACCTTAGGAAAATGATGAAAACCATCATTGATCACCTACCTTCTATTCAAAATTAG
Source organism: Cupressus sempervirens (assembly GCA_028749045.1). Classification (NCBI taxonomy): domain Eukaryota; kingdom Viridiplantae; phylum Streptophyta; class Pinopsida; order Cupressales; family Cupressaceae; genus Cupressus; species Cupressus sempervirens. Next base: position 1,655,064 of record CM053790.1, on the reverse strand, counting down.
GATGGAGGACATGAGCATAGACCTAGGTCTAGGAGCTCTTGGAGGGATCAACATAGATCGATTGTATCTAGTTAGATGAAGGACCTTCTGAGGTCCAAGATCAAACCCTTTAATGGGTTAGGTTTAGGTTATATAGCCAATCAGTGGCTTATTTCTCTTGATAGGGTATTTACTATTCAAGACTTTGACAGTAATGTCAAAGCGAGGTTTTCTATCACCAACCTAGAACTCTTTAGAGCCACTTAGTGGACTATCGAAGAGAAGAAGCTAGATGTAGACATGAACAATGTCACATGGGAGTTATTCTTGGAAAACTTCTGTGAGAGATTCCTACTAGAGGAATGGAAGCAACATAGAGCAGATGAGTTTCACAACCTGAGGTACTTCATTATGACCGTAGTAGAGTATGAGCACAAGTTCTATGAGCTCATGCTCTTTTCAGGAATTAGTGATAACCCAACACAGTTGGCACAATATTTCATCAGAGGCTTGAACAACCATCTAGTTGGGGGTGTTAAGTTATTTGAACCTATAACCCTCAAAGATGTGGTACATCGAGCCATTCTTGTAGAGCAGAGTGTCAACCAAGGACATGGGGGTTTTGTAGGAGCACCTACAACATCAGGATCCAAAGGTAATCAAGGAGCAGGTGGTAGTAGGAAACCTCCTTCTGGAGGTAATCTATAGCAAGGAGGATCTTATCCTCTAACTCAGAGTGGTGATAGTGGTTCTATCTCTAAGAACTACCACAATGTGCAACGCAATAAGCACAACCAGTATGATCAACTATCTTAGAGTGTTTAGTCCTATCCTAGTGGGGGTAGTGTTTAGCAGTCTAGTGCACCTAGGGTGCAGAGGAGTTTCGACGGAGAATGTTTCTCATGCAGACAATGCGGACACAAGTCATCCCATTGTGCTCAAGCTAAATCACAATTCTCAAGCCAGAGACCCAGATCTTTAGAACCTACGGTTGGAGACATGGGTAGATCCCAAAGAGTGTTCTCAGTGGAGGTCATATCCTCCTACAGGGGGAAAGGGTCTAATGGGACCAACATAGTGAGCTCTTTAGTTTTACCTTTCTTGTGGGCTTCCAGGAGTAAGCCTAAGTCTGGGGGGGTGGATGTAGTGCCTGCCCCTAGTTTTCATTTTTTGCTATTATTGCCAAACTCTTTTAGGCCAGTTTTATGCTTGATGATTAGTAGCATTATTTTGAGATTATCATATATTGTTTCAGATTCAGTTGATATATGATTAGATTACTTGATACTCTATATTTCATGTATGCATGATGGTTATTAAGTGATTTCAGTAATTGACGATGATCAATTAGATGGATTATCATGTGTTTTCTTATGGATACTTACCCCATACTGCATGTGTATGGTGTCTGTGTATGTTTTCTTTATGTATGGCATTTCTAATGTGGTTAAGGGAGTCATAATCACCTGCTAATCAGGATCTACACAATGCACCACTTTCTGCCATTGTCTATTTAGCTTAGAATATTGTGTTTGTACATATGTGGATTTTATGCAGGTTGCAAGTACCAGGTATCGACTTCCTTGAATTGCCAAGATGAGCGTATCCTATCACATTATCTTAATGGTAAGAGAGGGGAGATAAATTGTTAAGTCAAAATCCTAAATCTTTAAGCCATTTATCTTAGAAAATTAGGACAAGTATTTGAGTTGTTTACGTTCCAAATTCGTCAGATGACGTTAATTCGTGATTATAATCCTTTAGTTTGATCTTGTCTGTGTTTTTCTATGTTGGGTTTTCGTATTTTGTTTTGTAAGTCTTTAGTGGCTTTTCTATTAATTAAGTCAAATTTAATAATTATATTAATGATTTAATTTAAGAAAGAATTATTATGATATTTTAATATTTAATTATAATTAATTAATTGGCAAATTAATTAAATGAAAAGAATTAAATTTAAATGTAAAAGTTTCAAGATTAATTTTAGAATGTGATAATATTTATTTAATTTAATAATAATATATTTAGAGTTCATTTTAAAATAAAATGCTAAATACTATTATTTTTTAAGTTAATAAATATTTTATCAATTAAACGTTAAAAAAAAATTAAAAAGTGAAAAAGATATTAATTTATTAAAAGTTTCAAAATTGCATAATGCGTACATGAGATTAAAATTTAATAAATTAATTGAAAAGAGAAGTCAAGTGAAATTAAATAAAGTTATTTTGTAATTCAATAAATTTGCTTGGAAAAGATAAAGAAAAGATTAAGAAAAGTTAATGTAGAGTTCAAGTCTGGTGAGCAAGGAGTCCTCTCGGGTGAATGCACAATTAGTGCCTCGATTTTAGGAGAGAACTCCTTATCACCAATTGAGGGTTCATTTTCGAGGGACCACGAATTTTGGAAGAAAAAAGAATTTCAGAAGAGGGAAGGTTTGAGAGGAGAAATTTCTCTCACAATCGTTTTGGACGTAGCAATTAGCATCAAAGTCCAGGTAGATTCTTGTGATTATTCACATAGTATATTACACTTTCTCTTCTCCTATCTTCTTCATGTGTGCGAATGGTTTTCTGAATGATTCTCTATAATGAGTGTTTCAATTTGGTGAAATTCTAGTATGCATGTTAAATCTTCTATATATGGAAAGGTTAATATATCAAATAATCCTCCTTCAATAGATTTAAAAGTGGAAATTGAATAGGAAGGGTTTGTATTAAATTCAAAAATTTAAATAGATAGTTCAACCGGTCGGTCGTATTTTCTCTATCAGATTAAGGCTAAAATCTTTTATAATAAAAAAAATTATAAAAAGGAATTTGTTTTATTTAAATTTTGTATTTATAAAATTTAATAAAACAAATTAATTGAAAAACATGTTTGTTTTGAGGAAAAAAAAAAAAAAAAAAATGATTGAGGAAGGGGTGGGAAAAAACCCCATATCCCCCCCCTCTGTACACCAACAACCACTATTGTCGCAAGTACTGTGACAGTAGTACTGTTGTAGGCCTGCGTCAGTAGGTGGCTGCCCTTTTTAAAAGGGCCGACAACTGTTTAAAAACAACACCTGTTTGATTAAATCGTAGGGTTTTATTAATTTTTAAATTTTTTTTTAATAATTAATTAAATATAGTTATATATATATATATATAAATTATTAATTAATTTAACATAATATAATATAATATAATATAATATAATATAATATAATATAATATAATATAATATAATATAATATAATATATTTATTTAATAATAAAAATTAGTTGATAAGGCTGTGGACTTATTTAATTTCGACTTTAATAAAATCGCAAATTATTTTATTGAAAATCAATAAGGATTATTTTAGTAATTTTAAAATAAATACATAAATTATCCTTAGAGTATATTAGAGAAATTAACTTAATATTAATGGAGGTAATTCTATATTTTATCCAAATAAATGAATGAGTTAACTTGTAGGGTAAATTAAGAATCTTTTTACTTGAAATGTACTTTGAAATGAAAATTGAAACCTTGCCTATAACTCATCATTATGTTTTCAAAATCAAACCAAACTACGAAACCTACACTTTATTTTCTATGTGTTGTCTATGTTTTGGGTTTCGGTTGACTAGAGTGTTGACCAATCTTAGGATGTTACTAGAGGCTTGGGAGTTCTACATTTGTGACATTATGATGATTTGACTTCGATCTTTTATAGTCAACCATGGTAATGTGTTTGGTATGCTCTATGATGTGTGTTGATCTATTGATTGTTATTGCTTCCAGTGTTTTGTGTGACGCTAAGGTGAATGTATGACCTACTTGACTTACCATTTTGGAGTCTTTGATCAGTTATTTGGATTGCTTTGTAGTTGCTTTTATAGGACTAAGGTGTTGGGTATGATTTGTTATTGGTGATGTCATGTTATGACGTATTTGACTTAACCATTTTAAGTCTTCGATCAATATTTTTGCAATACTTTCTAGTTGCTCGTAGATAACTAATGTGTTATTTTGAATTATCTTTTGATGCTTTCTAGTCACTTGTTTAGGGCTGAGGTGATTTTATACGATTCTTTGATTTATACTTTTATGAGCCTAGGGTAGGTTATCTATATGTAATGTGGGAAGTAGCTTGCAATGGAGGCCGGGGCCCTAAGTGGTTCCCAGGGTAACCCATTGTAAGTTGTTTAATAAGTGAAAGCACTACACTAAATGAGAATAAAATGAACCTAATAAGAGTCTTTGTATGTTCTCACCCATGCCTCGAGTGCTAGTACATACTAGGATGGGAGTAGAGAGAATGCTTGGTTGCGACTTTGCATCTGTAGTATGCCTTGTCAATATGAGAGGATACAGTGGCCGCATAGGGATCACTAGGGGGTTGGGGTCCTAAGAGATTGCCAAGGTAACTTTAGCATGATTCATGTGATGACACTTGCCCTCTTACATAGTAGATTCCCTACGTGTCTTTGTGTGCCTCTGGGTATAGATGTGGATTTATCTTGGAACATTTGTGTTAAATTTCTTTTAGGATTTCCTAGACTTAGAGAGTGCTTTTGATATTTGGATTGATATCCTATTTGGGACTTGAGACTATCTCCTTAGCATGGTGGAGTGGGCCTTTTTGGGTTACCACGCGGTCGGGTGGTAGTGCTTTTTACTCTTACTATTGAGATCTATCCGTTGCTACTGCAACTAGAGTTTCCTTGTCTGCATTTCCTTTTATTCTATCTTTGTATCTTATGATGGATGGTTTCATTTATTGTATTTACTTTGTATCATGGATATGAGGAGGAGGATGTAATTCTATTATTATAAATGTATATTCTTTTAGCCTTTCATACCTTGTGACATGTACAGTGGATGATTGAGCATTCTAAATTTTATTTTCCAAGTGGCATTCAGAACAAATGTATATTATTTAAATGGACTTTGGACTTTTAATTATTCTTTCATGTGGATGTGGTAATTGTAGACTTAGTATTAATTAAATTTAAATGTGACTCAATGTCTTGGGATCCTTAAGGGGTGCAATCTATTATGTTTATTTTATGTTCGATGTATATTTTATTTTTTCTTTTAAAAAAAATGTTTGGCAAACTTAATCAAAACTTTAGGTTAATTCTTTTGGATCCCTTGGTGGGGCGTTACATCTCCATTCTTGGGTTCATTTGAGAGCCACAATTACATCATTTGGTTTCTTGCACGTCATGGATAGAGAGATATAAGCCACCTCTCAATTTTCCTAATCCATGGGATTCTTTGAGAATAATGTTTTATAGAAGTGTGCTCACTTTTAGCATATATAAAGAGGTTCTAAAATGTTGTGAAATAAGTCTAAATGATGATAAAGTTGCCCAAAACATTGAATTCATTAAAATGCAATAATAGGAGAGTTAGTGCACATTAGTAATGAAAGATTAAGAGTGAGTCATTTTTGAGCATCTACATTTTTCCCATCTTTGATACAATGCGACTATGAGTATTGTGTCAAAGAATAGTAATAAAAAAGACACAAAAACATGCCCCAATAAGAGTAGGATATATGGTTTTCCCTTCAATAAATTGACCAAAATATATAAATGATAGGTTAATTTATCGCCAATGAAGAGACAAAACCATAGCAATTGACGGATCGAAAATTAGAGTTCAAATGCAAAAGTTATGGGGCAGTGCAAAAAGCATAACAACCAACACAAAAAATCCCTCTTGCACATTCTTCTAGGAATAAAATAGGCTATAAAAGGGCTTGGTGATGAGTTTAGAGGTTATTTTCACTCTCTCATTTGGAAGAAAATGAGCTCTGGAACAAGAGAGATGGACAAACTACCAATGTAGAAGCATAGCGGGGAACTAGTGTACAACTACGTATGGTAGGTGAGTGTAGGCCCATGAGTGACTAGTTTGAGGCCTCTTAGTGTATTTCATGTTTGTCACACATTTCTAGGTGTCTAGCAGGGCAAAAAGGGTCAAATAAAGTCTAGGGAGTTGTTTGGGGTGGTCAAAACACCCCAACTATGTAGCTCGTGTGCCCAACTACATAGGGTGAATAATTTCTTTGGTATTTTCTTGCCAAAAATATCAGGAGATGCAAGTCCCTGTTTTGGTATTCGTGAAGAATCACCAATCAATGGTTTGGATGCTGGAGGATCCAAATTGCCAAAACTATGCACATTGGTATAAGCTTTGATATCTATAACACAAACCTATTGTGATCCTTAACAAAATATTAGTTTATTTCTTTTTGATTTGTTGATTTGAGAAGAATCATCTTGTCTCACAATACTTGGGAATCATTGATCATGCCAAGAGCTATAAGCAGATGTTCCACACCTCTTTAATACTACTCTGGGGAAAACCATCCTTTCATGTAATGGACTCTGTGTACCTCTAAATCCTATTGCATTTCCTAATGCTTCTTTTGTTATGTCAGCTAGAATAACTCTTGCACTGGCATCTAACTCTCACATGTGTGCCAAAGCCTATTGCAAACATTCTCGAGCATAAACCATCTCCAAAATTGGTCTTGGGTAGTTTGATCCTAACTCAAGCCCAATAGCCTTAAGAATGTATGTGGGATCATTCTAGGGATGATGAATGCACTCTCTCATCATTGTTGCCAATTTAGGCAACAATTGATATGTATAAATTCTATCAAGATCGAACATGTAACCCTGTACTTTAGGGTGATTTCATTCATGACTATCGGGTAAGCTACCAGAGATATACTACCATCCAAGAACATCAAATCTATATCTGCATCCAATAATGTATCCCAAAAACATTTCATCCTCCATGTCCATGTAAGTCAAATAAATTTCACACGAAAACTAGAAATAACCACCCTAATTCAATTATATATATATATATATATATATATATATATATATATATATATATCCATTTGGTAGTCGAAATTTCACACACACCTGCATCTACTTGTCTTCAAGTTTTAGAATAACCTTCATCTTGTCTCCAAAGAAAAATTCTCAAATTATGGAGCAATGACCTTTCATTTGTAAATGGAAATTTGGAACATATATATTGTGAATACTGTCTCAAACCAATTGCATAAAGGAAATAGTCCACACTCTCTCATCCATTTCATTTTCCATCTTTTTCCCAAAGGAATTGTTTTCTCCACGTACAATCGAACACCTTCCTTATGTATATGCCACTTTAGTATGTTAGAAACACTAAATTAAAACAATAAAAAAGCATTTGCATACTAATTTAACATAACTTCATGAGAGACAAAGTGAAGTCCTCAAATGAGAATATGAGCCATGGATAGGCTCTCTCAATGAGGATGATCACTTGATGTAGAGGTGTGTCTAATAGCTAAGATGGCTTGATTATGTATGTATGCTCAAATGCTCAAATGGGCTTCAATGGAGGATTTTTGATAGATTTTGGTGAATGGATTTGATGTAAAAAATGGCTTCTCAAAATGGCATTATGGCTTTACTTTCTAGATTAAAATGGCATTACTTTGTTACTATGGGTGATTGTGATATTTTTGCAAAGGGGAAGGATCCAATTTATAGGCAAGAGGCTTGAGGGATGGAGGGCTAAGATGGAAGGAAAGGAGAAAGCTTACGGAGGGCTCATATTCAATGAGAGGAGAGCACATGGATTGTGCTTCTTTACAGCCAATCAGGGAGTGACACATGTCACAAGGTCATTGGTTAGAGAAAGAGGGGTTGAGGGGTCAACAAAAGAGGCTCAAAGCTCATAAAGACCCTCATAATGGCTTGTAAGAGCAATGAATGGGCTTGTAAAAGTTATTTATGGCTTTGTGGGCTTCATAAAGTTTTATGGTTAGAATATTTGTGAGAGAGCTAAGATATTTTGACTTGGGTTGGATTAAGAAAGTCTTAAGCTTGACTTAGGAATGTGCAAATGATTAAGGCTTGGATTAGGCTTGGGTTAAGATTAGATTAGGCTTGTTAGAGATGGGCAAGTGGATGACATTTAATGAGGGTGGGTGAAGGAGGAGATATTTGTTGGCTTTGGCTTGGGTTAGCAAGTCTTAACCCATGTTTAGGGAATGTGACAAGGTTGGGGGGGGGATTAGGATTAGGGTCAAAGATAAGGATTGACATCTTCTAGAAGAGTCTAGGCTTTGGATGAGGATGAAGACTTTTTAGAAGAGTCTAGAACTTTCTAGGATGAGGATAAATAAAGTTTTTACGAAATAAATAAAGTTTTATTTATTTCAAGGGTTTGGGTTGAGGAGATACTTATTAAAATATTTTTAATAAACATGAGGATTAATATTTAATCTTAATTAAATATTTTAAGTTGAGATTAGGGGTAGAAAATGATGGGATTAGCCTTTAATCGAAATTAAAGAAGGATTAGAAGATTTTGGAAGAGGTTAGTGGTCTTAAGGAAATTGGCCAAGTTTTGGGCAAAAAATAAATAAATAATTTATTTTGATATTTTAGGTCAATTTATTAATTAAATAATTAATAAATAGGAAAATAATGTTTAAATAAGATTTAAACATTTTTGGGAGGGATTCCTTAATTAAATATTTTTAATTAAGATAAAGAGATTTAATGGCATAAAAATAAATAAATAAACAAAATAAATAATTAATAAATAAATGATGATGTCATCAGGGAATGTTTCAGAAAATAAAAATACTTTATTTTCTAAAGGATTTAGGTGTCTACATTTTGCCCCTCTTTGACATAGTGTTGAGATAACACTATTTCAAAAAAGTTCCAATATAAACGACATGAGGAAGATTTTTTAGCAACAAAGTTGCCCCAGTCTTGGATAAGAAGGAGAGACTAGACTATAAGATGCCCCCTCAAGAAGGCGGTGGGGAGAGAAAATGAGGCTCGACGGCTTCTTGAAAAATACAAGAATCCGGGATAAGCAAGGAGACTCAAATTGGCAAAGAGAAGGGGTTGAATTAGTTCAAACTCTCACTATGGGAGAATGATAAAGGAGAATCAAATGCACAAGAGGAAGCAAGCTTAAGACTTTAGGGAAGGTGGAGGATGAAGGAGCAGAGCGCTATAAAAAGGAATCCAGGATAGGGAGAAGGATGAAGGGATTATAAAGCTGATGCAACAGGATTTCAAAGAGTCAGATTGGCAGAAGATGAGTTTCAGAGATCCCTAGGACTAGGATTGTGGATCTCAAAAGATGAGGCTTGGTGGATTGATTGGATTGGTGGATCCCTAAGACTATGATTATGGATTCCTAAAGCTAAAATTGAAGATTGATTCAAAGAGATATTGATGCATAAGCTGGGGTAGGAGAGACAGATGCTGGATATGGATGGGGGATAATGGAGATGAAGGGAATCCATTGAAGCTTTTTAAGCAGGGGGATACTTCAAAGAGAAGTACCACCATGTAGTTGATCACTAGATTTTCTATAGGACTGTTGGTTAATTGCCAAGGTTACCAAGAACATCAAGGCCATGTCACCAACCGTCCAGAGAACTGATAGACTAACTCGAATCAAACAGACAAGGATTTCCCTAGCATCACACATGAAACTCGGAGGAAACAACATGGAACCGACACTGGGTAACCCACAAGCAAAAAAGAAACAAATGAAAGACTTGATCAAAATTGTACGCTCAAAGTGCCCCATTCGTAGTAGACCATGATATGGAAGATCGTGGCAACCTTGAGGAGGAACAAAAAGATTGCTTGGAAAAGATACTTCAAGACCCAAAAGGGAAGATTCCAAATCAAAAGAAAGTAAAAATCCAAAAGAGAACTGTTTGCCAATGAGATGGGTAGGACGAGGTAATAACAGACCAAGATCAGACATGAGGAAAGTTATATCCTGCAAGGATCTATCGGAGAGCACCTAAGCTGGAGGATTTGGATGAGTGATGCACTTGGCAAGCTAAACTGAGAAGGATAACACTTTGATGACAAGAGATCTAGCTAAAGGATGCATTGGAATAGCTAACCAAGATTTGTGCGATGTGTGCAAGATGTTGATCAAGGATGAACTGACATGAACGCTGGATAGATACAATGGTACTAAGCTAAAGAGGATGTACAAGCTGATGGACCAAGATATGGTACAAATGTACAAGTTGTTTTGGACAAGATTGGATATAAAAGCTATGATACAAGGTATGAAACAAGCGTTGGATACACGATTATTTACAAGCTGTACAGGAGCTCTGGATGATAAGATAGCGGGATGGCTCTAGTTGGTGCAAGATGCAGAAGCTAAGGATGAGGTGATAGCGAAAGATATGGATTTGGTAGGATGCATCCAATGATGATGATAGATGTGCAACCAAGGATGGGGACAATGCTAAGGTTGGTGGTAGCTGAGCTGATAGATGGTGCTAGAGTGAATGGCTAATGAGAGGATGACATTGGATTTGCATGAGGATAGCCTAGAGTGAGATACCAATGACAAGGGAGGATGGACAAGACAAGATCTCCAAGGAATACAATGCCCCCAGTTAGAAGATGACATGCAGAAGGAGCTCTTACGATGGATGTGATAGGATTGAAGCTAGGATGGAAAAGCTGAAGGTGCTAGGGAGATGGATGATAGCTGGGATGATGGGGTGAGGTTGCAGAAGATAAGTGGATAGTGATAGATAAAAGCTAGAGGATGAAAGATAGGTGGATAAATTGGAAGATGGAGCTGGATGGAAAGATGTGACCAAAAGCATGAGGATGATAGGCTAAGCTGGGGATGGCTAGATTACACATGACACTTGTTTGCCAAGTTTTCATCATGGTACTTGTCCAAGGTGCTTGAATTGCCAAGTTTTCACTAGTGGACACTTTATTTATTTATTTATTTTTTGACTTTTTGACTTTGGACTTAACTGGAATGATTTTGGCTTTCTTCAACTATTTTTGGCTTTTTTGGAATTTTTCACTGGCTGTTGGAATGTTCAATTTTGTTGCTAGCTATTGGTACACTGGATGTGTGATTTATGCAATAGATCGGATTAGATGGGATTGATGGTAGGAGATGGAGGGATGAAAAGGCTGGAAAGGAGCATGAGATGGGGATGCTTGCAGGATCAACATTGGCACACATTGGGATGGGTGTGAAAAGAGCATATGGGGGATAGATGGTAGATGCGGGCTTGATGGAGGATTTGTGGAAGCGCGCTTGGCGATATAGGCACCCAAGATGGAGTTAGGAGATGGGGGACACAAATCACTGGATGGGGAATTAGCAATGGTGGATGCCATTATGCATTGGGTTTCAACTTTTTTCTTTGGGATCCACATGGTTTTGGATTTTCTTTTCATAGGCTTTTGCATTGTTTTGTATTATTTGATTGGATTTTTCCTTTTTGGAGTATGTCTTTTATAATAGACATATGATTGCCTAGGATGTGGATTTTTAGCTTTATGCATTTTGAATTTGGCATTCACATTGCTGTGGTAAGCTTTGGGAAGATGGTTAGGAGAAGCTTTGTGAGATGGAGAGGATATGGAAGAGCGTGTAGGGGGATGATGATGGATGATGTGCCCTGATATGTGCCTTTGTTGATCTCGCGTAGGAATGGATGGAATAGGATTTTTATGATGGCTGATAGGAGGATGGAGGATGGTAGATTTTGGGACATAGGGACCTAAAATGGATTTAGCGGATGAAGGGGGGATATGGTAGGTTAAGAATGTATACGAGGATTAGTAATGCAAAGAACACTAAATATCAAATCAAAAGTATTCACAAAACTAAATAAACATAACTTCAAGATAGACTAAGATAAGCTCTCAATTGAGAATATGAGCCATTAATGGGCTCTCTCAATGAGAAGCTCTCTTGTTGAGTAGCTTTGTCTAATTAGATAGGATGTATGCTCGATTCTCCAAAGGCTTCAATGGTGTTCTTGATGGATTTTGGCTTGGGTGAATGTCTTTTAGAATAGACATATGATGCCTAGGATGTGGATTTTTAGCTTTATGCATTTTGAAGTTGGCATTTACATTGTTGTGGTAAGCTTTGGGAAGATGGTTAGGATAAGCTTTGTGAGATGGAGAGGATATGGAAGAGCATGTAGGGGGATGATGATGGATGATGTGCCCTGATATGTGCCTTTGTTGATCTTGCATAGGAATGGATGGAATAGGATTTTTATGATGGCTAATAGGAGGATGGAGGATGGTAGATTTTGTGACATAGGGACCCAAAATGGATTTACAGATGAAGGGGGGATATGGTAGGTTGTTTTGGGTTGCAAAGATGGTGGAGGGGGGATGACATAAGATTTCTTGAAGGAGTGATGGGAGGCTGGCATGGTGGGACTGGAGATAGGCTTGGTTTGGGGATGGCGTGTACCAATACTTTTAGATGGTGAGCCTTTGGATACATATCCAAGACCATGAAATCCTAGATTCTTTTGTGCAATAATAGGCTTTCTGATTCCTTGCTCTTGTGGTCCTAAACCTTGACCTTGATAATGCCATCGATTGAGCATTTGAATGAGCTGAGGAAACTTTTTGCTTGTAGAAAATGGTAGAAGTGCTTTATTAGATGTACTGCAACGGGGAGATACCATTCTTAATTCTTCTACTGAGAGGGGGCCACCATGGATGAATGTAAGTGAACCAAGAGGGTAGATTATATATGGTGGAATATCTTGGATAGGTGGTAAGATGGAAGCATGGAACAGAGGAGATGGTAGGCTAGGATCTTGATTTAGCTAATGGGATGAAAAGATATCCTGCAGTAGAGGAGGTATGGCTTGAGGTTTTGGAGATGGAGGGGATGGTGACTGCACTATGGATGGAAGACATGGTACGATGATATCTTTTTTTATGCTTTGGGGGATGTCAACATGCTTTTGGGTAGGATCTTGATAGGATTGGATTGGAGTGGATGGTGTGGTAGGTGGTGAAGGGATGGATTCTTCAAAGGTAGCAAATGGATAGATGGGAGATTCGGTAGTGGAGATGGGTGAGTAGAAGATGGATGCATAAGGGTCATTATGGGAGATTTGGGAAATGCTTGGAGGTGATGTGGATAGGATTTGGAGGGATTTTACTGGTGGTGGGATTTTGATGCTTGTAGGAAGTGGAAGGATTTTAAGAAATTTGATGAAGGGTATGTGGATGATAGCTATGGGAGATGGAGGTGATATTATAGATGGGGAAGCTTCAACACTGACTGCTTCACATGGTTGGATTAGATGACATGGCTTATTGACTCTTGGAGGCGACTTTTCTTGTATTTCCTCTAGGAGATTCCTGGGAGACTCATGTGTCGGAGGTGGAGGTGGTGGATTGACAGGAATAGCTGGTGTGATGGGGGTGGAAGATTGGAAGCTTGGTTGACTGGGTGATGGAGGAGAAGTTGGGATATGAGATGGCATTACTAGATAGTTTGGAGGAATGCTTGGATTTTGGGGGATGGTTGGCGGAAGGCATCTAAGGCTCTCAAGATATCCGTCATAGTCAACAAGATTTTCATCATCATTGGAATAGGATGTAGTGGGAGAAAGGATAATGCGACCAAAATCATCATGATAGGGTTGGGATTTCATGTTTTGATGATGAGTTGGATGGGGATGGGGTCTTGCATATGGATGAACACGAAAGCTCATGGTTGGATTTGGATTAAGCACAGATTTTGGATTGGCTGATGAAAGATTTCCTAGGGAGAGTCAAAGCTGCATGACAGACCTAAGGAGGATTGGCTAGAGATTTTTAGCTTTCCTGTGGATGGAAGACTTCAAGGGTATGTTGTCAAAAAGTGAGAGTTTTGCTTTCCTATATGCAAGATTGGTGGCTTTTGGTGTCAACTTGAGGATAGACAAATGATCCTATGGGCATGACACGAGATTGACCACTTGTGGATCCCAACCTTTAGCTTAAGGTGATGAGGGATGACAAGTGACAAGGCTAGATTACCCTAGACAAAGCTCTGTCAAAGGGATTACCTTGGGGAGATTGAGGGATTTGGATAGATTGGTTGGATAGCAAACTCTGGCAGAGTAACAAAAATTCCTTAAAGGCTTGGGTGATTTTGGATTGGGTTGCTAGCTGGCTGGGGGGATGATTTGTATGGACTTTGGATTTGGGATTGTTCTAAAGCAAAGAACTATATAGATTCGGTTGCGGCGGGGGAGCTTAGATGATTTTCTGATGAGGCAGTGACTACGCTAAGTATGCCTTGAGCTGGGAGATTTTTGCTTTTTTGGGATTTTGACCAAAGTTGGCAAACATTCATTCAAAAGCTATGAACAAACAAGCAGACAAAAGTTTGGAGCAAGCACGTCAAACACACCAACATCCTAGGAAGCTTTCTACAAGGATGAAATTTCGTTTAGCTAGGGAGTCCTTGATATACGCAAGGTACATGAGGCCTAAATCCGTAGATGAAACCAAAAAGATGTCACACAGCCGAGAGGAGCAGTAACCCACTTCTCCTCTTTCACTTCTTAAGGGTATAAAGTTCCTTGAGGCTTAGCCCAAGTGACAAAATTTTGATCCCAAGAGAGGTGTCTTTGGATTCACCTCCCGATCTTTATACTCTGTCGGAATGCTGGAGTTGAGGTTGTCCCAAGGGGTGATGGAATCTCCAAGCAGGCCTCCTAAAAGCTAAGACAAGATTTCTGATCCTAATCTTATGCACCCAAGATGGCCTCGAAAGACGACAAGGGGAGAGAAGACTTGGATGATCTTGGGCTAAAAGATAGAGTTCTTTTCCAACTGACGCTTTAAGTTTTTTGATCTAGACTTTTTGAAAACACACGTGATTTAAGATGCAAAGGTTCAATTCCAATTTGAAATGCGCCAACAAAAGAGAAGTGATCGAAGAATGAATACACCAAGAAGATTTAGGGTCAACAAAAAGTAAAATCGCGCGCCCGAAGGCCCTCCACGTCAAGTATCGATTAATTTCCTTGAAGGCATTCAAGAGTTGGTGTTTGTTCATTTTAAGGCCAAAACAAAGATGTGTGTAAAGCTCAATTTCAAGTGCATGCTCGGAGGCCCTCCACATCAAAATTTGTTCAATTTTTATGCTCAAATGAAGTGTTAGTGAGACTAATGTGCATTCAAGAAATTTTCTATTTTAGAAAAATCAATAAAAACTCAAGTGAGTGGAGTTTGATTTTTGTGGATCATTTAACACCTTCTTAGGTAGACCCATCCCCATATATGGCATTGATATTGCAACCAATAATTAGAATGATGGGTGATTAAAGAGGGTGAGTCCAACAAAAAACTCACTCAAAGTGTCTTTATTTGTTTTTATAACTTAGAAAGTTTCTAAAATGTGGATTCTTTTTATGCCCCAAAAGATGAAGCGTGATGTATGATAATGATTATTTGATCTGTAGCATTCAAGATTGGATTTTTTATGCATTCCAATGAAAAAAAAAACTTAATTTTAATCCATGGCACTCAAGAGTGATTTTAGCAACATGCATTCAAAGACGAGTGTTTAAACATTCAAGTACTTTCCTTCGAGCATTCAAGATTGAGATTTTGCGTGTTGTTTTAATAACTTTGAAGTGCTTTGTTTTAACCTTAGATCATTCAAGATTGAGTTTGTTTGAATTGAAATTCAAAGAGGAAGGAATATGGATGCTTTTCTTTCCAATTTAGATCATTCAAGATTGTTTTTTACTCAAAAAAAAAGACTCTTTGGATGTTGGTTTTCATTCAAGATTTTGTGTTCTAGTTTGCATGTTTTAAGCCCAAAAATGATATTCCTAGATTGTTTTGAGGCACGAAAAACCTAGGAAACATTCAAGATTTTGCAACAAGACATTTGTTTGAAACAAATAATAAAGCTTTTAGGACAATTTTGGCAACCATTTAGGACTCTTAATTTTCATGAGATTTTAAAAGAACTTTAAAATATTTGCAAATGAAGTTCATTTTATCCCGGATTGATGTTTTGAGTTTGATTTAGAATTTTGTGTGCACTTAGTGTTGATTTTGAACCTTTTGAAATGGAAACTTGAAGTTCTTTTTAAGTTTCCAAAAATGAAGGGTTCCTAACTTTGCATGAATGCATATAAAACCTTGATATTGCAAGGATGCAAATGATTGGATTGATTTAGTTTCGTTTATTAAAAGATTTTTTTTGCAAATTTTTAGTTTTTTTAATGGATTTAAGTATGATTTGGTGGTTCATTTTAAGCACTAAAACAAGGTGTGTATGATTTAGCTCCCTTAAAAAAAAAATTGGCCAAGATCCCACAAGAAGAAGAAGAAGAAGAAGTAGACGGAATAGAAGAAGAATATAGACAAGAAGAGGAAGAAGAATTCCAAGTGCTCCATCCACCTATAAGCTTGAAAAATCTTAAGACACTCTAAGTCCCATCAGAATGTTTGCAAAGAACTCTTGCTTCATCTTCTTCTTGCTTCCTTGGACCTGCAAAACTTGATTAAATGCCCCTACCAATCACCAAAACATGAAAATTAGCCAAAGTTAGTACAAAATATGCAATTTTGACTACAAATGATAACAAGCATGATCCCATGCGGGGTCCCACCGGGCATGCCAGAATGTATATGCTACTTTAGTATGCTAGAAACACTAAATTAAAACAATCAAAAAACATTTGCATACTAATTTAACATAACTTCATGAGATACAAAGTGAAGTCCTCAAATGAGAATATGAACCATGGATAGGCTCTCTCAATGAGGATGATCACTTGATGTAGAGGTGTGTCTAATAGCTAAGATGGCTTGATTATGTATGTATGCTCAAATTCTCAAATGGCCTTCAATGGAGGATTTTTGATAGATTTTGGTGAATGGATTTGATGTAAAAAATGGCTTCTCAAAATGGCACTATGGCTTTACTTTCTAGATTAAAATGGCATTACTTTGTTACTATGGGTGATTGTGTTGTTTTTGCAAAGGGGAAGGATCCAATTTATAGGCAAGAGGCTTGAGGGATGGAGGGCTAAGATAGAAGGAAAGGAGAATTCTTATGGAGGGCTCAGATTGAATGAGAGGAGAGCACATGGATTGTGCTTCTTTACAGCCAATCAGGGAGTGACACATATCACAGAGTCATTGTTTAGAGCAAGAGAGGTTGAGGGGTCAAAAAAAGATACTCAAAGCTCATAAAGACCCTCATAATGGCTTGTAAGAGCAATGAATGGGCTTGTAAGAGTCATTTATGGCTTTGTGGGCTTCATAAAGTTTTATGGTTGGAATATTTGTGAGAGAGCTGAGATATTTTGACTTGGGTTGGATTAATAAAGTCTTAAGCTTGACTTAGGAATGTGCAAATGATTAAGGCTTGGATTAGGCTTGGGTTAAGATTAGATTAGGCTTGTTAGAGATGGGCAAGTGGATGACATTTAATGAGGGTGGGTGAAGGAGGAGATATTTGTTAACTTTGGCTTGGGTTAGCAAGTTTTAACCCATGTTTAGGGAATGTGACAAGGTTAGGGGGGGATTAGGATTAGGGTCAAAGATAAGGATTGACATCTTCTAGAAGAGTCTAGGCTTTGGATGAGGATGAAAATTTTCTAAAAGAGTCTAGAACTTTCTAAGATGAGGATAAATAAGGTTTTTAGGAAATAAATAAAGTTTCATTTATTTCAAGGGTTTGGGTTGAGGAGATATTTATTAAAATATTTTTAATAAACATGAGGATTAATATTTAATCTTAATTAAATATTTTGAGTTGGGATTAGGGGTAGAAAATGATGGGATTAGCCTTTAATCGAAATTAAAGAAGGATTAGAAGATTTTGGAAGAGGTTAGTGGTCTTAAGAAAATTGGCCAAGTTTTGGGCAAAAAATAAATAAATAATTTATTTTGAGATTTTTGTTCAATTTATTAATTAAATAATTAATAAATAAGAAAATAATGTTTAAATAAGATTTAAACATTTTTGGGATGGATTCCTTAATTAAATATTTTTAATTAAGATAAAGGGATTTAATGGCATAAAAATAAATAAATAAAATAAATAAATAATTAATTAATAAATAAATGATGATGTCATCAGGGACTTTTTCAAAAAATAAAAATACTTTATTTTCTAAAGGATTTAGGTGTCTACACCTTACACTTAATTCTCCAATTGCATGTGCGGGTATATATCAATTTCCAAACATTTCTTGTGCATGTAGAGATTAACAAATTTGGTGGTAATTTATAGTACTACTCACAAAAATCCCCCTTTGTACCTTTTTAAATTTCCATACACCATTTGAAAGCTTCTATTTGGTATGGGTAGAGTGAATGTAGACTAAGGTTGTGGAATTTGGTTTTCTACCTGTCAATGTTTTTCATGCATATTTCTGATCCAAAGTTTGTCGCGACAAAGAAGAGGGTCTTTCTAATTATTGTTTTGTTCCTCAATACTGTTAAATGGTCACTATGCATGCATTTATAAGTTGCCTTTATTTATGGTTTGAGAATAGTGCCTCTCAAATACTTGTATTATTGCCCTTGCAGGGAGGATGCTTGGAAAATTTTGTGGGATATTTCATGGACAATGACCAGTCACTTTATTTTATCATATTGAGACAACATCCTCTCACCACTTTCTTCCAAATAGTTGGTGGCCCTGTCTATGATCTTAATCACTGGATTGAATTGGGGGGACAAATGATTCTATGGAATTTGGTCAAATAGTTCACAAAACTCCATAATGCCTATGTCTCTATTGAGGGCTATAGAAGGAGGTGAGGCTGGCCAAAACATTAAATTTTCTATTGAGGGCCATAGAAGAAGATCTGATATATCAAAAAGGATTTAGAAATTTCATAAGGCTTTATGATGACCCTTGCATCTTATTGTTGTGTTTATAAGGTACACTTTTGCTGTAGATCTTGGTCCCCATAGATTTGGTCTTATAGATATTTATTAAAAATATATTATTTCATTTAATAACAACAATATTTTTGAGGATAAATATCACCCATCTTGGATATTTGACAGAAATTGATGTCAACAGTTGTTTATCCTAATGAAACATGGGTCAGTGAATTGACTCAAAAGCTACATAGGGACTTGTTGAATTATCTAAAGCATCTAGAAAATTAGATAATATGGCAGAGGCTTGTGAATCAATTATTGAAATAGCCAAGACAATAAATGATAAAGCACAACTGACATACTATTTATGCAAGCATTGAAGAGCATATGCCAAGTCAAACGATTATGTAAAAGAACCTCAGACATGGAAGACTCTCTTGGGCATTGTGTTAGTGTTAGAAGCTCATAGATTTGAAGCACTTTTTGGTCTTGCAGATGCTCAGGCTGTAAAAATGGGAAAACTGAGCCCAGAGCCTAACATACATCTCTCACAAAAGGAGCATCCTTCTTGTTCATTAGCTAAAATAGATGTAAGTAGGCATGTTGCTTTGCTACATTCTATTTCTTGAGAAGATATTTGATTGTCTGTGAAAGATAAACATAGTCTACATGATAAAGCTGTGGATGCATTATTAAAGGAAATCATTAACAAATCTCCTGAGTCACATAGATATCAAGATATGTCCCTTAGAAGAGAAGCACTTGGTGCAAAAATACATAGCGACTAAAGGATTTAAACAACCTTAAACCCCCCAAACTCAGAAACCCTAAACATCATATTTGAAATGATGACAAACATCTTTTTTTGAAACAATGGCAACACCCATGGCATGATTCGAACACATCCTAAAAATGGATTGATCTTATTAAAAGTATGATATTGGTTTGTTATTAATGAATATATCAATGCCAAACATTATTAGTGAAAGGGTAGTGGTGCAGAGGCACCTAAATTTCAAAAGAAAAAAGAGTTTTAGAGGCATTAAGTCATATGTTGAATTAATGTGATCCATTTATTATATATTTGAGTCTTTTGAGTCAAGATATAAAGGCTAGAGAAACCATTTGTAATAAGTTGTCAAAATTGTAAGAGGAGGTCTTAATATGATAAATAATGTCAAAATGTTTATTCCATAGGTGAATGGATCTATTGGTATCCATATAAAATCATTGGAGTCATAATTTTGGTCTAGGTTGGGCTTGTATGAAAGTTGTAATGCAAAAATGCATAAGTGCATAACATGTTGTCATAGTTGCATAATTATTAAAAGACTGTAAGGAGATGGTTTAAAGGGTGTTTTGGAAGTTATAACCAACCAAAAAATTTATAAAAATTGATGCATGGTCAAATCAAAGCATTAATGAAAGGAAGAAATACATTTTGAAAGAAATTTGGTAATATTTTGAGTTGTTATTTTGATTGGGTTTTCAATTTTAGTGTTGGTTCTAGGTCTTTTACGTCCATGTATAGCCTAGAAACCATGTAAATTTTGTCTATTTAGATAGAGTAGTGAATAACCTTTCTTTTGGCTTTGGTTTGGATTTATTTTATGTAGAAATGAAGAAGTTATGCAAGTTTTGGAAAAGCTTGTAAATTGCAGATTTGAGGATGCCCAACTACAGTCAGATTGAAATGTTTGGAACGGTCATTTTTGAATGAACCAGGAACTCTATTTATATTAATTTCAAAGATATGTGAATCAGGGTTTGTTTAAAATTGGTTTGAGTTATTTTCATTCATATTTGTGTAAGTTATGTTCATTTTAATGAAGACTAGTTTTATGGATCTCCTTTGAAGTTACAGGACACAATTGGTCCTTGTAGAATGATTTCTGCATTGTAATAATTAATGGATTATAGATTCTAAAACAAGAATCATATAAGGTTGAGTGGAAATTGGTTTGATGTTACTTGGAATCATTTTTGGGAAGTTTTTAGATGCCCTAGGCAGGGCTAATGCTTTTGCTTCTAATTGATGACACAGAAAATGGGTCTAAGTACAAAGACTATTACATGCAATGGATTTATTTTTTTTGGCTCAACTTTGGATATTTTTTAGAATTAATAATTTGGAATGATATCTCAAAAGGGTTTGGAAATAAACATTAAGGATTAAAATTTATGAGTAATGGAATCAAATATAGAAATCAGGATATCTAAATGGAGAAAGGTTAATGTTTTAGTGTTGAAAAATGCTTTGTTTTGCCTCATGAGATGCCTATAATAATGAAATTAAATGAATTTTGAAGGGATCAACATGGATCCCATGATTGGTTGATTTTTAAGATGCTCTATATCAGGTAGAGAACGGATAGAAAAGAGAGTTACAACAATTCAAATCAAAGGAGTAAAATGACCATATATGGACTTGAAACCCTTGATACCTTTAAGACAAAATTTCACAATGGAAATATAGTGATACAAAATGACAAAGAAATGATGATTTACTTGATCACTACATGGAGAAGAGAGCCTAATGATGTCTCTTGTATAGAACAACACTGGATAAAATGAGTTTTTATGGTACCTTTGGGAACAACAATTATGCAGAAGAATGGAAAATCAACACAAACGACCAAAATCCAAAACTCTAGGATGAGAAATGAAGGCCCAAAAAAAGGGATGATATCATACTTGGGACAAGAATGAAGAGAAAAAACCCAAAAATGGAGTTCGTGTGGATGAGAAGAATTTTTTTGTTCAGCACAAAGTCTTGAGCAGGGTTCTATTTCATGGACCCGAGAAATTATGTTTTTATGAAAAAGTAAACTTAGGAATAGGAATTCCACCTATTTAGGTGTAATAACAAATGACAAATTTTGGGGTGAAATTGGCAATACATATTCCTATTTATAATTCCCATTTGACGCACCCAAACTAAGAATTGAAATTTTTGGAATTAATGCCTATTCCTGTTGCCAAACGAGTTAGTGTATTTCATGCGTCACACATTTCTAGGTGTCTAATGGGGCAAAAAATGGTCAAATAAGATCTCGAGAGTTGTTTGGGTGGTCAAAACAACCCAACTGTGTAGCTCACATGCCCAAATACACAGGGTAAATAATTTCTTTGGTATTTTTCTTGCAAAAAAATCAGGAGATGCAAGTCCCTATTCCGATATTTGCAAAGAATCACTAGTCAATGGTCTGGATGATGGAGGATCCAAACTACCACAACTATGCACACTGGTATAAGCTTTGATAGCTGTAGCACAAACCTATGGTGATCTAGCTTAACAAGATATTAGTTTATTTCTTTTTGATTTGTTGATTAGAGAAGAATCATCTTGTCTCACAATACTTGGGACTTGCCAAGAGTTACAGGAAGATGTTCCATGCCTCTTTACAAGTACTTTGGAGACAACCATCCTTTCATGTAATAAACTTTCTATACCTCTAAATCCTATTGCATCTCCTAATCCTTCTTTTGTTATGTCAGCTAACACAACCCTTGCACTGGCATCTCACTCTCACATGTGTGTTGAAGCCTACTACAAATGTTCTTGACCATAAGCTATCTCCAAAATTGGTCTTGGCTAGTTTGATCATAACTCAAGCCCAATAGCCTTACAAATGTAGGTGGGATAATTCTAGGGATGAGGAATCTACTCTCTCATCATTCCTGCCAGTTCAGGCAACCATTGATATGTATTAATTCTATCAAGATCAAATATCTAACACTGTACTTGAGGGCGATCCCATTCATGACTATTTAGGTAAGCTACTAGAGATATATTGCCAGCCAAGAACATCAAATCTATATCTACATCTAATAATACATCCCAAAAACATTTCGTCCCCCTAGTCAATGTAAGTTGAAGGAATTTTGCATGAAAACTAGAAATAACCATCCTGATTTGATTATATATCCTTCTAGTAGCCAAAAGTTCACACATACCTGCATTTACTAAAGGATAACCAATGCAACCTTGTCTTCAAGTTTTATAATAGCCTTCATCTTGGGTCACCCTTAAACATCACACACTAAGGGAGAAATTAAGCTTGAAAAAATAAGTAAACTTTGACTATTTAACACTTTTAGCCTAGGAGTCAAACCTTAGGGTGTGATTTTTAAGTCATTCATTCATCTTGTCTCCAAAGAAAAAATCTCAAATTATGGAGCAATGACCTTTCATTTGTAAATGGAAAGTTGAAACAAATATATTGTGACTACTCTCTCAGATCAATTGCACAAACAAAATTGTCCATGCTCTCATCCATTCTTTTTCCATCTTTTGCCCAAAGGAATTGGTTTCTCTGCACATAATGGAACACCTTCTTACACTTAATTCTCCAAGTGCATGTGCGGGTATATATATCAATTCCAACCATTCCCTGTGCATGTAGAGATGAACACATTGTGGTAATTTCTAGTACATCTCACAAAAATCCCCTTTTATACTTTTTTTAATGTCTATACAACATTTGAAATCTTCTATTTGGGCATGGGTAGAGTGAATGTAGACAAAGGTTATAAATTTTGGTTTTATACCTGTCAATGTTTTTCATACATAGTTCTAATCCAAGATTTTTCACAAGAAATAAGAGGCTCTTTCTAATTATAGTTTTATTCCTCGATACTATTAAATGGTCATTGTGCATGCATTTATAAGTTGCTTTTATTTACGGTTTGAGAATACTACCTCTCAAAAACTTGTATTAATGCCCTTGTAGGGAGGACACTTGGCAAAGTTTGTGGGATATTTCATGGATGATGAGCAATCACTTTATTTTATCATATTGAGACAACACCCTCTGATCACTTTCTTCCAAATAGTTGGTGGCATTTTCTATGATCTTCATCACTAGATTGAGCTAGGGGGACAAATGATTCTCTGGAATTTGGTCAAATAGTTCACAAAACTCCATAATACCTATGTCTCTATTCCTTACACACCCACATGCTAGAAGCTGGAGCATAGGCATCAGATCTACATTTGACATGCTTTTCCATTCGGGTTTTACATCTTCTAATTGCATTTATTTACAATCTCTTAAAGCCTTATCAATAAACCTATTTTGTGTACCCATCCACAATTAGTAAGATAACAACAGTTTGGGGAATTCGTCAAACAAATTGCAATCACTTTTTCTTTCATATTCTATATTCGTGAGATCGATCTCTTTGAGGCCTTTTGTAATATTTTTCATTGCCCTTAGCTTTTTGGATAACAACCATGTCAAATTCTCATGTTGATTTGGTGAATGTCTAGATTGTTCCAAAGTTCTCATTCATATATTTTATCAAATGAATATAATGCTATGTCTTCTCAAGCATCACTTCTAACAAATTTCCTTCCTGTAACATACAACCACCATATAAAAAATTGAAATAGCAATAATATGAAGGATAAGTTTCCTTATGGCCTCCAACAAGCCTTAAAATAAACATAAGAGTAATAGCAATCATGGAAGGTTGAACTGTTACTACGAAGATTAAGGTTGCTTGAATTAGTGCAAACAAAGAAGCATAATAATTAATATTGTGTAAGTATTTCCCCATAGAGATGTGTAAAACCTTTGAGAATCTCTACAACAGGGCCTCTATTCTTATGAAAATTTTTCATGTAGGAAACCAGAGCAATGGTATTGAAAGAAGTCTCACCATTCATTCCTACTTCTATCTAGAGGCACACCATCCAGAATGAGATTTGGAGCACCTTCCGGCAAAGGAGTAGCCCTTATCAACTAGAACTTATGCACCTTCGATACCTGATTAAATTATCTATTTTATGGAGATTTGGTGGATATCTATAATTCTCTCCATTTTGGCATGAATACCTTGAATAAGTAACTTTTATAAAGATTAATTAACCTCCTATTTTGAAGTACTTTCAAAAGGTTAATTAACTTATTCTTTTTATATTTTTTTGGTAAGGTTAATTAACCTCTCTTATTTTCTAGGTTACGAAATCATCACATTTTACCTATTTTTTCATAATTGATTAAAACAAATTATTTGAGAGTTAATCAATCAATGAAAATGAGTGATTTTGGTTGATTCATTACCCTCTTTGTATTTCATGGTTAATGAATCAATTAAAAATACATATTTTTGGGCCTTTGATTAACTTGACATAACTTTTTAATAAGAGGTCTAATTTCAAAAATTCAAAGTGCTAGATAGAGCTAGGAACAAGCTAAAGATTTTGTAATCACAACACCACCAAATTTTTTATAGAAGTGAGACCATTGTAAAGCTCAAAGTTAGGCATGTTTTGAGTCATTTTTTACTCAAAATGATGGAATTTTGGACATTTGACTCACACAAACCATAAAAATACCAGCCACAATATAGGTACCATTACCCCACAATAAACCTTAGTTTACATGAGGGAAATTTTGAAAATTTGGGCCAGGTTTAATTCCAAGGCAATACATCCATAGGCATAACAACTCATCATGGTAGTTGCCAATCTTGAACTTTACCAGACACTATTTATTAACCAAATCTTTTTGATCCTTCTGCAACCAAGCAATATTTTTTCTTTAGATGATGTTTTCATCTTGCCTTTGTTGGTTTTGGTCCTTTCTTCTAAATAATTTGTCTCTTTTAGTCTTGCTATCACCTTCATAGCCAAGACTGACTATGCTCTAGGTCTTCCTCTGAGCCTTGAGTTTCTTGTCTATATTTTCTGAGTTGGCATTGAACTTTTCAGCTTCTCATTTCTTTCATTGGCACTCTTTAGTTCCTCACTCAGTTTGTGAATCTTCTCACTCTTTTGTTTGGGATTCTCTTTGGCTATTGTCTTTAGAATTAGAGAAAGATGAAAATGCACTAATGGGCATTCTATATTGAGGGAGGGAGGTTGGGTCTTGTCCTTCTCATACTTCTCTATTATATATACATGATGTATGTTGTAACAGGAGGGTCTTGATTACTTTTTTGATCCATTCATCTTGTTTGTTTTCTCATATCCCTTTTTGGGGGAGGGTTTTCCCTATGAGGTTTTCCCACTTTCTCTGCTTCATGAATTGCATTGTATGATTTTGTATTTTGCAAATGGGTACTTGACATGGCCTAGTAGTCATGACACATTATGAAATTTTATCAATCTTTGTAAGCTTAAGTACATTCACCCGAGTTGCACTTAAGGGGGGGGTGTTGGTGTAATTAAGTATTACTAATTAAACTTCAATTAAGTTTACTTGAGATTATGCATTTGCATATTAGTTGTCATTGAGATACCTAGGAGTATGCATTATATTTTAGCACATGCTATAAGAGAAATCCATTTGCACTTCGTTGCTATCTCAACCCCAATCTTTGTGAGCTCCACCTTTGTGTTCATGTCAGATTAACATCCTCTCATTGTTGCACATAATTTTTTACACAGTGGAGGATCCAACTTTAGTGGACATGTGATTACAACTTGTGTGGTTGATAGCTTATCTCTATCATCACTCCTAGTTATCATGCATTGTCTATATATTGAGGCACATCTATGATGTATTCATCAATTATACATTATCCATTATTGGTTGATTATTTTAACATGCTAAAATTCCATACTAAATTAAATGAATTGGAAATACCTAAAAATAACATTTCTTTTAAAGGTAACATGAAAGACAATTATAACTACGTATGCATGGTTATCATTTCATTTCCATTTATACATAATCAAGTAAGAATAACTAATTTTAATCCAAATAAAGAGCATCCTAGTGTTAGAGCATCGGCTAAACAACCAACTAGGCTTCAGATACCTTCCATACACCTATCTTCCAACTATTAGTAACTCCAACCTCTAGTGATAACAACAAACATGCCACTAACTTACCTTGGCCAGGAATTTGTGAGGTCAATATGTACCTGACACCGCTCGATTTGAAACAAGACTATACTAAGGAATATCATGAGCCAACATGGATTTAAATATTTCATGTTACTTGCCTAAGTTACTAATGGTTATTTTATTTTATTGTGAAATATTAAGCCATAGTTAAATAATTTCCATCTCACACCCTTCATCTCAACCATGCTGGTCTTCTGGATGATTCACTAGGTGGATGTACAAACATTTGTAATCACAACCAATGTATTTGCCAACCTAGCCTTGACATAATAAAATAAAATCTAAATGTCTAAGCATTTATATTAATGATTCTAAAAATAGAATTTCTTAAATGAGAAATGCCATAGTTCTGGAGCATTCATACAATGTATCCATGAAGAGAGAACATTGGTTCATACCTTAAGCAATTCTAATCAACATTACTTAAACTTTCCAAGCAGGCTTGAGCTGTTCCTGATTGAAGTTCATCCTTTCTCAAGCTTGAATGATTCTTGAATAATGCTAGGAATGCCCAATCATACAAGGCTATGGAAGCAAGGGAGCAAAAATTGGCTACTGTCATTCTGATTAGGCATTTTTATTGAATGTGATCAGCTCAATGCCGATAAAAGGTGTGTATAGAGCTCATAGAGATAATTGTGAAGCAAGAATGAGAGCGAGAAAGAGACGTAATTGCAATTGTAGTGGTATGTTTTTTGCCAGTGGTAAGAATGTTGTATTTTCAATCAAATTTCGCTCCATAAACTTTGCCTTCTTGACTACATGCTTAGTTACAAGCAAGGTTGTAAAGGTGGCAAGGATTTACAAAATACAAGGCCATTGATTCAATGTGGCCATCGAAAAAATAGTATGAGGCTAATGAAATGAAATATAGAAATATAGCCGCTCAAGATGAATGATAAACTATTGCCCAAGGATAATATTAACCCATGCTAATTACCTTAATATAATTAGCTGATAGGCTAGTTATGAGGCAACATCTCAATGAAATATCATGATGTCTCACCTAGAGATTGAAAATGGTGGTCACCAAAAATTGTGTTTGTCGGCTTCCACACTGCTAGCCTATCACTATGTGACCTGTGGTACTTCTATGTGTTTGGGTGCTTGGTTAGAGTCGGTGACAGGTTGGAAAGAGCACCCTAATATTGTTAGTATGATCTACTCCATTCTCATAATAATCACTCAACTAGGTGCATATACCACAACCACTTTGAAACAAATTATCATTAATTTCATCATTATGTCTAGGTCTTCTTGGACTTAGCTGATGTGGTGAGTAGTGTGCAACTCATTCAATCAGTCATGCATTTTGCTTAGTCCATGTGCTAAAACACTAATTAACAATGAATTAAATGGTTGAGATTTAGTTTAGGCAAGATAATTTAAAATATAAACTTGTCTAATTTAAAATATAATTTTTTTCCCTTCCACTTTAAATGACAAAATTAAAAGAGAAAATGAAATGGTGATCATTAAGCCCAGGTGCACATTGGGAAGAAATATTTATCAAGTAGCTTCTCAGGGCTGCCACTTAAGCGCCAAACTAGTACACATTACGGGTAGCTAGTGCTTGGGTTCCCAGTCACAGAATGGAGAAATTATTTTAAGGTAGAAAAATACTCATTGAAATGTACACATAGGCCCATAGTTATGACATAGATGTGATGTTAATTGTAGGACATTGCACAGTTAAATTTAAATAAATAATTTATATTTGAAATTTAAAAAAATTATACTTTTTTAGTTTTATTTATTTTGGCTAAAAGATTAAAGCTCACAAAAGTATTTTGAACACTTGGAAGTTATTATGTATTTAATTCTTTAAAAAATTTTATATTATATGTTTTTTTTTATAGTCAACCAGTCGAAGCCTAGATTATTTATTATTCATTTTATTATTATTGTTAAATTAATTATTAATATGTGTTAATCTTGAGTAGATTTGAACCTAAGACCTCTTCGATGAGAGGCTCACAATTTACCAATGCGTTGTAGGCTCTTGCCTATTTATGTTAAATGTTATTATACATACTATAGAAATTAATAACAAATTAATTAGATATTATTTACATTTGATTCAAAAAATAATAATTTAATGATAATAGTTATGTTTTGTGTAGTAACTCAATTTAGTTGTTTACCAATATTAGAAATGATTAGGACTAAATTATGTTATGTAATAAATGATGTTATAGTTGGTTTGGTTTTGAATTTAATAGGTATTAATTATACTTATTGAACACATTAAGAATTTGGGAAAAAAATGAAAGAATTTAGTATGTATTAAAAGATTTAAAAATAAAACTTACAAGGTTAGAAATCTTTTCTTGAAGAATGATGTTTGTGCTTAGGAATTTATTAACATTTTTTTTTTGAGATTTCAAGTGTCATTGTAATTGTCTATAATGTCCTCATTTTAAAATTTAATAAATAGTAATAAAATTAGAAGAAAATAAATAAATAAATAAAATATTATGTAATTTAAAATTATTAAAAATAAGTAACTAGGAGAACAATGATGAAAGAGATCATTAAAAAAAGTCATACAAATCTTTGTTCTTGAAAATATGGAAAGATATACTTCATTAATCCATCATATTTTTATTTATATTAGACAATTTCAGCATTTTCAGCATTTTCCTATTATGCAGCCTAACCAAATCATTGGTAGAAAACAAGTGCATCAATTTGTTGAATTTTTTTTTCCACTTATTGTCATATGTGTATGCGTGCTTCATTAAGAGTTCCCAATACTCTTGTATTAGTTCAACTTCTTGTATATTCTTTGGCAGCTATTAGAATTGATCTTGTTCTGCACTTTCACCTTCCCGTCGATATGTAGTCTTTAAGGTGATTATTGTCTTAAATTATTCCTATAGTGTTCTTATAATTAACTGTGACATCTAAATCGACTTGTCCGGTACACATGGTAATTGTGCAAGTCACCAACAGGGATAATGAACAATATCATGATGAGACATTGTAGCTAGAGCCTTGCAACTATATTCATCGAGAGAAATGTAGAGGAAAAAATATCATCCACCATTAAAAATATGTGAGCGAATCTAAAGAATCTTCTAGACACACAACTTGCCGAGGAACTCATTCACTTTGGATCTTCAATCAAGGGCACACGATCATATTGGAACAAGCACTATACATAGCTAACAAACATGATCAATCAAGTAGGTCCATCGACCTTATTCTTCATGTTGAGCACATCAAGTAAAAAGTAGATCGATTTGCAATGCCTGTATAGAAATGACATTATTGTAAAATTGCAGCCAAGCAAACAACATTTGGAAAATATAATCAACAACTTACACATCATAACACTATACCTACATCAATGACTTATAATCTTTCGTAAAGAATTAATAGAGAAAATCATTAGTGAAAAAGATTATTGGTATAGATACGAGTGGCAACATAGAGGAATTGCACATATGCATGAATTTATAGGGCTTCAAAATGCATCAAATATGGGAAAAATTGATTGGAGTAATGATGTGGAGCTTGATAGGGAAAGAAAATTCTTGGACTTGTATGTATGCACATGGAACACACTCAATGCAGCCTCATAGAAGAAACACGATGTTTAGATCTCCATTGGATGATCCATTTGTGCTAACCATGACCAAGATATTTTATAGATATCCTATAAATGACATATAATTGGACTATTGCAATTTAATAAAATTAATAAAATACACATTGATTATGCTCCATAGAATGTAAACCTTTGAAATTGAAGGCATTCAAGGGGAGTAAAATGGAGGTAATCATAGTGCATAACTGCTAGCTCCCCACCTTGGAAATGTTATCATGTCTCATTACGACAATCCATGAGTTGCATGAAGGAGTTATGAAGCAACAACTCTTAGTTGAGCATCAAAAATATAAATTGTAAGTTTCAACAATGGTGGAAGGAAATAATATTTGTATTGAGAAAATGCATTCTTAGAGTTGACGAGGTGTGAGTCCAAACCATTTAGTCTCCTATAATATTTAAGGTGAAGTATAATGAATTGGATTCCATGAGAACTAACAATATAATTTTAGGATTGAATCCAACCTTTACACTTCAAAGTGCGTATTGTAGAGGTATGAAGGAGAAGTGCACAGTGCTAAACATTGAGACTACAACTGTGAGCTTTCTACTCAACATCATGAAACACTAAAAGTCTAAATACACCTTAGTTTAGCGACATAATTCCTATGTCACTAGGAAATTGAAGGAAAATATCACTTACCATGGCATGTGATATTAAAATCCGCAAATTCCAAGGGCTAACACTACAATTTTTTTTTTTTGACATTGGTAGAACATAAAAGCAAGGTTTGACATTCATAACTATGTCAAGAATCAAATAATTAAACAATCTTCACATTCAATTGCTGTTTTCCTTCAACAAATATTCAAAAATGCAAAATAACACATACATGGATCTAAGAGAAAAGGGGGAAGATAGATTGAGGAATCTTCCTTTGTAATGAAGTGGAGAGTGAAAAATCAAATCAAATGTTTCACCATGTGATTAAATCCACCCATTATTCAACATATCCACACTTGGAGAGGGGATAAAGTGCACTTTCCTATCTATTATCTAAATTATTAATTTTTTCTAGAATAATATAGTACGAATATATTTTCTATTGGCTAAAACATTGCACCCCTTTTGAGTGCAACTGCTAGTAATATCATACACCAGATACATCTTATTCTAATTCACATATAAATACACACACACACACACACACACACACACGTGCGCGTGTGCGTGTGCGTGCGCATAAGCATACATAGATAATATTGTATTATTGTATTAAGACATGATAATATCACATGAAGTTCTAAGATCATCAAATTCATAAGGTAACACATTATAATTTAATGTTCAGTGATCTTCTTTTTAATAATACATATTTATTGATTGGGTAGCTCATGGTAGTCCCTAGTATACTCTTGCTTGCCTAGTCATTTACCCCTTAGCCCTAGTGGTTAAAATTCATATTTTTCAACTCATAGGTGAAGTGGTGTCTCCTTCCCAATTCCTCTTTGGCAATGCTCCCCCGCTTTGATGCACTCCTGTAAGAAAATGTATTCTCCATGATAATATCATATTCCTCAAATAATCATAATTAATATGAAAATTTATTGTTCATAAAACATCATAACAACTAAAAACCATGTCACTTCCCATGAATGAATCACCAACTCTCTAGTATTTCAGATAAAAATATAATAACATCATAACGAATAACTAACATGTCATCTTCACACTAAATCATAACGATTAACCATCTTACCATTTCACATGATCATAACTAATTTTAATTGTCAACTAACTTCTCAACAAAACTCAACGACTATAAGAGCAATTTAAAATTAGGCAAAAATTGGAATGTGACATACCCTCCCCTTGTGATTCATTATCCTTGATGAATTGGACAAAAGAGAATAAACAAAATTACCCCATTTATATCATATTTATCATTGCATCAATTTTTTTTTGAATCAAAATCTGTTCATAATTCATTTTTTAAAAATAAATGTGGAAAGTTCTGGAAGATTTTATCACAATCTTCCCAAGTAGCATTTTCTTTAGTGTACAAGTCCAATTGGACCTTGCACTTATTGGAAATATAAGATGAATAACTGAGAGGGTAGGGACAAATCAGTTACCACTAAAATAAATCCCAGATCCCTTAGATGTTAATACATAGCATAAACTTTATTGAAAATACTGATGCTTGATTAATACATAGGCACTCAGTTTACACTGGTAAATATTGTATCTCGACAAACACTAAAATATCAACAGTAATTTGACAAATCAAATCTTAAGATATTTTCTGTGATTAACCGTATTTACTTAGTTTCACACACATAAAAGAAATAGGATGAACACAAGTGACACCAAGATTTAATGTGGAAACCCAATTTGAGAAAACCACCAATTGCAACTAGTTACTTATTTTCACTCTTTTGAACTGAGCCCTGTTAGGAGCCAACCCTATTAAAGGTTAAAAAATACACTATTAGGTGTGACCCTATTAGGAGTGGCCTTGTTAGAGGTCTTTAGACACTTCAATCTAGAAATGCCACCTTGTTAGAGGATTTACAAATAGTTGTTAAGCCAACTTTGTTAAGAGATTTAGATCACTACTACAATGGTTAGAGAGTAACAATGAGATGACCTGATTTATGATGCAATTGAATTGCTGATTACAGATCTCAATTCTGGCTTGTATACTTGATCCTTTTTGATCAAATGTATTTTTGCAGCTCAACAAGTGTATTCGACTTATCCTTCTAATTTGCTTCCTCTAAGAATCTTCAAATCTTCTATTACTTGCACACATTCAATCCTCAACTTGACCTTATATTTTGTTAGTATTCAATATGGTCACATTTTTAAAGCTTTCAGTTTTAGATGTTGAACCTCTTTGAACCACTTCGAACTTCAGTTCGAAGTAGTTCAAAGTAGTTCAGAATGGTTTAGTGGTTCAGAAGTTAGAAGTGGTTTAATATTTTGACATGCAGATTCAGAAACAACATTTAGGCTTAATGTCTTCAAGTTTGATGATCTAGTGCAGGAGTATAGAGACCATTAAGTTTAGATTCAGATTTCACAAGAAAGCTTCATCAAATTTATCAAGTTCTTTCTGGGCATATCAACTCAATTTTTAGTGATCAAAGAAGTAGACATATGGCTCGGGATTTTAGTTATAAATGGTTCAGTTTACATAAAAATATCCACAGGCTCAGAGGTCAGAGTTTTGAAGTTCAAAGTCCCGTATTACAAACTCAAGGTTGTGATCCAAACACAGATTTAACAAAATTTCAAGGATGGAAATGCTGAAGCAGAGTTCAGATCTAAATGTTGAATTTGAAATGGGAACATGAATTCAAGCCCCATGTGAAGAAGTGTCAGCTTTTTGGGGTAAGAGTTTCGGTTTAAAATGAAAATTTACTGATAAAACCATATTCAAAATTACCAGTTAAAAGGATAGATACAAATTATAAAAGGTAGTCATTATTTTGGATGTATCGATTATCCTCCATCTTTGATTCCCATGCTCAATGAGTTGTATGGTTGCCACATATGAAGAAGGAAACAACAAGCATTCACTAAGTATGCTTTCCCTCATACATCCATAAAAGTCAAATTCCCATGGAGCGTACGGTGTAAAACTTAAGATTCAAATTCAAGCCATTGTTGCGAGAGCTTTTGTTTGTAACAATGACCGGGCTGCATGTATAGTGGCAGATTTTTGACATCACAAGCCAAACTTCCCAATATACTTATGACATCAGCTATTCAACATCATGCATTTCAATGTGCTGAATACCTTGAGAAGGTTAAAGAATTAGAGGATACACATTCTGTTGTAGCTTCGACGAGTGATACTACTCCTCCCGATCTCCATGCCAATAAAGAATATCGGGCATAATGCTCAGAAAGGGAGAAGTTGTGTCTGGTTGATGCACTACAGGGAAATTATTCATTATGAAAAACGTAATTAACTCAATTTCATCATTCAGATTTTCATATTATGATAATGGTGATCGGGCTTCATCGATTCTCAACAACTGAAGATATTATTGAAGAGTTAATTATCAATGCTCATTGTGGCAAGAAAGCTATTGTGAATGAAATGAAGAGATTATAAAATATATTGAGCATCAAAAAAATATCAAGCTCGAGCTTGATGGTGGAAAGATGGTACTCGACGACTGAAGTGCAAATTTGAGCACCCGAGAAGCTAATGGAATTAAATCAATCATAGAGTAAACCCGACTATAGAAAAGAGAGTCGAAGG
The DNA here is from genome assembly GCA_028749045.1 of Cupressus sempervirens. Taxonomy (NCBI): domain Eukaryota; kingdom Viridiplantae; phylum Streptophyta; class Pinopsida; order Cupressales; family Cupressaceae; genus Cupressus; species Cupressus sempervirens. The sequence goes on along the minus strand of CM053790.1, from coordinate 1,620,705 downwards.
GTGAATCTTCAATAGTGATGACTTCCGGTTACTCTAGTTTGGTTTTCCAGGAAGGGGATATTAAAAGGAAATCTTTTTCATCTCAATTCATGCCTTTGATCAGCTTGTCCCTCCATAGCTTACAGGAACAGACGTGACTTTGGTTATGGCAATCATGCTCGCAAGTTCAAAAAGTATGAATCCCGTGAAAATACAACTTGGTGCACTTGGACTGGGCATCTAGAACACAATGCTGAGATTTGCACTAAGAGTTGTGGGAGAGGCGGAGCAAAAGCTGATTGATAACTACCATGAAGCAAACCTGATGAGCACATGGATTGCTTGACACCACTGAGACCGTATAATCTGAAGAATCCTCCATCATACGCAGTGCTTCCATGGCCTCCCATGCGTACCAGAAGTCTTGCAACTCTGAAGTGCAGAGATACTGCGAGCATTTGATAAAATAGGACATCATTTTTGTGAGCTAAAGTAAAAGCCATTGGAATTAATTGGAGGAGCATGGGTATACCATTTAAAGATCCGAAGAACTCAAAAAGCCGCACCATATAGTTATGAAGACTTTTGTGATGCATATGAAAATGCTCAAAAATGTGGAAATTCGGCAGGAGATAGAGGCATCTTAACCTCTTTTAAGGCTCGGCTACTTATTAACTTGTGCTCATTACAAGAAATTGACACATCATTTATAGTATAAAAGTGAATAATACTATGGCCACATCATCAGTCTATCTACTATGCAGGGGCGCCTCAATATTTTTATGATTTGTAGATGCTATAACTACCAAAGCATTAATTTCCACATGTCATTAGTAAGGAGTCATCGAGTCTCTTGGGTTCTATTAAAATACCATGTTATGCTAAAAAGGTGATACCAAGAATTAGTTATGAAGTGGAAAAGTTACGAAAACTGAACAGTCAGCCACCAAATTCTATAAATGATGAAAGCATTAAACACATGGGGTTCCATTCTTCCTGCTTCTGATTGTAGACTTTGTGCTCCAGAAGGGAAGGAGATTCTGAAAAACTGTTCTATTTTTCTTGAGAGGCTGTGAGAGGTAGAGGATGGGCTTTTTCCTTCTTTTCTTTTTTTAGAACTGTGTGCCTGAGATAGAAATAGGATTTTGATGGTTGATGTAATATTGTGAAAGGAGTTTCTGTCTTTCTTGAAATAGTGGTTTGGTTGTAATGTGCACAAGATACTTTGTGATCTTTTGCTGTCAGGGAAGGGAGACTGAGGGTTAAGTATATCAGAACTTTGATTATGGTGTATTTTCCTTCCATTGATTATGAACTTTGTGTCATTTTCAGTTTTCTCTGAATTACATTTCAATATCATTGTTTTCTTGTTACATCATCAGTTCAAACATCTTTAAAGGCTCTGAGTTTTATTTCTCTCAAGAGAATGGAAGATATATTTTATTTCATTACACGATGCAATGTTCAACAAATGAACTTTGTGTCACTTGTTGTTCTTTGCTTTCTTTCTATGCAGTAATATAAGTTTACACATCTACGCTGTATTTACGGGTAGATGTTTGATATCTTTTTATGCTTTCTGGTAAAAGCACTCACATTTGATTCATTGAATATTTCATACGGGGAGCTGTACCTGATAAAATTCAGAGGAAAGTTATCAGTCTAATGATAACTTGTCCAACTGTTAGTGCCGATTAGTCTTCTCATTTGGGCATTCAGGGTTATATTTGTATATATTATCTTGGAGGACAATCTGTTCACTAATAGATTTTTGGCGACTCTGCTGGGGAAAAGAATTGCAGTTTCAGTGTTTTCTTTCCTTAGAAATCTGAAGGTACCTCCCCGAGGATGGAGGTTGGCGGCTCTATTGAGGAAGAAAGTCAGAAAGTCTTCCTTACATATCAAGAAATCTTGAAGGAATGGGTTCTAGCAAGAGATGAAGATAACTCAAAAATATTTATCTTCATCCCACCTTTCAAAGATAACCCTATTAGAGAGGTTACTTAAGAGGTTGCAAAGAAAGTAGACTGGCTAAGATCCTTTTACGGTGCCATCCTCATAAAGAAGAAACCCCAAGTGCAAGATCTAGAAAAAGAAGGACAGGCATGTCAAAAAGAGGAAATAACTGAAGTGGAACACAAGCGGGGGAAAGATCTTGAAGGAGAACGAACTGGAAGCCGACAAGATGATGAATATCTAGATGCTCTTCAGCCGCACGTGATTCCCATCTCCACACCGCATCTAGTGAGTCATGAGGTTGAGGTAAATATCTTGGATTGCCCATCTTCATTTTCCTCTGGAAAAAATTTTAAATACATTCAGAAAGAGGAAGGCGTCTCTTTTCAGTTTGTTCCTATGAATATAGAGACTTGTGGAAAATCCTTGCCATACCATGAGGATAGCTCATCTTTTGATACCCAAGAAGAGAGTGATAAATCTGATTTCCCTCTTATGTGCCATAGAAAAAATATAGAAGATGTGACAGCAGTAAGGAATCAATCCCAAGATGCTGATGGTGAGATTGTTTGGGGTAGCGTGAATGCATTATACTTACCTTCTGAATATATTGAAAATGTTAACATTAAAGACAACCCTCTCTTTGTACCCTATGATCTCCTATATAACAAGAAAGAGCAAGGAGAAGGTTGGCTAGTAAATTCTAGCAGTATAGACATATCTCAACAAAGTGAGGAAGCTACAGCCATAGTTCATCCTAAAGACAATCAGAAATGGGTAGATAAAGACATTCAAGCTGAAAGTAAAAAACATGGCAGCAGTGATAGCAAAGATAAAGAAAGGGTGATAGTGAAAGAAGAAGATTCCTTGGTAATACCATCTTACTTCAATCCTCACAATCCTTTTGTTCTCGCTGATCATGCTAATACTCAGGAAAACATGAATAAAGGTACTCTTGAATCTTTCATTTCTCCATGTTTTGAAAGTTTCAGATTTGAAAGTGATGATAGTCATCTCATTTCAGAAGTTCCTGTATGTAAAAAATTTGACAACAACGTGCTGCTAGAATATCAATCTTTCACTATTAATGAAATTGATGAAAGTGATCTTTCTTTGGAGAGTTTCTCTTGTAAGAAGGTTTAGAATAACATGCAGTCCGAGATTGAATCTTGTACTTTTGTGGAAGATAAAGATGATCTCTCCTGTTTAAAAATCTGTAATCAGCACATGGAAGGATCCAAAATGTCAAAAGGCACTTTTTCCAATGAAGAAGAGGAAATTATAGGCAGATTTCTATCATCACTCCAGCCAAATTATCCCTTTGATGACCACTCAGGTATTGATTCAAATCAGATTGAGAATGAGGCATTCATTGATAAATTTTCTTTTCATTCCTCTACGCATGGTTTTTTTGATTTGAATTGTGGAAGTAGTGCTGGAAACTATGATGGCACTTTGGGAAAGGTAAAAAATATTATGCATTACATGCCTGATGATGGTCTGATTCTTAAAAAAGCTAAAGAGAACATATACTTGGGAATCAATTCTACGATGGATGAGGTGTTCCTTTGCCTACAAATTAGTGATATTAATAACCATATGCAAGAGCTCAGAATGAAATCTGGCATGTCATATGTTGAAGATCAATCCTTGGATGAAAAAGAATGCTATGATGAGTTGTGGTTGTTTGGGAAGGAATGGTTGGTCAACATCTTGATATGTGCTTTCAGCATGTGGTTTGGCATTGAAGATGTTGCTCGTAGGTTATGGTATAGAGCTGCTCAAATGAGACATGACTTGCTACTCCAGAAAAGGATGTTACTTCTCCCAACTGATAAATGGTTTCACGTGATTCCTTTTCTTTCGGTTCTCATGGTAGGTTCTCTTCCTACCTCTGTAAATATTGTAAATATCTTTTTGGTGTGCATAGTGTAGTTTCAATAATGTGCAAGCTTCATGCTTGCTAGTAGTGTAGGTGTTTGTTTTGTTGGCTAGTTTTGCCTTGCTCCCCTCTGCCCTCTCTGCAAGCAGCTCCTGATCTTCTCTTCTGGCTGACTCTATTGCCCAATGGATAAGGCACTGTTTCTCTCCCAAGAGATTGCTAGAGTTCTCTGATTTTGTATCAAAATCAGTCCCACAGTTAGAGCCCTTGTTAGTATTCAATATGGTCACTTTTTAAAGCTTTCAGTTTTAGATGTTGAACCTCTTTGAACCACTTTGAACTTCAGTTCGAAGTAGTTCAAAGTAGTTCAGAATGGTTTAGTGGTTTAGAAGTTAGAAGTGGTTTAATATTTTGACATGCAGATTCAGAAACAAGATTTAGGCTTAATGTCTTCAAGTTCGATGATTCAGTGTAGGAGTATAGAGACCATTAAGTTTAGATTCAGATTTCACAAGAAAGCTTCATCAAATTTATCAAGTTCTTTCTGGGCATATCAACTCAATTTTTAGTGATCAAAGAAGCAGACATATGGCTCAGAATTTTAGTTATAAATGGTTCAGTTTACATAAAAATATCCACAGGCTCAGAGGTCAGAGTTTTGAAGTTCAAAGTCCCGTATTACAAACTCAAGGTTGTGATCCAAACACAGATTTAACAAAATTTCAAGGATGGAAATGCTGAAGCAGAGTTCAGATCTAAATGTTGAATTTGAAATGGGAACATGAATTCAAGCCCCATGTGAAGAAGTGTCAACTTTTTGGGGTAAGAGTTTCGGTTTAAAATGGAAAGTTACTGATAAAACCATATTCAAAATTACCAGTTAAAAGGATAGATACAAATTATAAAAGGTAGTCATTATTTTGGATGTATCGATTATCCTCCATCATTGATTCCCATGCTCAATGAGTTGTATGGTTGCCACATATGAAGAAGGAAACAACAAGCGTTCACTAAGTATGCTTTCCCTTATACATCCATAAAAGTCAAATTCCTGTGGAGCGTACGGTGTAAAACTTAAGATTCAAATTCAAGCCATTGTTGTGAGAGCTTTTGTTTGTAACAATGATCGGGCTGCATGTATAGTGGCAAATTTTTGACATCACAAGCCAAACTTCCCAATATACTTATGACATCAGCTATTCAACATCATGCATTTCAATGTGCTGAATACCTTGAGAAGGTTAAAGAATTGGAGGATACACATTCTATTGCAGCTTCTACGGGTGATACTACTCCTCCTGATCTCCATGCCGATAAAGAATATTGGGCATAATGCTCAGAAAGGGAGAAGTTGTGTCTGGTTGATGCACTACAGGAAAATTATTCATTGTGAAAAATGTAATTAACTCAATTTCATCATTCAGATTTTCATATTATGATAATGGTGATCAGGCTTCATCGATTCTCAACAACTGAAGATATTATTGAAGAGTTAATTATCAATGCTCATTGTGGCAAGAAATCTATTGTGAATGAAATGAAGAGATTATAAAATATATTGAGCATCAACAAAATATCAAGCTCGAGCTTGATGGTGGAAAGATGGTACTCGACGACTGAAGTGCAAATTTGAGCACCAGGGAAGCTAATGGAATTAAATCAATCATAGAGTAAACCCGACTATAGAAAAGAGAGTCGAAGGGTGAATCTTCAACAGTGATGACTTCTGGTTACTCTAGTTTGGTTTGCCAAGAAGGGGATATTAAGAGGAAATCTTTTTCATGTCAATTCATGCCTTTTATCAGCTTGTCCCTCCATAGCTTACAGGAACAGACGTGACTTTGGTTATGGCAATCATGCTCACAAGTTTAAAAAGTATGAATCCTGTGAAAATACAACTTGGTGCACTTGGACTGGGCATCTAGAACACAATGCCGATATTTGCACTAAGAGTTGTGGGAGAGGCAGAGAAAAAGCTGATTGATAACTGCCATGAAGCGAACTTGATGAGCACATGGATTGCTTGACACCACTGAGATCGTATAATCTGAAGAATCCTCCATCATACGCAGTGGTGCCATGGCCTCCCATGCGTACCACAAGTCTTGCAACTCTGAAGCGCAGAGATACTGCGAGCGTTTGATAAAACAGGACATCATTGTTGTGAGCTAAAGTAAAAGCCATTGGAATTAATTGGAGGAGCACGGGTATACCATTTAAAGATCCGAAGAACTCAAAAAGCCACACCATACAGCTATGAAGACTTTTGTGATGCATATGGAAATGCTAAAAAATGTGGAAATTCGACAGGAGATAGAGGCATCTTAACCTCCTTTAAGGCTTGGCTACTTATTAACTTGTGCTCATTACAAGAAATTGACACATCATTTATAGTATAAAAGTGAATAATACCGTGGCCACATCATCAGTCTATCTACTATGCAGGGGTGCCTCAATATTTTTACGATTTGTAGATGCTATAACTACCAAAGCATTAATTTCCACATGTCATTAGTAAGGAGTCATCGAGTCTCTTGGATTCTATTAAAACACCATGTTATGCTAAAAAGGTGAAACCAAGAATTAGTTATGAAGTGGAAAAGTTACGAAAACTGAACAGTCAGCCACCAAATTCTATAAATGATGAAAGCATTAAACACAGAGGGTTCCATTCTTCCTGCTTCTGACTGTAGACTTTGTGCTCCAGAAGGGAAGGAGATTCTATAAAACTGTTCTATTTTTCTTGAGAGGCTGTGAGAGGCAGAGCATGGGCTTTTTCCTTCTTTTCTTTTTTTAGAACTGTGTGCCTGAGATAGAAATAGGATTTTGATGGTTGATGTAATATTGTGAAAGGAGTTTCTATCTTTCTTGAAATAGCGGTTTGGTTGTAATGTGCACAAGTACTTTGTGATATTTTGCTATCAGGGAAGGGAGGCTGAGGGTTAAGTATATCAGAACTTTGATTATGGTGTATTTTCCTTCCACTGATTATGAACTTTGTGTCATTTTTAGTTTTCTCTAAATTACATTTCAATATCCTTGTTTTCTTGTTACATCATCAGTTCAAACATCTTTAAAGGCTCTGAGTTTTATTTCTCTCAAGAGAATGGAAGATATATTTTATTTCATTACATGATGCAATGTTCAGCAAGTGAACTTTGTGTCACTTGCTGTTCTTTGCTTTATTTCTATGCAGTAATATAAGTTTACGAATCTACGCTGTATTTATGGGTAGATGTTTGATATCCTTTTATGCTTTTTGGTAAAAGCATTCACATTTGATTCATTGAATATTTCATACGGGGAGCTATACCTGATAAAATTCAGAGGAAAGTTATCAGTCCAATGATAACTTGTCCAACTGTTAGTGCCGATTAGTCTTCTCATTTGGGCATTCAAGGTTATATTTGTATATATTTTCTTGGAGGACAATCTGTTCACTAACATATTTATATCTTACACATTGTCAAGTCAACTTGAATACAACTTATGATACTTAATATTCATCTCCTTAGTCGGCTAGAGCCAACAAACAAATCAATTGAAATCAATATGCCAAAATAAGAAAATCCTTTGTTAGCCAACCCCTGCTCGGTAGACACTAACTCAGAAATAATTTTCCTGTGTTAACCTAGTGAACTCAGTTAACACTGCATATTCATAAATTTCCTTTGGTAACTAAGTGAGCTCGGTTAACACTGGTTCCATCCAAATTTTTCTTCATTAACCGAGTGAGCTCAGTTAACACTCAACTTTTGTGATCTTCTCTTTGTTGACTGAGTGAACTCAATAGACATTGTCTTTTGAATTAGACAAACTCTAGAATGCTCAATAGACACAAGAAACTATCTTCATTGCCCGAGTGAGTTAGGAATACATTGACTGACAATGATATGACATTTTGTGTAACATTAAAGACAATACACAATTAACCAATTATTCTCAACAATCTCCCTCTTTGGCATTGATGGCAACACAACATGTCATAATACAATGAAATTTTTAGAGCAAAATAAGTTAAGGAAAATATCCTTAGTTTTATTCTTATTCTCATCCTTGAGAACTCCCTCTATCAGTATGAACTCTCTCTACCTTCAGTTTTTGCCTATGTTAGCAAACTCTACCTTTTTGATATCAGACCAAGTTCTTCCTCTTCGACTTCTCTACAAATAATTCTCCCTTTATAAAAATCTTGTGAAATGTATACTCTCCCTCTTTAGAAAATTTCTATGAGATATGACAGACAACAAACTCTCCCTCTTTGACATCTCATGCAAAAGATAATATTCAGTGAGTATCAATGTACCCCATGTATTGATTCATATGCAATATGCCCTTTTCAATACTGCATCAATTGTCTGATCTTCAACATCCTCTAGTTGATGCATCACTACACTTCATTTAGTGAGCTTCAGATAGGGGAATGACCCCTAACTTAACTCTTAGATACTAAATGCATCCTTAGGTAATGGCTTAGTGAATATGTCTACAATTTGTTCTTTAGTATTCACATATTCCAATCTTACCTCTTTATCTTGTACCAATTCTCTTAAAAAATGATATTTTATAGCAATGTGCTTAGTTTTGGTATGCATCACAAGATTCTTTGATATATTAATTGCACTAGTGTTATCATAGAATATAACCACTAGACCCTTGAACCAAACAACATTGGAATAATTAATTGATGCTACCACATATTCTTCCTTTGTTGTATACTGAGAAATACAATTTGGCTTCTTGCTTGTCCAAGATACTAGTCTTTTACCAAGAAAGAATGCTCCACCACTGGTGCTCTTCCTGTCATCAACACTTCCTACCCAATCAACATCTACAAAGGCTTTCAAATCCAACTTGTCTCCTTTCTTATACCATAATCCATAGTCTTTAGCACCCTTTAGATAGCTCATGATTCTCTTGATTTCCATCATGTGATTTTCTTTGGGATTTTATAAGAATCTTGTGACCATACCAACTGCTAAAGTAATAGTAGGCCTTGTGTACACTACATATTGCAATTTTCCAATCATTGATCTATATGTGGTCTGATCTACCTCTTTTGAATCATCATTTTTGGAAAGCTTATGTCTAGTAGACATAGGTGTTCCAACTAGTCTTGAATTTTCCATTCCAAAGTTCTTTAGTATCTCTTTTTGGATTGAGTAATATAGATACCATATTTCTTCTACTAGATCTACAATCCAACAAAGAATTTTATCTCTCCAAACATGGACATCTCAAATTCTTTATTCGTCTCTTCTGAAAATGCCTTTCATAAATCATCATTTCCTATAAATAAAGTGTCATCCACAAAGATTTCAGCCAACACAATTTTCTTGTCTGGTCCTTCTTTGATACATAGGCTATTGTTATCATTTGTTCTTTGAAAACCAATCTTTATCAAGTAGTTATGAAGTCTTTCAAACCAAGCTCTGGGAGCTTTCTTGAGGTCATACAACACTTTGTGTAATTTATAGACCATATCCATTTTTTTAAGATCCACAAAACCTTTAGGTTGTTCTATGTAAACTTCCTCTTTGAGAATTCCATTCAAGAATACAGATTTTACATCCATTTGATAAACTTTAAATCCTTTATGTGCAGCATAAGCAAGTAAAGTTCTAACACCTTCTAATATAGCAATAGGAGAAAAAGTTTCACCATAATCAATACATTCTTCTTGAGAATAACCTTTGCATACTAACCTTGCTTTGTTTTTGGAACCTTTCCATCTTCATTCAACTTATTTCTGAAAACCCACTTTGTGCCAATTACATTTTAATCCTTGGGTCTAGGGACAATAGTCCAAGTCTTATTCCTCTCTATCTATTCTATTTCTTCATTCATAGCTTCAATCCAACTTTCTTTATCCAAAGCATCCTTCACTAATCTAGGTTCAAATTTAGAAAATAAACATGTACCTTTCAGTTTGTTTCTTGTCATTATTCCATTTGACTTGTCTCCAATGATCTGATCAGGTGAATGGTGCCTTTTGACATATCTTGCTAACACAAGTACTTTATATTTGGAATTTGTTCCACTAACCTTGTCATGATTTTCTATATCAAGCTTGGGTCCCAATGTCTATGACTCAGGTCCATCAGACTTAGTTTTCTCTAGCACCAACTCGGTAGCTTTTAACTACAACTTGGGCCCTTTTGACTATGACTTAGGATGTACTGGTTGCAACTTGGTAGCTTTTGGGGACTCAGGAGGTGAAATCTACTGACTTCCAATTTGATTTGGCAATGTATCAGGTTCATAGTAGACAAACTTTATGTAATCCTCAGGTTCTTTGCTGCTTTCTTCTTCATTCTTTTGTGCAAACTCATCAATTCTTACATGTGCACTTTCTATGATCTTATGAGTTGATGAATTCAAACATTTATATGCTTTGCTTTTGTAGGAGTATCCTTAGAATATGCCTTCATCACCTTTGACATCAAATTTACCTTTCCTAGATTCCTTCAAGATATAATATTTGCCACCAAATACTTTCAAGTAACTTACATTAGGTTTGTAGCCATACCATAGTTCATAAGGAGTTTGATTTGAGTCTTTCTACAACTGTACTTTGTTCAAGGTATGCAGTGCAATACTGATTGCTTCCTTACAATATTTGATTGTAGCACTCTTTTCTATCATTAAAGTTCTTGCACAATCCATGATGGATCTATTCCTTCTTTCAACTATACCATTCTGCTATGGTGCACCAAGGGTTAACACTTGTCTCTTAATTTCTCTTTCAATACATAATTCATTGAACTCATTGGAAATGAATTGAACATCTTTGTTTGATCTCAAACACTTCAAATTCTATCCAATTTCTTTCTTTACTCTTGCTAGATACCACTTAATTTTTTGAAATGCTTTAGAATTTTCTTTCAAATACATTATAGTCATTATTCAAGAATAATCATCAACAAAAAGAATAAAACACTTATCTTCATTATAGCTCTCTATTCCAATAGTTTCACATAAGTCTGTATGAACTAGCTCCAAGACTTCTTCAGAATGATAGTCCTTGCTTTTGAAACTTGTCTTTCACATCTTACCAATTTGAATTTTTTTGCATAGGCCCATATTAGATTTTTTCAGACTAGGAATACCTCTTACTCTTTTCTTCTTGCTTATCTTAATTAGATTATAAAAGCTCACATGACATAACCTTTTATGCCACAACCAAATTTCTTCTACTTGAGCAATAAAACATGAACTTTCACTGAGATCTAGGTAGAATAGGTTACCTTTTGTTTGTTTGCCAGACCTAACCAGATTTCCTTTTACATCTAGATATTTAACTGTGCCACACTCAGTAGATTATACTTTAGTCTTTCAACCCAATAATCATTATCACATCTAAGTTCATTGGTTAGTGAGATACAACCTTTTCCCTTTATGTAACATGGTTCATTGTTTCCAAATCTTACACTTCCACCATCATAATGTTCCACATGTTCAAACTTTGTTTTGTCACCAGTCATATTATGCAAGTAGCCACTATCAATAATCCATGTATCATTTTTTCTAACAGTGATAAGTGCCATTTTATCTCCTTCATCATTAAATTCCTCTTTTATAGCAATATAAACTATTTCATCATCTTCACTACTATCTAAATCCTTAGCCACAAAACATGATTCTTACCTTTGTCCTTGTAGTCCTTGAATTTCTTAAAATCCTTCTTACCTTTGTACTTGTTGTGCTTCTTTTCATCTTTGTCTTCTTTGCTTGGGCATCTTGCAACAATGTGTTCAACTTCTTCACAAGAGAAACAAATTAAAGGGATTTTACCTTTATACTTTCCTTTGCCTTTGGGATACCTTCTTGTAAGAAATGCTTCAATGGCTTAAAGATTACTATCATAACTATCTTCCTCTTTACTTTTAGATTGTTTTCTTTTAAATTTTTTAGCTTTCTTCTTGAGTGATACCTTGGCTTCAAATGCAGACTCTAGATTGCTAGAACTAGGAGTATAATTATCATAGTTATCTAGTTCAAATGTAGTCAATCTTCCAACTAGAGCATTGAAAATTATCTTGTTATTTGGATCACATCTCATCTCTTGAATAGTAGACACTTTGATTGCATAGATAGGAAGAAGGGTTCTGAGTACCTTGCTTACCTCTGTTACACCTTCAATTTTTCCTCTAGATCCTTTGATAGTACTAACACTGGCTTTGATTCTCTCAACATATTTTGCAATGTTTTTATCCTCTCTCATTTTCATCTGATCAAATTGGCCTCTCAAGCTTTCTACCTTGGCTCTTTTTATGTTATCATCATCTCCATAGATATCCTTCAGTCTAGTCCACATGTCATGAGAAGTAGCACATCCTTTGACCTCATCAAACTCAACATAGTTGAGAGCTGATGCAATGTCAATCATAATAATGTTATGGTTTTTCTTTTCAACAATTTCTTCTACAGTCAATGTTCTAGTAGGAGCCTTGTAAGCACTTTCCAAGTATTTCAAACTTGAATTACTGATGGTTGTCAAGTACAAATTCATAAGTTCTTGCCATGCCTAGAAGTTATCTTTGTTCAGCTTAGGAATCTCTCTTGTGTAAGACATCCTAATCTTTAGCTTAGGTCCTTGAAACCTTCTCTATAAGCACCAAAAGCTCTAATACCAATTGTTGGAAATATAAGAGGAGTAACTGAGAGGGGAGGGGTGAATCAGTTACCACTAAAATAAATCCCAGATCCCTTAAATGTCAATACATAACATAAGCTTCACTGAAAATACTAATGCTCGATTGGGCACAAGCACTCAGTTTACACTAGTAAATGTTGTAACTCAGCAAACATTGAAATAACAATAGTAACCCAAAAAATGCAAATCTTAAGATATTTTCTGTGATTAACCTTATTTAACTTAGTTACATACACATAAAAGAAATAGCATGAACACAAGTGACACCAAGATTTAACGTGGAAACCCAATTTGGGAAAAACCACCAATTGCAACTAGTTACTAATTTTCACTCTTCTGAAGTGAGTATTGTTACGATCCAAACCTGTTAAAAGTTACAAAACACACTATTAGGCATGACCCTATTAGAGGATTTGATCACCTTGTTAGGAGTGGCTTTGTTAGAGGTCTTTAGACACTTCAATTTGGAAATGCCACCTTGTTAGAGGATTTACAAATAGCTATTAAGCCAACTCTGTTAAGAGATTTAGATCACTACTACAATGGTTAGGGAGTAACAATGAGATGAATTGATTTCTAATGCAACTAAATTGTTGATTACAGATCTTAATTTTGGCTTGTATACTTGATCTTTTTTACTGAATGTATCTTTGTATTCAACAAGGATATTTTGCTTATCCTTCTAATTCACTTCCTCTAAGAATCTTCAAATCTTCTATTACTTGCACATATTCAATCCTTAACTTAACCTTATATTTATATCTTAAACATTGTCAAGTCAGCTTGAATACAACTTTGAGTACTTAAAATTCATCTCCTCAGTCAACTAGAACCAACAAACAAATCAATTGAACTCAATATGCCAAAACAAGAAAATCCTTCATTAGCAAACCCTACTTGGTAGACAGTAACTCATAAATGATTTTCCTATGTTAACCAAGTGAACTTGGTTAACATTTCATATTCACAAAGTTCTTTTGGTAACCAAGTAAGCTTGGTTAATACTGGTTCCATCCAAGTTTTCCTTCATTAATCGAGTGAGCTCAGTTAACATTCAACTTCTGTGATCTTCTCTTTGTTTTCCAAGTGAGCTTGATAGACACTATCTTCTAAATTAGACAAACTTTGGAATGCTTGGTAAACACAAGAAACTATCTTTATCACTCGAGTGATCTTGACATACACTTACTAGAAATGATATGATATTTTTTGTAGCATCAAAGACAATACACAATTAACCAATTGTTTTCAACAAAACTGGGTGATATCTTGATTTTGCAGGCAAAGCTTACACACCTTGAGTATAATGAGAGGTTCTATTTCCACGACCCTTGGCCCTCACACCTATAAGAGGTTCTAGTCAGTACAACACTCATGGCTGGTTACATATTTCTTATGATAAGAAATGTGAAATACATTATGCATTCTGACAAGGGTTGGAGATAGAGTAATTATGTAAGCCACAAGGTTTACAACTCCCAACACCTCAAAGAGTCGCACAAATCTTGGGGCTAATTTGGCATTCCTACCAAACTTGATAGTACCTCTATGTGGTTTAACTTTTATGAGAACCTTTTCTCCCATTAAGAATTCCTTAGGAACCCTCTTTGTATCCACCTAACTTTTTTGCCAATCATTTTCCTCCTTCAGCTTCTAACAGATCTAAACTACATTTTCCTCTATCTCTTGAAGCATCTCGGGCTAGACAATGATTCCATTCTCAATTCTATTCCAACTTACAAAAGGTTCTACATTTATGCTCATATTTGGCCTCAAACAGTGTCATCTTAATTGTAGATTGATATGAGTTGTTATAGGAAGATTCGACCTAGGGAAGATACATCTCTCATTGATACTATTGATCCATGCAATATACTCTTAAGAGATCCTCTAACACTTGGTTTACCCTTTCTGTCTGACCATCCATTTCTAGGTGTTAGGTTGAATAAATGTTTAGCTTGGTTCCTAAATATGAACATAATGTTTACCAAAATTTGGATGTCATCCTAGCATATTTGTCGGATATGATCTTTTCTAGAACTTTGTGAAGTCTCTCTCACAAACTTGTGAGCTATTTTTGGTGATCCATTTGTTAAATTTATAAGAATGAAATGTGCTACCTTGGTTAGTTGGTCCACAACTATCAAAATGGCATTATAACTATTTTTTGTCATGGATAGCCCTTAGATTAAATCCATTGTGATTATTTTCCATTTCCATTCGAGAACTTCATTTTGTTGCACTAGTTCAACTGGGTATCAATGCTCTACCTTAACCCTCTAGCATCAAAGGCATCCTACAACATATTCTGATGTCTCCTTCTTCATTTTCTTCCAAAAGTACAAAGGTTTTATATGAACCAACATCTTAGTTACTCCCAGGTGTCATGAGTAAGAGGTGGCATGTGTCTCCCTCAAAATAATCTTTTGAATCTATTGAACCTTAGGTATATACATCCTACTTTTATATCATAGGAGTCCATCTCCTTCCAATTGATATCCATCATAGTAGGGATCTTTAGGATCCCTAAGGAGTGCTTAATGAACCTCATTTTAAAAGTCATCTCTTGGCAGACACTACAATACTTGCTATCTAATCCTAGTATTTGTTGCTACCATGGCTGAAATATGCCTTTACCAGCTCAAGACATCTACTACTTTATTCTCTTTGCCCTTATATAACTAATCTAAATTTTTTAATATGCTAAGAATTCCACCCACCTTCTCTAACAAGCATTAAGGTTGGGTTGGGTGAATAAGTACTTCAATCCATGATGATCTAGTCTAAGATCAAATTGTTAGAGTGGGGTTGTCATAATACCAAAAGATCGATATGTAAATGCCTGATACAACCACTCGACTTATAGTACATAGGAGGTTATTAAGCCCTTGTCACAAATCTTGAGGGGAGCACTGAATAAATTTCTAACAATCTCCCCCTCAGCATCACCCGAGGGTCTGAGGATTCAAACCTGTGACCAAGCTTTGATACCACTTGTTAGAGTGGGGTTGTCATTGCAAAAAAAGACTAATCTATCAATACCTGATACAACCACTCAAGTTATAGTACACAAGAGGCAGTTAAGCCCTTGTCACAAATCCTGAGGGGAGCACTGAATAAATTTCTAACACAAATGTCTTCCTCATGAGGTAATATCTCTACATTTGTAGAGCATGGACAATAGATGCTATCTCTAAATCACGTGATGTTATCTCCAAATCATGTGTTGCATGATTTTGTTCATAGTTTTTCTACTTTTTGGACTAGGTCTTCTTGCACTAGGAAACCCCTAGTCTTTCTCCCAATGCGTCTATTATAACCATAAAATGGCTCTCAAAATTTGGTACACTAAGTATCGGTGAAGAGATCAACTTATCCTTTAAATATTTGAAGGTTTCTTGACATTTTTAGACAACATAAATTTCTTTTCTTTTCTTTGTAGGGTGGTGATGGGATGTGTTATTGTAGAGAAATCCCTAAAAAAATTCTTGTAAAAATTTTCCAATCCCATGGAGCTTCTAATTTCTAACACATTTCTAGGATCTCTTCACTCCTTGATCACCTTGATCTTGGCAAGGTCTATTGCCATTCCCTTGGCTGATATAATATGCCCTAAATACTGGATTTCTTTTTGGTAAAAAGAACACTTATATAGATTTTGTATAACTTTTGTTCACGTAATCTCTTCAATACTACCTCAAGATGTTTCTCATGTTCTTCCTCATTTTGAGAATAGATGAGAATATCATCAATAAAAACTAGCTCAAAATTGTCTAAATAACCTTGGAATAATCTATTCATGAGGTTTATAAAAGAAACAAGGGAATTAGTTAATTTGAAGGGTAAAATTATGAACTCATATATCCCATAACGAGTTGTGAAGGCAGTTTTATGAATATCCTCTTCCCTAATTCGAAGCTAGTGAAAACCCGATCTTAGGTCAATTTTGAAAATAATGATGCCCCTCTCATTTGATCAAGTAAATCATATATCCTAGGGAGTGGGTATCTATTCTTGATGGTGACTTTATTAAGCATTCTATAATCAATGCATAACCTCATGGTTCCATCCATTTTCTTGACAAATAACACAGGGGCTCCCCAAGTTGAAACACTCAGTCAGATGAGATTCTTGTCTAACAAATTTTGTAATTGAACCTATAATTCCACCAGTTATGTTGTAGTCATGTGATATAGTGTTCTTAATATGGGCTCTACCCTAGGTACAAGGTGTATGGTGAAATCAAATACCCTAGAAGAGGGTAGGCTAGGAAGTTCCTATAGAAAGATGTCCTAGAAAATTCTAAGATATGGATATTTTTGTTCAAAAGATTCCTTTGATCTTTCTCTAATCTCCCCACCTTCAAAGATGTAATAATCCTAATAAGTTACTTCTAAGGATTCTCTTAGGTCTTCTATCTTTACTGGAAAATTTTTGCACCCCTTCCTTCTACATCTCTTTAGTTGCATGACTGAGATCTGACAAGGTTTCACTTCATGCATTATCCCTAGAATACTCACACAAATCCTTTGATCATCTAGAAATTCTACCATCCTTGCAAGAAAATCTACATTTTCTTTGTACTCATTGAGTGATTTATCCCCACGATGATATTGTAGGACCCTAGAGGTGCTACATACAAAATTTGGGAAGTCTACCTGTGCCTCAAACATACATTGATCTACCTAAGCTTTTGATTGGTTCGCATATTCAATAGTCCAAGGTTGGGCCATAAATCCTATTCTCTTGGGAAATCTACTTAGTAACTTTTGGGAGATGAAACATTAAGTGGTTCCAATATCAATTAAAATTGAGATATGATTTCCATAAATCTTACCAAGGGTCTCTATAGGACCCAACTACTGATTTGTTTGTCAGTTATCTAGAGATCCACAAACCTTCTACTGGTAAACAACCTCTTGAAGAGCTAAATAAGGTTGTGGTTGTAGGTTAGAGATGCTCTTGTTGGGACACTAGTTGTTGTAGTGGTCTCTGCCCCAAGTGAAACAACCCTTAGGTAGTCATTTCCTCTCACCTCCATTATTACCACTGTCACTGCTATAGTTTCCTTTAAACTCTTTATTATTGTTCCTCTTGCATTCAAGTTTGTTTAGCTTGAATTTTTTGAAACTTTTCTTGTGTGACTTGGAGTTAGAACTGTTGGTACTCCAATTTTCCTTCCTTTTGTTATCATAGATAGAATAATCCCTTTTAATCTTGTGTTCTTGGCAGATGGCTCTTTCAAAAGCTTCCTCCATGGTTTGTGGGGCAAGAGCATGAGCTACTCCCTCAAACCTATTATTTAAACCCTTCAAGATCCTATCTTGTTGAATGGGGGGACATACTTTAAGAGGTGGCTTAACTTCTCTAAGTACTAGTGTACTATCATATCTCCATATTTAAGATTCTTAAAGTCCAATAACTTTTAGTTGTAATAGGTTTGGGGAAGCCATCTATTCTTAAAAATGGAGACAAACTTGTCCCAAGTGACATTAGCAGTCTTAATATTCAATTATATCTTGGTGTTTCCCCACCATGTGGCTACCTCCCCTTGTTGTGATGTGCAGCCTAATCAAATTCAGAGGTTAGTTTTTTTACCACTTCATTCAACACAAGTTTTCCCCAAATTTTTCTATGGAGATTTGAGGCAGTGTCTCCAAGTTCTAGGGGTCAAGGAGAAATTCCCCTTGCATGTTCCTAGGGAAGTGCCCTAGGTGAGGTCAAGAGGCAACACTCCCTATTGCGATATAGGGTAAGGATGAGGGGCAACTCACTTGAAGCCAAGAATGAATTTAATATTGTAAAAGGCACTAAGAGTTATATTTTTCTATTGGTCGGCTTATTCTAGCCCTAATTTTGTAAGAAATAAAATCTTGTATACAAAATCTTAGGGTTAGGGATTCTATTTTGTATGATGACATTGTAGCTTCTGTTAGAAATAGGTAATACTAGGGGGGGTGGTGAATCAATATTCTACAAACTTTTTCCCAAAACTCGATGTTATTAATTACTTTGCAACATGTATAAGAAAGTAAGCCAATAATATTGAACAATAAATAAAACCATAGACAAAGAGAATTCATAACACCATCATTTTTTAACTAGGGAAACCCTAGCCAAGGGAAAACCTCGGTGGGGATGGTACCCACAAGATGATCCACTAAACCAAAGAATCATGTTAAGGATACCCTATGAGGAGTCTATGAATTACATATAGTGTCTTGGTCATTGTTAGAGGACTAGGCCCTATTAAAAGCATCAAACCTATTAGGAGTTGGTATAACAACTACAATTGTATGCAAGAAGAGCCCACTGCCCTAACATGTAAGTATTCAATATAGTGCCTTTATACAAAAGAGATAGATACAAAAACCTCTTTATTATTGATTGCCATACTTTGCATAGCCTAAACTGACATCAAAATTTTATCATATATTTCTCATATAAGTTCACATTTCATGAATATAGTTCACATACTCATCATATACTTTGCATTCACATATATCACATATCCCACATACTTCACATAAAGTAACTTTTTACTTATACCATTTATTTTCACAATACTCTTGTGGAGTCAACTTGATGTAAATACACATTACAATGACTTAAGGTAAACATCTAGGATGTCTTTCCTAAAAACATAATTGATTCTTTCATGACTGAAATAATTCCTTAACACTTTATACCTCTTTTCTTGTTGTACTTTGTTCTGTTGTGCACACTACCTTTACTAGTGTTTGGCTTGTAACTTTTTCCATATTGATTTTTGCACTTAGGTACATCATTATGACACTTTGATATACCTTCCCTTAACTTTGCATGTGCCAAATATCTTTGTAGCCTTCTCTATACCAAAAAAAATCTCTGTGCTGCTAGTAAAACTGTCTAATACTTAAACAATTTCCTATCTCTGACTGTAGAATCTTCAATAGTATATATTGTCCTTACATCCTAAAATATATGTTTCCATAAATGACAATCCTAACTCATCTTAACTAGCTAAATTTCCAACAATCTCCCCCTTTGGCATTGATGGCAACATATGGGAAAAATTGGCTAAGTCCCAAAATGTTGTACAAAAAAACAATAAACACAAAAAGAAACTTCTCAAAAAATGGCCTTCAAAACTCTAAAATTTTATTCTTGTTTTATGGATCATTACATATCAAATTTCCATCATTTTTTATCTCTCATTTTACAATGATTTCCCATATACATAGCTAAGCTCCCCCTTACATATGTATACAATTTTCTTACATCCTTCTCCCCCTTTGATATCAATGACAAAGGTGTCAAAGTTTATATATATATCAAAATTATGTCCCATACCTCTTATTAGGATGATGAGTGAGAAATGGAATCACCAAAACTTCAAGGCTCTTCATATTCTTTTCCCATGAGTCCTTGACTCTTTTTGAAATGCTGAGTAGAGTGCACATACCATAAGATGCTATCTTTAATGCATTCAGATCTGAGTACACAAAATTGTCAAAAGATGTCTTAACTGATAGACATTCATCCAACTAATTCTCTATTGTGCTCAACTTCATAGATACATGTTCTCTCTCAGAAGTGAGAACCTCTTGGTTACCCATGGTTTCTTATCTTTAATGAGATTTATCTCATCATGAGCCTTGCTAACCTGTGCTTCAATTGCTTCGACCTGCACACTAGGTTGACTAAGCTGACTTGACAATGCTTCCACTTATGTGTATTTGTCCTTAGGATCACTATCAATTTCTTTTGTTAAGCTAAAAAGATATTGCACACTTCACATATAGAGCTTTTCCTTCAAGCTCACACTTCCTTAATGATTGGATGCAAACATCAAGAGTCAATAAGTCATTTCTTATGTTTTGACAAATGATGTCAAACATCTATGCATCATGCTTTGTCTATGCTTGTGCTTTTGCAACCTCTGACAAACTTGTGAATTCAACATTAAATGCTTGAATCACAAGTTTTTCTCTATCCTTAGGGTTAGGATCAAGAGATTTTACTCTCATAACTCCTTGCAACTTATCAATTACTTCCATTGGAGTCTTTTGTAAACTCTTTACTTGATTGTTCTTACTGATTATTTTACTAAGGGATGATATCAATTCTAATTGATCATCATCATCTGAACTTGTAAGAGAAGCAAGGGTGAGAGATGTGCTAGGTGCACTAGGCTTCTCATCCTTTTCTGCTTCCTTCTTCCTCTATTCCTTATCCTCTTTCTTCTTCTCATCTTCCCTCCTCCTTATTTCTTCATCCTTTTTCCTCTTCTCCTCTTCTTCTTCCTTGTATTTATTTTCTCCTACTTCCTCCTTCATCTTCATCTTCATCTTCTTCTTCTTCTTCTTCTCTTCTTCTACCTTCTTCCTCTTCACATCTTCTTCTTCCTTTCTTCTTTTCTTTTCTTGTTCTTTCCTTTTCTTTTCCTATTCTTGCTTCTCTTTCTCTTCTTCTTTCTATCTATTCTTTCTTTTCATATTCTTTCCTCTTTTTCTCTTTGTCCTTAGTATTCCTCTTCTCTTCCCCCCCATCAGAACTAGAGTAGCCAATGATATTGCTAACAATATTTAGCCCAAAATCCTTGAAATATCTTCTATGATGTTTACTATTACACTTGTAGTACCAATTTGTATCGTATCTGATAGAATCTAATTCAGATGTAACTTGAGTTAGATGGGATCTTAGGTTTGTATTCTTAGATTTCAGATCTGATTCAATCTTGCAGTCGTTTGTTTTCAAACTCAAATTAAGTTCAAACAATTTTCAACTCATGTTTCAAGGTCTCCTTTTCTTTCTTAAGGGTCACTATTTCATCATTGTCATTAGTATGCTCCTTTGATTCCTTTCTATTTTTTTGATAGTCAATCTTATCTTCCAGTTTACCAATGTAATATTTTGCATCTTCATACATTTCTTTCATGTTTTATCTTTCTTCTATAAGAAGATCAATTTGCTCAAGGGCTTCTTCAATATTTCTCTTTAACTATTCTATATCCATAGGGATCTTACTCAATCTGTTAAGCCACTTCTAAGTAACTAATATTTGATACCAATTGTTAGAAATAAATAATACTGAAGGGAAGGGGGGGGGGGGGGGGGGTTGTGAATTATATTCTACAAACTTTTACCTACAACTAGATATTATTAATTTCTTTGCAAAATGTATAAGAAAGTAAACCAATAATGTTGAATAATAAATAAAACCATATTGAAAGAGAACTCATAACAACATGTAATGTTTTGAACAACTCAAACTGTACTATTATAGAACCCAGAATGGTCATATGGATGTGACTAAGTATGCACAGACTGGAAGGCCATACAAATTGGAATGGAGGGTAAATACAGAGGTTGTATGGTTGAGTATTGATGGTCTATGCTGAGATCTAGATGGCCAAATGGTGTACCAAAGAGAGTGTGTGAGGTACAATGGATGGAAGTGGCCATACAATGGGAAGATATGGTTTGTATGGTGAGTAGAAGAGGGTTGTACGATGACCTTGAGTGAAGTAAGAAATGGAAATTGGGAGGGCCATACTGAATGACCGTATGAGTATGATGTTTCCATACAATGTAGACTTCTAAATACAAAATGATGAAGGCCATAGTGTTCATACGATGAGTGTATGGAGGGTTGGGATAATTTGATGATACCACTTTAGAATGCAGAATGCAATATACTTTAAACACAAATAGTTTGCAGAAGCCAAAGTTCGAAAAGATACACACTTGTTACCAAATAGTAATGATATTTCCACATAGAAGAAATGCTTTAATTTCTCAGATCCAAGCTGAAAGAACATAGACATAATAGGGTGAGGGTTAAATCTCATTGAAATTGAGATGACCAAATAGGGAAGGCCTTTCACTTACAAAATGGTGACAATGAAGAATTCCAAAAGGAATTCACGGCACAAAGAAATAATCCAAATTGCATGCCTAAAGACCACCTACAAGTTGTGCTTAAATACCTATCAAGAAAATTTTTGAGGGCGTACAAAGATAGTTGATAACTACATAAACTACGAAAAAAAAAAAAAATGGGTTTGAGATATATTAAATCAATTGAACCATTAACAAGGTTTAATTAAATACATTTATTTTATGACAGAGACATTATAGTCCTCCTATCCCAAAATTTGCTTGTCCTCAAGAAAATGCACATCTGATTCTAGGAAACCTTCTATAATTAGCTCCTTCAGTTCCGAGTCAGGCACTAAGTAGATCTTCCTACTGAAGTAAATGATGTCATCAATAACTTTGTATCTTTCATCGCGTAGATAGCCATCCACCAAATCACATGAAAAAGTGTTCTTGGAATACTCGACCAATAGTTGGGTCCACCAATTATCCAAGGAATGTGGTGTGCTGTTGACTATCTTGTTTTTATGTACTGCTTGTGGGACCAAATCCTGTTTAAAAATTGCCTCCATCTTCTTGATTGTGACTTCCCTCGATCCTTTATTTGACATTCCTCTTAGCATCACCTTCTTGCCATTCGTCTCGAATGAAAAGTCCATCCTTTTGAAACTTTGGGTGTACTGGTCAAGAGCTTCCAACCACTCAATGCCCAAAATGATATTAGTATCAACGAAATCTATGACAAAGAAATCATCTGCCACGATATAGTTTCCCATGGAAATTTGTAGGTGTGAGATCACATGAGTGCAAGGTAACAAGGTTCCTCCTACAACCTTAACCTCAAATCCTACATGCTCAACTATGCACAAGCCTTTACTAGTGACCAAAGATGAATTGATGCAATTGAGTATGGTGCCACTATCAATCATGGTTGGGACTCATTTTCCATGAAGTGTGCTGTGAACCCTGAAGATACCCTTTCCTATCGATGTAGTGAGGGTAGCAATGGAACCCCCTTTTTGTATCAGGGCATTTATTCTCTCTTGTTGGGTAATTTCTTCATTAGTTGCTATATGTATTTTTCCTTCATCGTCATCAGGCATTACCTCAATGTAATGAATCTTTCCCTTCCCAAGGCAGTGATGACCAGGTCCCCATGGTTCTTTGCATGTGAAATAGAGCTTTTTCCTCTAGAGTTCTTGCCAAGAATCTTCATCAATCTAAGGTTTCTTTTGAACTATCTCCTTGTCCTTGTCTTCTTGTGGGGATGGTGTTGATGTAGCTGTGTAAGTTTTGGAGGAAGATGCAGCCATGTCACACACCTTCTTAATAGATTTGTTGAGTGCACATGGGTTGAACCCTTTGATCCAAACTCTTAAAGGCTCTCTCAGCCCATCCATGAATAACACAATTCGACGTCTTTTAGAGATGTTTGTGACCATTACTGATAGCCTTTGGAACTCAGTGATGTAGTTGTCTACTGTGCTCATTTTCTTTAGCTGAGCTAGATCTCTGAAGTTTAGCTCAGGATCCTTCCCTTTGAAATGATCAACGAGTCTCTCAATGAACTCAACATTAGAGCCACTTGGTCATGACCAAGAGTGAACAATCCATGATGCCACCACTCATGTGCCACTCTCCTTCCAGATGAAGTGTTGCAAACTTGATTGCTTCCTCTTCAAGCATTGGATTGAGTTGGAAATAGGTATTTGCCTCTAGAACCCATGACTATGCGGTAATGACTCTAGATCCATCAAATGATGATAAGTTTACCTTTTCAATATTTGTCCTGAGATCATCATTAAAATAACCATGATTTCCCCCTCCAAAATATCTCATTCTTAGATCAACATAGTCTCTATAAGCCATATCACCTCCCACATTTGCATTCTGCCAATCTTCTCGAAGTTTTTCTTGCATTTTCTCAAAAGTGGGTTCTCTTCCTTTGTGTGGTGCTTCCATCCTTGGAAGGAAGATGGGTATTGAAGGTCAAGAGTGAGATGGTTGAAAGTTTTTCCTTCCCAAAATAGAATCATTGCTATGTCCATTTTTTTCTCCTGTTGTCATTCCCTCGGCCAATTTTTGTAGAGTTTCCTACATAAGCCTTTGGGTTTCATTGATTTGTATTTGATTCCTATTCAACTCTCTTAAAGATTCATGAGTTCAATCATAGGATCCTAATGATCTAGCATTCTATCAATAGGGTTATTTCACCTTCTCCTTTGAGTATAAACTTGCATTCACTTCCACAAGTAGGTAGGATTAAAAGCTCTGATACCACTATAATGTTCTGAACAACTTAAACTGTATGAGTTATAGAACCTAGAATGGCCATACGGATGTGGCCAATTATGCATAGACTGGAATGGAGGGTAAATACAGAGGCTGCATGGTCAGGTATTGATGCCCATATGCTAAGATCTAAATGGCCGTATGGTGTGCCAAAGGGAGTGTGCAAGGTACGATGGATGGAAGTGGTCATATGATGGGAAGAGATGGTTTGTATGGTGAGTAGAAGTGGGCTGTATGGTGACCTTAAGTGAAGTAAGAAATGACAATTGAGAGGGTCATACTGAATGGTTGTATGGGTATGATGATGCCGTATGGTGTAGACTTCTAAACATAGAATGATGAAGGCCATGGTGTCTATACAATGAGTGTATGGAGTGTTGGGATAATTCAGTGATACCACTTTAGAATGCAAAATGCAATATACTTTAAACAAAAATAGTTTCCATAAGCCAGAGTTTGAAAAGATACACACTTGTTACCAAATAGTAATGATGTTTCCACATATAAGAAATGCTTTGATTTGTCAGATCTGAGCTGACAGAATAGGGTGAGGGTTAAATCCCATTGAAACTGAGATGACCAAATAGGGAAAGTCTTTCACTTCTGAAATGGAAAGAACAATGAATTTTTACAAAAATTCGCAGTACAAAGAAATAATCCAAATTGCATGCCTAATGACTACCTATAAGCTATGCTTAAATACCCATCAGGAAACTTTTCGAGGGTGTACAAAGATAGCCGACAATGACACAAACTATGAAAACAAAATAAAAATGGGTCTGAGATATATTAAATCAATCATCCCATTAACAAGGTTTAATTAAATACATTTATTTTATGATGGGGACATTATACACCATAATTAGTTAACTAAGGAAACCTTAGCCAAGGGAAAACCTCGATGGGGATGGTACCCACAAGATGATCCACTAAACAAAAGAATCATGTTAAGGATATTGACCCTGTTAGGAGTTTGTGAATTACATATAGTATCTCAGCCCTTGTTAGAGGACTATGTCGTGTTAAAAGCCTCAATCTTGTTAGGAGTTTCTTCAACCCTATTGGGAGCTGGTATTACAATTACAATTGTATGCAAGAAGAGCCCATTAACCTAACATGCAACTATTCAATATAACACCTTTATACAAAAGAGATAGATACACAAACCTCTTTATTGTTGACTGTCATACTTTGCATAGCTTGATCTAACATAAGAATTCACATCAAATATTTCTCATACAAGTTCACATGTCATGAAGATAGTTCACATATTCATCATATACTTCGCATTCACATACATCACATATATCGCATATCCAACATACTTTGCATAAAGTAACTCTTTACTTATACCATTTCATTTCACAAAACTTGTAATGTCCCCATCTTTTTAGCATCTCAGTGGAGTACTTAGCCTTTACATTATCCGAAGGTTAAGTGGAGAAATAAGGAGAAATTGATTAAATTAGTTTCTTATAAAGTCATTAAATAAATTTAAATTAAAAGGTGACTATATATTTAATTAATTTAATTTTCTAGAAGCACAACTAATTATTGTATTGGAAAGGGGGAAGCTTCTAGAGAGTGCATTTTCTAGAAATACAACTAATTATTGTATTGGAAAGGGGAAAGCTTCTAGAGAGTGCAATTAAATAATATTTAATTTCTTCTAGAAGGGTGAAGGAAAAGAAATAAATAGAGGCGAGAGCTTCATTGTTAAGCATCCAATTATTGTGAATTGTATTATATGAGCTTGGGAGAAGAAACTAAGAGTTTCTGATTTCAGTTAGCCATTGGAGAGTGTCAATTCTTCAGTGTTGCAACCATTTGAGGTGGTGAAATATCCATTGAATTTGGCATTCAGGAGAGCTTCATTCTGGAGTTCTATTTGTGCTTAAATTAGAGAATACATTTTATTTTGGCTGCAACGATACCACTGCAACAATGGTGCTGCTATAGTGACATTGCCACAATGATTTGCAACAGGAAATTCAAATTTTGGGAGCAATTTTAGGTTTTAATCTACTACATTTTGCATTGTTTGAGAGTAGATATTTAGGACATTGGTAGGGTTTGTAAAATCTGTTGTAATCTTATTTATATTAGAGTTTTATCAGAATTTGTTGTCCTAACTTCTTATTTATGTAGATGCATATTTTTCTATTTGTAACCAATGTTATTCAGAAACAATTGCATCTTCATTTTTAGATGTTTGGTGTGTTCTTTGCAAGCATATTTATTAAAGTTTGGCATTTAGAAATCAATCAGAATTTAGATATGCAATATATCTCTTGCTTGCAAAGTGTTTGACGAAATGTCAAACAAGTGAATTTGAGAAAGATTTGGTGTTATAACTAGTAACCAGTTGGGGGTACCCACAAGATGATCCACTAAAAAAAAGAATCATGTTAAGGATATTGACCTTGTTAGGAGTCTGTGAATTACATATAGAATCTTAGCCCTTGTTAGAGGACTAGGCCCTGTTAAAAGCCTCAACCGCTTTATCGCTAACTATCATACTTTGTATAGCTTGATCTGACATCAAAATTCACATCAAATATTTCTCATACAAGTTCGCATGTCATGAAGATAGTTCACATATTCATCATATACTTCGCATTTGCATACATTGTAATGCCCCACCATGTGACCCAAAAGAAGTAGCCTAACATTTTATAGAGTTTACAAAATAGTTTTTTAAAAAGAAAGAATAACATACACGTCAAACACAAAGTAGCAGAAGCAACAACATACAATCATAATTAGCCAAACATCATTGATTACATTCCTTAAGGATCCCAAGACGTTGAGTCATATTTAAATTTTAATTAATACTAAGTCTAATAATTACCACATCCACATGAAAGAATAATTAAAAGTCCAAAGTCCATTTAAATAATATACATTTGTTTCGAATTCCACTTGGCAATAAAATTCAAAATGCTCAATCATCCACTGTACATGTCACAGGATATGCAAGGCTAAAAGAATATACATTTATAAAATAGATTACATCATCACTTTCAAGTCCATGAAATAAAGTACAATATAATACATGAATCCATCCATCATAAGATATAACTATCCAGCATAAAGATACAACCATCCATTATAATGCACAAAGATAGAATGAAAGGAAATATAGACAAGGAAACTCCAACAACGGTATCAACAAACGAATCTCAATGATAAGAGTAAAGAGACCACATGGTAACCCAAAAGGCCCACTCCCACTGCACTGAGGAGATAGTCTCAAGTCCCAAACAAGATATCAATCCAAATATCAAAAACAATCTCTAAGTCTAGGAAACCCTAAAAGCAATCTAACTCAATGGTTCCAAGATAAATCAACATCTAGACCTAGAGGAAAAAATAGACACGTAGGAAATCTATACTACTAGTGGGCAAGTGTCATCACACGAATCAATGCTAGGGTTACCTAGCTAGTATTTTAATCCTCTAGCCCCCTAGTGACCCTATGCGACACTAGTATCCTTTCGTACTGATAAGGCATACTAATGAGTCAACTCTAAGGTTACCTGACTAGTCTTTTAATCCTTCGACCCTTAGTGACTTTCTGTGGTACCAATATCTTATTAATCCACTTTAACCCATTTAATGAAATGTTATCACTTATTAAACTACTTACAATGGGTTACCTAGGTAGCCACTTTTGGCCCTGACCTCCATTGTAAGCCACTTTCCAACTTAACATACAAATTACCTACCCTAGGCTCATAAAAGTACAAATCAAAGAATCATAATATATGACCACAATCCTATACAAGTGACTGGAAGACATCAAAAGATAGTTAAAAATAACACATCAATTCTCTACAAGCAACTGGAAAGCATCCCAAAAATACTGATCGAAGACTCAAAATGGTTACATCAAATATGTCATAACATTCACCTCAGCTTCACACAAGAACACTAGAAAGCAATAAAGAATAATAAATACAAACTCATCATAGAGCATACCAATACATTACCATGGTTGAGTTTGAAAGATCAAAGACCAATTCAACATAATACACAATCACCAAAACTCCCAAGCCTCTGGTAGACGTCCTAAAATTGGTCAACACTCTAGTCAACCCAAACGCAAAACATAGACAACATACAAATAACAAAGTGTAGTTTTCATAGTTTGCTTTGATTTTGAAAACATACTGTTAAGTTAAATATAAGGTTTCAATTTTTGTTTCGAGTACATAAGATTCTTAGTTTACCTTATAAGTTAATCTATTTATTTATTCGAATAAAATATAGAATTACCCCTCCCATTATATTTTAAATCAATTTCCTAAAAATAATCTAAGGATAATTATTTATTTATTTATATTATTAAAATAATATCTATTGATCTTCCAATAAAACTAATTTTCAATTTTATTAAAGTTAATATTATTATTACTAAAATAAATCTAAATTCACTAAGTATTTTTGTATATTAATTAAACTTAATTAAATTTCATTAAATTAATCAATAACTGTAGAAAATAATAATCTTAATCTTTTAAAATAATAAATAATAAATAAAAATAATTTAATAAATTAAATATTATGATTTTTAATAAACTATTTATAAAAATTATATTAAATTATATTATAAAATTTATATATAAAAAACATTTTAAAAAAACATTAAAGTGTTTATTATAAAGGCTTACTGACCTTGGCTGTAGCCTCTCTACGACTACCGCAGGGCCTGCGACTGCGATAGTTTTGTGTACTGCCGTTGTTGCAGTCCTTACGTCAGCGGCAGGAGCCACGTGCAACATAGGTGATGGGGAGGTGGGGTAAAACCCCCCTCCCTTAACATATATTTTTTGAATTTATTTTTTTTATAAATATTTTGTTATAAAACAAAACCAACAAAACCCCCCCATGGGTATAATTTTTAAATATATATATTTTATAAACATTTATAATTTTAGTCTGATAGGAAAAATACAATTAACCATTCAAATTTCTAATTAAAATTTTTCTTTTCTTTCAAAACCCCCCCTAATTTAATTTCCAAATTTTAATTCTATGGAAGGAGGATTGTATTGATATTTTAATCTTCCTGTATATAGACAAAAACAACATGCATATAAGAAATTCCAAATTACAAGATTGAAAGATTCGTCATAGTAAAACCTAGACAATCAATTCACAGTCACGAAGAAGACAGGAAAAGTAATAGTGTAATTAACTGTGCATTTAAATCATAAGAATCTACCTGGACTTTGATGCTAAATCGCTACGCCCAAAAAGATTTGTGAGAGAAATTTCTCTTCTCAAAACCTTCTCTCTCTTCCCAAAATTCTTCTTCCAAAATTTGCAGTCCCTCAAAAATGAACCCTCAATTGTTGATAAGGAGTTCTCTCCTAAAATCGAGGCACTAATTGTGTGATCACTTGAGAAGACTCCTTGCTCACCAGACTTTAACTCTTTATTATCTTTTCTTTATCTTTTTCATGCACGTTTATAAAATATAAAATAACTTTATTTAATTTCACTTGATTTCTCCTTTTTAATTAATTTATTAAATTTTAGTCTCATGCACACTGTATGCAATCTTAAAACTTTTAATAAATTAATATCTTTTTCTCTTTTTAATTTATTTTCGACACGTTAATTGAAAAATTATTTATTAACTTAAATAATAATAGTATTTAGCATTTATTTAAAAATGAACTCTAAATGCATTATTATTAAATTAAATAAATATTATCACATTCTAAAATTAAACTTATAACTTTTATCTTTATATTTGATTCTTTATATTTAATTAATTTCTCAAATGATTAAATATAATTAAGTATTAAAAATATCATAATAATTTTCCATTAAATCAAATCATTAATTTATTCATTTAATTTGACTTAATTAATAGAAAAAATACCAAAGACTTATAGAACAAAAATGAAAACCCATCATAGAAAAACACATACAAGATCAAACTAAAGGGTTATAATCATGAATTTACATCATATGACGCATTTGGAAGGTAATCAACTTTGATACTTGTCCTAATTTTCTAGGACAAATGGGTTCAAAGGTTAGGATTTGGACTTAAGAATTTATCTCCCCTCTCTTACCATTGAGATAATGTGATAGGGTGCACTCATCTTAGCAATTCGGGGAAGTCGATAGCCGGTACCTACAATATGCATAAATTCCATGCATGTACAAACACAATATTCTAAACTAAATAGACAATGGCAAGAAGTGGTGCATTGTGTAGATCTCGACTAGTAGGTGACAATGACTCCCTTCCTTAACCACATCAGAAATGCCATACACAAAGAACACATACACGCACACCATACACATGCAGTATGGGATAAGTATCCATAAGAAAACACATACGATAATACATCTAACTAATCATCATTAATAACTAAAAACACTATAATAATCATCATGCATACATGAAGTATAGAGTACCAAGTAATCTCATCATAAAATCAACTAAATATGAAATAATATCTGATACTCTCCAAATAATGCTACTAATCATCAAGCATAGAACTAGCCTAAAAGTGTTTGGCAATAATAACAAAATGCAAACTAGGGGCATGCACTACATCCACCCCCCTAGACTTAGGCTTACTCCTAGAAGCCTATAAGAATGGTAAAGCTAAATAATTCATTGTGTGGGTCCCATTGGACCCTTTCCCCCTATAGGAGGATATGACACCACTAAAGAACACTCTCTGGAACCTACCCATGTCTCCAACCGTAGGTTCTGAAATTGTGGGTCTTTGGTCTGAGAATTGTGATTTCCATTGAGGGCAATAGGATGACTTGTGTCTATGTTGTCCACATAAGAAACACTCTCTATTGAAACTCCTCTCCACTCTAGGTGCACTAGACTACTGAACACTACCCCCACTAGCATAAGACTGGTTGCTCTATGCAAGCTAAGTGTACTGATTTTGCTTGTTATGTTGAGCATTGTGATAGCTCATAGTGCTGGAACCACTGCCACCAATCTATTTGGAGGATGAGTGCCTCCCTACTATTGATTACCTCCAGAAGGAGGTTTTCTACTACCACCTACTCTTAGATTACTCTTGGAGCTTGATACTGTAGGTGCTCCTACAAAACCCCCATGTCCTAGGTTAACACTCAACTCTACAAGAATAGCTTGATGTATCGCATCTTTGAGGGTTTTAGGTTCAAACACCTTAACACCCCCAACTAGATGGTTGTTCAAGCCTCTGATGAAATGTTGTGCCAGCTATGCTGGGTTATCACTAATTCCTAAATAGGCCATGAGCTCATAGAATTTGCACTCATACTCTACTACTATCATAGTGAACTATCTCAGGTTGTGGAACTCATTTTCCCTATGCTAGTTCCATTCCTCTGGTAGGAATCTCTCATGAAATTTTTCCAGAAATAACTCTCATGTGACATTGTTCATGTCTATGCCCAACTTCTTCTCTTCGATAGTCCACCAAGTGGCTTCAAAGAGTTCTAGGTTGGTAATAACAAATCTCACTTTGACATTAGTGTCAAAGTCCTAAATAGAAAAAACCTTGTCAAGAGCAATAAGCCACTGCTTGGCTACATAACTTGAACCTAACCCATTAAAGGGTTTGACCTTGGACCTCTGAAGGTCCTTCATCTGAGAAGATACAATCGATCTTTGTCAATCCCTCCTAGGGCTCCTAGACCTAGGTCTATGCTCATGTCCTGTCTGATGTGCTCCATCCTGACCAACACCCTAAAGAGGAGGTAGGTGATCAATGACAATTTTCATCATTTTCCTCAAGTCAACTTCCTCTGAGTTGGCCTGCTACTCTCTATGGTTCTCTTCTTGATGCTCACTAACATGCTTATCCCTACCCTCTTCTTGATTAAGGCCTTCATGGACAGACTCATGTACACTGACATTTTTGCCTTGTCCATAGCCTCTACCATGGCCTAGGCTATGACCTCTAACAAAAGATTTCATCTTGGATACCATCCTACAATAATATTTGAAAGACAAGATGCTAAAATAACCATAAAACATACTACTATAAAGAATACATAAAAGACACATGTTTTGAAAATAGTAACAGTTCAATTTTCAGTTTTGCCTATTTTTAGGTTTAAGTATATTTCAGTTTTGAAGTCTACAAGTTCAAGTTTGAAAATATACAACTAAAAGTTTAAGTTCTATTTCAGTTCAACTAGTTCAAGTTTCAATTTTAAAAAAGATATACATAACAGTTTAAAGTTTCATTTTCTTGTTCGACTAGTTAACAACTAGTGGCATTCCAATATACCTAGAGCTCCCAATGTAGAACTCGAGCTCTGATACCGGATGTAACACCTTGCCATGTGACCCAAAAGAAGTAACCTAACATTTTACTAAGTTTACCAAACATTTTTTTAAGAAAGAATAACATACACGTCAAACACAAAGTAGCTGAAGCAACAACACACAATCATAATTAAGAAAACATCACCGATTACATTCCTTAAGGACCCCAAGACGTTGAGTCACATTTAAATTTTAATAAATACAAGACATTGAGTCACATTTAAATTTTAATAAATACTAAGTATAATAATTACCACATCCACATGAAAGAATAATTAAAAGTCCAAAGTCCATTTAAATAATATACATTTGTTCCAAATGCCACTTGGCAATAAAATTCATAATGCTCAATCTTCCACTGTGCATGTCATAGGGTATGAAAGGCTAAAAGAATATACATTTATAAAATAGATTACATCATCCCTTTTGGATCCATGAAACAAAGTACAATACAATACATGAATCCATCCATCATAATGCACAAAGATAGAATGATAGGAAATGTAGACAAGGAAACTCCAACCACAATATCAACGGACGGGTTTCAATGATAAGAGTAAAAAGCACTACCACCCGACTGCATGGTAACCCAAAAAGGTCCACTCCCACTACACCAAGGAGATAGTCTCAAGTCCCAAATAAGATATCAATCCAAATATCAAAAGTAATCTCTAAGTCTAGGAAACCCTAAAAGCAATCTAACTCAAAAGTTCCATGATAAATCGACATCTAGACCCAGAGGCAAACATAGACACATAGGAAATCTATACTGCTAGTGGACAAGTGTCATCACATGAATCAATGCTAGGGTTACCTGGCTAGCCTTTTAATCCTCTGGCCCCCTAGTGACCCTATGTGACACTAGCATCCTTTCGTACTGATGAGGCATACTAATGAGTCAACTCTAAGGTTACCCAACTAGTCTTTTAATCCTCTAGCCCCTTAGTGACTTTCTATGGTACCAATATCTTATTAATTAATTTTAACCCATTTAATGAAATTTTATCACTTATTAAACTACTTACAATGGGTTACCCTGGTAGCCACTTTGGAACCTGACTTCCATTGTAAGCCATTTCCCAACTTAACATACATATTACCTATCCTAGGCTCATAAAAAATTAAATCAAAGAATCATACTATATCACCTCATTCCTATACAAGTGACTGGAAGGCATCAAAAGATAGTTCACAATAATACATCAGTTCTCTACGAGTGACTGAAAAACATCCCAAAAATACTGTTCAAAGACTCAAAATGGTTAAGCCAAATATGTCATTACATTCACCTTAGCTTCACACAAGAACACTGGAAAGCAATAACGAACAATAAATACAAACTCATCATAGAGCATACCAATACATTACCATGGTTGAGTTTGAAAGATCAAGATCAATTCAACATAATACATAATTTCTAAAACTCCCAAGCCTCTGGTAGACATCCTAAAATTGGTCAACACTCTAGTCAACCCAAACCCAAAACATAGACAACATACAGATAACAAAGTGTAGGTTTCATAGTTTGGTTTGATTTTGAAAGCATACGCTTGAGTTAAATGTAAGGTTTCAATTTTTATTTCAATGAATGTTTCGAGTACATAAGATTCTCAGTTTACCCTACAAGTTAACCCATTTATTTATTCAAATAAAAGATAGAATTACCCCCCCATTATATTTTAAATCAATTTCCTAAAAATAATCTAAGGATAATAT
Organism: Cupressus sempervirens; assembly: GCA_028749045.1. NCBI lineage: Eukaryota > Viridiplantae > Streptophyta > Pinopsida > Cupressales > Cupressaceae > Cupressus > Cupressus sempervirens. Next base: position 1,586,055 of record CM053790.1, on the reverse strand, counting down.
TTATTTATTTATATTATTAATATAATATTTATTGATCTTCCAATAAAACTAATTTTCAATTTTATTAAAGTCAATATTATTATTACTAAAATAAACCTAAATTCACTAAGTATTTTTGTATGTTAATTAAACTTAATTAAATTTCATTAAATTAATTAATAACTGTAGAAAATAATAATCTTAATCTTGTAAATAATAAATATTAAATAAAAATAATTTAATAAATTGAATATTATTATTTTTTAATAAACTATTTATAAAAATTAAATTAAATTATATTATAAAATTTATATATATAAAAACATTAAAAAAAAAATATTAAAGCATTTATTATAAAGGCCCTTTGGCCTTGGTCGCAACCTCTTTATAGTTGTCATAGGGCCTACGGCAGTGGCAGTACTATGTACTGTCGTTGTTGCAGTCCTTGTGTCAACAACAGGAGTTGCATGCAACATAGGTGAGGGGGAGGTAGGGTAAAACCCCCTCCCTTAGTATATATTTTTTGACTTTATTTATTTTTAATAATTATTTTGTTATAATACAAAACCAACAAAACCCCCCCATGGGTATAATTTTTAAATACATACATATATATATATATATATATATATTATAAACATTTACAATTTTAGTCTGATAGGAAAAATACGATTAACCATTCAAATTTCTAATTAAAATTTTTCTTTTCCTTCAAAACCCCTCCCAATTTAATTTCCAAATTTTAATTCTACGGAAGGAGGATTGTACTAATATTTCAATCTTCCCATATACAGATGAAAACAACATGCATATCAAAAATTTGAAATTATAAGATTGAAAGATTCATCATACTAAAACCTAGACAATCAATTCATAGTCATGAAGAAGATAGGAAAAGAAATAACGTAATTAACTGTGCAATTATATCACAAGAATCTACCTGGACTTTGATGCTAAATCGCTACTCCCAAAAAGATTTGTGAGAGAAATTTCTCCTCTCAAAACCTTCTCTCTCTTCCCAAAATTCTTCTTCCAAAATTTGCAGTCCCTCCAAAATGAACCCTCAATTGTTGATAAGGAGTTCTCTCCTAAAATCGAGGCACTAATTGTGCGATCACCTAAGAGGACTCCTTGCTCACCAGACTTTTAACTCTTTATTATCTTTCATTTATCTTTTTCATGCATGTTTATAAAATATAAAATAACTTTATTTAATTTCACTTGACTTCTCCTTTTTAATTAATTTATTAAATTTTAGTCTCATGCACACATTATGCAATCTTAAATTTTTTAATAAATTAATATCTTTTTCTCTTTTTAATTCATTTTCAACACGTTAATTGATAAAATATTTATTAACTTAAATAATAATAGTATTTAACATTTATTTAAAAATGAACTCTAAATACATTATTATTAAATTAAATAAATATTATCACATTCTAAAATTAAACTTATAACTTTTATCTTTACATTTAATTCTTTTTATTTAATTAATTTCTCAAATAATTAAATATAATTAAATATTAAAAATATCATAATAATTTTCCATTAAATTTATCATTAATTTATTCATTTAATTTGACTTAATTAATAGAAAAAATCACCAAAGACTTATGGAACAAAAAATGAAAACCCATCATAGAAAAACACATACAGGATCAAACTAAAGGGTTATAATCATGAATTACCATCATACGATGCATTCAGAAGGTAATCAACTCAGATACTTGTCCTAATTTTCTAAGACAAATGGGTTCAAAGGTTAGGTTTTGGACTTAAGAATTTATCTCCCCTCTCTTACCATTGAGATAATGTGATAGGGTATGCTCATCCTGGCAATTCAGGGAAGTCGATACCAGGTACCTGCAATTTGCATAAAATTCATGCATGTACAAATACAATATTTTAAACTAAACAGATAATGGTAGGAAGTGGTGCATCGTGTAGATCCCAACTAGCAGGTGACTACGACTCCCTTCCTTAACCACATCAAAAATGCCATACATAAAGAAAACATACACGCACACCATACATATGCAGTATGGGGTAAGTATCCATAAGAAAATAGATATGATAATCCATCTGACTAATCATCATTAATAACTAAAAACACTATAATAATCATCATGCATACATGAAGTATAGAGTACCAAGTAATCTCATCATAAAATCAACTGAATATGAAACAATATCTGATAATGTCCAAATAATGCTACTAATCATCAAGCATAAAACTGGCCTAAAAGAGTTCAACAATAATAACAAAATGCAAACTAGGGGCAAGCACTACATACATCACATATATCACATATTCAACATACTTCGCATAAAATAACTCTTTACTTATACTGTTTCTTTTCACAAAACTCTCATGGAGTTGACTTGATGTAAACATATATTACACTGACTTAGGGTAAACATCTAGGATGTCATCCCTACAAACATATGTAATTATTTCATGACCGAAATAATTCTTTAACACTTTATACCTTTTTTTTCGTTGTACTCTATTCTGTTGTGCACATTGCCTTTATTGGTGTTTAGCTTGTAACTTTTCCTGTACTATTTGTACTAACTTGTGCACTTAGGTACATCATTATGACACTTTGATCTACCTTCACTTAAATTTGCATGTGCCAAATATCTCTGCAGCCTTCAATATACCAAAAATAAGCTCTATGCTACTAGTAAAATTGTCTAACACTTTGACAATTTTTTTAATCTCTAACTATAGAATCTTTAACAGTATATATTGTCCTTACATCCTAAAATATATGTTTCCATAAATGAAAGCCCTAAATAATCTTACCTAGCCACATTGCTAATAGTTTCTTGTAGTAGTATTGAGCTGTAAGGGATTAGAGATTGTAATTAGGTTGTAATCACTAGATAATAAGCATATTGGACTCGTTGTTTGGTGGATGTAGCCCAGGGATTGGGTAAACCACATTAAATATTCGTGTCTTGTGTTCTCTTTTCTGTGATTTATTATTTTTTGATATTGGCTATATTTGCAAGTAATTATTATTTTATGCCTCTTTAATCCTAACACCCCTGAGAGGTGATAAATTTCCCAAATTGCTTTGGAGGGTTTAGAGAAACTTCTAATCTCAAAGAACTATTCCATTTTCATTAACCAAGCCTCTACAACTTCACCAAATTCAAATCTATAAAATCTAGGAGGTTTTATCTTTTTAATGTCAGTTGATAAATCAATGACTATCTCCTATTTTCTTTTGTTTTTCAAACTATGTTCTAGGAGTTGACGTAGTACAAGGTAGGAGAATCCCCAAAGGAGATTTACATGCCCCCAAAAAATAACCACACAAAAAAATATAAATAATAATATAGAGATTTAGATCCACAATAATGCTAATTCTCATAATACAAACATAAGATTTGCATCCAACATGCTCGACTATAAAGCCTTCCAAGTTACGCCCAAATACATCAGCAATTGCAATAATAGTTTTGCAAGACCTCACAAGATCCAACTACAAGCTAGTCTAGATCTATAATCTAGTAGAAAACTTCAAGAAGAATCTACACTTGTGCTTGCAAGACACCAAGCAACCTCCTTGTTTTCCAAGCCCACACTTAGCTACTAGCTCTGCTAAACTTTTCTCCTCTCAGCTACTCTATGTATAATGAATGATGAATGAATAATGAATCTAGACTCCACAAGACCCTATACTTATACTAAATTGAGCCACAAGTTGTTCTAGCATAATAGACATTAAACAAACACTCACATTAAATACACCCTCAAGCCACAAGTTGGCTTGGCTACACACATTAAATACATGAAACAATTAAATACTTAGGACATGCCCCAAGTTTACAATGCATGACTAACTCAAAAGACCACATTAGAATATGTGCCCTAAGGAATAGGTCCACGTATCATCCAATGATCCAAATCCAATAGCACACATGCAAAATCCCTTAGATTGAAGCTCGTGGAAAAAATCTCCAAAGTCTTCCAGTAAATCAGGAACATTTGACCAACAATCACCAAGACAATTGTAACTCCAATCCAAACTCTATGCACACATAGGAAAAGGTTTCTCAATATGTCTCAAACACATTCCCAACCACATGAACCATAATTGTACAACTTTAAGCTCAAAACCCCTATATATAGGCTTGTTGACTTCCCTAAGATACTCCTGCACCAAGAGGTCTAGTTTCATTTTCACCACGAGTAAAGATTTACTACTCAATTCTAGGAGGGGGAGAGGAGTGGGTGTCTTCTTGACCTTGCCCAAGTTGAGATGCTAGGGCATTCATTCTTTTCTCCATATTTTCTATTCTACTTTGGGTTTCCCACAAAACTTGGATTAATAGGTTTGTGGGGTTTAGAGGAGTGAGATTTTGGGGAACAGAAGCTCATGGAATAAAATTTTGAGGAATGGTCTCATTGGACATCTCATTCTCTACAATGTTTCTATTTTTTTTCATGATATTTGTTTACCTCAAATATATAATTGGTTCTTTTATCAATATTAAGTTTTCATACATTTTCTTAGGAAGAGAGAGAAGATTCAATTATTTTCTCAAACAATTTAATTGCAAAATGTCATTTATTTTATTACAAAATAGAATATTTTCTCTTGTTGCAACTGCAACCTATTTTATGTATAAAGTTTCCTCTCCCGAGGATACATTAAAAATAACTCAACATAGATCTTTAAAACAAATTGGACACCCTATTCTTGAGTATTCTGTTTGTTTCCTTCTTTGAGCATATCCTTCCCTTTACAAGGTTTATGATAAATCATGAGTGGATTTGTTTGCTTGGTATTCCATGCCTCAATGAGTTTGGTTCTAAAAATTGCCTTCTTGGTAGGAGTCCATTTGACTCTTTCCTTCTTAATTCAGATTAGTGCTTGGACTAAAGTCTTGTCATCCTTGGGTACAAAACATAGGGAGTATTCATACTTTGGAATGTTATTAATCAAGTAGAAGAATATGGGGTGATTGGGTTTGGAATAGTCTGGGCATACATCTTGTTTTCCATTTAACAGTGCATTTTTCTGTCCTCTAGCTATGATAGTGATGACCCCAAGGTTTAGTGTTGAACCCAACATTCTAATGAACCCAACATTCTTAATGCCATATGTAACATGCTAAAATTTCATACTAAATTAAATGAATTGGAAATATAAAAAATAACATTTCTTTTCAAGATAATATGAAATGCAACTATAACTATGTATGCATGGTTATCGTTTCATTTCCATTTATACATAATCAAGTAAGAATAACTAATATAACTATTTTAAATCCAAATAAAGATAAAATAACCATATTAGATAACCATAATACATAACTAAATATGTAAAACATCAATATAAAGTAAAATACTTGAATTCTAGATGTTTTGCAAATAGAATTTGACTTTGAGTTGTGCAAGCCTTGGCTATCAGAGAAGAGGAGAATCATTTCCTTGGGCTTAATGTCCCAATTGATGACCCTTAAGTATCCCCACACAATCTCTACTGAGAAAGAATCTCCCTATCCTTGGAATTAGGCTTGGGGCACAATTGTCCAACCACTGAGCATCCTACTATTAGAGCATTGACTAAACTACGAGCTAGGCTTAGGATACCTTTCATACACCTATTTTCCAACTATTAGCAACCCAGACCTATAGTGACCAAAACAACAAGCATGCCACTAACCTAACTTGGCCAAGGATTTATGAGGGCACTATGTACCTAATCACCCATTGCCCAACTTGACAAAGGGACTATATTAAGGACTATCATGAGCTGACATGAGTTTCAAACATTTCATGCTACTTGCCTAAGTTACCAATGGTTCTTTTATTTTATCATGCAAGAATAAACCATAGTTCAATGATCATCATTTTGCAACCTTCATCTCAACCATGATGGTCTTCCTGTATGATTCACTGGGTGGATATATGAACATTTGTAATTACAACCAATGTATATGTCAACCTGACCTTGACATTATAAAAGAAAATATGAATTTTTAAGCATTTATATTCATTGCCACTGTATCTGCTAATCTGGCCTTGGCACTATAAAAGATAATTTGAATGAATTATTTATAATCACATCCAACACATCTATCATTCTGACCTTGGCACTATAAAAGGAAAAAAAAAAAAAAAAACTATTCTTGATTTGTAATGTGCAATTTTCTTATCTTAGGGAATATATTTCAAATATATTTTTATAAGTCACACTCCAGTTATTTATGATTTTGAAAAGAGAATTTTATATATGGGAAATTATGTAGTTCTAGGGGATTCATATGATGTATGCATAAAGAGAGAACATTGGTTCATATCTTGATCAATTCTAATTAATATTACTTAAACTTTCCTAGCAGGCTTCAACTATGCCTCACTATATCATTTCAAAAATAAAATAAAAGCTAAACAATGGTGATATTATGACTTGATTGAAGGTCATCCTTGCTTGGGTCTGAATGATTTTTGAATAATGCTTGGAATTTCCAATCACCAAACATTATGGAAGCAAGGGAGCAAAAATTAACTATTTCCATTTGGATTAGTCACCAAAATATTGAATGTGATAAGCTCAATGCCTGTAGAAGGTGTGTATAGAGCTCACATAGATTATTGTAAAGCAAAAATGAGAGCGAGAAAGATGTATTTTTTTATCGTGGTGGTATGTTTTCCGCTAGAGGTAAGAATGTTATATTCTCAATGAGATTTCACACTATAAACTTTACCTTCTCGGCTGAATGCTCAGTTCCAAGAAAGATTGTAAAGGTGGAAAGGAGTTATAAGATAATAGGCCATTAGCTCAATGTGGCAAAAATATTAATATAGTCATAAAAAAAAATGAGGCTGATGAAATAAAATATAGAAACATAGTTGCTTAAGATGAATGATAAATTATTGCCAAAGGATAATATTAACCCATGCTAATTACCCTAATATAATAATATCATACACCACCTACCTATACTTGTGTATGTACGTAAACAGACACACACACATGTGTGTGTGTGTGTGTGTGTGTGTGTGTGTGCAAGCATTTGTAGATAATATAGTATTATTGTATTAAGACATGAAAATATCACATGAAGCTTTGAGATCATAAAATTCATAAGGTAACACATTTTAATTTAATGTTCAATGATCTTCATTTTAATAATGCATATTTATTGATCGGGTAGCTCATGGTAGTCCCTATTATACTCTTTCTTGCCTAGTCATTTCCCTCTTAGCCTTGGTGGTTAAAACTCATACCTATCCACTCATAGGTGAAGTGGTGTCCCCTTCCAAATTTCTCTCTTTGACATACTCCTTCAAGAAAAGAAATTATCCATGATAATATCATATTCCTCAAATCATCATAAATACTATGACAAGTTAATGTTAATAAAACATCATAACGACTAACTACCATTTCACTTCCCATGAATGAATAACCAACTTTACAATATTTTAGATAAAAATATAATAACATCATGACACTTAACTAACATGTCATCTTCACACGAAATCATAATGATTAACCATCTTACCATTTCACACGATCATAACTAAATTTAACTGTCAATTGACTTCACATGAAAAATCAACGACCATAAGGACAATTTAAAATTAGGCAAACATTGGCGTTAAGAAGATTAGCTTCATGTAGATTGAAGCAAAATTATGTATATATGTTTAAATAAATCAGAACTTAGACATTAAAGAAGATCTAAAATCTTCACATAAGATTCATTATTTTTCAATTCAAGTCTCCACCAATAAACAATCTTAAAACTTTACATGGTATCAGAGCCAAATTGGTAGAGATACTTTCAAATTCAAAATCTTGAAACAAAAAATAATAATATGTCAAACAACGCAAGATTAGAGGACAAGCTTGAAGGAGAAGCAAATTTCTTCTCATGGAAAATACAAATTATTACAATTCTCAAAGAATTAGAACTATAATCCTTCATTGAATCAAATGTTTCAATGCCTGAAGATGAGGCATAAAAGGCCACTTGGAAAAGATGAAATAATAAAGTAGGAAAAATCATTGTTGATTCAGTTAAATATTATATTCTTTCATCCATCTCAAATCTTAAAAAAGTATTCGAAGTATTCAAGACAATTAAGGATACATTTGAAATCAACAATTCAAGTAGATTGATTACATTAAAAAATTAATTGATGAATACAAAAATGAATAAAGGAGAATCAATTTCATCCTAATTTGGAAAAATTTCCGAAATAAAAAATCATCTATCTTCTATTGGAAGCAAAGTAGAAGACCATGAACTATACATAATAACACTAAGAGGATTACCTATATCTTGGGAAACATTCATCCAAGTTGTCAAAAAACCTTCAATACCAGCTTTTAATCAACTTAAAAATGATTGCACATAAGAAGAATCAAGACTAATTTCTAGAGGAGTCATTTCAAATCAACAGGGAGAAAATCAAGCTCTTTTCTCAGTCTCTAACAATAGAGGGAAAAAGAGGAAATTCAAAGGAAAGAAGTATGACAAAAAGAAAGGAAATAATAATTAAAAAAGAAATAACTTCTCCAAAGTTCAATGTTATAAGTATGATAAACTTGGACATAATTTCAAAAATTGTCCAAAAAGGGAAAAAATCCTAGCTTTCTTAGCCAAAACAAAAAAGGATGAAAATTTGTTATTCTATTATGCTCTATCAAGTGAGATTAAATCCAACAAAAATGTTTCGATAATCGATAGTGGTTCTTCTTGACACATAACAAGATTTAGAGATAAGTTTGAAACTTAAATTATCTCACTGAAGGAGTCACCATTGGAGACAATTCCACATATCTAGTTAAAAGAATTGGGACTTGTCCTATACAACTAAGAACTAGGGTCACACTACAATTGAAAGATATTCTCTTTGTATTGGGCATAAAAATAAATATAGTATCAATCTCTAGACTTGATAATGAAGGTTTCCAAGTCACCTTCAATGAAGACAAAGTATTTTACTAGCCTAAAAACACTAATATCAAGAATGCTATCACCATAGGGACTAGAGATAGAACCCTATATAAACTATGCAACATACAAAAGAAAGCTCTAAGTCATGAAGTTACAAATTCTAATGAAGTACGAAATAGAAGGCTTAGACATATTGTATTCAATTCACTTCCAAATATAGAAAAAATCACCACTGGAACACCTAGCTTAAATTCAAATCATATAAGCATGTGTAAAGGATGTGCTCTAGGAAAGAATATAAAAAGACCTTTTCATCCTAGTGAAAACAAGTCTAAATTAGTTCTAGAACTAGTTCACTCTGATTTATGTGGACCTATGCCACACTTTCTCTAGGAGGATTCTCTTATTACATAATATTCATTGATGATTTCTCCAAGAAAACCTAGATCTATTTTTTAAAGGTTAAAGAATCAAATGAGGTCCTATCAAAATTTAAAGAGTTCAAAGAAATAGTGGAAAATCAAACATAAAAAAGAATTAAAATGTTAAGATTAGAAAATGAAGGAGAATATATCTCTGAAAATTTCAAAGCTTTTTGTACATCTATTGGGATTAAGAGGGAGTATACAATACCTTATAATCCTCAATAGAATGGGGTAGCAGAAAGAAAAAATAGAACCATTGTTGAAGCAGCAAAAGCTATGCTTCATATCAAAATTTACATTTCTCATTTTGGGCAGAGGCCACCAATATAGTCGTATACATTCAAAACAAATGTCCACACTCTATACTAGAAAAAATAACTCTTGAAGAAGCTTTTATAGGAACTAAACTAGACTTAATTCATCTTAGAATATTTGGTTTCCCTATTTACATTCACATACCTAAAGAAAAAAGAAGCAAGTTAGAACCATCTGGGAAGAAAGGAATATTTGTTGGGTACAGTGAGAAATCTAAAGGGTATAAAGTATATGTACCTAGATAATGATTAGTTCAAGTAAGCAAAGATGTCATGTTTGAAGAAAATACCACTTTAAAACTATCTACAAATACAAAAGATGAGCCCATCACAGACTTAGATGAAAATCTATGAACTAAAATTCAAAGGGAGAACATAGTAGAAGAGAATGAATCATTACCAGATATAGAGAATAGAGACATCACTAATATCAAGAAAAGGCCATTATGGGCAAGGAGAATGATTGAAGAAAATAATGTTGAGCCAGATGAAATTTCTAGGGAAAGAAAAATCTAAACTGTCAACTGTTGAAGAAGCCCTAACTTGTTAAGCTTGGAAAGATGCTATGGTTGAGGAATATCAATCCATATTACAAAATGATTTTTGGGATATTGTACCTAGAACAAAAGAAAAATTAGTTGTTTCATCAAAATGGTTATACAAAATCAAATATGCTTCTAATGACAGTATTGAAAAGCATAAAACAAGGTTTGTTGCTCAAGTTTTTCTCAAAAGGTAGGTATTGATTATGAGAAAACTTATGCACCAATTTCTTGCTACACTTTCGTAAGAATAATTATTGCAATTGCAGCATCTAAAGGATGGAAGATACATCAAATGGATGTCAAGACCACATTCCTAAATGGTGTCATAAATGAAGAAGTATATATTGATCAACTTTAAGGTTTTTCTATAAAAGATAAGGATAAATATATATGTAAACTCAAAAAATATCTCTATGGCCTCAAACAAGCACCTCGAACTTGGTATGAAAGGATAGATAGCTACCTCACCAAACTAGGATACTCAAAGAATGAAGCTGATCCAAACATATACTTAAAATTTCTAATGATGACATGTTAATACTTGTTTTATATGTTTATGATCTATTGATAACATGCAATGATCGCTTAATTGAAATATATAAAAAAGATCTCATAGCTAAATTTGAAATGAAGGATCTAGGCTTGCTACACTATTTCTTGGGCCTAGAAGTATTTCAAAAGAAAGATGATATTTTTCTAAATCAAGGGAAGTACACTCAAGACATCTTGATGAGATTTGGAATGATGGAAAAAAAACCTCTAACAACTCTAATGGAAACTAATCTACACAAACTAAAAGAAGAATTTGTGAATTCAAAATCTATTAATCCCACTCTTTATAGACATATTGAATTGGATCACTTATGTATCTTGTAAATACTAGACCTGATATATTCTATGCCACAAATGTCTTAAGTGATTTTATGTGTGAACCAAAGAAGATTTAATTGATGGCTACTAAACATATATTTAGATATCTACATGGCACTATTGGTCTTGGTTTGAAGTACACAAATATAGAGATCAAACTTGAAGTATATACTAGTTTTGATTGGGTTGGTTCTTCCATAAAATAAAAAAGTAATATAGGTGTTGCTCCAGTCTTGGATCAACAATGATATCCTAGTTCAATAGAAAAAAAACCTACAGACACCTTGAGCTCCATTGAAGCTGAGCACATGGTAGCCTCAATGGGAGCACATGAAGCAGTATGGCTGAGAAAGCTATTAGTTGGACTCTTTGGAAAATAACTAAATCCTACAATGATTCATTGTGATAACCAGAGCTGCAATAAACTTTTTGCAAATCCTATTTCCACAATTGATCAAAGCACATCGAGACTCCTTATCATTACATAAGAGACATGGTTGACATAAATGGTATCAAGTTGATTTATATCAACAGAAAATGAAAATGGTGTACTTTAGAGGTAAACTTGGTATGAAAAATTTGTAAACACAATTGTAAATTATTATATTCATGAAATAAATTAGATGTTTGCAAACATGTGTTATGGAAGGTGATGACCTTTATTATGTGTAAGATCACTATTTTAAGGTGATGACCTTATTTATAGTTGATCTATCTTCTAACACCAAAAGTGTTGAAGTATACATTATCATTGTTCTTCGGGACAAATTTTGTTGGACACATTGATGACCATCATGGTTCTCCGAGCTAGATTTTTTTGGACACCATGAAAATCTATTGTTATAGTTCTTTGGGCTAGATTTTTTCAAACACCATAATTTGGTTAAACCATTTTTAAGTGGTGCATACCCTTGTATTATATTTCCTTCAATTCCATCATTTCTAAAGAGTGAGTGTTAAGAAGATTAGCTTCATGGAAATTGAAGCAAAATTATGTATACATGTTTAAATAAATTAGAAATTAGATATTAAAGAAGATTTGAAATCTTGACATAAGATTCATTATTCTTCAATTCAAGTCTCCACCAATAAACAATCTTAAAACTTTAGAATTGTGATGTAACATACCCTCCCTCTTGTGATTCATCATCCTTGATGAATCAGACAAAAGAGAATAAACAAAATTACCCCATTTACATCATATTTATATTTGTATCAATTTTTTTTTGAATCAAAATCTATTCATAATTGACGTTTTTAGAAATAATTGTGGAAAATTTTGGAAGACTTTATCAAAATCTTCCCCAGTAGTATTTTCTTTAGTATACTAGTCTCACTGGACCTTGCATTGGGTGATATCTTGATTCTACAAGTGAAGATTATGCACCTCAAGAATCCTAAGTGGCTCTATTTCCACCACCCCTAGCCCTCACACCTACAAGAGGTTCCAGTCAATAACATGCTCATGGTTGGTTGCATATTTTTAAGTTATGAAACATGAAATACATTATGCATTCTAACAAGGGTTGGAGGTAGAGAAATTATGTAGGCCACAAAGTTTACAACTTCTAACACCTCAAAGGGTCCCACATACCTTGGGGATAATTTGGCATTTGTACCAAACTTGATGGTAATTTTATGTGGTTTAACTTTCATCAGAACCTTTTCTCCCACCAAGAATTCCTTAGGAATTATCTTTGCATATGCATAACATTTATGTTGATCATTTGCCTCCTTTAGCCTCTAACAGATTTGAACTACTTATTCATCCATCTCTAAAAGCATCTTAGGCTCAATAATGATTCAGTCCTCAATTCTATTCCAACCTACAAGGGTTCTACATTTATGCCCATATAGGGACTCAAATAATGTCGTCTTAATAGCCAATTGAAATGAGTTGTTATAGGAAAATTCAACCAAGGGAAAATACATCTCCCACTGATACTATGAATCCATGAAATATATGCTTATGAGATCCTCTAACACCTGGTTTAGCCTTCCTGTTTGACCATCCATTTCTAGGTGATAGGTTGAATTTTTGTTAAGCTTAGTTCCTAAACTTGAAAATAATGTTTTCCAAAATTTGGATGTCATCCTAGCATCTCTGTCAGACATGATCTTTTTTGGGACTCTGTAAAGTCAAAAATATTGATCCCTATAGTTTGTTGTCTATTAGTATTAAACACTTAGTTATTTATTTGGTATATTTGGTTGGTCATCACTGTGATTGAGCCATTCTACTATGACCGAGCAATGTATTTAGAATTGTTCATATTTTAGTTAAGATTGAGCAATTGTTATTGCTAAGCAATTATGTGGTCATCAAGTTCTCCTATTCATGCCGAGTAAGATAGAAGTCAAGTTGTGTCAAGCAATATAGAGTTAGTTCATGTTGATTTATCTAGTGAATGTCGAGTGTTCAGAAGTCAAGGGACAACATGAAGATCTAGTCATGACCAAGCATCAGAGTGTTCAAATGTTGAGTGAACCTTTTTTGATATATTAGTTTGGATTTGCACAAACAATGAGGTAAATAGTTTTTGGCCAACTTATTACATGATTTAATGATCAAGGAGTAATTCAAGGAGTTGATTATGTATTTTGAGATGGACCATTAATACTTATGCAAGGTGTTTAACCAATCAGAAAAATTGAAGGTTTAAGTAGCAAAAGGGAGAAATCTGGATCATTGGTCTTGATCTAGAATGTTCTCTAGTTGATTATATAAGGAGGGTCCAAACCCTAATTTCATATAGAGAAGAAGTGTATGCACAAGAAGTGAATTTTGGATGTCTAATAAGAGTTTGAAGGTGAAGCAAGGTAGAGTGACCAAGTAGAGTAGTGAAGTGTATAACAAATTTATATCATATTAGAGAAGGATCAGATAGTGGAAAGAGGAGATCCGTAATCAAGAATTATAGTGCTAACTAAAGGATTAGGTACTAATACATTTGAGTATAGTGAATTAGGGTAAATCTCTTAACAGAGTGTTTCTAACAGGCCTATGTAAATCTCCTAACTTGGTTCTTACTTTATTGTAAGTTTTAAATCCATTAATCAAGGTAGACTAAATAAGCCTAGTAAGCTCTTAATAGGGTAGACCCCTTATAGGGTAGATCATTAGAAGTGATCAAAATTATAGCCCTAACATGCGAGCTTTGTTACTGTAGTAGTGAAGATTTATGGGTCTCATCCCCACTCTAGTTTTACCTTTGTCTTGGAGGGTTTCTAGGTAACCACATTTTTGTGTTGTGTCGATCATTTAATTTTATGTTTATGGTTGTGATTAATAGATTAGAACTATTACATAATTACAATACATTTTTATCTGATTTTTGATATTGACAGGATAAGGGTTAGTGGTGAAAGATATTAGTTTGGTTGTTTAGAAGGTTAAAAGTTTTATAGATCTTAATTCACCTCCCCTGTGGAATCTTACTTTCCCAATAGAGTTCCAAACACTAGTATCAGATCCATGTTCTCCTAGTAGAGGTCTAACCACTTGAGAGACAAGATCTTGGAGATGGAGGCCTATAAGCTAGGAAAGATCATAGACAATTAGAATTTGATATACAACTTAAACTGCAACAACTTGAATCAACAAGAAAATAAATGAGGGAATTCATAAAGAAAAGAAATTATTTGGAAATCATGCAAAATGATACACAAGATTAGGAAGACACTAAAGGTTTACTTAATGATGGAAATTCTAGTGAGAGTGATGCAACAATAGAAGATCGTTGGAAAAGAGCAACACATTGAATGAAGAGATAAGAGCACTAGAGAGAGAACATGAAATTCAATTAGTAAGATTGTGTGAAGTGACTGAATAGAAAAAGAAAGCTAAAGAGGAAAAAATTCATATATCTTCATGAAGAATTGATGACAGGAACAATGAAGTGCAAAGGCTTACTCAAATCAATTTGACATGGCTACCAGACTACTCCTTACAACACAAGAGTTCAATAGAAAGGATGTGGAGATTGCTAATCTGGGATTTGAGAATGAGCATCTAAAGATTGAACTGAAACATGAAAAGGAATTCATTGAAAGGTTTATCAAACCTAAATAATCCATGATATATTATGAATAGATGAACCCATGACACATCTGAACTAGGCTATACCGAGCACCTGTCATCTTTTGAGGAAGGAGAATCATCAAAGAGTGGAGAACAAAGAAATGAAAAACCAAAGAACAAACCTACATGCTATCATTGTGGAAAGCTAGGCCATACAAAAAACATTTGTAGAAGCAAGATTGGAAAGAAAAACCCTAAGCCTAAAATTATTGGTAATTGTTTTAATGACAAGAAGTAAGGACATCACAAACATAAGTGTGGATCTTAAGCTAAAAATACACCAATTGCACCTAGATTTGAAGGTCATTGCTAAATTTTTTAGAAGTATGGATATGGAGCTCAAGAACATAGATCAAAGGCTAAACCTAATTGGACACCTAAGAAGCAAGAAAATGCACCTAAGAGAGGAAAAAAAATCATTTGGAATTACAACACATGGTACAGTTGTCAATCATGTGGTGAGTATGGTCATGTTGTAGTAAATTACATCAGAAATAATTTCATAGGGAAATCTAAGAGTTAGATGAATGGAGTTTTAGTTTGTTATAGTTGTCACAAGATTGGAGATGTGAGCAAGAACTATAGGACTCGATCAGTAGCACTTAACAATGAACACAACAAAGGAAAAGAAAAATTTGATATAGAATAGACTAGGAATGAGATGAATAAAACATGGAGAAAGAAGGATGAAGGAAACAACAATGAAAATTGTGATGTTGAGAACACCCAATCCAATGGATCAGGTGATCACACTATCTCAAACTAAACAAAGGAGGTATGTGTGGGACTGTGTTTTAAATGATTTATCATACATCAGTTCCTAATGTGTAATTAAGTTAAGTCCATATCTGCATGAGATAAGATGCATGAGGACAATTATAAAGTTGAACTGAGAAAGTGCACACATATTGAGTTGAAGCATAGTTCATGCCGAGCATCCATATTGAAGTCTGAAGTGACTGAGTTGCAATGTTGACCAAGCTGTGATTGTAAATTGAAATGATTTTGAGACCATGTTGGTATATCGACTGAGCTAGTGAATGAAGGATGGACATTTAGCTGTCTTTGAATGTTGAGACAACTATCATACACTATGTATATACCTACTATACGTACATAATAATTAATACAAAGGTATTTTGACTGTTTGAGGGTATATACTTAATTTTATGTTCATTTCTTCTCTCACCTAG
Source organism: Cupressus sempervirens (assembly GCA_028749045.1). Taxonomy (NCBI): domain Eukaryota; kingdom Viridiplantae; phylum Streptophyta; class Pinopsida; order Cupressales; family Cupressaceae; genus Cupressus; species Cupressus sempervirens. Next base: position 1,569,714 of record CM053790.1, on the reverse strand, counting down.
AGATTTCAAGTTTGCAGAGTGATTCCAAGGCAATTTAGAGAAATTTATGAGAGCTTTGAAAAGATCTTGTGCATGTTTTCGATAACAATGATTAAAAGTAAGTAAAGTTTGTGAAGCATATTTAAACCGAGTTTGGTTGTTTTGTGAAATTGTTTTAAAGTTTTAAAACCTTGGTTCAAAATGGCATCTACCATATCTGTGAGTGGAAAGGAGGCATTGAAGGATAGTAATGCTCAAATTGTGAGAATTGATGCATGTCCCCTACTTAAGTTCAAGGCTTATCCTTAAATTATGATTACTGGAGAAATATCTAACATTTTGTCATCTATTACTCCATGCTTTATCATGATACACAATATGCGATCTTGTTACATGTGCAAGATAAGAGAAATTGGAGACTTTGAATTGAGGAATGCCTATGACAAGTTGTGTGAAAATGGAGTTCTGAAGGAAGAAATAAGGTAGTTGCTAAGAAAGGGCTTACCTATGCCCTAGCATTCCCAAAAGTCTATAAATTTGAATGGATGAAAGTAGTTTTAAGAAAATTCATGATCTGAAGTTATGGCTGGAAGATGGGCTAGTAAAGATAATAAAATCAATCATTTGACAAGTCATTGGGTATCCTACCCTAGACCAGGTAAAGACCATGCGTTACCTAGCCAGGAATGTGATAGAAGAACATAAAAAGGTAAAATGGAATGGTTGAGGGATGTCAATGTATGACATTGATGATCGTGTTATAAATTTTGTAGTTAGGGTGATTGCTCATAAGTTCTATTAGTCAAACCGACTGAATAATGTACACTGCATAGCTGTTAATTTAGGTTATAAAATTGTCAAGAAGGACCACAACTATGATCTACCTGAGTTGTAGTTGATACAACTAATAGAGAACTTGGGAGCCATAAGGAAAGAAAAAAACACTTCATGTAAGTTTGGCTCACTTTTGTTGTACATATTATTTTATGTGCAAAATTCATTTCCCACCATTGGTGAAGTTGTATAGGACAAGACTAGGCCTGTAACTAAGTAGATTAATAGTCACATTGAACAATTTTGTGAGAATTTTAAAACAATTTTGGATGGTTATTTTGATGAGTTTAAGAGAAAGATGAAGAATAGGATGAGAATCCCAAAGTTAGTTGTGGATCAGTATTATGATCACATTTATTTTATGGTGGACACTGACTGCACCTATGCTTAGGTAGTTATGTCAAGGGTTGTATGGATGAGGCCTATGCAATATAAGGTAAATGTTGATGAAGTATTTATAATAGTGACATCATTACTGTCAGAAGAAATAGATAAGAATGCCGAGCCATTTGGCACATATGAAAATGCTAAGATAAAAATTATGATGCAGACCGTCGAAGAAAGGAACTATAAATATTACTAAGCTGACAAAGGGAAAGTAACCTAAGAAAAGGAAATCGAAGGCTAAAGAGGCTGAGTAAGGTCAAAAGAAGAGACTGAGGAGGAAGCTAATTGTGAAGTATGATGATGAAGAGGAGGACGATGAAGGAGAAAGAACTTAATTTGACATATTTGAGAAAGTTTCAAATTGTACCTAGGTAGGATCCTCAAGATATTGATAAGCTATGTAATGATATTAGGAGTTCAACAAGCCTTGTTGGTTTTAAACATGTAAAATTTGATTCTTTAGAGAAAGGTGATAAGGAGAAGGTAGAGAAAGCAATTTTGGACATGATGATAAAATTTAAGTTTACTCCTATAGAGCTAGGAAAAAAAATTCTAGAGGATTTGTATAATAAAATGGATTCAAAATGAAAATGAGAATTGTCTATTGAGAGACAAATAAGGGAAACAACTTTAGCCCAAACAATGTTAGATTTAGGGAAGACACATATGTCTATAGCCCTAAGGGATTATTCCAAGAAGTTTGTGCCCAAGATAAGGGCTTAAAAAATTTTAGAAATAAGATTGAGGATGTAGTTCAAGAAAGAAAATTGGTATAGAAGAAATCATTTGGATTACTGGCACCAACTGCAGAGGAAGAGGAAAAAGAATATGAAAAAATTGAGCTCAACAATACAAAAGATCTATATAGTGATGAAGAACAATTTGTAGATACTATAGAAAAGATGACTCAAGATAAGGTAAATTAGACAAAGGTATTCACCATTGAGGATGAGATACCTGAAGTGACTCAAGTGTCAATCGAGCCAAAGGAGATAGTATCTGCCAAGTTAGAACATGGAGACCAAGTTTCAAAATCTATCAAAGATATGTTGATTAATACATCCAATCAAGTGTTAGTGAAAATTAAAGAATATCCTAAGATTGGAGAGCAAGGAATGGAGCAATAGGTAACTGTAATAATCATTAAAACACCTGCTATTACTGTTGACTTCAATGACCAATTAAGGTGAATGGAACACAAGACTTTGGTCATAGATGTCAAGGAATAGAGTGGATCAACAATTGAAGAGAAGAAAAGTGAAGAGCCTATTAAGGCTAATCAGACCATGGAGGGTCAGAATAATGAGCAGAATGAACAAGTAGATAATTCTACTATTGGTGATATCCAAGCACTAGTCTTAGGACATCTCACTGAGGAAAATAAGGAGACATAGCAAGAAAGTGTTATGGTGACTGAGGTACAAGGTCAAAAGTAGGAAGAATCAAAGATAGGGCAGAGTGTAGAATTCTCTACATAATCTGAGACTAAAGAAGGAAGTACACATGAACAACATGTGATTGTGACTCAGAAGGAGTTAGACTTAGCAAGAATGGATGCTAGTGGAGCAAGAGAGTATCAAAGAGTGAGTGTTGATGTTTCATCACACTCACTTCAACTAGCACTCCCAAGTAGCAACACACCCAAGAAGAAATTTCCAAAGAAGAAAGCAAGGTCACATGGAAAGATAGTAAACTTAGATGAAGTCACTGCCATCCCAAAATATGACACTAACAGTCTAACATTTGAACATATGCAAATTTTGCAAGATCTATTGGTGAGAAAACTAAACAAGAAGAAATGAGAAGGGAGCTACAAAAAGACAAGTGCTATAGGAGATTAAAGATATTTTTGTTGAAGCATTTGATGTGGAAAATTGTGATGAGAAGACTCATGTAATAACTCAATTAGTTCATATTGTGGAGAAGATTAATAAAGATTATGTGGATGAAAATGAAAAGATGATGGACTAAGGTTATAGAAAGTTTGAGAAGAAAGTCATTGAAAAGGTCTCCATTGAAATTGCAATGAGGAAAGTACATCTATCAATTCTTATCAATATTGTAGAAGATGTTGTAAAGAACATTCTTTCTTTGTACAAAAAAATGTGTAATGTTAAATTCTTTACAATAGAGAATCAAGGTTTTATTGATAGGCAACAAGTATATTTGAGAGCATCAACACATTCTTTAAACATGGAACCAAGTTCCAATTTAAATTATTTCAATCAATTAATAGCTGCCCAAGGTAGATTAGTCAAGCTAGTGGCTAATGATGGAAGAATAAGGGCTAAGATTGTCTCTATTCAGACAATTTTGTTACCTCAAGTAGAGGTTATGCAGAGAGAGCTTATAAAAGCCAAGGAGGTAGCTCAAAACTATCTAGATATCTCAACAATTGAAAGCTTAATTGATCTAGCTGCTACACTAGAGATCAAAATTCAATTGTTAAAATGTGACATAGGGTAGGTCAAGAGTAACTAAGGCCAATAGGAACACTTAGCTACCCAAACCACCATGCAAGAGTTAACACAATGGAAGAAAACACAAAAGAGAACAACTCCATAGAGAGAGAGAGAGAACAATATTCTTTATTGATTCATGAAAATATCATCATTCATGCCCAGTTGTAAGGCCTTCTAGTTTATGACCAGATACAAAATACATTCAAATCCAAGATCTAGCTTCAAGTTTGGATTTTCATCAATTATCTACCATCAATTATGATTAAGACTCTACCCAAGACCCTTAATTATACTAATCTAAGCCACAAGTCAGCTTAGAATGCTAAAAACTAAAATTAAATACTTGAAGAGCCACAAGTCAGCCTGCATTAGTAATTAAATGTCTAAAAATTGATATTCAAGAAAAATTACGATATCTCCTAGCTTTGATTGAATTAGAACTTGTGCTTTGAACTATGGGTAGTAATTTAGGTTCTCTACAACCCCTTAAATGTGCAAAGGCTGATTCACCAAAGATAAGTGTGCATCCATCCCGAAAGTCAAGCACAAAAAATTATCATGCAGAACTGCTAGAAATCGATACTCTGGAAGAATTACCATAACTCCCAACTTATGAGAAATTAGAATTGTGTCTTTGACACAAGGGAGTAATCTAGGCCCTCTTCAATCCTTGAAATGTGTATCCTATCATTCATTATGAAATGTGTATCAATATACAACACAAACTCTTTAAGAATCAAATAATGTCTCCACTTCTTCAATGCATGAACAATAGCATAAAATTCTTGATCATACACATAATACTACCTTTTAGTATCATTCAACTTCTCACTAAAGAAAGCAACAAGTTTACCTTATTGACTTAATATAGCTCCTATTGTATTACCACTTGCATCACATTCAACGTGAAATACTTTGTTGAAATCAGGTAAAGCCAATATAGGTAATTCAACAACCTTTTGTTTCAAAGTCTCAAAAATCCTATCAACTCCATGTGTCCACTTGAATTCCATTTTATCTCCCCTCTTTGTCTTAGTCATAGCATTACAAACAACACTGAAATTCTTTATGAAATTTTTGTAAAAACTAGCCAAACATGAAATGATCTTACCTCACCCACATTCTCAGGTGTAGGCCACTCCAAAATTGCTTTAACCTTCTCAGGATCCATCTTCAATCCATCAGTTGAAATCAAAAATCCCAAATACACAATCTCCTCTTGCATAAAAGAATACTTTTTTAGATTAATCAACAACTTTTCCTCTTTCAAACTCTATAATACTTGTCTAATATGCTCAAGATGTTCTTCCTTGGTCTTACTGAATATTAGAATGTCATCCAAATAAACAATCACAAACTTACCCAAGAATATTTTCAAAACTTTATTCATCAACCTCACAAAAGTACTAGGTTCATTAGTCAAACCAAAAGGCATAACCAACCATTAATACAAACCATATTTTGTCTTGAAAGCAGTTTTCCATTCATCACCTTCTTTGATTCTGATCTAATGATAGTCACTCTTCAAATCAATCTTGTTGAAATATTTTGCTTCACTCAAAAAATCCATTATGTTATCCATCATTAGCATAGGAAACCTATATTTCACTGTGATTTTGTTAATAGCTTTGGAATCAATACACAATCTCCATTCTCCATTCTTTTTAGATGCTAATACAATAGGTATAGCACATGGACCTAAACTTTCTTTGATTAATCTCTTTTGTAGAAATTCATGCACTTCTCTATTAAGTTCTTCATTCTTTGTAGGTGTTAATCTACATGGTGCTTTGTTTGACAAACTAGCTCCAAGAATCAAATCCATACAATGACTTATGCTTCTTACTGGAGGTAAACCATTAGGAATATCCTTAGCAACAATATCTTTATACTCATTCAACAATTCTACAATTTCTATTGTCACTCTGTCATTACCAACTTTTATTGCTCGATCATTACTACCAACACTTAGTCCTCTAAGAAGTATAGCAAAACAAACTTGGTTCTTCTTTACTTCCTTTTCAAATTGCTTTCCATTAACCATGCAAAATTTTATTGCAATACAATTGACCTCATTTGGACTTTCAATAAAAGGAAACAATATTTGTTTCTTCCCATTTAGCCAAACAATATATTGATTCAATCTTCCATCATGCACATCATATCTATCATATTTCCAAGGTCTACCGAACAAAATACGACAACACTCCATGGGCATAATATCACACAAAACTTCATAAAAGTAATGTCCAATTTTGAACTTCACAATACATTGCTCACTTACCAATATCTTATGCTCATATTTGATCCATGAAACATGATAAGGTTTGAGATGTTTCAACTTCTACAACTACAACTTTGTAACCAACACTTCTGATGCCAAATTTGTTAAACTTCCACTATCAATGATTACCTTGTAGCATTTTCCATTCATCTTACATCTAGTCTTGAAAAGACTTCTTCTAAGGATAGGTTCCTCATCACTTCCCTTATTACATAAGGTTCTTGTCACCATCAAATTCTTTACAGCTTCAGGTCCGCTTGGTGAACTTTCAATGTCTCCTTGAATCACAACATTTATATTATTCTGCCCACTTTTAGAAGATCTACATTCAAAAGATCTATGTCCTTCTTTACCACATCTAAAATTATTACCACAAAAATTACCTCTAGAATAAGAATTACCTCTTCCTCAATAAGATCTAGTACCTCCTTAGTATGTTTAGTAGTTGATAAAATCTAACTTCACAATGCACCAAGATCACCTGCATGAAATAGCTTGCCGAAGAGAAACCAAAGGAGCTAGAGCTTGAAGAAAACAATGCAAGAGAAGATATTTCACAATAGGAAAATGAAATTGCTATGTGAATGAATTGTATAATGAATTGATAAAATACAATGAGAGAGCCTGAATATAAAGGCCTCATGGAAGCTTGTAGAAAAAGCTAGAAAGAGGTAGAAGATCAAGTTGACAACTAAGCACACTTCCACAAAGAGGTGGAACATTCTAGAAGGGAACAAACTCCCATGTTGTTAGCAACTCATCACTACAACTATTAACTACATGCATTAACCTAAGTAAACTTAACTAAATAGAATAAATAATTAATAAATAATTATCTACTCTAACAACCCCCTTAAGTACAACTTAGGGGAATGCCTTAAGCTCATAAAACTAAGAGAAAATGTAGAATGGGTCCCAACAATAAGGCCATGTTAGGTACCCATGAACAATGCAAAAAAATGAAACCTCTAAAAATGGAGAAAGAGAAAAAATCTCATGGGAAAAACCTTCCCACAAAAAGAGGTAAGAAACCTAGTGAAGGACTGAAGAAGCCTCCAACTAGAGGAATGTCTCATAAAATAGGAACAATAGAAGATTATGAAGAGCATCACTGAACTATGAAGAAGCCAGAAACTCTGTCATTAGAAAGAAACTACTAATTTGAAGAACCTCCATGGAAGAAGAAGGCACAAACTGAGCATGTCTATATGGTAGATGATCCATCCATCTCACCAAAATGCATAGGTAGCTAGCCACTGCAATCTCCTAGTATATAAGATCAATCACTGAATACATAGCTCACACTATCAAATCATCAAACCAAGAAAGCATTAGAACAATAGAACAACCACCCTTAATGCAGATGGGGTAAGATGACAGGCAACTAAAAAGGTGGGCCAAAAATCTCCTACAAAAAGAACCAAGAACAAGGAGAGAGTGAAAGAGGTACAAATACCTATAAAGATATGGTCACATCGACACTGCATGGGGCCAAAAAAGGAAGAGGGCACAAAAATAGCAAACAATTATCCCCCCCATGGTGCTTTATAAAATAGTGCAAGTACAACTGTCTCAATGTTCATGAACCAGAAATGCAAGAGTGACACTTTATCTTAGTGCACTTACATAAAGATTCTTACAAATGATAACTACAATAATCAATAAAGGAAAATAGATAACACAAAAGATAGTATAGCCCAAAAACAAAATATCTCATGTCATGAAAATGATCCTCAAACTTGGAACACCCAAGATATCCACCATAGAGAAAAAAATGCAAAAAACATGATAGAAAGAGCATGGGGCAGAATCTGAAGGAAATGACAACATTTTTGAAAAGATGACAAAACCATCTTTCCAAAAATATAACATTTTCAAAAAATAGAGATGGGATGCAAAAGATATGCTTGCCGAAGTGAAAAATAGAATTTTGGACTTTGACTACAAAAATGAGTAGTAAAATTGGAGAGGAGGTTGATGTGGTGGGTGACATGGTAGGGGTCATGTGGCAAGTGCCATTGTGGCACCCATGCCACATGTCACCCGCAAAGTGATGCAACGATGTTGGAAAATTGCCACGCGAGTGCTGAGCAGGCGAGAGCTACAGATGTAGCATGATGAGCACAAGATTGGCGAAGGTGGTGACTTGCAATGTCACCACTAGTGGGGGTGGTGGATGGGTGGCCCATTGATGGTGGATGAGCCACAGTGTCACCATGGTGGCCTGCGAGCTACGCGTGGGCTGCCTGGCGGTGATCCCCTAATGGTGGGCTGGTGGCCACTTGGCTATGGCCAAAAAATATATTTTTATATTTTTTCAAACTAAATCATCCATATGGCTACCTGTAGGGGGCCAAATTTTTTTTTCTAGATGCTTGGAAGCCAAAATTGAAAAGCTTCATATGAATTTTAATTGTAAAGTGCCTTCTAAACTTAATGGCAGCATCCGTTTAGGCCCAAAGTGCTCTAAAAAAATACTCTTCCCCTGGATTGAAGAAAAATGCACAAAAAAACTATGGTTTGTGTCTCAAAATCATGGCTTCAAAAATCCTTCAAAGAAGAAGCAGCAGGGAGGCTCTAATACCATGTAGGAGTTGATAAAATCTAACTCAGTAATGTGCCAAGATCACCTGCATGCAAATAGCTTGTTAAAGAGAAATCAAAGGAACTAAAGCTTGAAGCAAAAAATGCAAGAGAAAATATTTCACAATAGGAAAATGAAATTGCAATGTAAATGGATTGTACAATGAGTTGAGAAAATACAATGTGAGAGCTCGAATATAAAGGCCTCATGGAAGCTTGTAGAACAAGTTGGAAAGAGGTAGAAGATAAGGTTGACAACTAAGCACACTTCCATAAGAAGGTGGAACATGCTAGAAGAGAAAAAACTCACGTGTTGTCAACAACTCATCACTACAACTATTAATTACATGCATTAACCTAAGTAAGCTTAAGTAAATAGAATATATAATTAATAAATAATTATTTACTCTAACAGTATGAACTATCACCTTTTCACTCGGTCTTGTCTTTGTCATCATTCTTCCATTCAGATTTTCCTTTATCATGTACATAACTATCATATCTGCCACCTTCTCCATAAGATCTACCTTTGCCTCTTTGGAATCTACCACCTCTACCTCTTTGTCTTTTCAAGCTTTTTTGTCAAGATCTCGTCAACTTTTAAGGCATATTGATATGCTTCTTCCACACTTTCCAACTTCACAAAACTTATTTCATCTTGGATTCCAAATCTCAATCCATTTATGTACCTTAAATTTTCTCAACATCAACATCCACATGTCCAGATTTGATGTCCAATCTATAGAATTCCTTAGTATACCATTTCACAATCATGTCCTTTTCTCAAATTTTGCATCTTTCTCAACAAGCTAACTTGATAATCAGCATGGAGGAATTTTTTCTTTACCTTGTTCACCATCTTTGGCCAAGTTCTAATCTTCTCCTTTCCTCTCCTTTGTCTATCAATTTGCAAATGCTCCTACGATAGTGAAACATGACCTTTCAAACTAGTAACTGTAATCTTCACCTTCTTATTATCAGAAGTATTTTCATACTCAAAGAACTTCTCCATATCTAAGATCCAATCTAACACAACATTAGTATCCAATTTTCCATCATAAGGAACAACTTCTATAGTAGGTGTCAAATTTTTCCTAGATAGCACTCTCAACAATCTTTCCTCATCTTGATCTTCTTTAGGTTCTAGATTATGGTTTGGTGCTACTGCTTCATCATCACTTACATCATCAAGATGCACTCCTCTCCTCTAGGTTGTCTCCACAACATCTAATTTGGCTGTAATTTGTCTCAATTGATCCAATATAACATTATTAGCATTTCCTCTACCATGAACCATCTTTAAAAATTAGGTTCTTGCAAGATCATAACCCTCTACAAGTTATAGGTGAAATCTATAGATTTTCAACCCTACAACCAATATTTGAAATAGGGTTCTACATGATCCAATCACCACAAGGATGAACCTCAAGATCTGATACCACCTAATGCAAGGTAGGTTAGGAGTAACTAAGGCCAATAGGCACACTTAGCTACCCAAACCACCATGCAAGAGTTAACACAATAGAAGCAAACATGAAAGAGAACAACACCATAGAGAGAGAGAACTATATTCTTTATTGATTCATGAAAATATCATCATACATGCCTAGCTGTAAGGCCTTATAGGGTATGAACAAATACAAAATACATTCAAATCCAAGATACAACTTCAAGTTCAAATTTTTATCAATTATCTACCATCAATTTTTTAGATTGTGGTGACTGATCATGAAAGTACTATACATACTCCATAAATTATGGATTGAGCTATAAGGGATTACAGATTGTAATCAGGTTGTAATCACTAGATTGTAATAATATCAGACTTGCACTTTGGTGAACATAGCCCAAGGATTGGATGAACCATGTTAAATCTTGGTACCTTGTGTTCTTTTCTGTGTGATCTATTATTTTTTGTTATTGGTTATATTTGCATGTAATTGTTATTTTTTGTGTGTGGTTTAATCCTAACAAGTGGTATTAGAGCCTAGTTGTTTTTTCAGTTATCCTCTGTAGAAAAGTTTCACGGTTGAGTGGCAGTTTCATGGTTGAGTGGGAGCAATGAGAGATGAGGGTAAGTTGAGGGTTGATAGGTTTAATGGGTAGACCTTCTAGTTATGGAAGATGCAAATGGAAGACTATCTCTATCAGAAGCATTTATGGAAGTTGTTGGAAGGAAAAGCCAAGAATCAAATATCTATGTCAAATGATGAATGGGATCTTTTGGATAGAAAGACACTTGGAAGCATTCAGTTATGCCTAGCACCATTAGTGGCATTTAGTATTACAAAAGAAAAGATGACATAAGAGTTGATGAAAACCCTAGCGACACTATATGAAAAGCTCTCCGCTTCAAACAAGGTATTTCTCATGAAGCATTTATTTAATATGGAAATGGTAGAAGGTGGATTTTTTGCATATCATTTAAATGAGTTTAATACTATTACTAGTTAGTTATCTTCTGTGGGTATCAATTTTGATGAAGAAATTAAGGCTCTCTTGATTTTGTGTTATTTGCTTGAAAGCTGAAATGGCTTGGTAATGGCTATGACTAATTCTGTTCCTGGATCTAGTACCCTAAAATGTGAAGTTGTGATTGATGTTATTTTTAGTAAAAAAATTCGTAGGAAATCCTTAGGTGGATCTACATCAGGAAGTGCTTTGAATGCACAAAGTAGGGGCAGAACGACTAAGAGAGGAAGCAATTTTAAAAATCATGGGAAATCAAGAGGAAAGTCAAAGGGGAGGAGGTCTCAATTGAGAGGATCAAATGACTGCTAGTACTGTGGGAAACCAGGTCATAAAAAGAAAAATTACTAGAATTGAAAGAAAAATAAAGGAGATAAATCAGATGGAGACAAGGAGGCAAATGTGGTAAGTAACAAATCCGAAGAGGATGCTTTGCTTTTGTCTTTAGAAAGTGTTGATGATTCATGGGTTTTAGATTCTAGTGCCTCATTTCATGCTACACCTCATAGAGGTTATTTCATTGGAGTGGGAGTCTCACAATCGAGTGGGAGCAATGGCAAACGAGAGTAAGCTGAGGTTGTATCACCTAGATTAATAGTGCAAATTGAATACTAACTAATTAAATAGAAGCATCAACAATACTAAGCAAGCTAACACTTAAGATAGGACCTAGGGTTATCACCACAAAAAGGAAGCAAACCAAGAATGGTAGACTCCTAATAGCATAACACAATGATGCAATGGATTTGTCCTTGATTGTAGGAATGTATGCTCACAAGTTATGCTTCAAACTTCAATGGATGGGTGGAGTAAGTGAAACAAGGTTTCAACAATGGAGTCATGAAGTGAGTTTTCCATTATAATGATATTTTGATAGTGTTTGTGCTCTCAAAATAGCATTATAACTTTGCAATGGAGGATGGATGATTTTGTGAATGGAGGGGGTTCAATTTATAGGCTAAGGGCTTGAGGGATGGATGGCTAAGATGAAAGGAGAGATGAAAGCTTATGGAAGGCTAAGATGCACTCAAAGGGGAGCACATGGATTGTGATTGTTTAGCACCAATCAGAGAGTGACACATGTTATAGGGTCATTGGGTAGAGGAAAGGGCAAAGATGAGTCAACAAAGGTGGCTCAAGGCCTTAAATGGCCCTCATAAGTGCTTGTAAGAGCATTCATTGGGTTTGTAAGAGTCTTAATGGCCTTGTAAGAGCAATGAAGGCTTGGTGGTTGGGATATTTTGTAGGGTAGACTTTGTTTTGGCTTAGGAAAGTCTTAAACTCACTTAGGGAATGTGACAAGATTAGGGGGGATTAGGCTTGGGTTTAGGATTAGATTAGGGATGTTAGAGATGTGCAAGTGGATGGCACTCATGAGGGTGGGTGAGTTAGTGGCTAAGCTTGGTTAGTATGGGTGGATGGGGTGGATTAGGCTAAATGAAGGGTTAGGGATAGGTTAGGGGTTATTAGATTTGAGGGTTTTATTTATCAAATAGATTTATTTAATAAATGGGGATTTTGAAATTAGATAGAAGAATAGGATTTAATTGATAAATAATAGGTTATTTGATTTATCAATTAGGACTATAGATGATTAATTAAATTAATCAGCTAGGAGATGGAAAAGGATTAATTAAATAGGAATTTAATTAATGATGCCTTTCGAGATAGCTAAATAAGATTATCGAAGTGGTGCAATTAGATTTAGGTGTCTACATTTTGCCCCTCTTTGACATAGTGTTGAGACAACACTTTTTTAAAGAAGTTCGAATGGAGACGACACGAGGAAGATGTTTTAGCAACAAGGTTGCCCTAGTCTCGGATAAGAAGAGGAGAGACTAGACTTAGAGATGACCCCTCAAGAAGGCGATAGGGAGAGAAAATGAGGCTCGACAGCTTCTTGAAAAATACAAGAATTCAAGATGAGAAGAGACACAGATTGGCAAAGAGAAGGGGCTAAATTAGCTCAAACTCTCTCTAATGGAGAATGATAAAGGGAGGATCAGATGCACAAGAGGAAAGCAAGCATAAGGCAATCCAGGATTGGGGGGAGGACGAAGGAGTGGAGTGCTATAAAAAGGAACCAAGATAGGGAGAGGGATAATGGGATAATGGAGAGGTAGGGAATCCATTGAAGTGGGTTGAGCAGGGGTATACTTCAAAGAGAAGGACCACCACATAGTTTGAGCATTAGATTTAATATAGGAATGTTGGGTAATTGCCAAGGTTACCAATAACAACAAGGCCTTTGTACCAACGATCCAGAGGATGGACAAATGGATGCAAAACAAATACATAAGGATTGCCCCAGTAGTGCACATGAATCTCAGAGGAAGTAGTGTGGAAGCGATACTAGGTAACCCACAAACAAACAAAAGATGCAAAGGTGCGATTCAAGGAAAGGATGCAGTGGAATAGCTAAGCAAGATGTGTGATGTGTGCAAGAGGTTCGAGAAAGGACAAATGGGCACAAAAGTTGGAGAGATATAATAATACAAGGGGTAAAAAGGGTGTACAAACTGAGGGACCAAGAGAGGTGACAACGGGACAAGCTATGTTTTGTTCATGGTTTGGGAGATGGGAATGGTTGTTTGAAGGGTGGGAGGACCAAGAAGGGTAGTTAGGGGACCGAGGGGGGGCTATAAGGGGTCGAAAGGGGGCAAGGAAGGTTCATTTATGCTCAGATGGATGAGGAGATATTACTGTGAGGAGCTCTGGATTGGAGATTGCAATGGTGGGTAGTGGGCAACTAGAGCACCGGGCGGACATTGTGCGACGAGTACGAGTAACGAGGACATCAAATCGATCGGTAGGGCCAAAAAATTTTCCTTGTTTTTGCTTTGGTGAGATTTTGTGGCATTCCCGTGAAAGCAAAAATGCGATCCCAGAGGCACGAGTCCAACAGGAACGCCAGTAGGATCAGTGGGATCGCAATTTCACAACAGTAGTGTGGCTGCGAAGGGCTAAAATGGGTAGCAGAGGTTTTGAGCGGGATCGCGATCCCAGGGTAGGAGATTCTACAGGAATGCTGGGAAGCTGGCGAGATCGTGTTCCTGCTAAAAAGAATGCAAGTTAGGGCGCATGAATGCTTTCCCACCGGCTAGGGATGAGAAAAGCACGAAAAGGCAAAGGCGCGTTTCTGCTAGAATATATGTTGACAGGAATGCCAAATGGGAGGTTATGGGGAACTGTGTGCAGGAATGCAAGTTAAAGGCAGATGGTAGAAGAGTTAAAGGCGTGATCTCGCAAGAAAATAAACTGACAGGAATGCGATTTTGTTGCTATGGGAATGCGACTGCAGGAGCGCTGATTTAAATAGTAAAACGAGGAGAAGCAAATTTGCGAACCCATGAGAAGGTAATTCGACGAGAATGCAGGTTTGTGAACGTCGCAAGATCGTAAGTTGGCGATCGGTTAAATAAAATGAGAAAAAAAAAAGGTTGGGCTAGGTAAGGGAAGGGATGGAAGATAAAAATATGATACAGAAAGACTGATATTTGATTGGTTTTGTGGTGTGCAGTGGTCTCTAGATGCTTTAGTATCATGGGAGTGGTGAGTGACAGTGCTGCAGGTGGGAGGGATGCTGACGCCAGTAGACTGGGCAAGGATTGAGGTGATTGGACTGGGGTACCTGGTGAGGTTGCCCCATACCCAAACTTACATGGTGATGGTCACAACGTTGTGTGAGAGATGGCATAGTGAGATGGCGACGTTCCACCTATCGATAGGGGAGATGACGGTGACACTGGAGGACGTGTATCAGATATTTAGATTGCTAGTATGAGGGATGCTAGTTATGGTGATGAGAGAGATGACAACGAATGTGACCGTTCAAAGACTGATGGGGCCAGGAGTTGAGTACAGGATTCGACGGGGACAGTTTATGCTGGATGAGCATTTAGATCAGGTGGCGGCGGAGAGGAGGATCTATTTTTATGTGCTAGGGCTAGTTTCAGGGTACATTGCCCCAGATACAGGGGGTACAGGGGTTACATTGGCACTGATTCTAGTGGTGATGCAGATAGTGGATGCGGGGCACCCAACAGCGTGGGGTTCACTGATGTTGGTGGAGCTATACCAAGATCTCCATCAGATAGTGTACCAGGGTGGCGACCGGTAGGGGAGGAGCATTGGGTTTTCGACATTGTTACAGGTGTGGGCGTGGGAGCACATTTTTGTGCTAAGGCCATTGGGGTAGAGGGATAGATAGGCGAAGGAGCTAGTGGTATATAGTTGGACCGAGCCCCTGACATATCATCATACAGATTCGGTAGATTACTGGAGGGTGGTCATTGATGAGATATCAGTAGTGGTGTGGAGACCATATATGAGCCTAAGACTATGGGCTAAGGAGGGAGAGTAGCTGTCGTACACCATATCGTCGTGTTTTGTGTTTGGACGGTGGGAGTATGTAGCAGAGTAGTACAAGCCAGACAGGGCACTCTGATAGTTTGGGTGGCAGTAGGTGGCTTTCAGGGAGCCACAGTGGTATCAGCGGGTGACACAAGAGCTAGTGTCTATGTACGGGCTTACCTTACGACATGACAGGCTTTTGAGAGCATGGCTAGAGTTGGAGCCACAACACTGGGTGTGGTTTAGGGGATTAGTAGATGTGGCCTCCACCTAGGAGTATCGGGACACGTGGGTGCGATCGAGGTCGATGGGGAGAGCATAAGGGACGAGGGCGGTGGCGGTGGCAGGTGAGCTAGCCTGGGCAGCCCGACAGGGGTGATATGTGGCTCGAGGATTATGACAACAAGCAGCACCGACTGTCTAGGAGAAGGAGCCAGCTGGGCAGAGGAGGAGGGTTGGGGGGGAGGAGAGGGGAGCTCAACTAGAGAGGAGAGTGAGGGAGCGACAAGAGGTGCCAAAGAGAGGAGGAGAGCAGGGGGCAGAGGAGTAGGGGCCGCAAAGGCTAGTAGGAGGAGATATAGGGGGATCGTCTGCCCAGGGAGGAGATGATGGATTGGTGGGGCGTTATGCCTCCTTATAGCAGGCTCATGAGGCTGTTAGCTAGCTACTCCGAGATATACAATAGGAGCAAGATCAGCTCCGAATAGAGCATGATCAGTTTAGGCAGGAGCAGGATGTTGCGCAGGGGCAGGCAGATAGGGTAGGGCTTGAGATGGGTAGACTATAGATGGAGCTGGGGTGGATGAAGGGTAGGTTGGAGGTGGTGAGCCAGGAGAGGGAGGCAGTGCAGGGGAGGTTGGATGCATTGGTGGTGGAGGTGGCGACATTGAGAGCACAGGCAACAGCGAGAGGGGGCTTGGATGAGTTGAGGAGACTGTGGGCCAAGGTGGAGGATTTACGAGAGAGGGCTGGATTTTATCAAGGTAGGTATCATGTAGTGGTGCCAGCATCCTAGATTAAGCATTACACATGACCGACTCTGTCAGGTATAGCAGGGACACACACAGGGATGCAGGGTGGAGGGGACAGTGGATGGGGCACTGGGGGCTCACAGAGGATAGGCAAGTCTCAACACACAAGGCAAAGTCACAAGACATGACATAGCCAGAGGTGAGACACAGGGATGGGGAGGGATGAGGCAGAGAGCTCTCGGATAGGAGGGGGATTGATGAGGCCACCACCTCCACCACCACTAGCGCCAGAGGCAGGGGAGGCAGAGTAGTGACCAATGACAGGCTGGAGTCTTGTTATATGATGAGCTTTTTGTGCAGAGCGGTCATTTGTGAGATACATGGAGAGTTTTTGTGCGAGCTCAGACCCGTTTGTATGATATGGACATTTGTACACTAATGGACTGTTATTCTTTCATTCTTTCATTGGCATATAGATATGATGATTCTGGTGTTATATGTGTTATGGACTAGTAGAGTGTTTTTGAGATATGCTGGATAGATAGTGATGTTGTTGATGTTGCTGACGGTTGGTGATGCAGGATGTGATTTTTGATGACATTGTATACATGATACAATATGTTTTTGATGTGAGTTAGCTATGATAGTGCAGATATGATGTGATGTGATTTTTGATCTATGATAGCACAAATGTGATGTGATTTGATATGATGCTCGATGACATGATTTTCCTTATGATGTGAGGATGATGAGATTTACTGTATGATAGATATCATGTAGTATGATAGGTTTTTGATATGATCCTGATGATGTGATGTTGCTTTATGATAGATGTGATGTGATCCTAAAAAATTGATTGTTTTTGGAGAGTATTTGATATGATGTTGCATGATGCTAAGTACAATTTGAAAAATGAGTGACAAATGAATCACCAAAGAAAGGATAAACAATAGATTGATGATATGGAAAAATGAATATATTGACACTTAGGATATGTTTAACACAAACTAAGGATGGATAAAAGATTAAAACAAATAAATTGATGTGAATAAAATGAAAATACATAAACTGAAATACAACCCTTTAAGGATGAACATTAATGCTAAAATGAGACCTGACCCTGATGAGAAATGATGATAATGCTAAAAATGAAGTTCAATCGAATGATGAATAACTATGCTAAAATGAACCACAGTCAATTAATGAATGACTATGCGAAAATAAACCCTAATCTAATGATTGACTATGCTAAAAATGAACCCTAAGAGAGAATAGTGAATTTATGATATGCTAAAAGAACACAAACTAAAAGGTACATCTATGATATATGATAATCCTATGGGAATAGCATAAAGAAGATTAAGCATAATGATATTTCGTGAGATGATAAAGGATACAAGTGATGATAATATAACGTACGAGATTGTTTAGGAGATGTAAGACAAACAATGATGGTGAAATAAGAGATCCAATGTTTTGATGTATGAGAGCGTTCTATGATATGAAAAGTGATCATAGGAGATACTGACTCTAAGGAGAATAATGTTGAAAAAAGAGTGACCAAAAAACTCGCAGTCAGGAGGATAGCAGAGATTTGAGAGCTAGGATAGTAATTTATGATAGGGATTACATTGGTGAGAGTAAATAAGATTTGATGTTCGAGGTTTCGAATCAAATGATTCTGAGGATGTAAAAAGTGATAGTTCAAGGGAGAGGGGTGATGACAAGGAAGATACCTAGGGGTTTCTAAAAAGTGAGGTGTAGGGGAAAGTTGAGCGCGGGGTACTTCGTGAGGAAGTACCACTATGTAGTGTAAACACTTAATTTGATATAGGATTGTTAGGGATCTGCCAAGGTTACCAAGAACATCAAGGCCTTTTCCCCAAAATTCTATAGGACTGACTTAAATAGGCATGCAAGGATTGTCCTAGCATCACACGTGAGTCTCAGAGAGATTAGTGTTGGAACGATGTTGGATGATCCACAAGCAAATGAGATTACCCAAGTGCATCATGTTTTATTGAAAGATGAAAACATGTTTGAAATATGCAAGGATAATATCAATTGACTCTCAAATAGCAAAAGAATGTGATCGAACCCAACCTCCTCAGGTGCTCTAGTCAAAAAAAACCATGATATGAAATGATCATGGTGATCTTGAGGAGGAAACAACAAAAGGTACGCGTAAACAATCAACCCAAAAGGAGAAACAAAAAGATTCTGCAAAGTGAAAAAGGAAATGTTTTCCAAAGAGATCAACTGATGGGTTACTAACAGGTTGCAACAAGACTTGGATAGTATGTACAAGTGAGACTAGGTAAGGACATGGGAACTCGAGACTGGATAGCACAATATAGTAGGTATATGCATGATAGGGGAAAGCTCAGGATGAGGAGATATCGTTGTCATAATACATGGTTTCATTGAGGGGGGGGGGGGGGGGGGTTATGTGAAGCGCGATTTATGTACAAGGGGTCGAATATTGTTGTATTCACATAGGTATGGTATATGGGTGATACTGGTCAATGCAGGGGCAAAATTTAGACACATTTTTACATGGGTATTATATGCTACATATGGTAAGGATAAAAGGCATGTGATAAGGTAGATCTAGGAGAGTACAATGGTAGGGTACATTGGGTATGGTACACAGGATGCTATAAATGAGAGGGGATGCTACATAGTGTGAAGTGTTTAGAGGATGATGTTGCGAAGTATGGCAAAGAACGATAAGGAACACCTTAGAAAAGCGGATGGGATAAGTGATAGGATATGGAGGGGCAATCAAAGGGGTGTGCATCAATAATAGATAATGGAGAAGCTGTAGTACACCTGGTGCCTATTTGCTAAGTTTTCACCAAGGACCTATTCAAGGCGCTTGAATTGCCAAGTTTTCACCATTGGATGCTTTATTTTTTATTTGATGCCTTCTTTCTTTCCTTGAATTGTAAATTATGTCCTTAGGTGTAGAATTTCCTGAAATGAATGATGTTGGTAGGGTCATTTAGAATTTCACCTTCAAGGGTAGATAGCTGATAGAATCCTAAGCCAAAAGATGCTGTGATTACATAGGGACCAAGCCAGGTGGGCTCGAATTTTCCTTTCTTTTCTCGGTCAGCTTGAACCTTCATATTCTTTTTAAGGACCATGTCACCCTCCTGAAAATTGTGCGGATGGAGTTTCCTGTTGAAATTGTGCTTGAGGCAACTTTGATAGACCATGAGATGGTCATAGGCCTGTTGCCTTCTTTCATCAAGTAGATCAAGCTCAGTAAGTCAAGTTACTCTATATTCCTCATCAGATATATGTCCTCAGAGAGAAATGCGGAGTGATGGGAGTTCAACCTCAATAGGTAGGACCACTTCAGCACCATAGACCAAGGAGTATGGAGTTGTGTCAGTGGCTGTACGAAATGAAGTGCGGTATGCCCATAGGGAAGGATTAATTTGCAAATGCCAATCATGGCCGGAGTCATTGACAACTTTTTTGAGGATTCTAAGGAGGGTTTTATTAGTTGCCTCAACCTGACCATTACCTTGTGGGAAATATGGGCTAGAAAAGCGGTGATGTATGCAGAGAGGTGCACAATTCCTCCATATTTAGGTTTTCAAAATTACCTCCGTGGTCTGTGAAAATGGTAGCGGGGATGCCAAAGTGACATATAATATGATATAATATAAACTTGGATACCTGAACTCCCATGGTAGTCACAAGGGGAACTTCTTCGACCTGCTTAGTGAAATAATCAGTTGCGGTGATTATCCATTTGTGCCCTTCTAAAGAAAGTGGCACAATAAGACCAACAAGATCAAAACCCCAGCAGGAAAAAGGCCATGGTGGTGCAATGGGCTTCAAGTCTTGTGCTGGAGCTCGGATTAAATTAGCATGTTGTTGACAAGGTAAACATCGCTTCACAAATTCACATGCATCCTGTTATAGAGTAGGCCAATAATATCCAACCCGAAGGATCTGCTTTGCTAGCACCATCCCGCTCATATGAGCACCACAAAGTCTAGTGTGTACCTCTTTGAGAGCCATCGCAGCCTCATTTTGATCTAAACATCAAGAGAGAGTATCATGATAACCATGACGATATAAGGTTTGGGCGATGATAGTGTAACAGGAAGCTTTGCAAATAAGGTTTTGGCATTGGGTTCGTGTGAGGTGAGGAGATATGATACCATTTAGTAGGTAAGCATGAATTTTGTGGTACCATGGAGATTGGGGACCAACCAAGATACAAACCCGTGTTGATTCATTATTCTCATATGCAGGTTTGTGCAGCTACTCAACCAAGAATTCATACTGTGTAGCTTCGTGTGGTATTTCTAAGAGAGAACCAATAGTAGCCATAGCATCAGCTGCCTTATTCTGGAGTCTAAGTATCTATATGAACTAGATCTGAGTGAAATGCTTCTTTAGTTGATCGACCAAGTCTTTGTAAGGTAGTAATTTGTCATCCTTGGTTTGATATTCATCCAAAGCTTGTTTGATGATAAGCTGAGAATCACCATAGACCTAAAGCTCTGTGATATTCCATTCAAGGGCAATTTTGAATCCTACAACAAGGGCCTCATACTCAACAATGTTATTGGTACATCAAAATTGTAGCTTGAAAGATTTAGGAATATAGTCGCCCTGAGGTGTAACCAAAAGTATGCTCGCACCAGAGCCATGAGAGGTATAAGAGCCATCCAAATATAGCTTCCAGAGTGATTGTTTTTCTATCAAACAGAGGTATTCGTCTGGAAATTCCATGATGAGTGGGTGATCTGCAACTAAGGGTGCATCAGCCAAGTGATCTGCAATAGCTTGGCCTTTGATGGCCTTTCTATCCACATACTGAATGTCAAACTCACTGAGAAGCATAACCCATTTTTCCAAGCGTCTGGTGAGTACTGTATGGGAGAGCATATATTTTAATGGATCAATCTTTGATATTAGTTGTACAGTGTGACTCAACATGTAGTGACATAGCTTCTAGGTGGCAAACACTATTGCTAAGTATGCCTTCTCCATCAGTGTGTAGTTGAGCTCATAGCCCACTAATGTTCGGCTGATGTAATAAATAGCTCATTCCTTCCCTACATCATCAAGTTGTGCTAGCAGAGCACCTAATGCTGTAGGAGTAGTAGTGATGTACAATATGAGTGGGAGCCCTACAACTGGAGGAACCAAAATAGGTGGATTAGCTAAGTATTGCTTGATGAGCTCAAAATTGCACTGGCAAGCTGGGTCCCATTTGAAATTTTGATCTTTCTTAAGCGAGTGAAAGGTTGACACTTATCAACAAGCTAAGAAATGAATCGCCAGACTAATTGGAGTTTTTCTTGTAAAGAACGAAGGTGTTTGAGTGTCTTAGGGGGAGCCATATCCATGATGGCTTTGACCTTCTTAGGGTCAATCTCAATACCGCACTGTGACACAATGAAGCCCATGAGCTTTCCTGAAGTAACACCGAAGATGCATTTCTTTGGATTTAGCATGAGACGATATTCTGCCAATCAGTTAAACAGTTCCTCGAGGTGAGATAAGTGATCTAGAGCATTGAGAGATTTGACTAGAATATTATCTACATAATCCTCCAGTATCTTATGTATTAGGTCATGGAAGATGATCGTCATTGCACGCTGATAGGTTGCCTCGGTGTTCTTTAACCCAAATGGCATCATATTGTAGCAAAATGTGCCCCAAGGTGTGGTAAATGTTGTCTTATGCTAATCTTCTTCTGCTATATGAATCTGATTATATCCAGAGAAACCATCCATTAGTGACAAGAGTTCATGATGCAGTGAGATCCACAATCATGTCGATATTTGGCAATTGAAAGTCATCCTTTGGACAGGCTTTATTAAGATCCTTGAAATTAGTGCAAATCCTAATATCACCAGAGGGCTTGGTAACAGGTACCATGTTAGAAATCCATTCAGAATAATCTATTGGGTGAATGATTTTGGCCTCCAATAGCTTCTCTAGCTCTGCTTTGACTAATAAAGCCACTTGGGGGTGCATTTTTTGAAGTTTCTGCTTGATGGGTTTGGCCCCTGGATCTACTGCCAGATGGTGTACAACTAGTTTGGGGTCCAATCTCGGCATATCCTGATATGATCATGCAAAGTAGCCTATATTTTCACGGAGGACTTGAACAAGAAGTTCTGCTTGTTTAGGTGGTAAAGAGGTTGCAATGTATGTGATATGTGGTATCTCTGTCAGACTAATATTTAGAGGCCGAGTTTCTTCTGTCAAAACTGAAGATATAGGAGGTCAATGCTCCTGTGGGGGGAGGATGAAATCTCCATCCTCAGGTGCCTCTGAGAGGTTTTTATCGTTGGATACGTCCTTTATTTTTGTTTTATTTTTTGAGTCACCCAATGGCGCTCCAAAGGAGTTTTCACCATGGGATATTTTTCTTTTATCTTTTTGCTTTTTTTTTCTTTTGGAACTTCATTTTTGCGACTAGAGATTTCCTCCTCCCCGAAGTAACCTACTAGATCCAGCTTGTAGACATATGCAGATGGTGGAGGTGACCATTTATGTGGCATTTCTACCCCCATGAACTTAAGGAGCGCGTGCTTAGTAGAGAACTCGTCAACATGAATGACACTCGGTTGGTCCCAATCTATGAGTTCAGGGTGAGCGAGGGGGAGGTCTATGAGGTTCAAGGATAATTGGCAGAGCACAGAGTCTCCAAGGATTATTTCATCAAGGAAAATATTGTTGTAAGCTTTCTTTTCAACCTCCTCAGGGATGTCTTCAACCTCAACGAGAGTGTTTTGGATGTTCATAAAGGCGTGGCTTTCCATTGTAGTGCCCCCAGTTGCGAGGAGTCCATAGCCCAAGCCTTTGGTTTTCTACCCTTGTTGTGCTTCTATAGGCTGTCTCATACCTGATTCCTGGCAATTTAAACCAACTCCTTGATAATCCCATTACTTTATGGCCAAGCGATGTGACTAGGGATATTTTTGTTTAAAGTGATCAAGAAGTGCTTCACTTTTAGGAGGTGGCTCCTTATATAGCCATGTGTTAATGTCTGGTGTATTTTCTGCTCCATCAAGGATGCCTTTGCTGACAAAAGTAGTAGGGCCCAACTGGTTAAGCCCAGAGGTGGTTTTTGGTATAGGTCCTTGATGTATAGGGTGTCCTTGAGTATGTGGGTCAAGTGGTAGAGCGCCGATAGCAAACGGATCTATGAGACTATACTCGCCACAACCTTGGTAGTTGATCTTAACTGTGGAGAGAGTGGAGGCTAAAATGGTGTTTGGATCGTGGCAAGTGCCAGAGGAGCTGGCCATGGTGGTGGCAATTTCGATGCCAGGACAGTGATTGGTGTATGAAGCTTCAACCGCATTGCAATAAGCAAAGGGTTCAGGATTTGCGTGGATGGTTATCTTAGTGCCATTATGCAAAAATTTGATGCACTGATGATATGTGGATGGAATGACCTTCATGGCATGAATCCATGGGCGATCGAGGAGGATGTTATATGGAAGATTAAGATCAACTACATGACAAAGTGTTTCCTGAGTGACTGGGCCAACCCTGATAGGGAGTAAGATGGTTCCTTCAGTAGTACACTCCAAATTGTCATATGACTTGATGGTGATCACCTCATTGATGATATTTGCCTCAGTATATCCTGTCTGCTTGATGAACTTTAGAGTACATAGATTGAGAGCTGATCCATTATCTATCATGACATGCTTAACTGCAAAGTTAGAAACCATGACAGCTATGCGGAGTGGGAGGATGTGATCGGGTTGAACTGCTAGGATATTAGTGGCTTTGAAAGATAAGGCACATGAGGCTGAAAGATGGCCAACCAAGTTGCGAAACTCAGTGGCATTTATGTCGGAAGGGATGTGTGACTCACATAGAGTGCTGTCAAGGATCTCTTGATAAAGTGGGCTTCTTCGTAAGAGATCCAAGATGGAGATCTAGGCCGGCGTGTTTCCAAGGTGTTCCAAGATGTTATATTGTGGCCCTAGTGAAGGTGATTCTGATGGAGATGCTCAAGATGGAGGTGGTCGTGCTAATGGTGGTTTGATTTGTGTGGATACAGATGGACCAGCTATATTGAGCCGTGTTTGACGGGTAGTAATTGCACATTGAGTGTCTGGGCCTTTGATATTGATGACATTGATAGATGGTTCAACTTGGGATATGCAACCAATTAAGCTACCATAGTCTAAGTATGTTGAGGTATAATTCTGAGACATGTCTCGATTATCACCTTGTTTACCCAGAGCATTGTTAGGTTTGTTGACAAGAGGGTTTGCAGGTGCCTTTCTCGGGTTGGTGTTATGAGGAGGGAAAGCATTTTGATACATCATTAATCCTGCATTGGGTGAGGGTTGTGCCCCACTGTGATCTCTTTTCGATCAATGAGGTCCTATACATAATCCTTAAGCTGCATGCATTTAAGGGTAGTGTGCCCTTTGAGACGATGGAATTTGCAATATTCGTTATCTTTGTACCAGGATGCTCTAGACTGATTGGGTTCCAAGGGTTGCATTTGTGGATACCAAAAAAGGTTGTCTTTGGCCAATTTCTCGAAGATAATATCAAGAGGTTCCCCTAACGGGGTGTATGTTCATGGTTGCCTCTGAACACGGGGTTTACTACTTGCCGCCAGTGTGATATCATTGGTTTGATTATGAGGAACCTGTATTTGCTGACAAGTTTGTACGGATGGCAGGTGATACGCAGGAGGTTGATGTTGATAAGTTTGTCATTGGCAAAATGTGGTGGGAATATTGGTAGCCACCCCAACAATATGGACCTGTCCAGTGTCAGTGGCACCATCTGTCACTGTATTCTTGTTTTTGTTCCAATATCGAGTTTTGTCATTGCTCGAACAATGGTCCTGGGTGTTTTCCTTGTATAGTCTGATGACACCATCCTTAATGAGACCTTGCTCGAGGCCCATTCCTTTTTCTTTAATGTCCTTGTATGTTTGCAAATAGTTCATAACCATGTGATGAGCAAGGCTAGGGTGTGTGTTGTTTATGAACATCTTGACAAGATGGCGCTCAGGGATGGTGCAAGAGATCCTTGTTGTGAGGATCTGCCAACGTTGTAGGTACTCTGTAAGACTTTCTCCTAATTTTTGTTTGGGGTGGACAAGGTCCACCAAAGATAATTTAGTTTCAACAAGATGGGTATATTGAGAAAAAAATGCCTCAGAAAGTTTTGCAAAAGTTTTAATAGTACCTTGAGGGATACAACAAAACCACTCCAAGGCTAGTCCTGCTAGGCTTTTGGGAAAGAGCCGCATGAGGAACATATCACTATAGGCTACCTCTTGAGAATGCATATAGAATTCCTTAACATGTGTGACTGGATCACTTTTCCCCCTAAATTTTTCAAACTTGGGGATCTCAAAATGTTTAGGAAATGGAGTCAACGTGATAGTCTTATCAAAAGGGTATGGGCAATCATTTTCAAATTTGAAAGTATTAGCTTTTGTCCCATCTTTGAGGGCTTTGAGGGCATTCTTCATTTCTTCCCATTCAAATTTTACAGGTGGAGGAGCAGGTGCCCCCGATCCAGGTGCCCCCAATGGAGTGGATGCCATGGGTTGCTAGAATGTGGGTTGTGCATATATTTGCATTTACAGAGGTGGGTGTGGTAGGTAACTATGAGGCTACTGCCCTATGAGGTAGTTCTGTGTGGGTGCTTGGGCATACTGCTGGTGTGAAGGTTATGGCTAGAATGGTGGTAATGCAGATGATGCTTGTGCCATGCTCTGGGAATATATACCATGTCCAATATATGTGGGATGTGCGCCTGCTTGGGAGTAGGACTAATTTGGAGTAGGCGCAAGGTAATTGACATGCAACAAAGGGTTTATTGTAGAGAATTGCATTGGAAATGGATTTGGGCTATTGCCTAAAGGTGGCATGGAGAAATAGTTGGCGAGGGGTGGGAGCGAATAGCTATGTGAAGCAGTGGATGATAGTGCAGAAGGTGTGAATGCGACTGTAGTGCTAGGGGGAAGACTAATGATAGGTGTCTATATCACAGCAAAATTCCAAGGTCCCAAAGGAAAAGTGGCTAAAGAGCTTTGGCTAGTTACAAAGGGGTTGATAGTAATGTTTCATCAGATGGAGGATGAGGTACTGGACCCTGATGGTGGTATTTGAGGAGAAAATGGACTAGATGTGATATGGGGTGGGAATGAAAAGGTAGTGCTACTAGATGTAAACAGAGGAGTTGGTGGAACAAAAAAATGAGTGGTGGAAGTAGATGCAAATGGTATACTTGAGGTTGGTTGGGATGTAGTATGCACCAATGGTTTAGTGGGGATGGGATGAGTGTTTTGTGGAATGGAAACTGGCACCTGGGTCGAGGGGATATTTGGGTCCGCTAGTTCTAACTGAGGTGGTTGCCATCCAAACAATGGGTGAATAGGATCTGTTATGTTGATAGGTGGTGGACGTCCAAACTCAAAGACACCAACATTATCTCATAAGAAATTTGCCATGATGGTTTCCTTGTTGTGATCTATAATGGCATTGATGATAGTAGCATGACCAAGTTGGTTCATAAAAGCCTCAATATCTATGGATGATCCTAGTTCCTCTGGGATATGCAGTGGTGGATCTAATGGCATCATGGATACCACAGAGTATGGTTGAGCTCAAGATGTGTTACCACTGTGATCAGGATCCATGTCTTTTTTCCATGTGTGCCTACCAAAACATGTGGTGGGTGGCATGAAAGGATGCTTCTCCTAAATGTAGCGAGGGATGACACTAAGGGTGTCCAAATGATATGGTGCTTGTGCTTTCCTAAGATGTGAATGTGGGGAATGTGATAGTGATGCAAAAGGTGTGACCCTAACCTTTGGCTCAAGGTGATGTGGGACACCAAAAACAACCTATTCTGGGTGAAGCATTGTGTTTCAAGGATACTCAAGACGACGAGAGATGTGATGTAAAATATTTCTAAGTGAGTGAGGAGGTGACGCTAAGATCTTATCAATGCAAGTGTAGGATTCTTCTTCAATAGCCTAAGATGAGAGGAGATTGTCTGACTTCAAATGCTTAGATGAGGTAGTGTAATTAAGAGACTAAACCTATATGTGTGTAAGTGTGTGTGGAAAAAGGAAGGACCTAATTAGAATGAGTAATAGTAGAGTTGTCGATAAGGCTCGTATTAACACCACGTTGAAGGGTTAGGTTTTGGATTTTTTAGTCCCATTCTGTTTGCAATGCTACTTCAGCTCCGTCTTTCTCAATTTGATCCAATTTGGCAATCTTGGAGTTGGGGGTATGCTTCTTATGCTCTGCTTTGATTTCTTTGTAGGCTGGTATTTGAGGAAGCTTAGCCTTCTTAAACTTAGTCTTGGGGTGGCTTGACATGAGATATTTTTGAGGACTAAAACTCACAACTGTGGGGTTCTTTTTGGGAGGCAGTGACTATGCTAAGTATGCCCTATGTTAGGATTGATCAAGTTTGGCAAACATTTGTTCAACAAGTAAAAGATCAAGCAATAGATAAGAACAATTAGATATACGCAAGGTACGTGAGGCCCAAATCCATAGATGAGGCCAAGAAGATGTCATATAGCCGAGAGGAGCGGTAACCCACTTCTCCTCTTTCACTTCTCAAGGGTATAAAGTTCCTTGAGGCTTAGCTCAAGTGACAAAATCTTGATCTCAAGAGAGGTTTCTTTCAATTCACCCCTCGATTCTTATACTCTGCTAGAATGCTAGAGTTGAGGTCATCCCAAGGGGTGATGAAATCCCCAAGCAGGCCTCCTAAAAAGAGAAACAAGGTTTTGGATCCTAATCTTATGCACCCAAGATGGCCTCGAAAGACGACAAGGGGAGAGAAGACTTGGATGACCTTGGGCTTAAAAAAAAAAGCTTGTTCTTTCACCAACTGACTCTTATGTTGTCTATTCTAGACCTTGCAAACACACATGTTTAGGATGTAAATGTTCAATTCCAACTTGAAACGTCAACAAAAGTAAAATCGATCGAAGAATGTAAGCAAGAAGAAGAGTTAGGGTCAACAAGAAAAAAACCCACGCACCCAGAGGCCCTCCACGTCAAGTGTCGATTGATTTTCTTTAAGGCTTTCAAGAGTTGGTGTGATTTTTTTTAAAGCTCAAAACAAAGATGTGTGTGAAGCTCGATTTCAAGCGCGCGCCCGGAGGCCCTCCACGTCTATTGATTTTTGTTCAATTTTAGAGCCCAAGCTTGAAGTGTGATCGATCTATCCTAGATTTTTGGTCATTCAAGAAATTTTATAAGTTAAGACGAATCCTCAAAAAGCTAATTAAGTAGAATCAATTTGGAACACTTAACACCTTTTTCAAGTGGACCCATCCCCATATATGGCGTTAAGATTGCAACCAATGGTTAGAATGATGGGTGGTTAGAAAAGTGGTGAGTCCAAATGAAAACCACTTAATTTGATTTTTGTTGATTTTTTTTAACTTAAGAAATTTTGTAAATGTTCAAAAATCAAATTTGTCTAAATTGCATGCAAAAGAGAGATTTTTTTTGTTCATTTTAAAGCACCAAGGTAAAGTGTTTGATTTATGGGGTTGTTATGCATACAAGTTCATTTTTCCCAATTTGAAAATGCGAATGACAATGACTTAAAAATAGACCAAATGGGGAAAAAACATTCTTGCAAAGGAAAAGGTGAGAAACAACGTTCCCATGATGGTACTCGCATTCTCACAAGCGGGTTAGCGATCCCGCAAAACAATTATCGATCCCGCCAACCTTCTGTTCGCGGGAATGATGATCCTGCAAAGCCTCTGGACCGTGGAAATGACAGAAAAGACTGCTAAAAAAAATAAAATTAAAACATGAGCCAAAAACTCGAGAGCTCTTTTTGACATAGCGATCTTGCAGGTTTATGCCCTTATAATGTTCTTGCAAGCGGGAATGATGATCCCGTAGAAAAAAGGTTTATTACAATCTCAAGAATTTCAAGACAGGAAATGACAAGGTGGGAATGGCGATCCCGCTGTTTTTAGGCATGTTCTTGCAGGAAGATTTGTCGGTGGGGATGCAGAGAAAGTTTTAAGATATGTGATAGAACTATTTGGCGACGACTTGCGAACTCACCGTTGCGGGTTCACATCCCCACCGATGAATAGCCTCGTTCCCGCGTTGCAGGTTCGCATTCTCGGGGTCGCGGGTTCGCAAAAATTTTGATTTTTTTGAAGTCTTAGAAATGGAAACCAATGATATGGCCGAGAGCGTGACTTTGAAAGTGTAACCTATGTACCTGCAAGAATGTTAGTAAACCTAACACAAAAAATTGCAAGCAAACAATGTTAGTTTTATTACTTTATCATAAAACCCAAAAACATGATTAGATTGACCCATATGCGGGGTCCCACCGGACGTGCCAAAATGTATCACCTAGATTAGTAGTGCAAATTGAATACTAACTAATTAAATAGAAGCATCAACAATACTAAGCAAGCTAACAGTTAAGATAGGACCTAGGGTTATCACCACAAAAAGGAAGCAAACCAAGAAATATGGTAGGCTCCTAATGGCATAACACAATGATGCAATGGATTTGTCCTTGATTATCAAATGGATGGGTGGAGTAAGTGAAACAAGGTTTCAACAATGGATTCATGAAGTGATTTTGCCATTATAATGGTATTTTGATAGTGTTTGTGCTCTCAAAATAACATTATAACTTTGCGATGGAGGATGGATGATTTTGTGAAGGGAGGGGGTTCAATTTATAGGCTAAGGGCTTGAGGGATGGATGACTAAGATGCAAGGAGAGATGAAAGCTTATGGAAGGCTAAGATGCACTCAAAGGGGAGCACATGGATTGTGCTTGTTTAGCACCAATCAGGGAGTGACACATGTCACAGGGTCATTGGGTAGAGGAAAGGGCAAAGATGAGTCAACAAAGGTGGCTCAAGGCTTTAAATGGCCCTCATAAGTGCTTGTAAGAGCATTCATTGGGTTTGTAAGAGTCTTGATGGCCTTGTAAGAGCAATGAAGGCTTGGTGGTTGGGATATTTTGGAGGGGAGACTTTGTTTTGGCTTAGGAAAGTCTTAAGCTCACTTAGGGAATGTGACAAGGTTAGGGGGGATTAGGCTTGGGTTTAGGATTAGATTAGGGATGTTAGAGATGTGCAAGTGGATGACATTCATGAGGGTGGGTGAGTTAGTAGCTAATCTTGGTTAGTATGGGTGGATGGGGTTAATTAGGCTAAATGAAGGGTTAGGGATAGGGTAGGGGTTATTAGATTTGAGGGTTTTATTTATCAAATAGATTTATTTAATAAATGGGGATTTTGGAATTAGATAGAAGAATAGGATTTAATTGATAAATAATAGGTTATTTGATTTATCAATTAGGACTATAGATGATTAATTAAATTAATCAACTAGGGGACGGCAAAGGATTAATTAAATAGGTATTTAATTAATGATGCCTTTAGAGATAGCTAAATAAGATTATCGAAATGGTGTAATCAGATTTAGGTGTCTACAGAGGGTTGATAGGTTTAATGGGCAGAACTTCAAGTTATGGAAGATGCAAATGGAAGACTATCTTTATCAGAAGGATTTATGGAAGCTATTGGAGGGTAAAGCCAAGAATCAGGGATCTATGTCAAATGATGAATGGGATCTTTTGGACAGAAAGGTACTTGGAAGCCTTTGGTTATGCCTGGCACCATTAGTGGCATTTAATATTACAAAAGAAAAGATGATAGAAGAGTTGATGAAAACCCTAGTGACACTGTATGAAAAGCCCTCGACTTCAAATAAGGTATTTCTCATGAAGCGTTTATTTAAGATGAAAATGGAAAAAGGTGGATCTTTTGTAGATCATTTAAATGAGTTTAATAATATTAATATTTAGTTATCTTCTGTGGGTATCAATTTTGATGAAGAAATTAGGGCTTTCTTGATTTTGTGTTCTTTTCCTGAAAGCTGGAATGACTTGGTAATGGCTGTGAGTAATTTTGTTCCTAGATCTATTACCCTAAAATATGATGATGTGATTAGTGTTATTTTGAGTGAGGAAACTCGTAGGAAAACCTTAGGTGGATCTACACCAGGAAGTGCTTTGAATGCACAAAGCAGCGGCAGAATGACTGAGAGAGGAAGTAATTCTAAAAATTATGAGAAATCAAGAGGAAAGTCAAAGGGGAGGAGGTCTCAATCAAGAGGACTAAACGACTACTGGTACTATGAGAAACTAGGGCACAAAAAGAAAGATTGTTAGAATCAAAAGAAAAATGAAGGAGATAAATTAGATGAAGACAAGGAGGCAAATGTGGTAAGTAAAAAATCCGAAGAGGATGCTTTGCTTCTATTTTAGAAAGTGTTGATGATTCATAGGTTTTAGATTCTAGTGCTTCATTTCATGTTACACGTCATAGAGGTTATTTCATTGATTATGTCCAAGGGGATTTTGGGCTTGTTTATTTGAGGGATAATGAACCCTGCCAGATTGTTAGAAAGGGAAAAATTCAGATTAAGTTGCAGAATGGGAATCATTGGCTAATACATGAGGTAAGACATGTTCCAAGGTTGAATAGGAATTTAATTTCAGTAAGGCAACTTGGTGATGAGGGTTGTGTAGTTACTTTTAATGATAAAAATTGGAATGTTTCAAAACGTTCCCTTGTAGTAGCAAAATGTGTGAAAGTAGGCACCTTATATCTTTGTACAAGTCATATTGTTCCTTCTACTTTAATTGTTTAAGAGAAAAATGAATGTTCAAGAACAATTATTGCAATTGAGTAGGGAGAAGAAATAGCTGTTGTAGATTCTAATACAACACTGTGGCACAATAGAATTGGGCACATGAGTGAGAAAGGTATGAAAGTACTTCATTCAAAGAAACTTTTACCAGGTCTAAAATGTGTTAATATGGATTTTTGTGAAATTTGTGTGTATGGAAAACAAAAGAGAGTGAGTTTTGCAAAGATTGGGAAGGAAAATAAAAGGGAGAAATTAGAGCTTGTGCATATCGATGTATGGGGACTGGCTCAATTATCTTCCCTTGGTGGCTTTCATTACTATGTTACATTTATTGATGACGTAACTAGAAAAGTATGGATTTATTTCCTTAGATAGAAATCTAATGTATTTCAAACTTTTAAGAAATGGAAATGTTTGGTTGAAAATGAGATTGGTAAAAAATTAAAATGTCTCGGATCTGATAATGGTAGTGAGTATTGCATTCATGAATTTGAAGATTATTGGTTCACTAATGGTATTCATAGATAGAAAACTATTTCAAGGACTCCATAGGAAAATGGAGTGGCTGAATCCATGAACATGACTATAATGGAATGTGGAAGGAGCATGAGGTTGCATGTTGGGTTGCCCTTACACATGTGGGTGGAGGTTGTCAATACTATTGTATATTTCATAAATAGAGATCCCTCTACTCCTTTGGGCTATGGTATTCTAGAGGAGGCATAGACTGGTAAGAAGGTGAGTTATTCTTTTCTCAAAACTTTCAGTTGTGAAGCATTTGCTCACATAGATTTTGAAAATAGAACCAAGCTAGAAGCTAAGTCAAAGAAATGTGTATTTGTTGGATATGGCATTAATGAGTTTGGTTATAGGCTTTGGAATTTTGAAAATCATAAAATTGTAAGAAGCAGGGATGTCATATTCAATAAGAAAGTGTTGTACAAATATCTATTGCAGCAACATGAGAAAAAAGAAGATGATTATGTAGTGCTGGATGATATTCCAAAAGTTGATGTTCCAGCCATTCCTCATGATGTGCAACAATTGCAACAACAAATACCACACACGCCAGTGAATGTTAGACGGTCAACAAGGAAAATTAGACCTGCAAAAAGATTCTCTCCCTCTTTGTATTCTATTTTACTTACTGATGCTAGTGAACCTAAAAGTTATGATGAAGCTATGCAGGTGGATACTAAGATTTAGTGGGAGTCTACAATGAAAGATGAAATGGACTCTTTGTTGAAGAATAAGACATGGGATTTGTGCAAGTTGCCTGCAAGTAAAAAGGCTTTACATAATAAGTGGGTTTATAGGTTAAAAGAAGACGATGGAGGTAAGAAAAGATTTAAAGTCAGGTTAGTTGTAAAAGGATTTGCATAAAAAAAGGGAATTGATTTTGATGAGATATTTTTTCCTATTGTTAAAATGACTTCTATATGTACTGTTTTAAGTCTAGTCAAGTATCTTCCCTTGGTGGCTCTCATTATTATGTTGTGATGCAAAATTGCTTCTTGCAACAATATTGAGCTATAAGGGATTACAAATTGTAATCAGGTTATAATCACTGGATTGTAATAATATCGGACTTGCACTTTGGTGGACATAGCCTAGGGATTAGGTGAACCACGTTAAATCTTGGTGCCTTGTGTTCTTTTCTGTGTGATATATTATTTTCTATTATTGGTTATATTTTCATGTAATTGTTATTTTCTATCTATGATTAAAGAACACAAGGCACCAAGATTTAACGTGGTTCATCCAATCCCTGGGCTACGTCCACCAAACAAGTCCAATATTTTTATGATCCAGTGATTACAACCTAATTACAATTTGTAATCCCACTTGGAGACTGATCCTGTAGCAATACCACTACCACATGGGGTTCCCACTGGATCAAACCACCCTAGACTCTATTGTTCTTTTATTCATGTCTAGTCTAGAAGACTAACCGAAGCTGAAGAGGAGTTTAGTTTCTCCCTTGTTACAACCTTTGTCAACATATCTGTTGGATTGTCATTTGTATATATCTTCTCCAACTTTAACTGTCCATCCTCCAAAATTGACCAAATGAAATGGTACCGCAACTGTATGTGTTCGATTAAAAATGAGACTGGTAAGAAATTAAAATGTCTCAGATCTGATAATGGTGGTGAGTATTGTAGTCATGAATTTGAAGATTATTTCTCTACTAATGGTAGTCGTAGAAGGAGCATGAAGCAAGTACTTTGGCAATGCAACAGATCTTTGTACAACACTTTCTCATTGAATATGACATTTTGGCTTCTTACAATTTTATGATTTTCAAAATCCAAAAGCCTATCACCAAATTCATTAATGTCATATCCAACAAAGACACATTTCTTTGATTTAGCTTCCAGCTTGGTTCTATTTTTAGAGTCTATCTGAGCAAAAGCTTCACAATCGAAAGTCTTAAGAAAAGAATAACTCACCTTCTTACCAATCCATGCCTCCTTTGGAATACCATAGCCCAAAGGTGTAGAGGGACCTCTATTAATCAAATAAATAGCAATATTCACAGGCTCTGCCCACATGTGTAAGGGCAACCCAACATGCAACCTCATGCTCCTTGTGCACTCCATTATAGTCTTGTTCATGTGTTTAGCCACTCTATTTTCCTATGGAGTCCTTGGAATAGTTTTCTATGAATATCATTAGTGGAGAAATAATCTTCAAATTTAGGACTACAATACTCACCACCATTGTCAAATCTGAGACATTTCAATTTCTTACCAGTCTCATTTTCAACCAAGCATTTCCATTTCTTAAAAGTTTGAAATACTTCAAATTTTTGTCTAAGGAAATAAATCCATACTTTTCTAGTTGCATCATCAATAAATGTAACATAATAATGAGAGCCACCAAGGGAAGATATTTGAGTTGGTCCCCATACATCTATATGCACAAGCTCTAACTTCTCCTTTTTGTTTTACTTCCTAGTCTTTACAAAACTCACTCTCTTTTGTTTTCCATACACACAACTTTCATAGAAATCCATATTAACACATTTCAAACCTGGTAAAACTTTCATTGAATGAAGTAATTTCATACCTTTCTCACTCATATGCCCAAGTCTATTGTGCCACAACACTGTATCAGAATCTACGGTAGCTATTTGTTCTCCATGCTCAACTGCAACAATTTTTTTTGAATATTCATTTTTCTCTGAAATAATTAAAGTAGAAGGAATAATATGACCTGTAAAAAGATATAAGGTGCCTACTTTCACACCTTTTGCTACTACAAGGGAACCTTTTGAAACCTTTCAATTTTTATCATTAAAAGTAACTACACAACCCTCATCACCAAGTTGCCCTACTGAAATTAAATTCCTACTCAGCATTGGAACATGTCTTACCTCATGTAGTAGCCAATGATTCTCATTCTGCAACTTAATCTTAATTTTTCCCTTTCCAACAATCTGATAAGTTTCATTATGCCCTAAATAAATAAGCCCAAAATCTCCTTGGACATAATCAATGAAATAATCTCTATGAGGTGTAGCATGAAATGAAGCACCAGAATCTAAAACCCATGAATCATCAACACTTTCTAATGATAGAAGCAAAGCATCCTCTTCGGAATTGTTACTTACCACATTTTCCTCCTTGTCTCCATCTAATTTATCTCCTTCATTTTTCTTTCGATTCCAACAATCTTTTTTTTTGTGCCCCCTGGTTTTCCATAGTACCAGTAATCATTCTGTCCTCTCGATTGAGACATCCTCCCCTTTGAATTTTCTCTTGATTTCCCATGATTTCTAGAATTACTTCCTCTCTCAACCGTTCTATCCCTACTTTGTGCATTCAAAACACTTTCTAATGTAGATCCACCTGAGGTTTTCCTACGAGTTTCCTCACTCAAAATAACACCAATCACATCATCATATTTTAGGGTACTAGATCCAGGAATAGAATTACTCATAGCCATTACCAAGCCATTCCAGCTTTCGGGCAAAGGACACAAAATCAAGAGAGCCCTAATTTCTTCTTCAAAATTGATACCTATAGAAGATAACTGACTAATAATAGTATTAAACTCATTTAAATGATTTGCAATAGATCCACCTTCTGCCATTTTCATATTAAATAAATGCTTCATGAGAAATACCTTGTTTTAAGCGAAGGGCTTTCCATACAGTGTCACTAGAGTTTTCATCAACTCTTCTATCATCTTCACTTTTGTAATATTACATGCCACTGATGGTGCCAGGCATAACCGAATGCTTCCAAGTGCCTTTCTATCCAAAAGATCTCATTCATCATTTGACAGAGATCCTTGATTCTTGGCTTTGCCTTCCAACGGCTTCCATAAATCTTTCTGATATAGATAGTCTTCCATTTGCATCTTCCATAATTGGAAGTTC
The DNA here is from genome assembly GCA_028749045.1 of Cupressus sempervirens. NCBI lineage: Eukaryota > Viridiplantae > Streptophyta > Pinopsida > Cupressales > Cupressaceae > Cupressus > Cupressus sempervirens. The sequence goes on along the minus strand of CM053790.1, from coordinate 1,533,295 downwards.
TGCCCATTAAACTTATCACCCCTTAGCTTACCCTCATCTACCATTGCTCCCACTCAACCATAGAATGCATGAGAGGATAAAATAAAGGGCAAGATATATGAGTTTTTATTGCAAATCTGAGGGTTTTAAGTTTTCTATTATGATGAGATGTTGGTAGATTTTAGGCATGTGAAATTGTTGGACAAAATGAATTTTATGATTCCATAGGTGACTTGGTACCATGGTTGAGTGGGAGCTTTTGGCATTGATTTATTTATTGAGTATTTGAAAATTCTTGAAGTTTGTCTTAGATCCTATTGTTGTAGAAGCATCTTTAACATTTGCATGTGCACTTTGTTTTCTTCATGGTGTGTGGAGATGGTTGCATCGTAAGGACTTATGTGGTTCTTGGTAAAGGTGTGGTTTATGCTTTTATTTGGCATGTTATCATTGGTATGAGGATGTTTTCATTATTATGTCATGGTATACTTTTGATACATGTTTAGAGTTGTGACATGTTATGGTGTGTTCATATAGAGTAGGTTATCTCTTTGGTTTAGATGGTAAGATCATGTTGTCATGTTTATGTTTCTGAGGCCATGGTTGGAACTTTGACATTAATCCTAGTTTAGTTTCTTGGTATTGAGTACACTGATCATAAGTTGGATACTTCTTGATATTGCTATGTTGCATTTGGATTTGGAATAGATTGATTGGTTATAGGTGCTTATGGATACTTAGAGACGGTGGTGATGCTGATTTCTCTTGGATTAGAGAAGTATTTGTTGGGATAGTTGATGGTTTTAGCAGGAAGTCTGAGGGGTAGTCACCTGATATGGACTTGAGAGGAGATTGTTCTTAGATGAGTCTTTGTTGGAGACTTGGATATCTTGATGGACATGCTCATTCTCCACTCTTGGTCTACTCAGCAATTTGCTACTTGAGTAGCATTTAATATTACAAAAGAAAAGATGAAAGAAGAATTGATGAAAACCCTAGCGACATTGTATGAAAAGCCCTCTACTTCAAACAAGGTATTTCTTATGAAGCATTTATTTAATATGAAAATGGTAGAAGGTGGATCTATTATAGATCATTTAAATGAGTTTAATACTATTACTAGTTAGTTATCTTTTGTGGGTATCAATTTTGATGAAGAAATTAGGCCTCTCTTTATTTTGTGTTCTTTGCCTAAAAGCTGGAATGGCTTGTTAATGGCTATGAGTAATTCTATTCCTTGATCTAGTACCCTAAAATATGATGGTGATCGGTGTTATTTTGAGTGAGGAAACTCATAGGAAAAACTCAAGTGGATCTATATTAGGAAGTGCTTTGAATGCACAAAGCAAAGGCAGAATGATTGAGAGAGAGAGAGAGTAATTTTAGAAATCATGGGAAATCAAGAGGAAAGTCAAAGGGGAGGAGGTATCAATCGAGAGGACCGAATGACTGCTAGTACTATGGAAAACCAGGGAACAAAAAGAAAGATTGCTAGAATTGAAAGAAAAATGAAGGAGATAAATCAGATGGAGACAAGGAGGAAAATGTTGTAAGTAAAAAATCCAAAGAGGATGCTTTGCTTCAATCTTTAGAAAGTGTTGATGATTCATGGATTTTAGATTCTGATGCTTCATTTCATGCTACACCTCATAGAGCTTATTTCATTGATTATGTTCAAGAAGATTTTGGGCTTGTTTATTTGGAGGATAATGAACCCTGTCATATTTTTGGAAAGGAAAAAATTAAGATTAAGTTGTAGAATGGGAGTCATTGGCTACTACATGAGGTAAGATATGTTTCAAGGCTGAGTAGGAATTTAATTTTAATAAGGCAACTTGGTGATGAGGGTTGTGTAGTTACTTTTAATGATAAAAATTGGAAGGTTTCAAAAGTTTCCCTTGTAGTAACAAAAGATATGAAAGTAGGCACCTTATATCTTTGTACAGGTCATATTGTTCTTTCTACTTTAATTGTTTCAGAGAAAAATGAATGTTCAAGAACAATTGTTGCAGTTGAGTAGGGAGAACAAAGAGTTGTTGTAGATTCTGATGCAGCGTTATGGCACAGCAGACTTGGGCACATGGGTGAGAAAGGTATGAAAGTACTTCATTCAAAGAAAGCTTTACTAGGTCTAAAATGTGTTAATATGGATTTCTATGAAAGTTGTGTGTATGAAAAACAAAAGAGAGTGAGTTTTACAAAGACTAGGAAGGAAAACAAAAAGGAGAAGTTAGAGCTTGTGCATATAGATGTATGGAAAATGACTCAAGTATCTTCCCTTGGTGGCTCTCATTATTATGTTATATTTATTGATGATGCAACTATAAAAGTATGGATTTATTTCTTTAGACAAAAATATGATGTATTTAAAACTTTTAAGAAATGAAAATGCTTGGTTGAAAATGAGATTGGTAAAAAATTAAAATGTCTCAAATCTGATAATGGTGGTGAGTATTACAGTCATGAATTTGATGATTATTGCTCCACTAATGGTATTCGTAGATAGAAAACTATTCTAAGAACTCCATAGGAAAATGGAGTGGCTGAATGCATGAACAGGACTATAATGGAATGTGTAAGGAGCATGAGGTTGCATGCTAGGTTGCCATTACACATGTGGGCGGAGGTTGTCAATACTATTGTATATTTGATTAATAGAGGTCCCTCTACTACTTTGGGCTATGGTATTCTAGAGGAGATATGGACTGGTAAGAAGGTGAGTTATTCTTTTCTCAAAACTTTCAGTTGTGAAACATTTGCTCACATCGATTCTAAAAATAGAACTAAGCTAAAAGCTAAGTCAAAGAAATGTGTATTTTTTGGATATGGCATTAATGAATTTGGTTATAGGATTTGAGATTTTGAAAATCATAAAATTGTAAGAAGTCAAGATGTCATATTCAATGAGAAAGTGTTGTACAAAGATCTGTTGTAGCAACATGAGAAGAAAGAAGATGATTATGTAGTGTTGGATGATACTCCAAAAGCTAATGTTCTAGCCATTCCTCATGATGTGCAACAACCAAAAAACAAATACCACACACACCAGTGAATGTTAGAAGGTCAACAAGGAAAATTAGATATCCAAAAAGATTCTCTTCCTCTTTGTATTCTATTTTACTTACTGATGCTGGTGAACCTAAAAGTTATGATGAAGTTGTGCAGATGGATGCTAAGATTTAGTGGGAGTCTGCAATAAAAGATGAAATGGACTATTTGTTGAAGAATAAGACATGGTATTTGTGCAAGTTGCCTATAGGTAAAAGAGATTTACAAAATAAGTGGATTTACAGGTTGAAAGAAGAGGAAGGAGGTAAGAAAATATTTAAAGCCAAGTTAGTTGTAAAAAGATTTGCACAGAAAAAGGGAATTGATTTTGATGAGATATTTTCTCCTTTATTTAAAGTGACTTCTATCTGTACTATTTTAAGTCTTGTGGCTACTAAAGATTTTCATTTAGAGTAGCTAGATGTTAAAACAACCTTCATTGTGATTTGGATGAAGAGATATATATGGCTTAGCTACAGGGATTTGTGGTTAAAGATAAGGAGAACTTAGTGTGCAAATTGAAGAAAAATTTATATGGCTTGAAGCAAGCACCTTGGCAATGGTATCTAAAATTTGATAGTTTTATGCATAAGCATAGTTACAGTAGGTGTCATTCTAATCATTATGTCTACTTTGAGAGGTTGGATGATGATAGAAACATTATTTTATGTTTATATGTTGATGATATGCTTATAGCTGGGTCTAACATGGATCACATTAAGGGGCTGAAAAGTCAATTAGCACATGCATTTTCTATGAAGGATTTTGGGGCAAAAAAACAAATCCTTGGTATGAAGATTTGCAGAGATAGGAAAAATAGAACATTGATGCTATCTTCGGATGATTATGTTGAGAAGTTGTTGCAACGTTTCTCTATGGAGAATGCTAAAGTTGTCAGCACACTTTTACCTAGTCATTTTAAATTGACTGAGGAGATGTATCTCAAGACACAAGAAGAGGAGGATAAGATGTCAAAGCTACCCTATGCTTCATCTATAAGAAGCTTGATGTATGCTATGGTATTACTAGGCCAGATATTGCACATGCAGTGGGAGTTGTTAGCAGGTATATGAGTCATCTAGGAATTAAGCAGTGAAATGCAGTCAAATGGATTCTTAGATATTTGAGAGGAACATCCAATAAGTGTCTACACTTTGGGGGCTCTACTACTAATTTATAGGGCTATGCTGATTCAGATTTGGCAGGAGATATTGATACCAGGTGGAGTACTACGAGTTACGTCTTTACTACTGGTGGGGTAGCCATGAGTTAGGTTTCTAGGTTACAAAAGGTTAATGCTTTATCCACTATAGAGGCAGAGTCTGTAGCTGCTACAGAGGTAGCCAAGGAGATGATATAGCTTTAGTTCTTCTTGCAAGAATTGGGACATCCTCAAAAGGATAATTATTTGTTCACAAATAATCAAAGTGCCATTTGTAGACACTTAAAAACTCTTTAGAAAATAAAGTATTTTTATTTTCTAAAAAAGTTGCTGATGACATCATCATTTATTAATTAATTAATTTATTTATTTTTATGCTATTAAATCCCTTTATCTTAATTAAAAATATTTAATTAAGGAATCTCTCCCAAAAATGTTTAAATCTTATTTAAACATTATTTCCTTATTAATTAATTAATTAATTGACCAAAAATCCCAAAATAAATTATTTATTTATTTTTTGCCCAAAACTTCGCCAATTTCCTTAAGACCACTAACCTCTTCCAAAATCTTCTAATCCTTCTTTAATTTTGATTAAAGGCTAATCCCATCATTTCCTATCCCTAATCCCAACTCAAAATATTTAATTAAGATTAAATATTAATCCTCATGTTTATTAAAAATGTTTTAATAAATATCTCCTCAACCCAAACCCTTGAAATAAATAAAACTTTATTTATTTTCTAAAAAACCTTTTTTGTCCTCATCCTAGGAAGTTCTAGACTCTTCTAGAAAGTCTTCATCCTCATCCAAAGCCTAGACTTTTCTAGAAGATGTCAATCCTTATCTTTAATCCTAATCCTAATCCCCTCCTAACCTTGTCGCATTCCATAAACATGAGTTAAGACTTGCTAACCCAAGCCAAAGTTAACAAATATCTCCTCCTTCACCCACCCTCATTTATTTCCATCCACTTGCCTATCCTTAAGCTAATCCTAAACCATCCTAATCCATCCTCTAATCATTTGCACAATCCTAAGCAAGCTTAAAACCTTCCTAATCCAACCCAAGTCGAAATTCCTCACCCTCCAACATAAATGACCCTCAAAGATCTCTTACACTCTCCTTCAACGCTCTTACAAAGCACTTATGAAGGGTCTTTATGAAGATATTATCCCTTGAGCCTCCTTTGTTGACTCATCCTTGCCCTTTCCTCCATCCTCTCACCCTGTGACATGTGTCATTCCTTGATTGGCTATGAGGAAGCACAATCCATGTGCTCTCCTCTCATTCAATCTGAGCCCTCTATAAGCTTTCTCCTTTCCTCCCATCTTAGCCCTCCATCCCTCAAGCCTCTTTCCTATAAATTGGATCCTTCCCCTTTGCAAACACAACACAATCTAGAAAGTAAAGCCATAATGCCATTTTGAGAAGCCATTTTTACATCAAATCCATTCACCAAAATCTATCAAAAATCCTCCATTGAAGCCCATTTGAGCATTTGAGCATACATACATAATCAAGCCATATTAGCTATTAGACACACCTCTACATCAAGTGATCATCCTCACTGAGAGAGCCTATCCATGGCTCATATTCTCATTTGAGGACTTCACTTTGTCTCTCATGAAGTTATGTTAAATTAGTATGAAAATGCTTTTTGATTGTTTTAATTTAGTGTTTCTAACATACTAAAGTAGCATATACACCATTCATCTTGCAAAAAATATAGCTCTACATTCAAAGACCAAACACATACAATTGCGGTACCATTTTATTCGATCAATTTTGGAGGATGGACAGTTACAGCTAGAGAAGATACATACAAATGACAATCTAGTAGATATGTTGAAAAAGGTCATAACAAGGGAGAAGTTGAACTCCTCTTTAGCTTTAGTTGGTCTTCTAGACTAAACATAAATAAAAGAATAGTAGAGTCCAAGGTGGTTTGATCTAGTGGGAGCCCCATGTGGTAGTGGTGTTGTTATAGGATCAGTCTCCAAGTGGGAGATTGTTGTTTAGTGTGGAGCCTGATCAATCCCCAAGTGGAAGATTGTTAGATTATGGTGATTGATCAAGAAAGTATTGTACATACTTCATAAATTCTTTAGGGTTCAGGGCATCACCCCCAAAAAAAAATTTGGGTCTTGGTCGATGTTGTAGCTGACATATGGCCGACATTGGTTGACATATGTAACCCTAAAATGGCATAAAATACTTGTATAAAAGGGTTTAGGGTTAGGTATTTTTCATTATGTTGTGATGTGAAATTGATTCTTGTGGCATTATTAAGTTGTAAGGAATTACGGATTGTAATCAGGTTGTAATTACTAGATTGTAATAATATTGAACTTGCACTTTGGTGAACGTAGCCTAGGGATTGGGTGAACCATGTTAATTCTTGGTGCCTTGTGTTCTTTTCTATGTGATCTATTATTTTCTGTTATTGGTTATATTTGCATGTAATTTTTATTTCTGTTCGTGGTTTAATCCTCATCCAAATCACAATGAAGGAAGGTTGTTTTAACATCCAACTACTCTAAATGCAAATCTTCAGTAGCCACTAGACTTAAAATAGTTGTTTACAACGTTTCAAAAGGTATTTGTGATGAGGGTTGTGTACTTACTTTTAATGATAAAAATTGGAAGGTTTCTAAAGGTTCCCTTGTAGCAACAAAAGGTGTGAAAGTAGGCACCTTATATCTTTGTACAGGTCATATTGTTCCTTCTACTTTGATTGTTTTAGAGAAAAATGAATGTTCAGGAACAATTGTTGCAGTTGAGCAAGGAGAACAAATAGCTGCTATAGGTTCTGATATAGTGTTGTGGCACAATAGACTTGGGCACATGAGTGAGAAAGGTATGAAAGTACTTTATTCAAATAAAGTTTTACCAGGTCTGAAATGTGTTAATATGGATTTCTATGAAAGTTGTGTATGGAAAAAAAAAAAGAGTGAGTTTTGTAAAGATTGGGAAGGAAAATAAAAAGGAGAAGTTAGAGCTTGTGCATACTGATGTATGGGGACCGGCTCAGGTATCTTCCCTTGGTGGCTCTCATTACTATGTTACATTTATTAATGATGCAATTAGAAAAGTATGGGTTTATTTCCTTACACAAAACTTTGATGTATTTCAAACTTTTAAGAAATGGAAATGCTTGGTTGAAAATGAGATTGGTAAAAAATTAAAATGTCTCAGATCTGATCATGGTGGTGAGTATTGCAGTCATGAATTTGAAGATTTTATCACCATCACCTACTGACATTGAAGCTTTCATGAACCAACCAGGAAATGCAGTATTGGTGAACGCCATTATAGACAAGAAAAAAGAAACAATCATGGAAAAATTTCAAAGGGACAACATAGGAGCCTTCAATTTTGGAAGACCTCCTCCCTTATTAGATCCTTCTCACCCTTTGTTTGGGCAGCTACCACCACCCATAGTCTCTTATGATCCAAATCATCCTTTGTATATACCAAAAGAAGAGCCTCAACCCACCTCATATAATCCAACAGACCCAAACATACTAGCCTCCACTCAAGTTGAAATCTCCATTCTGCAAGCCAATCCAGCTACCACCACTCCACCATTGGTCCATCCCACTCCATCCCAAACCCCCTTCGCCCAAAACACCTCATCATTCACTCCCTTCACTATTGTTGTTGCTACTCTCCAACCCAGCCTTCCAAATCCACCCATCTCCCAAATTAGTGCTAGCATCTTTGGCCAACCTCAGCAATATACAATCAGGATGCCACCCATGGGGCCAAGTAATCAACCTTTCATCACCCCTAGCTTGTTTACCTCAGCTCATAGCACAATTCTATCATTTTCACTAGGTCCTTGGAGCTCAGTGTCATCAGCCACAAATCTATAAGCTACTGCCCTCACTCCACAAAGCTATCAAACCCCACAAGCTACTACCAATGTTATGCCAAGCTCTCAAGTGACCCAAGCTCCTGCCACCACTCTACCAAGCTTTCAAATCCAATCACCAAGCTATCAAACCCCATCAGTTCCATTTCCAAGCTTTCAATTCCCACCACCTCCACCACCAACTAATCCATTACCTCCTATTACTAACTATTTTGCTATGCCACTTCTAGGAGGAAATCCACCACCACCAACCACCAATTACTTGGCCTCTTTTGCCATGCAGATACCTTCCCAAATGGGGGCACAACCCACATATATTGATCAAACTCCTCAAATCCAAAGTCAAGTTCCACAAGCTCCCCAATCCTTTCCCCAAGCTTCACAACCACCTTATACCTTACCTCCACAAAGCAATCCATTTATCCCACAACCAACTTATGTTCCTCAATCTCAACCTCAAATCCAATATCAACAGTAAGTCTCGCAACACATGTAGCAATATGTGCCACCTCCACCTCATAAATCCATCATCCACCATTCAATTTCCCAAGCCATGTACAATCCCTACCAGCCCATACCTCAAAGCCATCCATATTCAATTGCACCATTTAGTGCATATCTCCCTCAGAGTGCTCCTACAGTGGAGGCACCACAACCATCACCCATTAATTCAAAATGGGAAGCCATGAAGACAGCTTTGAAGAACATCCAAGAGGGAAATGACCCAAAAACCTTCAAGTTTGAGAATGTGTGTCCTTACCCATTTGACAGAGCCATTACCATGACACCATTTCACAAACACTTTGAGATAACCAAGTTTGACAAATTTAGAGGAAAAGGAGACCCTGTCACACATATCAAAGAATTTTACATGCACTGCCAAGAAGTGGCATACAGTGACATCTTCCTTTTGCGCCTCTTCCCCAAAAGTTTGGCCGGACCAGCTCTTGAATGGTTTTATAGAATCCAATATGGCACAATCAAAAACTTTGCTAAATTTTTTGAGGCATTTGTAGCCCAATATGCCCATCTTGTTGAGACAAAATTATCAATGGTTGATCTTGTCCACACCAAGCAAAAAGGTGGAGAAAGTCTTGGTGAATATCTGCAAAGATGGCAAACCCTTACCACCCACATATCTTGCACCCTGCCAGAGTGTCATTTGGTGAAAATGTTTATTGATAATGCCCATCCCAACTTAGCTCACCACATGACCATGAACTATTTGCAGACCTACAAAGATATCAAAGAAATAGGAATGATCCTTGAGCAAGACTCATTAAAGATGGTGTGGTCAAGATTTACAAGGAAGCCAACCAAAATCAAACACATTCAAATGACAAGTCTAGGTATTGGAACAAAAATAAGCACGTTGCAATAGATGGGGTCACTAACACCAAACATGTGAATATTGTTGGTCCTTCCCAAAATTAGTCCAACCCACCTTATTAACCAAACAATCAACAAGCTATCAACAACCAATAACAAAATCAGCAAAGCTTTCAAAGCCACAATCCAAAGCTCAACTTTTAAGGGTCTAACAATCAAGCTAATGCCATCAATGTAGTTGTAGGACCAAAGCCCAAGTTCCAACCTGCACCTCGAAACTATACACCCCTTGGTGAGCCATTGGATGTCATTTTTGAGAAATTAGTCAAGGAAAACCTCATCAAATTTCCTCCTACCCATCAAATCGACCCAGCCCAATCCAAAGCTGCATGGTATAGAGACAATGAGTATTGCAAGTTTCATAGGGTGAAAGGGAACACCACCCTCAGATGCATGAAGCTAAAAGATTATATGCAGGATCTCATTGATCGGAAAGAAATCACAGTTGGAGCACAAACCTCTCCCAATGTAGGCTTGCAGATCTATCAAAATGTTTTTCCTCCTCACAGCAACCAAAATCTTGGAAAATCACCCATCCAAACCAACAACAACAACACCAACAACTGCCAGCCAAACCAACAGCATGGGAAGAAAAATGACCACACTTCATCCTACATAGACTATGGTAGCCTCATAGGTTGTATATCTGAGAAAGAGCCTTTTGTCAATGTTATTAATATCCAAGGCCCAAACAATGAGTGTGCAATCACCACTTGAAGAGCACAATTGAACATCACAGCCCCATCAGTCCCATTAGCACTATCAACCCCAGCAACATCATTAGCTCCATCAAAAAGCCAGTACAATATCATGGAACACCTTGGGAACATGCCAGCCCAAATCTCCATTTTAGACCTTCTCCGCACTAGTCTTGTGTACAAAGACATCCTTGATAGTGCTCTCATAGAATCCCATGTCCCTTCGGATATCAATGCGACTAATTTTTGTAATCTTGTTGGACACCTTTCATCCTCATGTGCCTTATCATTTAAGCCCACTGACATACCTGTGGTCGAGCCAAATCACACCCTTCCACTTCATATAGCCATTATGGTATCCAATTTTTCTGTAACAAGAGTAATGATAGATAATGGATCAGCCTTAAATATTTGCACCCTAAAATTCATAAAACAAGTTGGGTATACTAAGGCAGATATCATCAATGAGGTTATCACCATTAAAGCTTATGATAATCTGGAGATAACCACAAAGGGAATAGTTTTGCTACCCATCAAGGTTGGGCCAGTCATCCAGGAAAAAATTTGCCATGTTGTTGATCTAAACCTACCATTTAACATCCTCCTTGGATTCCCATGGATCCATGCCATGAAGTTCGTTCCATCCACATATCATTAGTGCCTCAAATTTCCGCATCAGGGCACCGAAGTGACCATCCATGCCAATCTAGAACCCTTTGCTTATTGCAATGCAATTGAAGCCTCATATACAAACCATTGCCCTGGCATCAAAATCGGCCAATCCATCACCAATTCATCTAGCACTTGTAATGACCCAAAAACCATCCTTGCCTCCACCCTATCTACCCTAAAGATCAACAACAAAGGTTGTGGAGAGTATAGCCTATCTGATGCATTTGCAGTTGGTGCATTGGCACTTGATCCACACACCCATGGATGGCCCACATATCATAGAGCCAAGGAGACTCCACCTCCTTGATACACATAGCTTGGCCCAACAACCTTTGTATCCCCGAGAATCCCTCTTCATGAGGAGCTCACTCCAGATATCAATAATTGGTTACATAAGGATGCACCTCCAAGAAATCCAGCACGCCTTAATCACTTCAGCCAGAAGTATACCCAAGCACATAAGTTCATCACTAAAAAATGGAACTATCAAGGTGGTGGTCTAGGACCAAAGGAAAGAGGCATGCAATGTCCCATTGAAGCACACAAATGGGAAAAGAAGTTAGGTCTAGGCTTTAGCATACCCACAACTAGGGGCACCAATATGGACGGTCATGCTTTTTTGAACATCCATCATAACCTTGTAGAAATTGAAGACATTTTGAAGGAAGTTGAAAAGAGAGCCTACAATGATATCCCAGACCAAATCTCCCTAGGAGACTCTATTCTCCAAGAACTATCCATCCATTTTATCAACCTACCACTCGCTCACCCTGAACTCATAGATTGGGACCAACCAAGCATCATACACATTGATGAGTTCACATCAAAGAAAGTGCTTCTAAGATTCATGGGAGCCGAAACTCCTCACAATCAAACAAAGCTAGATTCTACCTATATTTATAAGCTAGATCCCAAGGGGTATTTTGGAGAAAATCCCCAACCTAGTTTTGATACACCCAAAACTGGAACTAAGACGAATCCGAGACTAGCTCAGGTAGTGAAGAGAGCCCCTTAGTGAGAAAATCCAGAGTCACAAGCAGAACATGAGGATTTAGCATTGCCTCCTCAAGATAATCGACCAAAAGTGTCTTCTATTCTAATTGAGGATATTAGGGAAGTCAACATCAATTCTTTAGAGATCCCCAGACTTGTTCACATTGTTGCATCCCTATCGCAAGACCAAGATGATCTCCTCTTTGAAGTCTTAAGAGAGAACATTGGCCAATTTGCATGGTCATATCAGGACATGTCAGGACTTGATCCAAAGCTTGTAGTTCATCATCTTGTAGTCGATCCAAAGATCAAGCCCGTCAGAAAAAAGCTTAGAAAAATGCACCCCAGGGTGGCATTACTAGTCAAAGCTGAATTAGAAAGAATGTTAGCTACTAAGGTTATCTGACCTATCGACTACTCAAAGTGGATCTCCAACATGGTCCCCGTCACTAAGCCTTCTGGTGACATCAAAATCTGCACTGCTTTCAGAGATCTTAACAAAGCTTGTCCAAAAGATGATTTTCCCTTACCCAACATAGATATGATTGTAGACCTTACAACTGGACATGAAATTTTGTCCCTCATGGATGGATTTTTTGGGTATAATCAAATCAAGATTGCAGAAGAGGATTAGCATAAGATAGCATTCACTACCCCTTGGGGAACCTTTTGCTATAACATGATGCCTTTTGGCCTAAAGAATGTTGGGGCTACCTATCAACGAGCTATGACAACCATTTTCCATGATCTCATCCATAGCATTTTGGAGGATTATGTGGATGATATCTTGGTTAAATCTCACACCTTCATGGATCATCTTGCTGACCTGGAGAAAGTCTTTGATAGGTTAACCAAATATCATCTCATGTTGAATCCCAAGAAATGTGTCTTTGGGGTCACATCTGGCAAGCTTCTAGGCTTTATAGTTTCTAAAAGAGGTATCGAGATCAACCCCAAGAAGGTCAAGGCTATCTTAGACATGCCTCCTCTTCAGACACTGTGACAGCTTCATACTCTTCAGGGAAAGCTTCAATCCATCCAGCGCTTCATCTCCCAGCTTGTAGATAAGTGTACGCCATTTGCACATCTACTAAAGAAAGATGAGAACTTCAAGTGGGATTCTTTATGTCAACGCAGCTTTGATCAGCTCAAGTAGTATCTTTCCAATCCCCCTATCTTGGTTCCACCAATTCCTGGTCGTCCCTTCATCTTGTACATATCAGCAATGCCTATTGCTCTAGGGGCACTTCTAGCACAACACAATGACTATGATAGAGAAAGAGCTATCTACTATATTAGTAGAACCCTAGTTGGTTATGAACTCAATTACACTCCTATGGAAAAATCTTGTTTCGTAGTTGTTTTCTCAACTCAAAAGCTTTGCCACTACATGCTAAGTCATACCATCTAGCTAGTATCAAAAATTGATCCTCTCAAGTATATGCTCTCTTGAATAGCACTTACAGGCCATTTGGCCAAATGTGTTATGCTCCTTAGTGAATTTGACATCCATTATGTGGACAGAAAGGCAATCAAAGGGCAAGCTATAGCATATCACCTAGCTAATGCACCTCTAGTAGATACATATCCTTTGATCACAAAATTTCTAGATGAAAATATCTATCTAATTGAAGAACAACCCCCATGGAAACTTTATTTTGATGGCTCATACACATCTCATGGATCAGGGGTAGGAATATTGTTGGTCACACCTCAAGAAGATTACATTCCAAAAACTTTTAAGCTACAATTCCCTAGCACCAACAATATAGCTGAATATGAGGCTCTCATAACAGGATTAAAGATAGCCACATAATGGAACATCACTGAGTTACAAATCTTTGGCAATTCTTAGCTCATCATCAAGCAAGTCCTAAATGAATATCAAACCAAAGATGAAAAGCTATTACCCTAAAAAGAGCTAGTTGATCAGCTAACCCAGCATTTTACAAAGCTTCAGTTTATACAAGTGCCTTGAAAGAAGAACAAAGTAGCAAACGCTATGGCTACTATCAGCTTACTCTTGGAAATTCCCCAAGCGGCTACACAGTATGAGTTTTTAGTAGAAAATCTCCTCACACCTACCTATGCAAATGAGGATTCAAATCATGTTTGCATCTTGGTTGGTCCTCAATCCCCTTGGTACCATGAAATCCACACTTACCTTAAAGATGGTATCATATCCCCTCACCTCACATGAACCCAATGCCAAAACCTCATCTTAAAATCATCCTACTATGTCATCATAGCCAATACCCTATATTATCAGGGTTATCACGATACTCTCTCTAGGTGTTTAGACCAAAATGAGGCTGTGATGGCATTAAAAGAAGTACACTCTAGAATTTGTGGTGCCCACATGAGTGGTATTGTCCTAGCATGACAAATCATTAGAGCAGGCTACTATTGGCCTACCATCAAATAAGACTCCTGTGACTTGGTCATAAAATGTCTCCCATGTCAGTAGCATGCCAATCTTGCGCACCCTCCAACACAAGATCTACACCCTATTGCACCACCTTGGCTCTTTGCATGTTTGGGCCTTGATCTAGTTGGAACTATTACACCTCTCTCATTTGATGGACATAAATGGATAATAACAGCTACAAACTATTTCACTAAATGGGTCGAAGCAGTCCCCCTAGTCTCAGCTACAGGAGTTCAGGTCTCCAAGTTCATCTTGTACCACATTGTTTTCCGCTTCGGCATCCCATCCACCATCTTCACCGACCATGGAGGTAACTTTGAAAATCTCAACATGGAAGAATTATGCACTTCCCTCTGCATCCATCACCACTTTTCTAGCCCATATTTCCTACAAGGTAACAACCAGGTAGAGGCAACTAACAAAACCCTCCTCAAAATCTTAAAGAAAGTTGTCAATGATTTCGATCGCGATTGGCACGTACAAATAAATCTAGTCGTATGGGCCTATTGAACCTCCTTCTGTACATCCACAAGAACAACTCCATACTCCCTAGTCTATGGTGCTGAAGTGGTACTACCCATAGAGGTTGAACTTCCCTCCTTGCACATACCTTTGCGAGGGAAAATATCAGATGAAGAATATAGTGTAGCTCAGCTCACCTAGCTAGATCTCCTAGACAAGAAGCGACAACACGCCTATGATCACCTCACAGTCTATTAATCTCATCTCAAAAGGAACTTCAATAAGAAGGTGCTTCCTCAACACTTTTAGCTGGGCGACATGGTCCTCAAAGAAAATATGAAAGTCCAAGCCGATCGAGAAAAGAAAGGCAAGTTTGAACCTACATGGCTTGGACCTTATGTTGTCACTGCCTCCTTTGGCTCCGGAGCCTATCAGCTATCTACACTAGAAGGAGAACTCTTGAATGATCTTACTAACATCATTCATCTCAAGAATTTCTATGCTTGAAGATCCTTGGTATACCCAGCTTTTGAAAAATACAAAAAAAATAGTAAAGAGAAATAAGCGTCCAATGGTCAAAACTTGGCAATTTAAGCACCTTGGATAGGTACCTTGGTGAAAATCTGGTAATTCAAGTGCCTTGTGTACTAAGACTAATCCATTATCTATCACTATCCTATCCCTCATCCATCCACTCACCATCCCATAAAACACTTACTTGTTCCCTTGGTGTTCTAACCAAATATCCAACATCTAATGAAGCTTGTAAATACCTCTTGTATAGCTTGTAAATCTTGTACCTCAACTTGTAAATCTTGTACCAAAGCTTGTATCATACCTTGTAAATCTTGTATCATCCCTTGTATCATAGCTTGTATATCCAAATCTTGTCCAAAACTTGTACCATATTCCAGCTTGTAAATAATCTTGTATCCTAGTTTGTATCCTATCACATGCACAAAAAGAATCTCATTTTCCTTAAGCTTTTCACAAAACCATCAAATTATCCAACTATCCATCCAACACACTCTAAAACATTTCCATCTCACAAAACCCAAACATGAACAACCTTGTACATTTGTAACATATCTTGGTCTGTCGGCTTGTACATCCTCTTTAGCTTAGTACCATTGTATCTATCCAGCTTTTGTGTTAGTTCATCCTTGATCAACATCTTGCACACATCGCACAACCCTTGGTTAGCTATTCTAATGCATCCTTTAGCTAGATATCCTATCACCAAAGTGTTATCCTTCTTAGTTTAGCTTTCCAAACACATCACTCATTCAGATCCATCAGCTTAGGTGCTCTCTGATAGATCTTTGTAGGATATAGCTTTCCTCATGTCTGATCTTGGTCCGTTAGTAACTCGTCCTACCCATCTCATTGGAAAATGGTTCTCTTTTGGATTTTTTCTTTCTTTTGATTTAGAATCTTCCATTTGGGTCTTGAGGTATCTTTTCCAAGCAATATTTTTGTTCCCTCCTTAAGGTTTCCACGATCTTCCATATCATGGTATACTACGAAGGGGGCAATCTGAGTGTAAGGTTTTGATCAGGTCTTTTGTTTGTTTCTTTTTTTCTTGTGGGTTACCTGGTGTCAATTCCACGTTGTTCCCTCTGGGTTTCATGTGTGATGCTAGGGCAATCCTTGTGTGTTTGTTTCAAGTCAGTCTGTTAGTCCTCTGGATGGTTGATGACACGGCCTTGATGTTCTTGGTAACCTTGACAATTAACCAATAGTCCTATAGAAAATCTAGTGCTCAACTACATGGTGGTACTTCTCTTTGAAGTATCCCCCCACTCAAAAAGCTTCAATAGAATCCCTTCATCTCCATTATTCCCCATCCATATCTAGCATTTGTCTCTCCTACCCTAGCTTATGCATCAATATCTCTTTGAATCAATCATCACTCTTAGCTTTAGGGATCCACAATCCTAGTCTTAGGATCCACCAATCAAATTAATCCACCAAGCCTCATCTTTCAAGATCCACAATCCTATTCCTAGGGATCTCCAAAACCCATCTCTCACCAATCTAGCTCTTTGAAATCCTATTGCATCAGCTTTATCATCCCATCATCCATCTCCCTATCCTAGATTCCTTTTTATAATGCTCTGCTCCTTCATCCTCCCCCCAATCCTAAAAGTCTTAAGCTTATTTACTCTTGTGCCTCTGATTTTCCCCTTTATCATTCTCCCATAGTGAGAGTTTGAGCTAACTAAACCTCTTCTCTTAAGTCACTCTTCATCCTCCCACCCCAAAGATTCTTGTACTTTTCAAGAAGCTATCGAGCCTTGCTTTCTCTCCTTGTCGCCTTCTTGAGGGGGCATCTCGCGGTCCATTCTCTCCTCTTCTGCTCTAGCCTTGGGCATCTTATTTTCTTATCTTTGATGTCATGCCACTTGTGGCATCACATCAAAGAGGGGCAAAATGTAGACACCAAAAAATCTTTTAGAAAATAAAGTATTTTTATTTTCTGAAATAGTCTCTAATGACATCATCATTTATTAATTATTTATTTATTTAATTTATTTAATTAATTTATTTATTTTTATGCCATTAAATCCCTTTATCTTAATTAAAAATATTTAATTAAGGAATCCCTCCCAAAAATGTTTAAATCTTATTTAAACATTATTTCCTTATTAATTAATTAATTAATTAATTGACCAAAAATCCTAAAATAAATTATTTATTTATTTTTTGCCCAAAACTTCGCCAATTTCCTAAAGACCACTAACCTCTTCCAAAATCTTCTAATCCTTCTTTAATTTTGATTAAAGGCTAATCCCATCATTTCCTATCCCTAATCCCAACTCAAAATATTTAATTAAGATCAAATATTAATCTTCATGTTTATTAAAAATGTTTTAATAAATATCTCCTCAACCCAAACCCTTGAAATAAATAAAACTTTATTTATTTTCTATAAAACTTTTTTTATCCTCATCCTAGGAAGTTCTAGACTCTTCTAGAAAGTCTTCATCCTCATCCAAAGCCTAGACTCTTCTAGAAGATGTCAATCCTTATCTTTAATCCTAATCCTAATCCCCTCCTAACCTTGTCACATTCCCTAAACATGGGTTAAGACTTGCTAACCCAAGCCAAAGTTAACAAATATATCCTCCTTCACCCACCCTCATTTATTGCCATCCACTTGCCTATCCCTAAGCTAATCCTAAACCATCTTAATCCATCCTCTAATCATTTGCACAATCCTAAGCAAGCTTAAAACCTTCCTAATCCAACCCAAGTCGAAATTCCTCACCCTCCAACATAAATGACCCTCAAATATCTCTTACACTCTCCTTCAATGCTCTTACAAAGCACTTATGAAGGGTCTTTATGAAGATATTATCCCTTGAGCCTTCTTTGTTGATTCATCCTTGCCCTTTTCTCCATCCTCTCACCCTGTGACATGTGTCACTCCCTGATTGGCTGTAAGAAAGCACAATCCATGTGCTCTCCTCTCATCCAATCTGAGCCCTCTATAAGCTTTCTCCTTTCCTTCCATCTTAGCCCTCCATCCCTCAAGCCTCTTGCCTATAAATTGGATCCTTCCCCTTTGCAAACACAACACAATCTAGAAAGTAAAGCCATAATGCCATTTTGAGAATCCATTTTTACATCAAATCCATTCACCAAAATCTATCAAAAATCTTCCATTGAAGCCCATTTGAGCATTTGAGCATTCATACATAATCAAGCCATCTTAGCTATTAGACACACCTCTACATCAAGTGATCATCCTCATTGAGAGAGCCTATCCATGGCTCATATTCTCATTTGAGGACTTCACTTTGTCTCTCATGAAGTTATGTTAAATTAGTATGCAAATGCTTTTTGATTATTTTAATTTAGTGTTTCTAACATACTAAAGTAGCATATACACCATTCATCTTGCAAAAAATTTAGCTCTGCATTCAAAGACCAAACACATACAATTGTGATACCATTTTATTCGATCAGTTTTGGAGGATGGACAGTTAAAGCTAGAGAAGATACATACAAATGACAATCTAGTATATATGTTGAAAAAGGTCATAACAAGGGAGAAGTTGAACTCTTCTTTAGCTTTAGTTGGTCTTCTAGACTAAACATAAATAAAAGAATAGTAGAGTCCAAGGTGGTTTGATCTAGTGGGAGCCCCATGTGGTAGTGGTGTTGCTATAGGATCAGTCTCCAAGTGGGAGATTGTTGTTTAGTGTGGAGCCTGATCAATCCCCAAGTGGAAGATTATTAGATTGTGGTGATTAATCAAGAAAGTATTGTACATACTTCATAAATTCTTTGGGGTTCGGGGCATCACCCCCAAAAAAAAATTTGGGTCATGGCCGAC
This sequence comes from Cupressus sempervirens, assembly GCA_028749045.1. Classification (NCBI taxonomy): domain Eukaryota; kingdom Viridiplantae; phylum Streptophyta; class Pinopsida; order Cupressales; family Cupressaceae; genus Cupressus; species Cupressus sempervirens. The sequence continues at coordinate 1,514,245 of CM053790.1, read as the reverse complement.
ATATGGCCGACATTGGTTGACATGTTGTAACCCTAAAATGGCATAAAATACTTATATAAAAGGGTTTAAGGTTAGGTAATTTTCATTATGTTGTGATGTGAAATTGCTTCTTGCAACAGTATTAAGTTGTAAGGGATTACAGATTGTAATCAAATTGTAATAATATCAAACTTGTACTTTGGTGAACGTAGCCTAGGGATTGGGTGAACCATGTTAATTCTTGGTGCCTTGTGTTCTTTTCTATGTGATCTATTATTTTTTGTTATTGGCTATATTTGCATGTAATTGTTATTTCTGTTCGTGGTTTAATCCTCATCCAAATCACCATGAAGGAAGGTTGTTTTAACATCCAACTACTCTAAATGCAAATCTTCAGTAGCCACTAGACTTAAAATAGTATTTACAACATTTCAAAAGGTATTTGTGATGAGGGTTGTGTACTTACTTTTAATGATAAAAATTGGAAGGTTTCAAAAGGTTCCCTTGTAGCAGCAAAAGGTGTGAAAGTAGGCACCTTATATCTTTGTACAGGTCATATTGTTCCTTCTACTTTGATTGTTTTAGAGAAAAATGAATGTTCAGGAACAATTGCTACAGTTGAGCAAGGAGAACAAATAGCTGTTGTAGGTTCTGATATATTGTTGTGGTGCAATAGACTTGGGCACATGAGTGAGAAAGGTATGAAAGTACTTTATTCAAAGAAAGTTTTACCAGGTCTGAAATGTGTTAATATGGATTTTTGTGAAAGTTGTGTATGGAAAAAAAAAAAGAGTGAGTTTTGTAAAGACTGGGAAGGAAAACAAAAAGGAGAAGTTTGAGCTTGTGCATACCAATGTATGGAGATCGGCTTAGGTATCTTCCCTTGGTGGCTCTCATTACTATGTTACATTTATTGATGATGCAATTAGAAAAGTATGGGTTTATTTCCTTACATAAAAATTTGATGTATTTCAAACTTTTAAGAAATGGAAATGCTTGGTTGAAAATGAGATTGGTAAGAAATTAAAATGTCTCAGATCTGATAATGGTGGTGAGTATTGCAATCATGAATTTGAATATTATTGCTCCACTAATGGTATTCATAGATAGAAAATGGTTCCAAGGACTCCACAAGAAAATGGAGTGGCTGAATGCATGAACAAGACTATAATGGAGCGCGCAAGGAGCATGTGGTTGCATGTTGGATTGCCCTTACACATGTGGATGGAGGCTATCAATATTGTTGTATATTTGATTAATAGAGGTCTCTCTACTCCTTTGGGCTATGGTATTCCAAAGGAGGCATGGACTGGTAAGAAGGTGAGTTATTCTATTCTCAAGACCTTCGGTTGTGAAGCTTTTTCTCATATAGACTCTAAAAATAGAACCAAGCTAGAAGCTAAATCAAATAAATGTGTCTTTTTTGGATATGGCACTGATGAATTTGGTTATAGGCTCTAGAATTTTGAAAATTATAAAATTGTAAGAAGCTGGGATATCATATTCAATGAGAAAGTGTTGTACAAAGATCTATTGCAGCATCATGAGTAGAAAGAAGATGATTATGTAGTGTTGGATGATACTCCAAAAGCTAATTTTCTAGCCATTCATCATGATGTGCAACAACCACAACATCAAATACCACACACACTAGTGAATGTTAGACAGTGAACAAGGAAAATTAGACATCCACAAAGATTTTCTCCCTCTTTGTATTATATTTTACTTACTGATGTTGGTGAACCTGAAAGTTATGATGAAGCTATGTAGGTGGATACTAAGATTCAGTGGGAGTCTATAATGAAAGATGAAATGGACTCTTTGTTGAAGAATAAGACATGGGATTTGTGCAAGTTTCCTGTAGGTAAAAGAGATTTATAGAATAAGTGGGTTTATAGGTTGAAAGAAGAGGAAGGAGGTAAGAAAATATTTAAAGCCAAGTTACTTGTAAAAGGATTTGCACAGAAAAAGGGAATTGATTTTGATGAGATATTTTCTCTTATTGTTAAAATGACTTCTATCCATACTATTTTGAGTCTAGTGGCTAATAAAGATTGCATTTAGAGCAGCTTGATGTTAAAAAAACCTTTCTTCGTGGTGATTTGGATGAAGAGATATATATGGCTCAGCCACAGGGATTTGCGGTCAAAGGTAAGGAGAACTTAGTGTGCAAATTGAAGAAAAGTTTATATGGCTTGAAGCAAGCACCTCGGAAATGGTATCAAAAATTTGATAGTTTTATGCATGAGCATGGTTACAGTAGGTGTCATTCGGATCATTGTGTCTACTTTAAGAGGTTGGATGATGATAGAAACATTATTTTATGTTTATATGTTGATGATATGCTTGTAGCTGGGTCTAACATGGATCACATTAAGGGGCTAAAAAGAAAATTAACACATGCATTTTTTATGAAGGATTTGGGGGCACCAAAACAAATCCTTGGTATGAAGATTTTCAGAGATAGGAAAAATAGAACATTGACGCTATCTCAAGCTAATTATGTTGAGAAGGTGTTGCAACGTTTCTCTATAGAGAATGCTAAAGCTGTCAGCACACCTTTACTTGGTCATTTGAAATTGACTACGAAGATGTGTCCCAAGACATAGGAGGAGGAGGATAAGATGTCCAAGGTACCCTATGCTTCAGCTATAGGAAGCTTGATGTATGCTATGGTATGCACTAGGCTAGATATTGCACATGTAGTGGGAGTCGTTAGCAGGTATATGAGTCATCCAAGCATTGAGCATTAGAATATTGTCAAATGGATTCTCAAATATTTGAGAGGAACATCTAATAAGTGTTTACACTTTGGGGGCTCTACTACTGATTTACAGGGCTATGTTGACTCAGATTTGGCAGGGGATATTGATACCAGGCAGAGTACTATAGGTTATGTCTTTACTGTTGGTGGCGCAGCTATGAGCTGGGTTTCTAGGTTATAGAGGATTAATGATTTATCCACTATAGAGGTAGAGTATGTAGCTACTACAGAGGCATCCAAGGAGATGATATGGCTTTAGTTCTTCCTAGAAGAATTGGAACATCCTTAGAAGGATAATTATTTGTTCATTGATAGTCAGAGTTCCATTCATCTTGCAAAGAATTCAGCTCTACATTCTAAGACCAAACACATATAGTTGTGGTACCATTTCATTCAGTTAGTTTTGGAGGATGGACACTTAAAGCTGGAGAAGACACATATAAATGACAATCCAGCAGATATGTTGACAAAGGTCGTAACAAGGGAGAAGCTAAACTCCTCTTCAACTTTGGTTTGTCTTCTAGACTAAACATGAATAAAAAAATAGCAAAGTCCAAGGTGGTTTGATCCAATGGGAGCCCCATGTGGTAGTGGTATTGCTACAGGATCAGTCTCCAAGTGGGAGATTGTTGTTTTGTGTGGAGCCTGATCAGTCCCCAAGTGGGAGATTGTTAGATTTTGGTGACTGATTAGGAAAGTACTGTACATACTTCATAAATTCTTTGGGGTTCAACCAAAAAAAAATTTGGCCCATGGCTGACATTGTAGCCAACATATGGCCGACATGTTGTAACCCTAAAATGACATAAAATACTTGTATAAAAGGGTTTAGGGTTAGGTATTTTTCATTATGTTGTGATGCAAAATTGCTTCTTGCAGTAGTATTGAGCTGTAAGGGATTATAGATTGTAATCAGGTTGTAATCACTAGATTTTAATAATATCAAACTTTCACTTTGGTGGATGTAGCCCAAGGATTGGGTGAACCACATTAAATCTTGGTGCCTTGCATTCTTTTCTGTGTGAACTATTATTTTCTATTATTGCTTATATTTGCATGTAATTGTTATTTTTTGTTTTTGGTTTAATCCTAACACAATTATGATTAGGACTCTACCCAAGACCCCTAATTATACTAATCTAAGCCACAATTTAGCTCAGAATGCTAAAAACTAAAATTAAATACTTGAATAGCCATGAGTCGGCCTGCATTAGCAATTAAATGTCCAAAAATTAATATCCAAAAAAAATTGTGATATCTCCTAGCTCTAATTGAATTAGAACTTGTGCTTCAAAATGTGGGTATTATTTTAGGTTCTCTACAACCCCTTAAATGCACAAAGACTGATTCACCAAGGATAAGTACACATCCATCTTGAAAGTCAAGCACATAAAATTGTCGTGCATAACTTCTAGAAATTGATACTCTGAGAGAATTGCCATATCTCCCAACTTATGAGGAATTAGAAATTTTTCCTTTTACACAAGGGATTAATCTAGAATCTCTTTAATCTCTAAAATTTTCATCATCTCATTCATTTTGAAAAATTATTTACATTGTTTGCAATAGGCACCTAGAAACCAAAAAACACAGTTTTAGCAGCAAGGTAAAAATTGAAAACATGCAGGATAGCAATGCAACCCAGGATGCTTACGCATTAAAATCAATAAAAAATAGTTGGGATCATGCACTAGCCACAATAATCCAACTTTACAAATGACTTATAGATAAATATGGTTTGACCCCTGCACCCTAACAACCATACATGAGAAAAATAAAGGGGAATATATATGGGGAAAATATGTCATGAACACAAAATAATACAGGTATATATGAATACAAAGTACTATTTTTTCATGTGTATATGTTTACATTTTTTAATTCTTTATGAAGACTACGTGATAGTCTAAGGGGGATTACTATTTTTGAAGTTTTGGGATGTAATGTTGAATCACAAGAAAGTGTTTTTTCCACTAATGTCAAAGGGGGAGATTGTTGATCCCTATAGTTTTTTTTCTATTAGAATCAAACATTTAGACACTTATTTGGTAGAGTTGGTTGGTCATCATTGTGACTAAGACATTCTACTAAGGCTGAGCAATTATTATTGCTGAGCAATTCTATAGTCATCAAGTACTCCTATTCATGCTGAGTAAGACAAAAGTTATTTTGTGCTGACCAACATAGAGTTAGTTCATTCCAAGTTATCTAGTGAATGTCGAGCATTCAGAAGCTGAGGGACAACATGAATAACTATTTATGACTAAGCATCAGAGTGTTCATATGTCAAGTGAACATGTTTTGATATATTAGTTTGGAATTGCACAAATAATGAGGTAAAGAGTTTGTGGCTAACTTATTGCATGATTTAATGATCAAGGATTAATTTAAGGAGTTAATTACACATTTTGAGATGGATTGTTAATCCCTTTGCAAGGTGTTTAACCAATATGGAAACTCAGGTTTTATGGCTCAAAAAAGAAATTAGGAGTCAGAGCGGGTATTGAACTAATTAATCCCAAAGGTAGGTCTTTTTATGTTGCATATCATTTACAACTTAGGTATACTAACAATTTTTTAGAATATGAAGCCTTAATTCATGAACTTCTCTTCACATTAGAAAATGATGTCAAATCTCTCATAGTTGAAGGAGACTCTCAGTTGGTGATTAGATAGTTTAACTTGATCTAAGAGGGTTTGGGACTTGATGGAAGATTTTGAAGCCCTAAACATAAGATCTATTCCAAGAAGAAGAAATATGGTAGTCAATTCCCTCACAATTTTAACCAATGCATTACAACCCGTTGAAAGAAAAAAACTCAAAAATTTTTTAGTTGAATTTGTGGCTGCCCTATCTATTTCAGATAACATTGCTAACTTCTAGGTCTTCCAAGATGATCAACATATTCTAGAGTTTGTAATGTGCAATGGTTTGTTCAAAGGAAAAGAAATTGATGGTACACCTGATGAAAAACCTAAAGAAAATGAACTAGAAGATGAAGATGGGATCATAAATTTGAAAACTAATACTATTCCTAAGGGGGTGGTGGAGTTAGAACATATCTTTGATCGAGATCCATCAACTCACAGTAAGAGGACCATTAAAGAAAAGGGTATTGAAGAGTGTGACTCTTATAAGCTAGGAACGAAAGATGATCATAAGTTGGTGAGAATTGGGAAGGCATGTAATCCCCAAGAATGAGAAAGTATGCTCCAGTTACTCACATAATACAAAGATGCCATTGAATGGAGTTATGAACAACTCAAGACATATGATCGTGACATCATCACTCATGATATTCTATTGAAGCTTGATGCTAAGCCTTTTCATCAAATATAGAGACCAATAAACCCCATTATTGAACTATTGATAATGAAAAACATCCAAAAGTTTCTCGATGCCAAGATCATCTTTCCAATTTGACATTCTACATGGGTTGCTAACTTGGTACTAGTAAGGAAAAAGACTGGAGAGATTCACTTTCACATAGACTCTTGGAATATGAACCAAGCATCTTAGAAAGATAATTACCCTTTACCTTCATTGGATGAAGTATTACATATTGTAAATGGGTCTAAGATGATGTCTTTTCTAGATGGATATTCAGGATATAACTAGGTGATGGTAGACAAGGAAGATAGATTAAAGACTACATTGCTGATTTGAAACAAGTTTTCAATCAATTTCAAAAAAACAATATATCTCTTAACCCTAAGAAATGTCATTTGGGGTTACCAAAGGAAAGCTTCTAGGTCACATAATTTCTAAAGTTGTTATTTACATTGATCCTGATAGGATATAAGTGATTCTAAATTTGTCACCTCCCCATAGACATAAAGAGCTTAATGTTTGGGAAGATTAATTTTGTACGAAAGTTCATTAGCAGGTTTGCCAAGATAGTTTGCCCCCGCAATGACCTACTAAAGAAGGGAGAAAAAACTAATTGGGTTCCTAAAGTCAAGAAATATTTCAAAGATATAAAAGTGGCTATCTCCATAGCCCTAGTACTCGTAAGTCCTAATTACGAGTTGCCTTTCAAAATCTATTTTTTTTCTTTAGAACACTCATGTGCAGGAATTCTCACACAAAATAAAGATAAAGAAGATGAGAGACCTATCAAATTCATGAGTTTTCCATTAAAGAGTGTTGAATTGAATTATTCCAATCTTGATGAACAATCATTTTCCCCGATAAAGGTAGTCAAGAAATTTTTCCATTACATACTCAGGAGTAAGGTATATGCTACTGTGTCAGATCTTGCAGTCAAATCATTACTGATGCAGAATGAATTAAGTGAAAGAAGAGATGGCTATATTAAAATAATTTGATGTGAAAATTCAACCAATGAAGCTAGTGAGAGGATAGGGGCTAACCAAGATGATAGCTGAAAATGAAGAAAAAAATCATAGTGTCTCAAGTAGAGATTGATGTAGGGACAATAAAAGATGTTTGGTATCAAGATATTATGTTTTATCTCTTGTAGAATCAATACCCTTAATGGATGAATAGTTCCCAAAGAAGAGGACTCAAGATGAAATGTGAATCCTACATGCTTTAAGATATAAAACTTTACAAGAACTATAAGGGGATATATTTGAAATGTTTGGGATGTGAAGAAGCAAGAGAAGTACTAGAGCAATATCATGACAAGTACGATACCATACATGGATCAATAGAGGCTATGACCCATCATATTTTGAGATTAGGGTACTCTTGGCCTACAATTTTCAAAGACACATTTGAACATGTATGTTAGTGCTACACCAATCAAACAAGTGCTAATATAGAAAGAAACCTAGCTATGCCATTGCCACCAGAATTCGAGGTATGGCCCTTTTCCAAGTGGGGGAAAGACTTTATTGGACATGTAAATCCACCATCATCAACATGACATATGTTTGTTCTTACAGCTACATATTATTGCATAAGATGGACTAAAGATAGAACTTGCAGAAACTGTACAACAAAAGTGGTCATTGACTTCTTAGAAGACCACATTGTGACTAGGTTTAGAATGCCATTTTTTATGGTGTGTCATAACAGGTAACCTTTTGTATCAATTTTTCTTACTCAATGGGCATTGGAAAATCAAGTTATAATCAAGTTCTTATCCAATTACTACCCACAAGGGAATGGTGTAGCCAAGTCCACTAGCAAGAATTTGATTATGGTGATAAAATGCTTGCTCACCGAGAATCTAAAAGATTGGCATACCCAATTGAAATATGCATTATGGATAGATAGGGTCAAGATAAATAATTCTTTGGGAACATCCCCATATCTATTAATCTATGACAAGAACTAATATTCCTACTCAATCTCAAGATTCCAGTCTTGAAATTCATGAATGGGTATGTTGAGGATGTAGACAGAGTCCAGATTAGATTGATGAAAATTTTGGAATTGGATGAGAAGAGGACAAAAAATTTAGAACATGTGTCAAACATTAGGTTGTCATAAAACATTGGTTTGACAAGCAAGCCATGATCAAATCTTTTAGAATCTCAAACCTTATTCTTCTGTGAGACAAGGCAAATGAAAAACCAAGCAGTCATACCAAGTTTTAATGCTTGTGGATTAACCCTTATCAAATTGCAGAGATTTTGGGAGAAAACACTTTTAGGCTAAGTTCTTTACAAGGGGAATTGGTGCCGCTACCAGTTAATGGCTAGTTTCTTAAACATTATTTCAAAGCCTAACACAAAAAATATTTTCTAAAAAAAAGCATGTGTGTTTACTTTCTCCATGTTTGTTTACTTTCAAAATGTGTGTTTACTTTTAGTTGTGTGTTTTCTTTTACAGTTGTGTCTTTATTTTCTTGTCAGTTTGGGGGTTAGGTGTAATCAAGATTCCTTCTTAGTGCATAACCAAGACCAACCCATTTAGTTTCGAGTTTTGGGAAGAGGTATTTCTTTATCAAAACATTCAGATAATTTTGTTTCTTGTACCAAATGAAAAATAGGTATTACTTGCAGTCACAAAGGACTTCTTTCCTTAAAGTTAGAATCTAAGATTTATCACTCTCGACACTTTGCAAATTTAAAGAATTGATTATCTAGGTTGTTTTCAAATCTAGGTTAATAGTACTGAGGGATAATTCAAAACTTACAGTTTAGATAAAGGATCTCTTCAAAGACCTGCTTTGATCATTTTTTGGCATGAGGAGTTTCCCACGTGTTCATTAAAAGAGGAACACAAGAGGTACAAACTAAGTATCAATCTGGATAAGAATGTTAGGATAAAACCACAGATATAAATAATAATTGCATGCAAATAAAACCAATATTAGAAAATAATAAATCACACAAAAGAGAGCATAAGACACCAAGATTTAACATGTTTCACCCAATCCCTAAGTTGCATCTACCAAACAACTAGTCCAATATTATTATGATCCAGTTATTACAACCTGATTATAATCCACAATCCCTTAAAGCTCAATACCACTACAAGAAGTAATTTTTGTATCACACCTTATTGTAAGAATTTGGCTTAGACCATAATTCACCCAAGAACTAAATAACTTAACACAAGCACATAGTAGACCAAAATAGATAGGGTATGATTAGAATGATGATATTCATTCAATATGCCAGCTTGAGAGTACACTAGGAGTGCCTGTATATAAAGGCCTCAAGAGAGCTTCTAGAACACATAGAAGTCAACAACATAATAAGTCATACAATCAAGCACATGTCTACCAGATATGAGTTATCCTCCATTAAGCACGGGATTAAGTGCGATGATGTGAGGATAAGCCTTCAATAATGTAGCATGCAAATTAGTGTTGTAGACAACATGTGCTAAATGAGGAGTATAGATAAATGTGTTGTCATCATGACAACTCAGTGAATGATGCAAACTCTTGTGTTGTAGACACAATGTGCATAATTAGAGTTGTGTACATCAATGGAAGTACAAAAACTCCTAAGTGTCTCACCTAAATAAATAATAAAATAATGCATTAACCTAAGTAAACTTAAGTAAGTGTAATAAGTGAATACTTATTTACACCAACACCCCCCCTTAACTGCAACTTAGGGGAATGCCCGTAAGCTTACGAAATCTAGGATGTAATGTAGGATGGGTCCTGGCTACTAGGCCATGTTAGGTACCCATGTACATAATGATATGAAATCTCTCATAAAGTAGAGAAAGAGGGAATCCCTCATGGGAAAAACCCTCCCCCAAAAAGAGAGATAAAGAGGGATGGATGGATGGATGGGGTAATCAAGACACCCCCATTATGACATACATCCAGTATATGCATAAGAGAATGATGAGAAGACAAAGAGAGACAGGATATGACTACTCCGATGAAGAAGTTGATCCAAGACTGCAGAATGTTGTTCCTCCCCTTAGGAAGAAACAATGACAAGGGTACAAATGAGATGCTTTTGTTGTGCGTGGAAAGAATCCCATGGATAAGTGATGTCTCTGAAACTTGCTCAACTAACTAAAGAACCTATCCCAAAGAACTATCTATCCCTACAACTGATGAAGAACCCTTCTGCAACTATTGATCATAAGTATCCACAATCACTTCAACCTGTAAGGATTGATCATGTAGCGAATGAACAAGAGAGTCAGATGGAACCCTCATGAAAGCTAAAGAAGGTGATTCTACATCAAGAAGAAGAGGCATATCATGAATATTGTCCCCCAAATATGTCACTAAACCTATATCTGGAAGACTCAATGTACCCTATTGTTCTAGACCTATCATTATGGCTATGTATGCATGTAGATTGAACTAAGGTAGTGACCTCTCACTGCAACTGTTGATAGAACCCCACGTGTCTAAATCTATTGAAGCACTATCACTAGTGTCACTGTCAGTATCCACACTATATGATGTGCGAAGAGGATGAGAGGACAAACTTGGTGAACTTTCCTCAAAGTATACATCCTTCTCCACAAATATCTAATGTGTCTCAGGATCTAGAAGTTTGTATGCCTTCATACCATCTTCATAACCAATGAAGTTACAAGGTTGAGATGATTGTTCCTTGCATCTCCTGGAAGATACCTTTTCCCATGTAGGACAACCAAAGACTCTGAAGTGTGTTACAATAGGTTTTCTATTGCACCATGCCTCAGAATCAGTTTTTCCATCTAAGATTGGATGAGGAGAACGATTAAGAATGTGAGTGGAACTAGAGATTGCTTCAACTTCTAATGATGGATCTAGAGACTTGGCTTGTAACATACAACTTGCCATAGACTTGAGAGTTCAGAGCCTCAAAGCTGCAATATCTATCTTATGTGAATTAAATGCTGGCAGAGTTTGAAGATCAATTCCCTTGAGTCTGCAAAAGTTTGTGAGCCTTTTGTTCACATGCATGCTTCCATTGTCCATTCAAAGTACTTTGATGGCCTTTCTAGATTTTTGTTCTACATGAATCTTGAATTCTAGAAACTTATCCAACACTTCACTCTTGTTATGGAGAAAGTAGACCCAAGTAAACCTTGAAAATTCATCAACAAAGGTAAGTATATAGTGACCCTGGCTAGCTGCAAAAGGACCTACTAATACCATGTGAACCATCTGTAGAACACCTATTACTCTTGAAGACTTCCTTCTTTGTAACTTTCCTTCTAGATGCATATCCACTAAATCTATTGAACATTCACCCTTAGAAAAGTTGATTTGAGGTAGACCTTTCACCATTTAGTTTGTGAAAAGTTGTTGAAGGTACCGAAAGTCAAGATGACCATACCGCTCATGCCATAATTGCATGTTTGAATTTGATTGTGTTAACAAGGCCTTTGAAGGAGACTTGGGCACAAAATGGGAGAAAGAGTACAACCTCTTGTTATGATTCACTTTCCCCACTCAACCAAGGAATCATTTGTAAGACTATGCACTTTTACTAAGTCTAGAAGGAACTCAACTCTATGTCCATCTCTAAGGTCAGTGATTTGGTAGATTGATAGGAGATTTGAACTTAGGTTTGGAACATAGAGAACGTCTTAAAACTCTCCATTTTCCATTTTCATGTTTCCTTTTCCTTTAACTTCCATTTTGTTATCATCTCCCATGAAGATGTGGGGTACCTTGGACAACTTCATTGAAGAAAAATCCTCTTTTGAAGAACCCATGTAATATGAGGCACCTGAATCAAATATCCATTCCTTTGAAGAGTGTGAATTTTCCATGAATGCTTTCCCTTTGCCCTTGGAATTAGAAGATGACCCTTTCTCCTTGTAAGCATTAGGAAATGGCGCATTATGTTTCTTCATGATGTTGGTCAAATCATCAATCTTTTTGAGATAACACTCATGCTATTCATGACCCAATTTCTTGCAATAAGTGCACTTCTTCTTCTCCTTATTGTTGTCCCCCTTCTTGTTCAAATTTGAGGACTTTCCTTGTTGATTGGATTGTGGTGTTGTCTTTTTTGCATCCTTAGATTTTTTCTTCCACTTCTTCTTACCCTTTCCTTTATTTGAAGATTATCTAGCTAAATTTTGAGAACCCTCATTGTTGGCCACCAATGCTTTAGACTGAGGTGATTTGAGAATCTCCATTGATTTCAACTACTTTTCTTCATCATCCAACAGTTTAGCATGTTCATCAAAAGTGACTTTCTGATAGGCAGACCCTAAGGTAGTCTTTGAGGTGTTAAAAGAAGATACAAATGTGGAATACTCGAATGGCAGCTTGTTATGAATCAGATAGATCAATCTGTCATCTTTGATAGAACTTCCATAATTAGTAAGCTTCATCCTTAGCTCATTCACCTTGATGATGAAATCCTGTATGGAGTCATATGACTTAGGATCTAAGGAGACAAGCTTATCTTCAATTTTGAAAACATCCTCTTCAGACACTTTACCGTAAAGGCTTTCGAGGGTATCCCAAGCTTCCTTGGATGTAGAACACTTCTTGATTTAATACATGATCTTATCATCAACCCCCAAACATATATCACCTAGGGCTTTCCTATCCATTGCTACCCAAGCTAAAATATCACTTTTTGAAACATTATCACCTGCTGGTTTAGGAAGAGTACCATCTACATATTGTGAAACTCCATTATGCATTAAGTGATACTACATGAGGAGTTAATTTAGGAAACTTAAAGTTTCTCATAATGCAAAAAATGAAAGAAAAGTGCAGAAAAGAGAGAACACAACAACAAGAACACCCCCAAAATAGATTCTTTGGGCACTTTATCAGTAGTGTGATTACAATGGGCCACTTGCCAATTTTAGCCTTTGTGGACTTCTGATTTTTCTTCTTACAACCTCTTAATGGAGTACAAATCTAGAACTTTACAATGTGCTACAATTCTGAAACAATACAAAGCAAAGAAATGCCCTATTGCTGAACGTGACACTTTTTTTCCACACAACCCTAGAATTTGATAGTAAATATGGAAAGTAGACAAATAATAACACACTTTCAAAAAAAATGAAACCTATTTTTGAATCCAGATGTGCCTGTAAAAAGCATTTGAAGTTGCAAAATGCAAAATTATGTAGGTACAGTTGCCAAAAAATGTAATATCTAAACAATTCGTGAACCAAAACCAGAAAAAAGATACACCACTAAAAAATTTAGGAAATTCTACCCAATTTCAAAAAATATTGCACCTGATTTGGAGTCCAGATGTCCGAGTTATGGCCTCCCAAAGTCGGACTACAAAAACCAAAATCAATCTGGAGAGGGGTTGCATTAGCGAATGACAGGGTTAAATTTGGCAGTCATACATCCATTGTAGTAGTTATATTTGGCCCTGGAATGATATCCAGATGGGTGTCAATTTTAAGATAGTAAACTTAATGATGTCAGCGCCCTCCTGCCATGGGATGACATCAGCATGACATCATGGTAATGTCATCATTGTACGGATTGTATAGACAGTCCCCGTACCCACTAGCTCAGTGTACGAACTAATGGTGTGTGCTTGTGTGGCACTTGACTTGGCTGACAGGCATGCAGATGACATGGTTGTCCATGTAGATGTTGACTAGACACCAACATACTATTGTCAAGCGAATAGAACTATGCCACGTGTCTAGACTAGATTTGTCAAACTATTGCAAGGAGTTAGTTGCATGTCAGGCCATTTCTCATGCACATGTCTGCAAGAATTGATTCAATTACCATCAAGGATTATTTTATAGTCATCATAATATTCTGATGTCAAGCAGAATAAACTATGAATGCTGGTGGAATAAAGCACTGGGCAGAAGGTGCCAGAATTCTAAACATCGGCATGTGAAGCAGCATTGGCTAGATAAAATGGATGTGTTGAAGATTATTTAACTTGTCAGATTTATGCAGTTTTGGGGCCAAAATTTTGGGTTTTGTCCCACATTGGTGGGAGGAGTTTGTTATGCACTTTTTTTTAAAAACACCTCGCTAATCAGTGAACAAAGAGCTCGCGGGTGTGGGTGGTGCCCGCCATTCAGAGGTATTTCAATCACCAGTGTGGATTTGGAATGATCTCATCAGTGGAATGACAGTAGCTAGAATTTTAGTACAAATATTGATAGTGTACGACCCAATTTAGCAGGTAGGGCTCTGTGAGTAATTAGCCCACAAAATATGAAAAATCCCTACGAAAATAAATACCAAATATTCCACCGAAATATATAGAGTTGAGCTAGGGTGTCACTGCCTGGTTCAGCCAAAAAAAAATTTCTCTGCTAGGGCAATAAATAAATCTGAAAATAATAATTCAAAAAATACCTAAAATGCAAAGAATAAAATAATTCAGATCTAAACATACAATAATCAGATCAATAAAATGACCATACCTGAATTGCAAATCAAGGCCTTTGGGTTCTAATTTGCAAAAAAATTTGCCTCGCGATCAACTTTCACCCAACATAGGAAAATTTATAGTCGATCTTCACTTAATCGATGCTCTGGATGCAACAGTGAGGTCAAATTTGATTCTAGACGCTCCCAATTTTTGTGGATCCTCTAGATTTGATTCAAGGTGTTGAAGAATGAATGGTCTCAAACGACTATGTGTAGAGAATCTCCCTCAAAGCTCTGATACCATGTAAGAATTTGGCTTAGACCAAAATTCACCCAAGAACTAAAAAACTCAACACAAGCACACAGTAGACCAAAATAGATAGAGTATGATCAAAATGATGATATTCATTCAATATGCTAGCTTGAGAGTACACTAGGAGTGCTTGTATATAAAGACCTCGGGAGAGCTTCTAGAATGCATAGAAGTTAGCAACATGATAAGTCATACAACTAGGCACATGTCCATCAGATATGGGTTATCCTCCATTAAGCATGGGATTAAGTGCGATGATGTGAGGATAAGCCTACAATGGTGTAGCATGCAAATCAGTGGTGTAGACAACATGTGTTAAATGAGGAGTGCGGATAATTGTGTTGTCATCATGACAAGTCAGTGAATGATGCAAACTCCTATGTTGTAGACACCATGTGCATAATTAGAGTTGTGTACATCAATGAGAGTACACAAACTCCTAAGTATCTCACCTAAATAAATAATAAAATAATGCAGAATAATTAAATAATGCATTAACCTAAGTAAACTTAAGTAAGTGTAATAAGTAAATACTTATTTACACCAACACTTATGAAACAATCCCTAACCCTAAAACCTTTTATACAAGTATTTTGTTGCTTTAGGGTTAAATATTAGTTACAACATGTTAGCCATAAAATTTCAATAAAATAGCCTCAAAAAAATTATGGAGTTTGTATAGTACTTCCCTGATCAATCACAACAATCTAACAATCTCCCACTTGGGGACTAATTAGGCTCCACACTAAACAACAATCTACCACTTGGAGATTGATCTTATAGCTATGTTGCTACTCTATGAGGCTCCAACTAGATCAAACCACCATGGACTCAACTATTCTTTTATTATGTTTAGTCTAGAAGACCAACCAAAGCTGAAGAGGAGTTCAACTTGTCCTTTGTCACTACCTTTTTAAACATATCTACTAGATTGTCATTTGTATGTATCGTGTCCACCTTTAACTATCCACCATCCAAAACTGACCAAATGAAATGGTATCGCAACTGAATGTGTTTTTTCTTTGAATCCAGAGCAAAATTATTTGCAAGATGAATGACACTATGGCTATCTATAAACAAATAATTATCCCTCTGAGGGTCTCCCAATTCTTCCAAGAAGAAGAACTAAATCCATATCATCTCCTTGCTTTCCTCTGTAGCAGCAACATACTCTGCCTCTATAGTGGGTAAAGCAATAACCTTCTATAACCTAGAAATCCAGCTCATTGCTGCCCCACCAACAATAAATATATAAGTTGTAGTACTACACCTAGTATCGATATCCCCTACCAAATCTGAGTCAACAGAGCCCTATAAATTAGTAATAGAGCCCCCAAAAAGTAAACGCTTACTAGATGTTCCTCTCAAATACCCGAGAACCCATTTAACTACATTCTAATATTTAGTTCATAGATAACTCATATACCTACTAATGACTCCCACTGCATGTACAATATCTGACCTAGTACATACCATAACATACATCAAGTTTCCTATAGCTAAAGCATAAGGTACCTTGGACATCTTATCCTCCTCATCTTGTGTCTTGGGATACATCTCGTTAATCAACTTCAAATGACTCGGTAAAGGTGTGCTGATAGCTTTAGCATTCTTCATAGGGAAACAGTGCAACACCTTTGCAATATAATTAGCTTGAGATAAAGTCAATTTTTTGTTTGGTCTATCTCTACAAATTTTCATACCAAGGATTTATTTTGCTACCCCCAAATCCTTCATAGAAAATGCATGTTCTAATTGGCATTTCAACACCTTAATGTGATCCATGTTAGACCCAACTACAAGCATATCATCAACATATAAACATAAAATAATGTAACTGTCATCATCCAACCTCTTAAAATAAATAGAATGATCTAAATGACACCTACTATATCCATGCTCATGCATAAAGCTATCGAGTTTTAGATACCATTGATGAGGTGCTTGCCTCAAGCCATATAAACTTTTCTTCAATCTGCACACTAAGTTCTCCTTATCTTTGACCTCAAGTCCCTATGGTTGGGCCATATATATCTCTTCATCCAAATCACCATGAATAAAGGTTTTTTTGACATCAAGTTGCTCCAAATGTAAATCTTCAGTAGCCACAATACTTAAAATTGTGCAAGTAGAATTCATTTTAACAACAAGAGGTAATATCTCATCAAAATCAATGCCTTTTTTCTATGCAAATCCTTTTACAACTAACTTGGCTTTAAATATTTTCTTACCTCCATCCTCTTCTTCCAACCTGTAAACTCATTTATTTTGTAAAGCCCTTTTTCCTAAAGGCAACTTGCATAAATCCCAAGTCTTATTTTTTAGCAAAGAGTCTATTTCATCTTTCATTGCAGACTCCCACTAAATCGTAGTATCCACCTGCAAAACTTCATCAAAACATTCAGGTTTACCAGCATCTATGAATAAAATAGAGTACAAAGAGGGAGAATATATTTTTGGAGGTCTACTTAACCTTTTTGACATCTAACATTCACTAGTGTGTGTGGTTTTTTTGTTGCAGTTGTTGCACATCATGAGGAATTGTTGAAACATCATTTTTTGGAGCATCATTCAACACTACATAATCATCTTCTTTCTTCTCATGTTGTTACAACAGATCTTTGTGTAACACTTTCTCTTTGAATATGACATCCCTGCTTCTTACAATTTTATAATTTTTAAAATCCCAAATCATATAACCAAATTCATCAATGCCATATCCAACAAATACACATTTCTTTGACTTAGCTTCCATCTTGGTTTTATTTTCAAAATCTATATGAGCAAATGCTTCACAATTGAAGATTTTGAAAAAAGAATAACTCACCTTCTTACTAGTCCATGCTGTATATGAGAAATGTTAGTATGCTAATAGAAACCAAATTTAAATAAAGCTTCTACAAACTAAAAAAAATTCATAAACTTCAAGATATACTAAGATGAGCTCTCAATTGAAAATATGAGCCATTAATGGGCTCTCTCAATGAGAAGCTCTCTTGTTGAGTGGCTTTGTCTAAATAGATAGGATGTATGCTCAAGCTTATGCTTCAAAAAGGGCTTCAAATGGAGTTGGAATTTGGATGTGAGTGTATGGTTTTGATGTAAAATGGCTTCTCAAAATGGCATTATGACTTTACTTCATGGATTGTGTTAAAATGACTTAGGAGAGGATTCCTTAAATAGGCAAAGGGCTTGAGGGATCAAGGGCTAGGATGCAAGGATGTGAAAAAGCTTATGGAGGGCTCAGATTGCATGAGAGGAGAGCACATGGATTGTGCTTCCTTATAGCCAATCAAGGAGTGACACATGTCACATGGTGAGAGGATGGAGGAAAAGGGAAGGATGAGTCAACAAAGGAGGCTCAAGGGATAAAATCTTCATAAAGACCCTCATAATGACTTGTAAGAGCAATAAAAGGGCTTGTAAGAGTCATTTATGACCTAGTGGACTTCATAAAGTTTTATGGTTGAGATATTTTGAGGGTGATGAGAGCAATTTCGACTTGGGCTTGATTAGGAAGGTTCTAAGCTTGCTTAGGCTTGTGCAAATGATTAGAGGATGGATTAGGATGGTTTAGGATTAGCTTAAGGATAGGTAAGTGGGTGGCATTTAATGAGGGTGGGTGAAGGAGGAGACATTTGTTAACTTTGGCTTGGGTTAGTAATTCTTAACCCATGTTTAGGGAATGTGACAAGGTTAGGAGGGAATTAGGATTAGGTTTAAAGACATCTTCTAGAAGAGTCTAGACTTTGGATGAGGATAAAGACTTTCTAGAATAGTCTAGAATTTCCTAGGATGAGGATAAATTAGATTTTTAGGAAATAAATAAAGTTTTATTATTTCAAGGGTTTGGGTTGAGGAGATATTTATTAAAACTTTTTTAATAAACATGAGGATTAATATTTAATTTTAATTAAATATTTTGAGTTGGGGTTAGGGGTAGGAAATGATGAGATTAGCCTTTAATCGAAATTAAAGAAGGATTAGAAGATTTTGGAAGAGGTTATTGGTCATAAGGAAATTGGCCAAGTTTTGGGCAAAAAATAAATTTTATTTATTTTGGGATTTTTGGTCAATTTATTAATTAAATAATTAATAAATAAGGAAATAATATTTAAATAAGATTTAAACATTTTTGGGAGGGATTTCTTAATTAAATATTTTTAATTAAGATAAAGGGATTTAATGGCATAAAAATTAATTAATTAATTAATTAATGATGATGTCATCAGAGATTTTTTCAGAAAATAAAAATACTTTATTTTCTAAAGGTTTTTAGGTGTCTCCATTTTGCCCCTCTTTGATGTGATGCCGCAAGTGGCATGGCATCAAAGATAAGAAAATAAGATGCCCAAGGCTAGAGCAGAAGAGGAGAGAATGGACTGCGAGATGCCCCCTCAAGAAGGCAGTGGGGAGAGAAGGCGAGGCTCGATGGCTTCTTGAAATGTACAAGAATCTCGAATGAGCAAGGAAACTCAGATTGGAAAAGAGAAGGGGCTGAATTAGCTCAAACTCTCACTATGGGAGAATGATAAAGGAGAATCAGATGCAGAAGAGGAAGCAAGCTTAAGACTTTAGGGAAGGTGGAGGATGAAGGAGCAGAGCGCTATAAAAAGGAATCCAGGATAGGGAGATGGATGAGGGGATTATAAAGCTGATGCAACAGGATTTCAAAGAGTCAGATTGGTGGAAGATGGGTTTCGGAGATCCCTAGGACTAGGATTGTGGATCTCGAAAGATGAGGCTTGGTGGATTGATTTGGATTGGTGGATCCCTAAGACTAGGATTGTGGATCCCTAAAGCTAAGAGTGATGAGTGAT
Source organism: Cupressus sempervirens (assembly GCA_028749045.1). NCBI lineage: Eukaryota > Viridiplantae > Streptophyta > Pinopsida > Cupressales > Cupressaceae > Cupressus > Cupressus sempervirens. Next base: position 1,494,652 of record CM053790.1, on the reverse strand, counting down.
TCAAAGAGATATTGATGCATAAGCTGGGGTAGGAGAGATGGATGTTGGATATGGATGGGGGATAATGGAGATGAAGGGAATCCATTGAAGCTTTTTGAGCGGGGGGATACTTCAAAGAGAAGTACCACCATGTAGTTGAGCACTAGATTTGCTATAGGACTATTGGTTAATTTCCAGGGTTACCAAGAACATCAAGGCCTTTTTACCAACCGTCCAGAGGACTGACAAACTGACTCAAAAAAAACACACAAGGATTGCCCCAATATCACACATGAATCCCAGAGGAAGCAGCGTGGAAACGACACTAGGTAACCCACAAGAAGAAAAAGAAAACAAGAAAAAGACCTGATCAAGACCTTACACTCTAATTGCCCCATTCACAGCATACCATGATATGGAAGATCATGACAACCTTGAGGAGGGAACAAGGAGATTGCTTGGAAAAGATATTTCAAGACCCAAAAGGGAAGATCCCAAATCAAAAGAAAGCAAAAATCCAAAAGAGAACTGTTTGCCAACGAGATGGGTAGGACAAGGTACTAACGGACCAAGATCAGACATGAGGAAAGCTATATCCTGCAAGGACCTATCGGAGAGCACCGAAGCTGGTGGATTTGGATGAGTGATGCGTCTGGCAAGCTGAACTAAGAAAGATAACACTTTGGTGACAGGAAATCTAGCTAAAGGATGCATTGGAATAGCTAACCAAGATGTGTGATGGGTGCAAGATTTTGATCAAGGATGAACTGACACAAACGCTGGATAGATACAATGGTACTAAGCTAAAGAGGATGTACAAGCTGACTGACCAAGATATTTACAAGCTGAAGCTAACCAAGATATTTACAAGCTAAAGGTAACCAAGATAGTTACAAGCAGGCAAAAGCTCAGGATGATAGGATAGCAGGATGGTTCGATGTTGTGCAAGATGCGAAAGCTAAGGGTGGGGTGATAGTGAAATATATGGATTTGGTAGGATACATCCAATGATGATGAGAGATTTTGTGACCAAGGATAGCTAGAGGAGCAGGATGAGATGGCTGGATAGGATGGTAGATAGCTAGGATTATGATGGATATAAAGAGATGACATTGGGTTTGCATGAGGATAGCCTAGAGCTAGATACCAATGAATAGGGAGGATGGACAAGACAAGATCTCCAAGGAATATAGTGCCCCCAATTAGAAGATAACATGCGGAAGGAGGTCTTATGATGGATGTGATAGGATTGAAGCTAGGATGGAAAAAGCTGAAAGGGCTAGGGAGATGGATGATAGCTGAGATGATTGGCTGAAGCTGCATAAGATTAGTGGATGGTGTGAGATGGAAACTGGAGGATGGAGGATAGGTGGATAGATTGGAAGATGGAGTTGGATGTCAAGAGATGACCAAAAGCATGAGGGTGATAGGCTAAGCTAGGGATGGCGAGATTACGCATGACGCTTGTTTGCCAAGTTTTCATCATGGTACTTGTCCAAGGTGCTTGAATTGCCAAGTTTTCACCAGTGGACGCTTTATTTTTCTTTTCATTTTTGACTTTTTGACTTTGGACTTAGCTGGAATGATTTTGGCTTTCTTCAGCTATTTTGGCTTTTTTGGGATTTTTCACTGGCTGTTGGAATGTTCAATTTTGTTACTAGCTATTGGTACACCAGATGTGTGATTTATGCAATAGATCGGATTCAATGGGATTGATGGTAGGAGATGGAGGGATGAAAATGCTGGAAAGGAGCATGAGATGGGGATGCTTGCAAGAGCAACATTGGCACATGTTGGAACGGGTGTGAAAAGAGCATATGGGGGATAGATGGTAGATGCGGGCGTGATGGAGGATTTGTGGAAGCGTGCTTGGGGATATAGGCACCCAAGATGGAGTTAGGAGATGGGGGACATGAGTCACTAGATGGGGGATTAGCAATGGTGGATGCCATTATGCATTGGGTTTCAACTTTTTTCTTGGGGATCCACATGGTTTTGGATTTTCTTTTCATAGGCTTTTGCATTGTTTTGCATTCTTTGATTGGATTTTTCCTTTTTGGAGTATGTCTTTTAGAATAGACATATGATTGCTTAGGATGTGGATTTTTAGCTTTATGCATTTTGAAGTTGGCATTCACATTGCTGTGGTAAGCTTTGGGAAGATGGTTAGGATAAGCTTTGTGAGATGGAGAGGATATGAAAGAGCATGTAGGGGGATGATGATAGATGATGTGCCCTGATATGTGCCTTTGTTGATCTTGCATAGAAATGGATGGAATAGGATTTTTATGATGGCTGATAGGAGGATGGAGGATGGTAGATTTTGGGACATAGGGACCCAAAATGGATTTAGCGGATGAAGGGGGGATATGGTAGGTTGTTTTGGGTTGCAAAGATGGTGGAGGGGGGATGACATAAGATTTCTTGAAGGAGTGATGGGAGGTTGGCATGGTGGGCTTGGAGATAGGCTTGGTTTGGGGGTGTGGTGTACCAACACCTTTAGATGGTGAGCCTTTGGATACATATCCAAGACCATGAAATCCTAAATTTTTTTGTGCAATAATAGGCTCTCTGATTCCTTGCTCTTGTGGTCCTAAACCTTGACCTTGATAATGCCATCGATTGAGCATTTGAACAAGCTGAGGAAACTTTTTGCTTGCAGAAAATGGTAGAAGTGATTTATTAGGTGTATTGCAATGGGGAGATACTGCTATTAATTCTTCTGCTGAGAGAGGGCCACTGTGGATGAATGGAAGTGAACCAAGAGGGTAGATTATAGATGGTGGAATAGCTTGGATAGGTGGTAAGATGGAAGCATGGAGCGGGAGAGATGGAAGGATAGGATCTTGATGTAGTTGGTTGGATGACAAGATATCTTGTAGTGGAGGAGATATGGCTCGAGGTTTTGGAGATGGAGGAGATGGTGACTGCACTATGGATGGAAGACATGGTACGATGATATCTTCATTTATGCTTTGGGGGATGTCAACATGCTTTTGGGTAGGATCTTGATAGGATTGGTTTGGAGTGGATGGTGCGATAAGAGGTGAAGGGATGGATTCTTCAAAGGCAACGAATGGATAGATGGGAGATTCAGTAGTGGAGATGGGTGAGTAGAAGATGGATGCATAAGGGTCATTACAAGAGATTTGGGAAATGCTTGGAGGCGATGTGGATAGGATTTGGAGGGATTTGATAGGTGGTGGGATTTTGATGCTTGCGGGAAGTGGAAGGATTTTAAGCAATTTGATGGATGTTATGGGGATGATAGCTATGGGAGATGGAGGTGATATTATAGATGGGGAAGCTTCATCACTGACTACTTCACATGGTTGGATTAGATGACATGGCTTATCGACTGTTGGAGGCAACTTTTCTTGTATTTCCTCTAGGAGATTCTTTGGAGACTCGTGTGTTGAAGGTGGAGGTGGATTGACAGGAATAGCTAGTGTGATGGGGGTGGAAGATTGGAAGCTTGGTTGATGGGGTGATGGAGGGGAAGCTGGAATATCAGATGGCATGACTAGATAGTTTGGAATAACTCTTGGATTTTGGGGGATGCTTGGGGGAATGTTTCTAAGGCTTTCAATATACCCGTCATAGTAACAAGATTTTCATCATCATTGGAATAGGAGGTGGCGGGAGCAAGGACAATGCGACCAAACACATCATGATAGGATTGGTACTTCATGATTTGATGATGAGTTTGATGGGGATGGGGTCTTGCATATGGATGAACACGGAAGCTCATGGTTTGATTTGGATTAAGCACAAATTTTGGATTGGCTGATGAAAGATTTCCTAGGGAGAGTCAAAGTTGTATGACAGACCTAAGGAGGATTGGCTGGAGATTTTTGACTTTCTTGTGGGTGGAAGACTTCAAGGGTATGCTATCAAAAAGTGAGAGTTTTGCTTTCCTATGCGCTGGATTGGTGGAGATTGTGTCAACTTAAGGATAGACTAATGATCCTATGGGCATGACACGAGATTGACCACTTGTGGATCCCAACCTTTAGCTCAAGGTGATGAGGGATGCAAGTGACAAAGCTAGATTACCCTAGACAATGCTCTGTCAGAGGGATAACCTTGGTGAGATTGGTTGATTCGTAGGATAGATTGATTGGATAGCAAATTTTGGCAAAGTGACAACAACTCTTTAAAGGCTTGGGTGATTTTGGATTGGATTGCTAGCTGGCTAGGGGGATGATTTTGATGGACTTTGGATTTTGGATTGTTCTAAGGCAAAGAACTAGATAGATTCGGTTGCAGCGGGGGAGCTTGGATAATTTTTTGATAAGGCAATGACTACGCTAAGTATGCCTTGAGCTGGGAGATTTCTACTCTTCTGGGATTTCGACCAAAATTGGCAAACATTCATTCAAAAGCTATGAACAAACAAGCAGACAAAAGTTTTCAGCAAGCACGTCAAACACACCAACATCCTAGGAAGCTTTCTACAAGGATGAAATTTGGTTTAGCTAGGGAGTCCTCGATATACGCAAGGTACGTGAGGCCCAAATCCGTAGATGAAACCAAAAAGATGTCACACAGCCGAGAGGAGCGGTAACCCACTTCTCCTCTTTCCCTTCTCAAGGGTATAAAGTTCCTTGAGGCTTAGCCCGAGTGACAAAATCTTGATTCCAAGAGAGGTGTCTTTAGATTCACCTTTCGATTTTTATACTCCGCCGGAACGCTGGAGTTGAGGTCGTCCCAAGGGGTGATGAAATCCCCAAGCAGGCCTCCTAAAAAGTGTAAAACAAGACCACATACATGATCTTGGGCTTTAAAAGACACGTGTTTATTCCAATTGATGATTTAGATTTTGTAAGCTATGATTGAAGACACTTGTGGTTATGGCATACAATGTTCATTCCAATTTGATAGCATCATCAGCATAATGAAAGTCGAGAGATCATCAACATAAGAAATGTGAGCGTCATTGAAAATGCATCAAAACCATGCAATGTTCATTGATTGTTAGGCTTTCAAGATTGAGTGTGAGTTTTTTTTAAGCCCAAAACAAAGATATGTGAAACTCGATTTGTCAAGCATGCACTCGGAGGCCCTCCACGTCAAGAGTTTGTTCAATTTTAATGTCCAAATGAAGGGCATTCAAGGAATTTTCTAACTTAGAAAAACCACTAAAAACCCAAGTGAGTGGAGTTTGATTTGCATGGAGCACTTAACACCCTCTTAGGTGGACCCATCCCCATAGATGGCACTGAGATTGCAACCAATGGTTAAATTGATGGGTGATTAAAGAGGGTGAGTCCAACGACAAACTCACTCAAAGCATTTTTATTTGTTTTTATAACTTAAAATATTACAAAAATGTAAATTCTTTTTATGCTCCAAAAGATGATTATTTGATCTATGGCATTGAAGATTGGATTTGTTGTTTTAATCATGCATTCATAAAAAAAAAAAACTTTGATTTTAATCCATGGCACTCAAGATTGATTTTAGCAACATGCATTCAAAGACAAGTGATTAAACATTCAAGTTTTTTTCTTTGAGCATTCAAGATTGAGATTTTGTGTGTTGTTTTAAGAATTTTGAAGTGCTTTGTTTTAACCTTAGATCATTCAAGATTGTTTTTGGACTCAAAAGTGAAAATGACTCTTTGGACTTTGCTTTTCATTCAAGATTTTGTGTTCTAGTTTGCATGTTTTAAGCCCAAAAATGATATTCCTAGATTGTTTTGATGCATGAAAAACCTAAGAAACATTCAAGATTTTGCAACAAGACATTTGTTTGGAACAAATAACAAAGCTTTTAGGACAATTTTTGGCAACCATTTAGGACTCTTAGTTTTCATGAGATTCTTTAAAAGAACTTTAGTGTGCACTTAGTGTTGATTTTGAACCTTTTGAAATGGAAACTTGAAGTTCTTTTTAAATTTCCAAAAATGAAGTGTTCCTAACTTTGCATGAATGCATCTAAAACCTTGATGTTGCAAGGATGCAAATGATTGGATTGGTTTAGTTTCACTTGTTAAAAGATTTTTTTTTTTTTTGCAAATTTTTAATTTTTAATGGATTTAAGTATGATTTAGGGGTTCATTTTAAGCACTAAAAAGAAGTGTGTATGATTTTGCTTCCTTAAAAAAAATGGCCAAGATCTCTCACAAGAAGAAGAAGAAGAAGTAGATGGAATAAGAAGAATATAGACAAGAAGAGGAAGAAGAATTCCAAGTTCTTTGTCCACCTATAAGCTTGAAAAATCTGCAAACACTCTGAGATAGATTATGAGTTCCTTTGTCTTTTTCATGCTCATGTGGACCTACAAAACCAATTTATACAATCTTACCAATCACAAAAACAAGCAAAATTAGCCAAAATCAGCAAATGACATACAAAACTTGACTAAAAAAGCTAATGAAGATGACCCATGCGGGGTCCCACCGGGCGTGCCAAAATGGTATATGAGCAATGTTAGTATGCTAATAGAAACCAAATTTAAATAAAGCTTCTACAAACTAAAAAAAATTCATAAACTTCAAGATAGACTAAGATGAGCTCTCAATTGAAAATATGAGCCATTAATGGGCTCTCTCAATGAGAAGCTCTCTTGTTGAGTGGCTTTGTCTAAATAGATAGGATGTATGCTCAAGCTTATGCTTCAAAAAGGGCTTCAAATGGAGTTGGAATTTGGATGTGAGTGTATGGTTTTGATGTAAAATGGCTTCTCAAAATGGCATTATGACTTTACTTCATGGATTGTGTTAAAACGACTTGGGAGAGGATTCCTTAAATAGGCAAAGGGCTTGAGGGATCAAGGGCTAGGATGCAAGGATGTGAAAAAGCTTATGGAGGGCTCAGATTGCATGAGAGGAGAGCACATGGATTGTGTTTCCTTATAGCCAATCAAGGAGTGACACATGTCACATGGTGAGAGGATGGAGGAAAGGGGAAGGATGAGTCAACAAAGGAGGCTCAAGGGATAAAATCTTCATAAAGATCCTCATAATGACTTGTAAGAGCAATAAAAGGGCTTGTAAGAGTCATTTATGACCTAGTGGACTTCATAAAGTTTTACGGTTGAGATATTTTGAAGGTGATGAGAGCAATTTTGACTTGGGCTTGATTAGGAAGGTTCTAAGCTTGCTTAGGCTTGTGCAAATGATTAGAGGATGGATTAGGATGGTTTAGGATTAGCTTAAGGATAGGTAAGTGGGTGGCATTTAATGAGGGTGGGTGAAGGAGGAGATATTTGTTAACTTTGGCTTGGGTTAGTAATTCTTAACCCATGTTTAGGGAATGTGACAAGGTTAGGAGGGGATTAGGATTAGGTTTAAAGACATCTTCTAGAAGAGTCTAGACTTTGGATGAGGATAAAGACTTTCTAGAATAGTCTAGAATTTTCTAGGATGAGGATAAATTAGATTTTTAGGAAATAAATAAAGTTTTATTTATTTCAAGGGTTTGGGTTGAGGAGATATTTATTAAAACTTTTTTAATAAACATGAGGATTAATATTTAATTTTAATTAAATATTTTGAGTTGGGGTTAGGGGTAGGAAATGATGAGATTAGCCTTTAATCGAAATTAAAGAAGGATTAGAAGATTTTGGAAGAGGTTATTGGTCATAAGGAAATTGGCCAAGTTTTGGGCAAAAAATAAATTTTATTTATTTTGGGATTTTTGGTCAATTTATTAATTAAATAATTAATAAATAAGGAAATAATGTTTAAATAAGATTTAAACATTTTTGGGAGGGATTTCTTAATTAAATATTTTTAATTAAGATAAAGGGATTTAATGGCATAAAAATTAATTAATTAATTAATTAATTAATTAATAAATGATGATGTCATCAGAGATTTTTTCAGAAAATAAAAATACTTTATTTTCTAAAGGTTTTTAGGTGTCTACACATGCTTCCTCCAGAATACCACAACCCAAAGGAGTAGAGGGACCTCTATTAATCAAATATACAATAGTGTTGACAGCCTCTACCCACATGTTTAAGGGCAACCCAACATGTAACCTCATGATCCTTGCACAGTCCATTATAGTCCTATTCATGAGTTCAACTGCTCCATTTTCTTCTGGAGTCCTTGGAACAATTTTTTGTCTATGAATACCATTGGTGGAGAAATAATATTTAAGGTCATGACTGCAATACTCACCACCATTATCAAATCTGAGATATTTTAATTTCCTACCAGTCTCATTTTCTACCAAGCATTTCTATTTCTTAAGATTTTGAAATACATCAGATTTTTGTCTAAGGAAATAAACCCATACTTTTCTAGTTGCATCATCAATAAATGTAACATAATAATGAGAGTCACCAAGGGAAGATATCTAAGCTGGTCCCCATACATCTGTGTGCACAAGCTCTAATCTCTCACTTTTTGTTTCCTTCCCACTCCTCACAAAACTCACTCTCTTTTGTTTTCCATACACACAACTTTCATAGAAATTCATATTGACACATTTTAGACCTAGTAAAACTTTCTTTGAATGAATTAATTTCATACCTTTCTTACTCATGTGCCACAACGTTGTATAGAATCTACAACAACTATTTATTCTTTTTGCTCAACTGCAACAACTATTCTTGAACATGAACATTTTTCTTTGAAACAATCAAAGTAGAAGGAATAGTATGACCTACAAAGATATAAGGTGCCTACTTTCACACCTTTTGCTACTACAAGGGAACTTTTTGAAAACTTCCAACTTTTATCATTAAAATTAACTATACAACCCTCATTATCGAGTTGCCCCACTGAAATTAAATTCCTACTTAGCCTTGGAACATGTCTTACCTCATGTAGTAGCCAATAATCCTCATTTTGCAACTTAATATTAACTTTACCCTTTCCAACAATCTAACAGGGTTTATTATCCTCCAAATAAACAAGCTCGAAATCCCCTTGGACATAATCAAAAAAATAACCTCTATTGGGTGTAGTATGAAATGAAGTACCAGAATCTAAAACCCATGAATCATCAACACTTTCTAAAGACAGAAGCAAAACATCCTTTTGAATTTGTCACTTACCATGTTTACCTCCTTGTTCCCTTCTAGTTTATCTCCTTCATTATTCTCTCGAGTCCAACAATCTTTCTTCTTATGCACTAGTTTCTCATAGTACCAACAATCCCTTGGTCCTCTGGATTGAGACCTCTTCCCCTTTGACTTTCTTCTTGATTTCCCATTATTTTTGGAAGTATTTCCTCTCTCAATCATTCTGCCTCTGCTTTGTGCATTCAAATCACTTCCTAATGTAGATCCACCTGAGGTTTTTCTACAAGTTTTCTCACTCAAAATAACACCAATCAAATCATCATATTTTACGGTATTAGATCTAGAAATGAAATTAATCACAACCATTACCAAGTCATTCTAGATTTTAGGTAAAGAAAACAAAATCAAGATCCCTAATTTCTTCATCAAAATTAATACCCATAGAAGATAACTAACTAGTAACAATATTGAACTCATTTAAATGATCCACAATAGATCCAACTTTTTCCATCTTCATATTAAATAATTTTTTCATGAGAAATACCTTATATGAAGCAGAGGGCTTTTCATACAATTTTGCTAGGGCCTTCATCGCCTCTTTTTTCTTTTTTTCTTTTGTAATGTTAAATATCATTGATGGTGCCAGACATAATCGAATGCTTTCAAGTTCCTTTTTGTCTAAAATCTCTCAGTTCTAATTTTTCATAGTTCCCTGGTTCTTAGTTTTTCCTTCCAATGGCTTCCATAAATCCTTTTAATAGAGATAGTCCTCCATTTGCATTTTTCATAATTGAAAGTTCTACCCATTAAACTTGTTAACCTTTAGCTTACCCTCATCTACCATCACTCCCACTCAACTATGAGACTTTCCTATAGAGGACAACCGAAAAAAAAAACCTTGCTCTGATACCACTTGTTAGGATAAAACCACGAACAAAAATAAAAATTAAATGCAAATATAAACAATATCAAAAAATAATAAATCACTCATAAGAGAACACAAGACACCAAAATTTAGCGTGGTTCACCCAATCCCTAGGCTACATCCACCAAACAGCAAGTCCAATATTATTACAATCCAATGATTACAATCTGTAATCCCTTACAACTCAATACCACTACAAGAAGAAAATTTTGCATCACACCTTATGAAACAATCCCTAACCCTAAGCCCTTTTGTACAAGTATTTTTTTAGTTTAGGGTTAGAAATTAGTTACAACATATCGACCATAAAATACCAATAAAATAGCCTCAAAAAAATTATGGAGTATGTACAGTACTTCCTTGATTAGTCATCACGTTCTAACAAAGAACACCAATGCCTTGGCCACACAATCCAAACGTGGTCAAGGTAGAAAAGAAAGAAAAGAGAATCATAATGGTGTTATATTTAAAGATTTTAGACAATTACAAAAGGAAATCAAATATAGGGATATGTGTTTGTGAATGGCTATCCTATTTTATACAATGAACAAAAAGACTTCAAGGAAGAATCAAGTAGAAACACATGAGCTCCACAAAGCAAGTTAAAGAATATTACAAAAGACTCAAAGAAAATAAATTGATAACTTGTCAAGAGCCCTTACAAAAAATTCTCTCATCTGGTCATACAATGATGGATAAATAGGTTTACGAGGATTTCCAATGTCTATGTCATTGAAGCAAAGATTTTTTCCAAGTTGCTAGATGCTCATTATAGAAGACACCTTGAGACATAAAATGGAATTGGAACACTAAGCACACACTAAGCTTGAAGATTCAAGATTCTAAAGTTTCAGCTTCCAAAGGACTTCAAACAACTCATATAATTTGGGATCCAATTTTCACTTGACACATGTTAGAAGAATGCTTTCTTATAAAGAAATTCCTTTGTCATTTCTTCCCTTTTTTTGGGGCTATTTTTTGTGGTCTCAAAATGCATGTCTTATTTTGAGTCACAAAATGGGGACCTCCTAGTTTCAAAAAACCTCTACAAGGCACCTAGTGAGGTGCCTTGGCCATCTAGGACCCCACTCTAGGTCTGATTCAAACCCTAGTCTTTGATTGGGTAGGATCAGATACAAAGAGGGGCAAAAAATCAAGTTCTAGACTTCTTAGTGTACAAAGTGCGCACATGCACCAAGCACACTTGCCTCTCTCTAAGGATGTGCACTTGCGCATGTATGCATAATCAGAGGTGCACAATATGCCTAATGCCTATACAAACCCACCCCTGTCCTCTACTTCTCACTTGATCTCATATCCCCTCTCCAATTGTGCACCCTCGCACCCCTGTCAACTATGCTACCATGCATCTATTCCACAAAGGCTTCTACCTTTCTAAGGTAAAACCACTATCTTTTGGAGGTGTGCATGTGTGTACCCTCAAAAGGTGCACATGTGCACACCTGAGCACAAATCTCCCCCCCCCCCTCAAAGCATAACATAATGCCACAAATGCATATCCATAGTTGCTCACATGTACACCTTGAGTGTGTGTGCAGGTGTGCAATGTGCACAACTACGCACATTGAATTGTATAAGCAATCATGATGTGCACCATGCACACCTATGTAGGTGTGCTAGTGCATATGTTAGGCTCATTAGGATCAATTTTTTTCTTTTTCTACTATTTTTCTTAGTTTCTTATCAATCAGGGTCTCATCTGAGTGTCATTAGGGTTTTTTGACATCAAGGTACTGATATTTCTTTCTCTTGTGCATATACAATGGCATCATCATCATCTTCTATGGTAGCAAGATAAAACCCAAGCTAGTGGCTTTCAAGTACCAAGGAGCCCCAAAGAAATACCAATTTAGGGACAAACACACAAATATTTGAGATACTAAATTGGGACACATTAACTAGAATTTTTTCCTCACCTTGTTCAACAAACCAAAAGAGAGATCAACAATGGTGTCATCTCTCATCCAAAGTGGGTTAGTGAACATCACTTCAAACCCTACATCAGTTCAATCCTCCAAGTTGATCATGAAATTATCTCAACACTATGTATCTGAGGAAAAGGTCGTGAAGAGTGTGATAGGAGAGATCATTCTGGATCTCAGGCCACGAAACATTGAAAATGTTTTTTTACCTCCATAGGGAAAATCAATACCACTAGATATCCTATGAAGGTGTAGACAGGTGGTATAGAGAGAATGAAGTAGAGGCCAAGGAATTGTTACAATCTAAGTATCTAATTGATAGGACACCCTTGGGCCGAAGAGCAGGAAAGGTGGATATGACATGTAGATACATGATAGATGATATTAGATACTCAATTTTTCTCCTTAGCATAGCCATGGGCCTTCCAAAGGCAAGCCACTTAGAGACATGGATGGTACACTTTATTGAGATCATCAAAACAACTAAGATGCCTATTGATTGGGCCACCATCCTAAGTGACAATCTGGACAATCAATTGATCTCGGTCAAGAATGATCTACATTTTTACATGACTTCTTATATGGTGTATCTATTGGCAGCAAGGACCGCGAACTACCCAAGGTTGTACAGGAAGGGAAGCATGCAAGACTTCAATGCTTGACCCTATGTAGTGTATCCACAACTTTTGAAGAAGAAGCTCCCACTATAAAGTGTGGAATATAGGGTGATAAATAATGGTTTCATATTAGTCATCATTAGGTTCATCAAGGGGGAGTATGCAAAAAGGATGTTAGTAGAAGCTGCAGCGCAGATAACAAAAGTTGAGGCTTACTACATCCAGTTTAAGACTTTTACTTATCTCTAAGTAGCTAGTACTCTTTTGTGTCCTAAAAATATCCAAAGATACCCATCAAGAAGGATCATACTACTTGAGATGGCTCGCCAACTCACTTCTACATATGACAAAGTGAGAAAACAACATAAGAAAATGTGGGTATGTCTAATCACCATTGGGGCATTCAAAATAAAGTAGAAGCAAGATATTGCTACATTCAACTTAGAATGGGATCAATATCCCCTGGAGGATTATTAGGCTCCATGACCATGTTTTGATAATATTGGGATGGTCCAACATCTAGTAGGGAAGAAATTTTTACATGAGGAAACACTCAAAGGTAATTAGATGAATGTAGTAGATGACTACCATATCTATATTAGGGACTATTGTAGAATGAGCCTACACCTCACAGAAAAGGTGCTCAATACAGAGATACACCTAAAGGCCTAGGACAAAGATGTCCCTAAGATAATGGATCTCTTATACAATATGGATAAGATCTATGATAGGCCCATCATAAATGCATAAATTGGGCATGAGGATAATGATGATATTGATCATCAGGGTCGACATGTGGTAAAACTTACGAGGAAATGGATCTAGAAACCCTTTTGAATGGACCCTATTCTCCAAGCCATACCACTTCAGGATACAACCCAACCAAAGAGAGGAAAAGGGACAAAAGTCACTATACTGACCTACCCTTCCAAATCACTAGTGAAGCCAAAAATGGTACACTAGCATGAGCAGGAGGTTGAGTATTTTGAGACAATGAAAGGAAAGATTAAGAAAAGAAAAGGAGCCCCAGGGCAAGAGAGCAAATGACCAAGGGTCAAGAAGAATTGACTGCCCAAGAAGGAGCATAGAAAGAGTCAGAACAAGATCAACATGAGCAACAACAGGTACATCTAGAAGAAAAAGGAGTCCCACCACCTAGAGCCTTAGAAAAAGAACCCTCCCTATCGGTGCCCAAGAGGACCCGAACATAAACAATGGTAGTAGGAGTAAAAAGGAGAAGACTAAAGAAGAAGAGCACTCCAAATATCCCAAAAGTGGAGGACAAGGAAGAAATGGAACAAATTGAGTTTTTCCTTTTGAATTAAAGAACTTGCTCAACTGCTACAACCAAAGAAGAGAGAATGAGAAGCTCTACACAAACACCTCCATTTGTACCTAGGGAGCCCATCCATGTTGAGACCTTGGAAGACAAGAAAAATAAATGAATTGAAGAAATAGAGGTTGAAGGAGAAAATATTTTTGACCTCTCAAATTTTGATTTTATGCCCATAGGCATGAAGATGGTAGGAGAGAAAATAAGGAACACTCCCAAGAATGAATCATTAGGAGAGGATTGGAATAAATTACCTCCTCTACCTCAAGGACCTCTCAACATTCCTCCTCCACCAGTACAAGACACAAAAATGATAATACATAATGGATCAGTGGCTCCACCTATTGAGATAATGGGTATTGCACACATTGTATAATATTGTTATATTGTATTATTTTATTTTATTATATAATGTTTCAGCTAGATGGACGTGCAATATGTAAAAATTCCCATGGGATATACTTGATGATTTGTATTGTAACATTGTGATAATATTTCATGTAATTATTTAATATTGGGGAAAAGAATTAAATTTCTAATATTAAATGTGAGGTCAATGGGTTAGGTGGCACATGGTATATGTAATACCACTTGGTGGTTTTGTGGGACTTGCTACTATATAAGCAGCCACAAAGGTAGTTGTAGCATGAAGATAGAAGGAAAAAAGGGAAAGAGTTGAGCAGGACAAGGCTTGACAAGTTAGCCAAGGGAACATTTGTGAAGGCTGGAAGCATGGCATGGGATGTGTGGATTTATGCTTATTCACATGGATTGCTTGGTTGTGGCTATGTCTTTGAAGGCTTTCATGTTTGTATTGCAATGGTGTTTTTTGTTGAAAAATAAATGGTGATGGATGCTTTTAGACGATGAGTTTTTTCCCCCAATGAGGGTTTCTCATGGTATATCTTGTGTCACAAATTTTGTGGGTATGTTGTCTATTCTCTTGCATGTGGATTTCAATTACATATTTATTTTAGATCTATTATGGGCTATGTGAAACTGATTCTATTCTTTCTTGCAAGTTTCCTTACAAGTGGTATCAAAGCTATGGTCTTATTATTAATACTAGATTGAATTCATGGGAATGCATGAGAGGATAAAAGAAAGAGCAAGATATATGAATTTCATAGGTTGTTAATTGCAGATATGAGGGTTTTGGGTTTGTTGTTATGATGGGATGTTGGTAGATTTTGGGCATGTGAAATTATTGGACAAATGGATTTTTTGAATGTTTCATTTAAATGAGGTTTATAGGGGTGGCTTGCAGATATGACCTCGTGGGTAAAAAAAAACCTCACCATTGGATACAGGTCGATGTTTCCATAAATTTTGATATATAATATGCCCTTATTTGGCCATGTTCAAAGGAAATGAAAGAGTTTTTTAATTTCAGCCCATGATGACTGTCAAATTTAATCTCGTCAAAATTTTTGTCACAAAAAAAAAATCTTTGAGAATTGGTAAAAAGACTATCTTAGTAAAATGACCATAACTTTCTCTTTAAATATTAAATTTTGGACTTCTTACAAGCGTTGGAAAGCTATTTCAAAGCACTAAAACTTGGAATAGGTTTGATTCTATGATTTTGAAAAAAAAATTGTTTTAAGAGCCCAAAAAATAAATTTTTTTATTTTGAGCACAGATTAGGGGCATAACTTGGGCGTATGGAGTCAGATTTTGGACTTTGAGTAGTCAATGGAAAGATCTTGGAGAGCTTTACACATTAATTAAAATTTGGTACAGGCTTGACATGGTTTATTCGGTGATATATTTATCTAAATAGTTTATGGTATATATTGACTATGGTAGCATTGTGAATTTATGATATTGTATGTTTGAAGATTTAAGATTTGATTTCATTGTATACTCATTTCATATTTAAGATTGGTCTCATGATGATATGGTTACCAGTGTTTGGTTTGGATATGTATGATGACTTGTTGGGTCTACAAGTTGTGCAGTGTTGTAAGCGGTCTATACTTACAGGTTCCATTTATGGCTTGGTTATGGGTTGTATTTGCCCATTGATCTTTCATTATTGATTCATATTCAGATTGGTGGTTTGGATTTAGGTTGTCTATGCCCTAAGTTATATGATTTGTTGATTTTTCTTCTTATAGAAGGGATGAGATGTTGTTACCACGTATAGTCATGGTGGTGGATTGTAGTTGAATATTTTATGCTGACAAGTTGGACACTTTGAGAGTTAGATGCCTAGTTCATGGATATGATTAGGGTGTCATAAATTTTGGCATGACATGATTTGATATATAGGTACATCCTTGATGTTCATTGGTTTGGATTTCTAATTTGGTTATGGTGGTATATTTTCTTGGTTGAGGATCATGGTTATTTAGTTTCTTTTGAGGAGCTCATGATGTGCACTTCAAGTTCTTTGATGGTTTCATGCCTTGGTTGATTATCATAGTTAGAGGATTATTTTTTTATCATGATTTCATGGATAGCTTGGATATATAGTTTAGTGGGAGATTGTGATAGTGATGAGGTGATAGTGTAGGATTAGTTCCTAGTTTGGTTTGTATCTTCTTGGTTTGGAGATCTTGGTTTCACTTGGTACTGACACTTTGGTTGTGTGAGTATAGACTTGTGGGATCTTCATATAGGAGATGGGTTTTATGATGCCTTGGTACCATGGTTGAGTGGGATTTTTTTGGCATTGATATATTTATAAAGTTTTTGCAGATGTTGGAGGTTTTTCTTAGATCTTGTTGTTACAAAAACATCTTTGACATTTGCATGGTGCAATTGTTATCTTCATGGTGTGTGAAAATGGTTAGATCTTGTGGACTCATGCGGTTCTTGGTTATCTTCATGGTGTGTGGAGATGGTTCTTAATGGTATGTTAAGATGGTTTTTATTCATGGTGTGTGGAAATTTTTGCATCTTGAGGACTAATGGGGTTCTTGGTAAAGGTGTGGTTTATGCTTTCATTTGACATGATATCCTTGGTGTTAGGATGGTTTCATTTTTTATATCATGGTATACTTTTGATACATGTTTAGATTTTTTTGACATGTTATAGTACTTTCATATGGAGTATGTTATCTCTTTGGTTGAGATGGTTATATTATGTTGTCATGTTTATGTTCCTGAGGCCATGGTTGGAATTTTGACAATGATCTTGGTTTAGTTTCTTGGTATTGAGTACATTGATCATAAGTTGGATGCTTCATGATATTGATATGTTGAATTTGGATTTGGCATGGATTGATTGGTTATAGGTTCTCATGGATACTTAGAAACAGTGGTGATGTTGGTTTCTCTTAGATTAGAGAAGTATCTATTGGGACAGTTGATGGTTTCAGCAGGAGAGTCCAAGGGGCATTCACCTGATATGGACTTGAGAGGAGATTTTTCTTAGATGAGTCTTGGTTGGAGACTTGGATATCTTGACGATAATTCTCATTCCTCACTCTTGGTCTACTCAACAGTTTTCTACTTGAGAGGTATAGACCATTGTTTCTCGTACATTATGTTTATGCTTGTATTTCATAGATATGGATCTTGAGCTACAGTACATGAGTTAGTTTTGGAGGGTTCGTTTGAGAGATGGTTTAGCATTGATTATCTCCATTTTCATATGTTTTTATGTTGGTTAATTTTTATGTTTTTATATTGGGCATATTCCTTGGATTAGGAATGGTCTATGAGCTTGATCTTCTTGTGAGAGGCTTACGTCCATGATTAGTTATATGATATGGTTTGGATGTTGTTGAGGCTTCTTAGTTGGGGTTTTATGGAGGAGATCACACTTGCACAATTTACATCTAGAGGTGTGTATAGAAGGACATGATACAGGTTATGATTTGCATGGTTTCTCCTTGGTCTTGGTTACCTTCTTGGATGTTCCAATTTGCTTACATTGGATTTGAGATTGGTTAGAGATTGTGATCATAGTTTTGTGCTCATGTATGTCATGTGAGAGATGACATGGTTATTCCTTTATCTCTTTCCTCTATTGGTTGTGGAGAACTTGGGAGAGCATTGGAGATTGGTTATCTTGCAGGTTATTTGTTAATGTATTGTGGATGTCCTTGAGACTACATGGATTCACTTATATTAGATGTTTTGAGTAAATTAGTTATAGATTTGACATTATCTTTTGCACTGGGAGCTTCTTGATATATATGTGGCAAGTATTGCTCTTGAGGCTTGTGATTGCAAGTTATAGATTGGATATGTTGATGATGTGAGATTTGATTGGTATACCATTGGAGGTATGGATAGTTGGATGGATTAGCACTTGTTGTAGGTGTTATTTTAGCTATGGATATGTTGACAACTACGAATACATTTGACTACCTTTGGATCAGGTTTTTGTGCTTGGGATTTCACTTGGTATATGATTTTATGATCTTCTAATGCTACAGGTTGGGTGGCTTTCTCTTTGGATGACTTCTATGTATGTTTGGTGGTAGTGGCATAATAGGAGGTGAGATCATTCATGTTTGAGAAGCTAGATACTTTGTTTTTTTGCAGGTACCAGGATGGAACACTTCATGTACTTTGATCCATGATGGTGGATGTGCTAAGAGGGATTGTTCCCTTTTTTATTTATGTGGCTATAGATTGACCCTCTGCAATATATACAAGTGTGAGATTGTTGAGATAATGGGTGTCAATTGCATAATATTGTTATATTGTATTATTTTATTTTATTATGTAATGTTTCATCTAGATAGATGTGCAACATGTAAAGATTCGCATGAAATATACTTGACGAGTTGTATTGTAACATTATGATAATATTTCATGTACTTATTTAATATTGGGAAAAAGAATTAAATTTCTAATATTAAATGTGAGCTCAATGGGTTAGGTAGCACATGGTTTATGTAATACCACTTGTTGGTTTTGTGAGACTTGCTACTATATAAGCAGCCACAAGGGTAGTTGTAGTGTGAAGACAGAAGGAAAAAAGGGAAAGAGTCAAGCGAGACAAGGCTTCACAGGTTAGCCAAGGGAGCATTTTTGAAGGTTGGAAGCATGGAATGGGATGTGTGGATTCATACTTTTTTACATGGATTGCTTGGTTGTGGCTATGGCTTTGAAGGCTTTCATGGTTGTATTGCAATGGTGTTTTTTTCTAAATAATACATAGTGATGGATGCTTTTGGAGGCCGGATTTTTTTTCCCTCAATGAGGGTTTCTCAAGGTATATCTTGTGTCACAATTTTTGTGGGTATGTTGTCTATTCTCTTGCATGTGGATTTCAATTACATATTTATTTCAAATCTATTATGGGTTATGTGGAAATGATTCTATTCTTTGTTACAAGTTTCCTTACACCACCTCCTCCGACAATTGAAGCAAAAATAGAGAGTCAAAATACAGAAAAGAGTGAATATGAGTAGTTGCATGCCGATGAAGTATTTGAGGAAGGACAAATAGTAGAAGCGAGGCAACAAGTTCCTCTGGATATAGAGGCTAGTTCCTTAGCCCAACATGACACAAAATCTCTCTTTGAAGATTTTCCTCAGCACAAGAAGACTCCAGTGAGGAGTGATAAGGGAAAGGAGCCTTCTTCAAAACCAACTTCTTTAGCAAAATATATGTCAACAATGGGGACAACACCATCATGGCTGAAGAAGGAGGTCATGTTCAAGAAAAAGAAGTGGATGGAATGGACCGAAGAGGAGGGAATTACAAAACTAATAAAAGTGATAAAGAATCTTCAGCCACCTAGGGGTGATGCTAGAACACTTTCTTTCATAATAAAGAATCAAGATCAAGACCTTCTAGCACATATTGCCACTCCATGTCTTCATGCTGACACCAAATAATTGACTCTGAAGGATTACTAGATGAAGGAGGTCATATTGGGAAAGCCCACGATGGATACAAAAAAGGTCTTGATCACTACAGGCCTCAAGAAAGTGTTTAAACACATAGACAGAGATGATTCAGAGCTAATAATGTTGTGGAAGAAGAATGAGATATTGAGAGGATACATGAACAAGGTAGTGGGATTGATAGACCTAAATAATCCTAAGATCTCTCTTGGAGCCCCACTAGGAAGGAAGCAGGCAGGATCACAGATGGATTTATTTTTGGATGCTTGTCAGCAATGGCATTATAGTTTTGAGGAGAGGAGAGTACAAATGATACAGGGAAATTTGAACTTGTTGCACAAATTCCAAACTAATGTTGATGAATTGGTTTCCATTATAAACCAATATTTTGGGATAATGGATGAAGTGTGTACATGGGCCAATGATTTACAAACACTCAAATCTATAAAAGGGAAAGGGTATCGGATGTTGATGGAGATATACTCCATAGAAGAGTTGGATAAATTAGATGATTGGATAGAAAAGATATCTTTGGGGAATAAAGTTATGGAGGGTTACATGATGATATCAATTTTTGGAAGCAGATCAATACTACCACATCGCTAGCGTTGAGGTCTTTGAAGATGAGTCAGAGATGAAGCCTCAGTGCAAATAGTAGTTCAATAGTTCAGGGATACATTTGAAAATGTTTCGTCAAAAGATGATGTAAGACAAGCATTTAAAACTGAAGAAGCATTGTTGGAACTAGATACTAAGCTTTAGGATTTTGCAGATACAAGAATAGAAGTAAGCAACTACCAACAAGTAGTTAGAAATAAGTATGATTCATTGGATTTATTGAAGGCTAACAAAGTAGTGGAAGGAATAGAGAAGTTCAAAATAAAATATTCAGACATCATTTTGGTATGAAGGGGAAGAAAACCCAAATGCTGGAAATTCGATTTTGACACTTAGAGGAGTTTTTGGATTTTTGGGTCTTTTCATCAAGGTGTGTAGGTGTGCTTTTCTCAGAGGTACGCCAAAATTTTTGAAGAAGAAGCAGTGCACCAATAGTTAATTTCCAATTACTATTTTAGAGAATTTCATGCATCAAAAATACATTATGATGATGGTTCAACTCCCAGAGACACCTAGAAAAGACCAAACTTCCATTTTTAGAGCTCTAGGTGACTCCTAGATCATCTCATACCTTCTGTCTTTTTATCTTTTCATTTTTTTTTAAAGTCATGTAAAGGATCATGCACCCATTAATTGATATAAACAAGGATGGAGACCTACATAACACCATTTAGAGAGTTAGTTTGTATGTAATTAGCTTTATTTTATTAGTTTTTTAGCATGAGTTTGCATGAAAAGAGCTCACTCCTAACACAAATGGATGAGAGGATTTATTTTAAATAAATGGATGTAATATGTACTCACGGCCATTATTTTGATGCAATAATATATGCTATTGGTGCTCTCATTCTGAGTGTAGTTATTCTTGCTAGAGTGTGTTATTTTTGTGAATGCATATTCATGAATAATAATGGAGCCAATGGTTTTATTGCATTGTTATGATTGTGCAATCTTTTAGTTATGGTATTTGCATTTTGTTAATGAATTATGTTTTTGTGAAAAATTGGAGAAGGGATCATCTTTATTATTACATAGCATTTTGTCTCATGTGAGTGCACTTTCCATGGTCTCGCGATTTGATGAAACGCAAAATATCTTTCGATTATTATTGAAGTTCCCATTGACGATTGCATCAGTGGAGTTTAGGAAGCGTCACTCCTAATTTCATTGGTTTCCTACCAAGATCCTTGTGATAATTTAATTTGCAGACGTGTTTTTACTTTCACCTATGTCCGTTAAGAATTTCGCTTCTAGTAATTTTCTTTAATCTCTCGTTACTCTATAGTTGTTATTTTCTTTTCAAACACTTGGTTAAAATAGGAATTCATATAGTTGCATTGATTAGAAGTTGCATTCATCATAAAATAGAAAATACAAAAAATATATCTTCCTTTTTTATTATATTTTCAACAAAGTTGTGCAGATTGGTTAGTACCACCAAAGGCCTCCTTGTGAACATACACATTTATTTTCAATTGAGTTACCCAGTAGGTTGAAAAATAGTCATCTGGAACCTTGGAGTTGGTCATTGATCAACTTTTCAAGAGAGAGATTCGAAATAATTTTTGTTGTTGAGCATCGTGCAAAATGGTCGCTCAATAGTATTGATACATTTTATCAGAGTGAATCAAGATAAATCTCTTAACTGAGTGGTCCTAATAAGCCTATGTAAATATCCTAATAGGGTGCTTACTTTGTTGTAAGTCATAAATCCTTTAAACATGGTAGACTGAATAGTTCTTGTAAGCTCTTAGCAAGGAAAACCCTCACATGGTAGATCATCAGAAGTAATTAAACCCTAATAGACTTTGTTACTATATTAGGGAATATTTGTGGATCTCATCCCCACCCTAGTTTTACCTTCACCTTGGAGGGTTTCTGGGTAACCAAAATTTTGTGTTATGTGTTGATCATTTAGTTTTATGTTTATGGTTATGATCAATAGATTAGAGTTGTTACATCATTGCAATATATGTTTATGTGATTTGTGGTATTGATGAGATAAAGGTTAGTGATTGAAGATATCAGTTTGGTAATTTTTTCCAAGGTTAAAAGTTGCATAGATCCCATTTCACCCTCGCCTCCCCCTCTTAGTAGCTTACTTTCCCAATAGGCTTTCAACAAAAAAACCTCTCTCATAAACTTGTGACCTATTTCTGGTGCTCTGTCTATTAAATTTTTGGGAATGAAATGTGCTTCCTTGGTTATTCAGTCCACAACTGCTAGAATAGTATTATGCCTATTTTTTTGTCATGGGTAGCCCTTGGATAGAATTCATTTTGATTTTTTTTCATTCCCATTTGCAAAAATCATTTGGTTGCACTAGTTTGGCTAGGTATTGGTGCTCTTGCTTAACCCTCTAGCATTTGAGGCATCCTACCACATACTTTGATGTCTCCTTCTTCATGCCCTTCCAAAAGTACAAAGGTTTTCTATCAACCAAAATCTTTATTACTCATGGGTTTCCTGAGTAAGGCACAACATGCATCTCCCCCAAAATTATCTTTTGAATATCTTGAACTTTAGCTATATACATCCTACTTTTATATCATAGGAGTGCATCTTCTTCCAGTTGGTATCCATCATAATGGGGATCTTGAGGATCCCTAAGGAGTTCTTGGTGAACCTCATTGTAAAAGTTATCTCTTGGTAGACACTATGGTACCCACTCTCTAAGCTCAATATTTATTGCTACCATGACTGAATTATGTCTTTGTTGGCTCAAGGCATCTACTACTTTATTCTCTTTACCCTTATATAACTAATCTCAAAATCATAATCTACTAAAAATTTCACCCACCTTTTCTAACGAGTATTAAGGTTGGGTTGGATGAATAGGTACTTCAATCCATGATGATATGATTAGAGTTCAAATCGCTTCCCAATTAGATAATGTATCAACATTTGTAGAGCATGGATAATAGCTACTAGCTCCAAATCATGTGGTACATAATTTTTTTCATAGTTTTTCATCTTTTTGTATTCATAAGCGATGACCTGGTCTTCTTGCCTTAGGACATCTCTAGTCCTTCTCCCTATGCATCTTTTATAACCATAAAATGGCCCTGAGGATCTAGTACCCTAAGTATCAGTGCGTAGATCAACTTATCCTTTAAATATTTGAAGATTGCTTGACATTTTTCATACCACATAAATTTCTTTCCTTTTCTTTGTAGGGTGCATATGGGATGTGTTATCCTAAAGAAATCCCTAACAAATTTCCTGTAGAAAACTACCAACCCCATGAAGCTTTTGATTTATGACACATTAAGGCACTAGCCACTCCTTGATTGCCTTGATCTTGGTGGGGTCTACTACTATTCCCTTGGCTGATATAATATTCATTAAATGGGTAAGTGCACCAAGATGGTGTACAAAAAGGGGATACAAGTGGACACCTTTTTTCTAAAATTAGGTAAACTTGAACTTGGATGAGACGTTTGAGGGTCATCCACTCAAAATAAAAAAATGACATATAAATTGTAGTGCTATGAATCTACTTTCTAAACTACTAATTTTTTACAAAATGGACAAAATTAGGCAGGTCAAACCCTATGCACATGAAAAATAGTTCTTGGTTTATTTAGACAATATAACATAGTTATTTTTGTGTGCAACAAAAAAGGCATAGTTATATTCAATATTTTGCAAATTCCTTTGGTAGAATAATAGTTAAGTGATATAGCAGTGGACAGAAAAAGTCTTCAAACAGCCAAAAATGATGAAAGTCTCCCATTCCCTCAACACCCAAGGTGAAGGGTCCTAGTGCTTGTAGAAGTTGTGAAAGCCAACTTCACAGATCGCCAAGACCACCTATATACAAATAACCTACTGAAGAGAACCAAAGAAGGAAAGTTAGGGCTTGAAGAATCTCAACGGTGTGAGAGAAAATATATTCCAACAATGAAAAATGGAACTTTTGTACAAAAATACACTAGGAGAGCCTGTTTATAAAGGCCTCTAGGAAGCTTCTAGAATGAGCTAGAAAGTGCTAGGAGATAAGCATGACAACTAAGCATACGTCCACAAAAGGTGGATTATCCTTCATGTAGATGAGAGGATAAGTATGACAAGGTAGGTGCAAACTCCTGTGTTGTCAACAAATCAACACGTAATAGTACACTTACTCCTAGATAAAAAAACTAATAAATAATGCATTTAACTAAGTAAACTTAAATAAAGCATAAATATTAATAATTTACACTAACAACCCCCCCTTGAGTGAAACTTAGGGGAATGCACTTAAGCTCACAAAAACTATGATGAAATGCATAATGGGTCTTGGCAACTAGGCCATGTTAGGTACCCATGTACAAATGCAAAGAAATGCAACCTCTGAAAATGGGGAAAGAGGGAAAACCTCATGGGAAAAACCCTCCCCCAAAAAGAGGTAAGTACAAACATGCCGAAAAAACATGAAGGAAGGAAGGGAGGCCTCAACAAGACCCCCCAAGGACAACTTCCATTGGAAATGGCTCAAGAGACTCTCTCAAGACCATAAGTACATCCAACCCCCCCATGAGAGAGAGAAGAGATACCAAAGCCCCCCTATAATAATGGAGCCCCTGGAGAAAGAATCAAACCAAATGAAACTCCAATGCAGAAGAAAGACAAGAACAAACCAAGGAAACCCCTGAATAAGAGGTGAAACTAGAAGGCCTAACTGATGCTCAAAGGAGAAAACGTGAGGATCCTGAAAGGGAATCCCTAAGGCAAGTGTGTTGACACTGTCATGAAGGAGGAGATGCATGTCCTCTATAGAATCTACAACAATTACACTTGGAGGCTCGATAAATGGAGATGGAGGTTCAGGAAAAGATGAAAAAAGAATCCTACTTAAGAGAAAATGCCTCAACTGGAAGTGGAGTGGAAGTTAAAGAAGTGACCTCGGGAACAATACAAAGATTCAAGTATCTTGACTGCACCACATGATGCTCTTGCAAAAGAGAAGAGGCATGCTCCAACAATGAAGATGGTGGACTGAAGTGTGAGAAGGTGTAGAGGCTAGTGGTAGGATCAACTATCCCTGTAGCAATAAGGCCTCTTATTGTACTATCCCAAATGAAGACTAAATTTGTAGTGAACTCAATTGTCTTCCCTGATCCACTGTGTGTAATCTGAGAAATCGAGACAAGGTTTCCAGATAGAGATGGAACATGCAATACATCATTGAATATACCATCTTAGATGTAAACTGAACCTTTCTCACTGACTGGTAGGGAAATATTATTCCATATCAGAATATGAGGAATGGGAGAAGCCTCAATAGTGGAGAAGATGCCTTGAGGAGATGTCATATGGTGAGAAGCGCCTGAATCTAGTATCCAAGGGACTTGTGAAGGGGATGCAATGGATGCCCGTAATGCATGACCTTGTCCAAAATCCAATGTAGAGGATGAAGATATGGAAGAAGACTGAAAGGCAGACTCCTGTGAGGTAGAAGAGAATGGAGATGAAATAGTGCTCTTTTGAACAAGAGCTTGCAAATTTGCAATCTATTTCTCATAGCCATCAAATCTCTTCTAAAAATAATGTGCCTCATCATGAGATCCTTTTTGACAATAGGGACAGAGAGGAGTCTCAGTCTTCTTTTTATCCTTCTTCTTAGAAGAAGAGGATGGACCAATAGAGTGTTGAGAAGAGGAATCAAATATCTGTTTCGGCTTTTGCTCCTGTGTATCCTTGGCAAGCAATGCCTGTGATGGTGAACCTGTAAGTGAATCCATCTGAGTGAGCTTGGACTGATCATGAGTTAACCTATCATAGAATATCTCAAAGAAGGCATTTGATGTCTATTACCCAAGGCATCCATAGTGGAGTAGAAAGTGGAAGAAAAAATCTGATATTGTCCTCACAGCTTTGAGAGTATCAAAAAATACACTCAATATCTATTTTGTTTTTCCCACATCCTTGCAAAATTGTACATAGAGATTTGAACTTCATCAAGAAGTCCTCAATGGTGGGGAAATCGGTAGGTGTCAAAGAAGTCAACTTTGCATCAAGCTATAATGCCCAAAATTCATTCACTGTACCAAATAAGTTGTGAAACTTGGTCCAAATAGCCTTAGGAGTGGTCAAACCATCCAAGTGAAATAGGAGACTATCTAAGATGTTTAGTGCAATCAATTCCATGGCTTCATCCATTTTGTTTTTGTGTTGAAGAACCTCAAAAGGGCACTACAAAATAGGTTGGTTCTCATCTAGATATGACCATAAGCCTCATGACATGAGAATCCTAGTCATTTGTGCTTTCCAAGTGTGATAGTTGTGTGGTGTTAGCCAATCCACAGAGGGGTCCAACATTGAGAGAAGAAGACGAAAGTAGAAGGGTTGATTCTGAAGTAAATTACAAAAAAAAAAATGCTCCCCCACACAACATATAAGTATATCCCTCAAATACTAAAGTAACAACAATTGAAAGCATAAAAATTGAAAAAAGAACCTAGATTCCAGATGCAAAGAGGGAGGAAACAGAATCTTCTACTTCAATGTCAAAAATAGGAGTTCAAACAGGCTCAGAATGAAATGAAACTAGCATCATTGTCTCTATCTTAGAACCAACTTTCTAGCACTTCTTTTGGATTGGAAAAAGACCTATGTATTCTCAAGTTATGGCCAAAAAACCAATTGTTGCTACTCCAAAAACAAGCTCTCTAGAAAATTACAGTCACTACTAAAAATTTGACAAATTACATTTTTTTGGAACTTTTTTTTGTTAAAAACATATATATATATATATATATATTCATTTAAAAAAGTGTAAATATAGAAATTTTTAAAAAAAATTGCCGCGATCTACGTGTAAGGGTAAAAAATGTCCTTTGGCAAAAAATGGGATGCTCTGATACCATGTAAAAGTTGTGAAAGCCAACTTCACAGATCGCCAAGACCACCTGCATGCAAATAACCTACTGAAGAGAAACCAAAGAAAGAAAGCTAGGGCTTGGAGAATCTCAATGGTGTGAGAGAAATTATATTCCAACAATGAAAAATGAAATTGTTGTACAAAAATACACTAGGAGAGCATGTTTATAAAGGCCTCTAGGAAGCTTCTAGAATGAGCTAGAAAGCGCTAGGAGATAAGCATGACAACTAAGCATATGTCCACAAAAGGTGGATTATCCTCCATATAGATGAGAGGATAAGTATGATATGGTAGGTGAAAACTCTTATGTTTTGAACAAATCAACACGTAAGAGTACACTTACTCCTAGATAACAAACTAATAAATAATGCATTTAACTAAGTAAACTTAAGTAAAGCACAAATAATAATAATTTATACTAACAGTGCCAAATACCTATCAAAAGTATGGAAATGGGCTTAAAGGAAGGTTATAACAACCCTACAAGACAAGGTGACCTAATCATTAGGCTTACCAAAGTACTAAGCACCAAAAACACAAAGTGCACTATACGATTCCCTTGACAAAAAGATGGATAAAACCCCAAAAAGTGGATACAAAGACCAAGGGTAGCCTACAATCACTGATATGGCCTATTTAGGTCTTCTTAATAATGAATCAAAGATTCTTTCACTCAAAGACAACTTATAACATCAAGTTGCTTTAAAAACCAATTATTTGGCTTATAGCCCTTCCTAGAATGAAAAAGGAACATATGATGGAATGTTCTCAAAAAACATAGTGACTTGACTAGAGATTTTGATACCCTTTTGGGATTTATAAAACATTCCAAATCACCCAAGTATGGAGATGAACAGAGGTCGTTGCTCTTGCAACATTAAACGAGATTTAAAGGCCTAATTAGGACTCCATTTACACTACAAGTGTACTTTCTACAATGGATAAAATCAATCCAACTATTGAGACATGTGGGGGCATGTAAAAGAAATAAGAATCCAAGGTTTCACCTTTTGGAGAATCCCCAAACAAAAACTAGAAAGGACTATCAATAATGTTGTATGGTGTACTCATGAAGATGCGCACCTAGGGTATGGTGGCAAACCCATCTCCTTGTATTTTCTAGAAAAAAAATTGGAAAATCTCAAAGTGAATGTATACACATTGCATTCCACCAAAGGGCATCATTTTCCCATGGTGGAATGTGTCAAAATGACCCAGCCCTAGGCAAGATGCTGATTTCTAGGCTGAATCCTAGGCAGCAAGAAAGAAATTTCAATAACTCTCAACCTATGATGAATTAGAACATGAGACTTGGTGCAAAAAAAATTATATTAAATTCTACAACTCCTATGATCACTGGAACATTCCCTCTCATCTGTACAATTCTATACACATGCCTAGAACACGTGTTTTGCAAGGGAAAATACTAATTTTGAATGCCAAATTATAAAAGTATGTTCCTACCATTGGCCTATGAGGCTTTGTAGGAATTTTCCAATGGTTACATGGTCATTTTAAACTACCTAGCCATTTTTAAGAATTGTATGAATGTATTTGACAACTTTTAGCAAAGTTGCTCAAAAGTTGTTGACAACTTTTGAGCAATTTTTGCAAAATTTGCAAAAATGCAAATCTAGAGACCAAACTTGGTCCAAACCTAAAGTAAGTGATCCAACATGGATCTAGATATTAAAAACAATTAAAAACCAAAACCTTATGCATTTTTAGGCTTATTTATCATATTTGGCCTTAGTTACCCAAGGGTTCATAATTATGCCTAATCCTAGAACTAGGCCTTACAAATGGATCAATGTGCCAACTTACCTAAGTAGACTATTTAGGATCCTTGGGTGCCTTATTTGATGAATCTAGAGTAGGTGCTCCCGCACCATACTCCCCTTGATTTTCATAACCCAAGTCCCTGCTTGAGGGTAGCAAATCCATTGAAGTGCCATGTTGCCTGATTTGGTCTTCTGTTAGCCAAGTAGCATCTATGTTGGGGAGGCCCTTCCATTTAACTAAGTACTGCATGTACTTCTTGGTTTTGGTTTTGTTTAGTAGCTTTGTGTCTAATATTTCCTCTAACTCCACTAGTTTTCTTGGTGGAAGATTGGTGACATAATCTTCATCTTGTTGATCTGATGATCCTACGGCAACCTTATAAGGTGTGAGGTCTGCAACATTAACTATGGGGGAAATCTACAAACTTGGGGGAAGGGAGATCTCGTAGGCATTGTCACCCATCTTGTTAAGTATGCAGCATAGGCCTACCTTCTTCATCTACAGTTTGGACTACCTTCCTTTGGATAGTCTCTCCTTCCTTAGAAAAGCCCAAACTTTGTCTCCCACTTTGAAGTAGACCTCTCTCCTTCTCTTGGCAGCATTTTCTTTATATTTCAAACTAGATTTTTGCAGTGTTTCCCTCACTTGTTGTACCTTTGTTATTAGTTTTTCCAATTCTTGGCCTTGAGCACTAATTTTAAAACTAGAGGGAAGTTCCATCAGATCCAATGGTCCCTTGGGTTGTAGACCATATACTGCTTGAAATGGTGTTTTACCTATTGATCTATTTAAAGAGTCATTAAAGGAAAATTTTGCTTGGGGCAGAATTGTATCCTAACTTTGAGAGTATTGATTTGTTAGGCATCTTAGAAGATTTACTAGGGACCTGTTCACTACCTCGGTCTGCCCATCTGTCTGTGAGTGATAGGAAAAGCTATAGGTGAGATTTGTACCCAACGTCTTGAAGAGTGTCCTCCAAAAGTGCCCTTGAAATTTTACATCTCTATTTGATACAATTGTTTGAGGTAAGCCATGAATTCTATCTACTTCCTTGAAGAAGAGATTGGCTATATGAGATGCATCATTTGTGCTCTTGCATGGCACAAAGTGGGCCATCTTGCTAAATCTGTCCACTATGGCAAATATACTATCATAAACTTGCTTTGTTTTGGGTAGTCTCATGACAAAATCCATTGATATGGATTCTCAAGGTCTTGAAGGGGTTGGTAAGGTTTGGTAGAGCCCTTGATTTGTTGTCATCTCTTTAGCTTGTTGGAAAATGGTACAACATTCAATGGATTTCTTAACTTAATTGCTCACCTTGGGCCAAAAATAACTTCTTTTCACCATATTTGTTGTTTTTTCAATGCCAAAGTGACCTCCTAGGCCACCATAATTTTTTTATCTTATTACATTTTATCTCATTGAACACCCTGGTATGCATAGTTGTGCTCCCTTGAAGAGAAGTCCATTCTAAATCAAATATTCAGAATAATCAGTATGATATCTGACTTCCATCTTCGTGCAAATTTGATATATCTCTGCAAAATTAGAGTCATCTGGGTACAAGTGTTTGAGAGACTTAATTCCAACACTTTGAAGTTGCAATTCTTCAATAAGACCAATCCTCCTACTTAGAGAATCAACAACCTTGTTTGCTACACCCTTTTTATGCTTAATAGTGAAGGTATAGGCCTACAATTGTTCTACCCATTTAAGATGTCTGACTGAAAGTTTTTCTTGTGAATTTAGAAAACTTAATGCATGATTGTCTGTGTAGACAACAAATTCTTTTGGAATCAGATAGTGCCTCTATTTCTTGAGGGCTTGGACCATGGCATAGATCTCTAGGTCATATGTAGAGTATTTCGTTTTAGCCTCATTCAATGTCTCTGAAAAGAAAGCAACTAGTTTGCCTTCTTGGCTTAGGACAGCACCTATAGCCACATTGCTTGCATCTGTCTCCACAGTGAGGACTTTGTTAAAATCAAGGAGAATCAAGAAAGGAAACTAAGAGACTATGTTCTTCAAGTATTGGAATGCATCATTTGCTTCCTTTGGCCATGCAAACTTGGTTTTCTTCCCACCTTTTATTGTTTCCAACATTGTTGCACACACATGACTGAAATTTTTAATAAACTTCCTATAGAAAGTTGAAATCTCATGAAAGCTTCTCACATCACCTTGATTCTTTGCTGGAGGCCAATTGATGATTGCATCTACCTTCTCAGGATCCATCTTGTACCTTGTGAAATTACAAAACCTAGGAACACAAGTTCCTTCTTCATAAACATGCATTTTTCAAAGTTGATTACCAACTTGTGTTGATGGAGTCTTCTTAGTACTTGTTCTACATGATTAAGATGGTCTTCCTTGCTATGGCTGAATATTAGTATATCATCAAGGTACATTACAAAAAATTTGCCAATAAAATCTATGAATATCTCATTCATAAGCCTCATAAATTGCTTAAATCAAAAGGCATTACTAACCATTCAAACAAACCTTCAATTGTCTTGAATGTTGTTTTCCATTCATCTCCTGGCTTGATTCTGATTTGATGGTAACCAGACTTTAAGTCTATCTTGGTGAAGTAGCAAGCACCTCCTAGTTGATACAATAGGTCCTTAATCCTTGGCATGGGGAACCTGTACCTTATGGTGATTTTTTTTAGAGCCTTGCTATCAGCACATAACCTCCATTTTCCATCCTTTTTAGGGGCCAGAACTAAAGGTACGACACAAGGACTGAGATTCTTTTGAATGAGTCCTCTTTCCAACAATTCAGTGACTTGTTTTGCAATATCTGCATGCTGCAATGTTCTCATTTTATATGGTGCCTTATTAGGTAAGGATGAGCCTGTTATAAGGTCTATTTGATGGCTAATGTCCCTAATGGGAAGGAGGCTAGTGGGCAGGTCACTAGCAATGACATCTTTATACTTTTGCAACAATTTAACAATTTCATTTGGTATGGGCTCCTTTTGATTGGATCTGATGTTATCCTTGGGTTTTGAGAGTAGAATAAATGACTCCATATTAGATTCTTTCAAAAAAATTAGCATCTCTTTTTCTCCTGTGATAATCATGGTAGGCTTTTTTTCAGATTTGTTATCAGGTAGGGGCTTCATGGTGAAGGTCTTCCCATCTTTGGTGATGGAGTAGGTGTTCTTCCTACAATGGTGTACTGCATCAACATCAAACTACTAGAGCCTACCTAAAAGGATGTGTGAGGCATCCATCTCAACTACATCACAAAGGACTTTGTCCTTAAAATCAAATATAGAAAACTCTACCCAGGCTTGTTTTGTGACTAGAATTTGTTGGCCTTTGGTTAACCATGAAACATGATAAGGGTAAGGGTGTGGCTTGTTAGGAAGATTTAACTTCTGCACCATTTCACAAGACATAAGATTTTCAGTTGAACTAGAATCTATAAGAACATTGCATACCTTTCCTTGACATTTGATCTTTGTCACGAAGAGATTCTTCCTTTGTGGAGGTTCTTGGTTTTGTGGTACTTGAAGGAAGACCTGCCTCATCATCAAGCATGCTCCTTCCTTTGGTTCCAATTCTGTAGCATCAGCATTGTCTTCTTGCTTATCTTATTGGACAAATGTTGCTCTCCTCTAACATTGATTGTTGTTGTTCCTCTTCTCAGGGAATCTTCTTGCACAGTGTCCCATTTGATTGCAATTGAAATACTTCAAAGGTCCATTACCTCTTGCTACATTTGTTCTTCCTCCATTGAAAGGTCTTCTTCCTCTATAGTTTCCTCTTGAATTAGAGTCACTATTTTCTTTGTCTCATTGGTCAGAGATCTTATTGTTGCTGCCACTACTTTGTCCCTTGTTCCAACAGTTGTCCTTGCCTTTAAAATTCTTCCCACTATCATTATTCTTCCCTTTGCCAAAATCTTGCTTTCTCTTCCATTTTTCCTCTACCTTTAGTGTCATTTGATAGCACTTATTAACTGTGGTAGGGCAATGTAGACTAAGTTCCTCTTGAATGGGCACCTTCAAGCCATTCATGTATCTTGCCAATTTCTCTTCCTCATCTTCTGCCATATTGGTTTTCATACATAGTTTTAGGAACTCTTCTATGTATGTGCCTAGATCCATGTCCTTTTGTTTTAGACTTTGCTTCCTCCTATGGAGTTGCACTCCATAAACCTTAGGTACATAGGTTTCTTTGATCAAATCTATCATTCTATTCCATGAATTGATCATGCTCTTTCCATTCTTCACCCTCTCTATCTGGATGAAGTTCCACCAAGTTAGGGTTGCCCCCTTCAACTTGGATCTTGCCATCTTTACCCTTTTCTTTTCAAGGATGTCCTCACATTCAAAGAATGTGGTCAAAGCCTCTATCCAATCCAAGGCTATATATGCATTCATCTTGCCATTGAAAAGTGGAAAATCTATCTTCTCTTCTATGGTTCTCCTTCCCATGGATTTCAAGGCATTTATAAGAGGCCTTTGGTCTGTAGGGATGCATTGTTTCGATTCATCCTCCTCTTTATCACTCCCTTCTTCATCTTTAGACCCATTTTGTTTGTCATTTTCGTCAAGCTTCTTCTCAAGTTCTTGAAGCCTCTGAGTTAAGGCCTTATTTGCAGCCTTTTGTTCTCTCACCATCTTTGCTAACTCACTATTTTTAACCCTTGCAGGGATCTCCTCATTCTCAGGTTTAGACATGGCTCTAAACCACTTGATGTAGCAGTGGACAACAGAAGTCTTCAAATAGCCAGAAATGATGAAAGTCTCTAATTCCCTCAACACCCAAGGTGAAGGGTCCTAGTGCCAAATACCTATCACAAGTATGGAAATGGGCTTAAAGGAAGGTTATCACAACCCCATGAGACAAGGTAACCTAATCACTAGGCTTACCAAAGTACTGAGCACCAAAAACACAAAGTGCACTATAGGATTCCCTTGACAAAAAGAGGGATAAAACCCCAAAAAGTGTATACAAAGACTAGGGGTGGCCTACAATTACTGATATGGCCTGTTTAGGTCTTCTTCACAATGAATCAAGGATTCTTTCCATCAAAGACAACTTATAACATTAAGTTGCTTTGAAAACCAATTATTTGGCTTGTAGCCCTTCCTAGAATGAAAAAGAAACATATGATGGAATGTTCTCAAACAACATGGTGACTTGACTGGAGATTTTGATACCCTTTTGGGTTTTATAAAACATGCCAAAGTGCTCAAGTATGATGATGAACAAAGGTTGTTGTTGTTGCAACATTAGATTGGATTTAAAGGCCTAATTAGGGCTCCATTTACACTACAAGTGGAGTTTCTACAATGGAGAAACTCAATCCAACTATTGAGACATGTGGGGGCATGTAAAAGAAACAAGAACAAAAGGTTTCACCTTTTGGGAGAATCCCCAAACAAAAACTAGAAAGGACTCTTACTAATGTTGTATGGTGTACTCATGAAGATGCACACGGTATGGTGGCAAACTCAACTCCTTGCATTTTCTAGAAAAAAAAATTGGAACATCTCAAAGTACATGTATACCTCTTGCATTCCACCAAAGGGTATCAATTTCTCATGGTGGAATGTGTTAATATGACCCAACCCTAGGCAAGATGTTGATTTCTAGGTTGAATCCTAGGCAACAATGAAGAAATTTCAATTACTCTCAACCTATGATGAATTAGAACATGAAACTTGGTGCAAAAATGAGTAGATTAAATTCTAAAACTTCTATGATCACTGGAACATGCCCTCTCATCTGTAAAATTCCGTACACAGTCCTGGAACACATGTTTTGCAAGGAAAAATGCTGATTTTAATTTATTTGAATGCCAAATTACAAAAGTATGTTCCTACCATCGGCCTATGAGGCTTTGTAGGAATTTTCCAATGGTTACATGGTCAATTTAAACTGCCCAACCATTTGGAAGAATGGTTTGAATGTATTTGACAACTTTTAGCAAAATTGCTCAAAAGTTGTTGACAACTTTTGAGCAATTTTTGCAAAATTTGCAAAAATGCAAATCTAGAGACCAAACTTGGTCCAAACCTAAAGTAAGTGATCCAACATGGATCTAGATATTAAAAATAATAAAAAATCTAGAATCCTATGCATTTTTTGGCTTATTGATCATATTTGACCTTAGTTACCCAGGGGCTCATAATTATACCTAATCTTGGAACTAGGCCTTACAACTGGATCAATGTGCCAAACTTACCTAAGTAGACTATTCAGGATCCTTGGGTGCCTTATTTGATGAGTCTAGAGTAGGTGCTCCTGCACCATTAAGAGTGATATCTAGAAGTTGTGTATTTTTTTTGTAATTTTATGAATTTTTTTTTTATGAATTATTAAACAGACTACATCCTGAAATTTGGGTACATGTTTGTGTGCTAAGCATAACTTGCATCAAAATAATAATAAAATGAAAACTATTTTTTTTAAAGTGTATAGAATCAAGTGTAGAACAATTATATGTAATTTATTTTTAATTTGGTTAACTATATCAAAAGTTATTAGAAAGAAGTATACATACGTTTGTGAGGACTATCAAGATATTGGTAAAAGTGATTAAAGTTTACAATGTTAATGTTCTCTAGAAATAGAAAAACTTATATGGTTAGAAAGCTAAGAAGACGTGTAAGATTATGGTGGTGATTTTAGAGATACCCACTTTACCATTAGCAAACTTGATGAAGGCAAAGACAATATTACATCTAAGAAGATGAAAAAATGTCTAAAGGGAAAACAATGGAGGCAAAACAATCTCCCAAGCCTTTGGGTCATTTCCCTAGGTTGTTACCAAGCCATAACCCGATTGAGTTTTTAGGATTCAAATATCCTGATCGAGTTATGAAAATTAAAAAGTGCATTAAAAACCCGATCAAGTTTTGAAGAAGTACAAATTTACTTGTCCAAAACCTAATCGAATTTTGATCAACTAAAAGTGGTCTTTACTCCAAAGGCCATAACTTTCACATACGGAGTTCAATTGACTCTGTTCAAAATGAATTGGAGAGTTATTGAAGATCTCTACAACATGATGTAGATAAACCAATCCTATGACATCAAAAATTTGTTTGGCATCAATTTCAATTAAGCATGGTCTAAAATAGGTAGTCATTGTTTCCCAAATATGCAACTAGTAGGTAATCATGAATGCTAACATATTTTTAATTATGTCTCTCTCAAACACACACACACACACACACACACACTCAATAACTCCTTAAATTATCCCTAAGATATTTCTCTTTCTAACTCATAACCTCTTGCATTCTCCTACTAACTCATAACCTCTCCCTCTCTCTAACATGTTACCCTTAAGATATGTCTCTTTCTAAGTAACCCCTAGCCTCTCTCTCTCTCTCTCTCTCTCTCTCTCTCTCTCTCTCTCTCTCTCTCTCTCTCCACACACTCTAAAAATATCTCTCTTACTAACTCCTAACCTCTCTCTCTAATGTTTTACCCTTAACCTTTGTCTCTCCCTAACCCTCCCTCTCTCTCTCTCTCTCCCTCCTATCCCCTCTCCCTCTTCTTATCTCCTACTCTCTCTCTCTCTCTCTCTCTCTCTCTCTCTCTCTCTCTCTCTCCCCTAACCTCTCTCATTCTCTCACTAACTACTAACATCTCTCCAACTTATAACTCTTAACCTTTCACCATTCTCTCTCTAACTAACTTATAACCCTCCTCTCACACTAAACCTCTCTCTCTCTAACACAAAATACTAAGCTCTCTCAATCTCTCACTAATTCATAACCCCTTTCTCTCTCATGCATACACTCTCAATCTCTCTCACACACTAACTGCTAACCTTCTCATTATCTCACCAAATAATAAATCTTCTCTTCGACTAGCTCCCAACTCCCCCTCTCTCACTCTAACCCCT
Organism: Cupressus sempervirens; assembly: GCA_028749045.1. NCBI lineage: Eukaryota > Viridiplantae > Streptophyta > Pinopsida > Cupressales > Cupressaceae > Cupressus > Cupressus sempervirens. Next base: position 1,457,920 of record CM053790.1, on the reverse strand, counting down.
AATCCCCCCCACACCAACTCTCTCTCTCTCTCTCTCTCTCTCTCTCTCTCTCTCTCTCTCTCTCTCTCTCACTTACCAACTCCCAAGCTCTATCTCTTACTAACATCTAATCTCTCACATTCTCTAATGAACTAATAACCTCTCTCTCTAACGTGTAACACTTAACTAGAGAGAGATTGAGAGAGAATTATGCATTAGTAAGATAATTATAGAGGTTAAGAATTAGTAAGAGAAACTAATAGATATATTGGAATTTAATGAGTATGTGGGTGTATGAGTGAGAGAGTTTAAGAGTTAGTAAGAGAGAGATCTTAGGATTTTTTTAATTTTTAATTTATTTTGTGTGTGTGTGTGTGTGTGTGTGTGTGTGTGAGAGAGAGAGAGAGAGGGGGGGGGGGGGGCGGAGGGGTAGGGATTAGTTAGACAGACAAAAGTTAAGGGTTGCAAGTTTTATATATATATATATATATATATATATAGAGAGAGAGAGAGAGGTTAGGAGTTACTGAGAGAATTAGATAGGTTTGGGGGGGGGGGTGTGCGTGTGCGTGTGCGTGTGCGTGTGTGTGTGTGTGAGAGAGAGAGAGAGGTTTAAGTATTATGACTTAGATAGAGGTGAGGAGTTGCTAAGAGAATTATATAGGTTTGGGGTGTGTGTGTGTGTGTGTGTGTGTGTGTGTGTGAGAGAGAGAGAGAGAGGGAGAGAGTTTAGAAGTTAGAGAGGAGGATAGGGGTTAGAGAGAGAGAGGTTAAGGGTTTAAGTTAAATAGAGATAGGTTAGGATTTAGTGTAAGAATGTGAGATGTTAAGAGTTAGCATGTGTGTGTGTGTGTGTGTGTGTGTGTGTGTGTGTGTGTGTGTGTGTGTGTGAGAGAGAGAGAGAGAGATTAGGAGGGAGTGACTGAGCGACTCTGTGTGTGTGTGTGTGTGTGTGTGTGAGAGTGAGAGAGAGAGAGAGAGAGAGACTATGATTACATTCTTACCTACCTATTTGCTCCATGTTTGTAAAACAATGACTACCTATTTTAGACTATGATTGATTCAAACTTATGAAAATTAAAATATTGATTTCTTAGTATTATTTAAGTTGCATTATTTTTTAGATCTCTTCAATAGCTTTCCAATGCATTTTGATGGGAGTCAATCAGACTTTGGATGTGAAAGTTATGGCTTCAAGAGTAGAGCCTATTTTTATTTCTTCAAAACCTGATCGAGTTTTGTTTATTATGTATTTTGGCTAGGCTTGAAAACCAAGGCTGCCCTCTTTTTGAAATTTCAAATAACCTAATTGAGTTATTCATAACCCGATCGAGTTATTGACATTTTTGGTTTTTTTTGTGGTGTCCACTAAATTATACACCATCTTGGTGCACAAACCCAAATACTAGATTTCTTTCTGGTAAAAAGAACACTGAAATAGCTTTTCGTATAACTTGTGTTCACATTATCTCTGCAATACTACCTCAAGATGTTTCTTGTGTTCTTCTTCATTCTGAGAATAGATGAGAATATCATTGATAAAAACTAGTACAAACTTGTCTAGAGTAGTCATGGAATATTTTTTTCATGAGGTTTATAAAAGTAGAGGGGCTTTAGTTAAACTGAAGGGTAAAATTGTGAACTCATAGTACCCATAGCAAGTTTTGGAAATGATATTTTGAATATCCTCTTCCTTAATTTGAAGCTGATGATAACTTGATCTTAGATCAATTTTCGAAAATATTGATGATCCCCACATTTGATCAAATAAATCATCTATCCTGGGGAGTGGGTATCTATTCTTGATAGTGATTTTTTTAAGCATTCTATAATCAATGCACAACCTCATAGTTCCGTCTATTTTCTTGATAATAGCATTGGGGCTCCCCAAGGTGAAACACTTGGTCGGATGAGTTTCTTGTCTAACAAATCATGTAACTCGACCTATAATTCCATCAGTTCTGTTGTGGTCATGTGATACAGTGCTCTTGATATGGGCTATGCCCTGGGTACCAGGTCCATAGTGAAATCAAATACCCTAGAAGGGGGTAGGCCAGGAAGTTCCTCTAGAAACATGTCCTAGCAATTTCTCAGATATGGATATTTTTCTTTAAAAGATTCCTTCAATCATTCTCTAATCTCCCCATCTTCAAATATGTAATCATCCTTATTAGTGGCTGCTATGGGCTCTCTTAGGTCTTCTATCTTTACTGCAAAAATTTCACACCCCTTCCTTTTGTATCTCTGAAGTTACATGGTTGAGATCTGACAAGTTTTCACTTCATGCATTATCCCTTGAATGCTCACATGATTCCTCTGATCATCTAGACATTTTACCATCATTGCAAGATAATCTACCTTTTCTTTGTGCTCACTGAGTAAATTTATCCCCATGATGATATTGAAGGACCCTAGAGGTGCTACATACAAATTAACCTCGGTAGAGAAATTTGGGAAGTCTACTTGTGCCTCAAACAGACATTGATCTACTTCAGTTTTTGATTGGTTTTCATATCCAACAATCCCAAGTTAGGCCATAAATCCTATTCTCTTGGGAAATCTATTAATAATTTTTGGGAGATGTAACATTTAGTGGCTCCAGTATCAATTAAAATAGAGATAGGGTTTCCATAAATCTTATCAAGGGTCTCTATAAAACCCAACTATTGAGCTGCATGTCGGTTATCCAGGGTTGCATGGATCTTCTACTGGAAAACAAACTATTAGGGAGGTAAAGGAGGTTGTGGTTGTTGTTTAGAAATGCTCTTGTTAGGACACTGGTTGGCGTAGTGGTCTTCGCTACAAGTGAAACAACCTTTAGGTGGTCATTTCCTCTCACCTCCCTTATTACCATTGTCACTGGTAGAGTTGCCTTTAAGCTCTTTATTATTGTTCCCCTTGTGTTTAGGTTTGTTGGGCTTGAAGTTTTTGAAACTCTTATTGTGTGACCCAGAGTCAGAACTGATGGTACTCTAATTTTCCTTCCTTTTTTTATCGTGGATGGAATCGTCCCTTTTAACCTTGTGTTCCTGATGGATGGCTCTTTCAAGAGCTTCCTGCTAAATTCTAGGAGGGGGAGAGGAGTGGGTTTCCTCTTGACATTGCCCAAGTTGAGCTATCAGGGCATTCATTCTTTTCTCTATATTTTTCATTCTTGTTTGGGTTTCCCACAAAACTTGGACTAACAAGTCTGTGAGGATCAAAGGAGCAAAATTTTGGGGAACCGAATTTGGTGGAATGATTTTTTTAGCAATGGTCCCACTCAGACATCTCATTCTCCACAGTTTCTATTGTTTTCCTTAATATATATTTGCTTGAAATATACAATTAGTTATTTTATCAATATTATGTTTTCATACATTTTCTCAAGAAGAGAGAGAAGATTCAATTATTTGCTCAAATAATACAAGTGCAAAATGGCATTTATTTTATTACAAAATAGAATATTTTCTCTTATTACAACTGCAACCAATCCTATTTACAAAATTTCCTCTCCTGAGGATACATCAAAAATAGCTCAATATAGATCTTTTAAAAAAATTGGACACCCTATTCCTGGGTATTTTGTCTATTTCTTTCTTTAGGCATATCCTGCCCTTTACAAGTTTTATGGTAAATCGTGAGTGGATTTGTTTGCTTAGCATTTCATGCCTCAATGACTTGGCAAGAGTGCATATGACTATTTCCTTCTTAATTCAGAGTAGAGCTTGGGCTAAAGTCTCGTCATCCTTGGGTACACAACACAGGGAGTAGTCATACTTTGGCATGCTCTTAATTAGGTAGAAGAATACAGGGTGACGGGTTTTCTTTTGAGGAGTAGTCCAGATATACATCATGTTTTTCATTTGACATTGCATTTTCCAGTCCTCTAGCAAGGATATTGATGAGCCTAAGGTTTAGTGTCGAACCTAATGCTCTGATGCCATATGTAACATGCTAAAATTCCATATTAAATTAAATGATTTGGAAATATCTAAAAATAACATTTCTTTTCAAGGTAACATTAAGGCAATTATAACTACCTATGCATGGTTATCATTTCATTTTCATTTATTCATAATCAAGTAAGAATAACTAATTTAATTGTTTTAATCCAAAGAAAGAGAAAATAACCATAGTATATAACCATAATACATATCTAAAAATGCAAAACATAAATATAAAGTAAAATATTTGAATTCTAGATGTTTTGCAAATAGACTTTGACCTTGAGTTGTGCAAGTCTTAGCTACCGGAGATGAGGAGAAGCATTGCCTTGGGCTTAACCTCCCAACCGTGGACCCTTAAGTTTCACCACATAATCTCTACTGAGAAAGGCCCTCCCTACCCTAGGAATTAGGCTTGGGGAACCACTATCCAACCACTGAGCATCCTAGTGTTAAAGCATTGGCTAAATAGCCAGCTAGGCTTATGATACCTTCCATACACCTATCTATCAACTGTTAGCAGACTTGACCTCTAGTGATCACAACAAAAAACATGCCACTAACCTACCTTGGCCAAGGATTTGTGAGGGTACTATGTACCTGATCACCCACTACTCAACTTGACAACAAGACTATACTAATGTTACTTGACTAAGTTACCGATGGTTCTTTTATTTTATCATGTAGGAATAAACCATACTTCAATTATTGTCATTTCACACCCTTCATCTCGATCAGGCTGATCTTCTTGGATGATTCATTGGATGGATGTATGAACATATTACAACCAATGTATCTACTAACCTGACCTTGGCATTATAAAAGAAAATTTGAATGTTTAAGCATTTATATTCACGATCATTGTATTTGTCGATCTAGCCTTGGCATTATAAAGATAATTTGAATGAATAAACATTTATTATCATAGCTAACACATCTGTCATTTTGGCCTTGGCACTGTAAAGGGAAATTTTTAATTAAAAAAGAAACTATTCTTGATTTGCAACATGCAATTTTCTTATCTGAGCGAATATATTTCAAATATCCCTATATAAGTCGCACTCCAGTTATTCGCGATTCTAAAAGAGAATTTCTTAACTGAGAAATTCCATAGTTCTGGAGGATGCATACGAGGTATGCATAAAGAGAGAACATTTCTTGATTGATTCTAATCAACATTACTTAAACTTTCCTAGCAGGCTTCAACTATGCCTCACTATATCATTTGAAAAATAAAACATAACCTAAACAGTGGTGATATTATGACCTGACTGAAGGTCATCCTTTCTTGGGACTGAATGATTCTTCAATAATGCTTGGAATGCTCAATCACCGAAGGCTATGGAAGCAAGGGAGCAACAATCAGCTATCGTTGTTTTGATTAGGCACTGAAATATTGACTGTGATCGACCCAACACCTATAGGTGGTGTGTATAGGGCTCACAAAGATAGTTGTGAAGTAAGAACAAGAGTGAGAAAGGGAGGTATTTCTTATTGCGGTGGTACGTTTTTCGCCAAAGGTAAGAATGTTGTATTCTCAATGAGCTTTCACACCATAAAATTTGCTTTCTCGAGTGCATGCTCAGTCACAAGCAAGATTGTAAAGGTGGCAATGAGTTACAAGATACAGGGTCATAGGTTCAATGTGGAAAAAATATTGATGTGACCATCGAAAAAAATAATATGCGACCAATGAAATGAGATATAGAAATATAGCCACTCAAGCTGAATGATAAAATATTGTCGAAGGATAAATATCAACCCATGCTAATTACCTTAATATAATAATAGCACACACCACCTACTTAAACTTGTGCATGTATGTAACGTGTGTGTGTGTGTGTGTGTGTGTGTGTGTGTGTGTGTGTGTGTGTGTGTGTGTGTGTGTGTGTGTGTATACACATGATATTATAACAACATATTTAACGTTTACGTCTTATATTATGTGGACATATACATTTGTCTTACTCTAATTCACGAATACATACATAATACGTGTGTGTGTGTGTGTGTGTGTGTCTGTGTCTGTGTCTGTGTCTGTGTCTGTGTGTCTGTGTGTTGGGGAGACTTTAATAAATCCATCTTAACTAAGATACAAGCATGTGTGTGTGTGTGTGTGTGTGTGTGTGTGTGTGTGTGTGTTGGGGGGACTTTAATAAATCCATCTTAACTAGGATACAAGCATAAATCGTATGTCACAAATTTAAAAAACCTTCACACGCCATAAAAAAATTACCTAGGGTATTTCCTATACCTTTGACAAAGGAAAAGACTCAAAAATGTAATGACAAATTCAAAAATGTTACCCGTATTTGAGTTTCATCAAAATATTCAAAGTCTAGATTGAAAGCCAGATGCCAAGGCTTCAGCAACAAAACAATCATGTTCTCCCAACACTAGATGGATACACAAGATTTTCTTCCTATCTTTTTTTACTCTCGAATACCACCACAAAAAAGTGTTGTGCCCTAGGATATATTTGCACCTTATCTAGAAAGGGGCTCTAGCTTATTGATATCCTTCATGTAGTTCAACAAGGGCATGCCAAAACCCTTTAAACTTCTCGATCAACATCATCTCCATAAAAAAACTTTTCATTTACAACTTGTTTCGCGATTTTTTCACCTAAACATGCTATTGAACTCTAGGCACAAATTCTGTTCGATCCTCTTGTATCCACCTTTTTAGCATATCAATAAACAAGCTACTTTTAATTTGATTGCATTCTTCTTCCCCCATCCTTGTGCTCCTCCTCAACAACCTTTGAGCAAGCAACCCCGACCAAAGACACCTCACCCATCTCAAAATTAGCACCTCTCTTTAATCACTAGAACAAGGGTGCTTCCAAGTGATTGTCATCCAAGACATTTAAGAAGAAAACATTACAACCTACCTCTTCATGGCAAAAACCCCTATGCTCTTATTCTTGGGTCCCTCTTGGCTCGCCCTTAAAGCCCCAACCATGTACATTGTCGCAATTTTGGGAATCGATGAATTGTTTGGGATGCCATGAGAAGCCACCTTGGGACATCTTCAATCATTCTTAGTCTTGGAACCACAAGAAAACTTTGTCAAAAAAATTGCAAAAGTTCTAGGTTGTAATAACAAATTGAAATGACTCCATAATTAGTTGATCATATTAATGGATAAAAGGTATTATTTGACTTTATATGTTTTTATGTATTAAATTAAAAGAAATAAATATAATTCAACTTAAAATTTTGTATATGTTTTTTTTTTTTTTAAGAAGAGGGGTAAACAATTATTCAAGAGAAATCAAGAATACAAATCAAAGATCCTCAGACCAACCAAGACCAAAACTACAAAACAAGGAGTTTCAAACAGATTCTTCCAAAAACAACACTACAATATGTTGTCCTTCGACATTAACCTCTCCAAAGTCTCAAGATAATTAGATGGTAATCCATCACTCCCACAATGTCCCAACCTTCAAAATCCTCTAAAGCCTATTTCACCAAGCGGTTAGCCACTTTGTTCCACTCTTTGGGGATATGACAAAAGGATACATACTCTGATGAACTACACAAACTTAAGATCTATATAGCCATAGAGGCTAATTGTCAAGGAACATGACCCAATCTTTGCTTAATCAACATTTCAACCACAATCCAAGAATATGACAATAATAATCTGCTTCCAACCAAGTGCACATCCTCTCTCAATTGCAATCTTAATAGCAAGAGCCTCCATCAAATTGTTGGAGTTTTTCCATTTTAGAGAAGAAAATAATATCCACATCACCACCCCTATGAATACCACCAATGCCAAGTTGTCCAAGATACCCTAGAGAGGAATAATCTTTTTTAATAATCAATACCCCAAAGGGAGGAGTTATCAACCTCCCTTCTCTACGAATCCTTTGTTTAGATTACTTCTTTTGCTAGCAATACAACCCAAACTATTTTCCCCCAAATTCAAATTCTTAACAACTTGATCACTAGGATATGTTATCTCAGACATATCACATTTTGGTGAAATAGTCTCTTCAAGTTGGCTATCATCTTTTTTAATAATCAATGCCCTAAGAGGAGGGGTTATCAACCTCCCTTCTCTACAAATCCTTTGTTTGGATTGTTAAAATCTTTTGCTAGCAATACAACCCAAACTATTTTCCCCCATATTCAAATTCTTAACAACGATTACTAGGATATACTATCTCAGACATATCACATTTTGGTGAAATGGTCTCTTTAAGTTGGCTAACTATCTTCTACCATAATTTAAAAAAATCCTAGTTTAGAGTCGTAGAAAATTTTACAATTTATTTCCATCCAGAGGTTCTAGATGATGAGAGTAGGGCCAATAGCCCAAGCTACACGAAGCTAATATGCCTTTGTTGGAGATCTATCCATGCTCTCCCAAAATTAAGCAAGGGACGTAGCATGGATACAAGCATGTTATCAAGCCTCCCACCATCTATGTAAGGTCTCTATTGAGTATAGACACGTAGGAAACAACTATGAATTGCATTCTTCATTGCTCAAACATAAAATAAAAATAGAGGGTCCCTGAGAGCCTCTCTTGTGAAGGTTTTTCTATGTGAGGTGTTTCCTTTGAGCAACCAACCATAAGAAAAAGTTACAATTGGACAAAGAGAAGCTATTTTATATTTGCCTCCACTAGGGCATACCCAAAGAGCCATATAGAACTCATCATAACTTGCTGCTACAATAAGAAAAAGTTACAATTGGACAAAGAGAAGCTATTTTATATTTGCCTCCACTAGGGCATACCCAAAGAGCCATATAGAACTCATCATAACTTGCTGCTACAATTTTTTTTCCTTTTGGATCAAGACCCCAAGCAAAAAAATGTCTCTCCCTTAAGGGAATTGTATATCCTTCAATCAAAGATATTATCTAGCTTATGATAGCCCTATCCTAAAACTTCCAATGGTCACTCGTGAATCCTTCCAACCTGTCACCTCAAGCTGACCTATACAATTAATTGTCTTGAAATTCTCCACCTTATTCCACCCAACTTCAATAAAATGTTACAAAGAAATTGAAGGTGAACGAAACTAGATCGAGTAGGGGGTGTTCATATGAAGAATCTTGCCCACAAAGGGCTTCAAATCCCTTGTTACTCAAAAAAGCCCTCCTATAGAAGTTGTGCTCCTTTTCAAAGTGTCCCAAATAATAACTCCCTTGCTAATTAGATTCAATCCTAGGCATATCATGACTATTTGCACTTGGAAGGTACTTAAGGGTCAAAATCCTAGCCCAATCCTAATCCTAAAAGGCGCACCACTACCAATACAACTTTGTTGACAAAGCTTTACCAATTAGACTAATATGCCAAAGATCTAGGCCTCTTACGTGCTTCAGCCTATACACTATTTCCCACTTCACTAAGCTTCACTTCAAAGAAAGAATACCATACCAAAGAAATTCTTAGGAAGGGCCTCAAATTCCCTCAAAAAGTTGGAAGGAGAAAAATGCACAAATCATGCTCTTAAGTTTAAGAGACTCACTCTCCCCACAAAAGAGTCATATGTAGGTCCAATGACTAACCTTACTCTCAAACTTGTCCAAAATCCCTTGCCCAAAATCTCTGTGCTATGATCCCGAAGACAAAGGAATCCTAGGGTACACTAGAGGTAGAGAAACAATCTAAAATTTGAGGATATGAGCAAATATACTCTGAATATGGCAAGTAAAGAATAAATAGAGGATTTAGCTTTACTAATTTGTTGACCTAAAGTTGTCAAGTAAACATCTAAGGTTCTCCTAAAATTTGCTACCTCGTGATTTTGGTTATTCCCATCAAACTAGTATCCACAAACTAGAGATGGAAGTAACTAGGCAAGGAATTGCTCCAATTCTAGCCTTGAATAAGACCTTGCCTCCCCTAAAATTTAATATATCTACCAAGGCCTTCTACCATGGTAATAAATAAGGGGGTAAATAATCTCCTTGTTGAATGCCCCAAGACGCATTGAACAAGTCTGAGAGTTCCTCATTGATAAGAATTGATAAACTCGTAGTAACACAATTGAGGACTTAGTTAACCCACTCAACTCCAAAACCAAAGGCAAATGATTTATTTTTAATAACACCCAATTCACCCTGTCATATGCCTTAGCCATGTTATGTTAATGAACATTGCCTTCTCCTTAGAGGTCACCATAGAATGGATAGCTTCTATTGCGATCACAACTCTAAGAATTTGTCTCCACGAACAAAACCATCTTGCTCTTTAAATATTGGGGTTCTAAGAAGTCTTTCAACAATCAATTAAATAATGATCTTATAGATGACATTACACAAAGCAGTAGACCTAAATTGATCCAAAGTGTTAGGGGGGCTTTTCCATGACTTGCGTTTTCCATGTCTTTAGGCTTTTGCTTGTGTTAGTATCAAGCAACGATTGTCTAATATTCTTGAGGTTTGAGTTCAATATCATTGAATGATGTACATAGTCAACAATTATATTTCAATAACAAAAAACTGTTCCATGTATTCTTGTGTATGTTTTACCAGTTCTCCTTAGGGGCTGGGCAATAAATTGAAATTGGGCCAATTGACCAAGTTTCTTCACTGAAAGTGGGCCAAATGACCAAGTTTCTTCACTATACCAAACTCTCTGAGTGTCTATGATGTCCTCACTCTGTGTCTTCAAATCTTCTATAGAATTTCAGCCATTCTATACTTCACAATTAAAAGATGCTACTAGCAACAGTTGCTCATCAAAACTGTATAAAATTTTAGCCTTATAATCTCAATTGCCTATAATCTCTGAAAAAGAGAAAATCATTATTTTTTCTCAAAGAAACGTTTATTCTCTATCCTTTGAAAGCAAAAGGCCTAGGAACATTATTGCTAAAGGTTCCATGATCCGCTCTCATTTCGAATTTAATAAGCAGTGTTTCAGATCTCCCTGCAGGACCCAGCACCAGGGCTAAAAGGATTCGACCCTAGTAACTATTAGACGGACAAACAATATACATCATTGAATCATAGTCAGAGTGAAAGGTTTCAAGCCCAGCACCTATTAGAAACAAAAACAATCATACATCATTATTCATTGATTGCGAATAAAATAATTAAAACCACTTAATGAATTAATCATACACCCATTTGGGTCCAGGCATTTAGAATCATTTCATGTTGAAAAAACAAATAGTTAGCTCTAATAAATAATTGAAGAAAACCACATAAAGAATAGATAAATACAGAATCTAAATGTCATGAAAATGAAAAAGCAAAATTACTTTCACAGCTTTCCACTTTCCAACCTGAATCACCTTGAATATTGGCCTTTGAAGCTAGCAGCCATTTGACAGGTATCAAATAACTTCTTGCGAGCTACAGCTACAAAAATCAAATTTGGACCTACACATCTTCAAAAAGAGAAAAAATATCGAAACTGTGGATACAAGTAACATGTTCTTAAAACAATTGACTGTTAACTTTACCATGAAAGTTTTGATTCTCAATATTCAATCCATCTCATGGTATTTCGATTAATGGCATATACAGGAAAAGATCCTTTGCTCTCTGGATATAATCTTGATTTCTGCTAAAGCCCTCCTCCTAGGAACAGAAAAAGCTAATGCCAAGCAAGTAGCGGCTATTCTTGGGTGTCAAGGACAAGATGCATCACTGACATCTATACTGGATCTCTAACCACAGCAGAATCTATCAATTGCCCAGTAGGACCAAATAATAAAGCAAAACCATTGGCAGCAGAAGTTCTAAGACTGCCATTTAGATGCATGACAGGTAAGTGGATGGTCAAGCAAGTTTCACAGATAAAATTGGAGAACTAGTCAAAGTTCTCCTAGTCATGTGTATGACAGTTTACTTAAGAAATCTACCCAAGATTTCAGAAATAATCCTTTATGCAGAGGGAAATGTTTTGGCAGCCATGATAAAAAATGTGAGGTTAACCAAATCCAATGGTAGTAGATAACATCCTCCATGCATTGTGCAAGGCTAGACTAAATATTTTTCTTAAATTTATCTCTTGTACAATGGAATTGTTTTAGCTTTTGCGAACTAAATCAAGCAGGTCTTCTAAATCACTTGTTCAAATTTTTTAATGAATCCATTAAGTTGTATGCATGCAAGCTGTAAAGAAGACAAGTATGCAGACTGGATCCACTTCTCATGCATGGAAGCTTCACAAGCTTCCCATTTTATATTGCTAGGTCTCCATATTGGCAAGGAATGGTGGATGTTATTGTAATTACAATCATTCTGCAACAGCATTGATCAGATGTTTGACCTAGTGGTCATGGACGGAGAGCTGGAAAATGTGGTTCAAATTATTAGAAACAATGTTGCTACTTGTTAATTTGAGACTCCTGACAGAAAAACACCCGTGTTTTTTACTCCATGTGCAACACATTGAAAAACTTGAATGAGTTGAGAAGATATTGCAGAAAGCTCGCACAATTAAATTTATCTATAATCACACAGAGGGTCTTTTTGCATGATGAACTCTTTCATAGAGGGTAAGGAGCAAGTTTGACCAAGGTTGAGCAAGTTTATCTATAATCAGTAGAACATACCAAATTAGAATACTGGAACATGGCAAAATTGCAACATGAACTAGAACCATTGATCATTCAACATAGTAACATATTACATACCCAATAGTAACATTCAAAAATGAAAATGAAAATAAAAATTCAAGTACCCATCCTATCGGCCGCATGGTTGCAGAATGGCGGAGGTGGGGATACTTAAGTACTCAAGTACCCAGTGCGGGGACGGGTACTTCGAGGTTTGGGGGGTGTGAGTCCTCATGTTACACTACTTCTAAGGCTATATCTTGGAAGGCAAGAAAACCTTCCGACCAAGTAAACTATAAACATTTAACCATATTTTTATTTTGTGGACATGGTCATTAAAATCTAAATGTGTTAAGATTTTAGGATATTCTTACATGATATCATCTTCAACTGTGTACTTTCAAATGCAATGGTGGGAATTTTTGGTCACAAAACCAAAAATCTTGGATGGTGATACACTTCTTGAGCTAGCCATGCAGCTCATCTTCTTGAGCATACTTAAAGTGCTTTTCAAATACATAAATTCCAAGAAACACAACAGATGAATGACTTGGTGTTTATTCACCACAACATCCACTTAAAGCTAAAGCAAGTTCAAGGTTGAATTTTTAATATACCGGCAATCAATTGCAATCCTACTCGTGTTTTTCACTTGCACGGCGCAGACTTATCTCTACATGGACAAAAAAAGGAAATTATTGATGACAAGCCAATTATCCTTTACAAGATTGATCTAGTGTCAGGTCGGACTGCTGATGACGATGATGATTTTCTTGAGCCTGATGATTTTGAGATCCCAAAGGAGGCCAACGTGAATCCTTGTGTTATTAAAAATATAGGACGAGCTCTTGCCCAAAGGCTTCATCATCAAGACCTCCTCCCCTCTAGCATAACTCTATTTGTAGTAGCAACAGAAATAACCTTTGACTTTCGTAAACTTTGTACTAAATTTATATCTTGACTTTTACACAACTACCACATTCTAGTAATTATTTGTGCACTACGAAGTTACTTTGTGCAATGCAATGTAAGCAGTAATATGAATAGGAACAACAAAAAACTACTTTTGAAAATTCATGTTTTAAGCTCTCCATTTTATTTTCTCCCAATATCTCTATGCTATGGGAATGTCCTTAAAAAGAAGTACTTTATCCTTTTCTACAAATTTTTTACCATTTTCCTAAATACAATTTTCCCCCAATTGTTTCAACAAAAATCTCATACTTTTGGTTTGCCAAATTGTTCACCAAACAATTTCTGTTGCTACACGTCTAAGCAGTTCCTTCCTCTAGCACAGTGGGGTGGAAACAGAGTGTAATTGTATAGGCCTATGACTTTCTGTGACAGGACTGAAGTTATAGAAGCTTGAACCTGAATGCTGAATACACGGATCAGGTGTTCCCCCTAATAGTTCAAGCCTGCACATTTCTACCTTGCTAATTGTATATAAAGAGAAATGGCTGCTAGAAAAATAGTCATGTTGCATGGTCAGTGGATTGGACCTTGTAGAGTCCAGAAAATACTAAAGAGCTGACGCATGATCAGAGAGCTTTGATAGATAGACTAGTATTGCAGTGTGAAGGTAAATAAAGTTGGCCCAAACTCCAAATTCACATTATCATAAGGCCACAATAGTCTCAGTCTCTCGGCAACTGGGGACCGCAATACCAAAACACGATGGAAAAATCCTCAGACGCAATCTTAAGAAATAATAAAAACTGAATATCTACAAGAAACTGTACTCCTAAGTCACCCAGAGGTGTGTGAATGCAGCTTGCCTGCACAATAACAAAATTGAATGTCTACATGAAACTGTACTCTATAGTCACCCATATGAGTGCAAATACAGGATGCCTGCACAATAACATCACTTTGAATTAGGGTGCAATGATAAATAAGCAAAGGTATATCTTCATGAATAAATAAATTAGTTACTAGAAGATGTGTATAGAAGGATGTCATGGGAAGGTCATTTTGAATGAATGAGGGTACAAGGATAGATGAGTAAAGGTATGGCTGTTTAATATACAAAATACTATCACCAGAAGATGTAGATTGGAGGATGTGGGTAGGGAGGCAAAAGATAGAGTCCCCTTCATTGTACCAAATTATTCTACTTTGTTATATTGTCCTCACAATATTGATTTTCAATCTTCTATATAATCTCAGCCATTTTATATTCTGGGAATTGAGAAACACTGCTAGCACAACAGTGCTCATTCATAACTTCATCAAATTTTAACCCAATAATCTCGATGTCTATAACCTCCAGAGAAAAAAAAGTAAAATTGTAATTGTCTCTAACGAATGGCCTGGCATCTGTACTCATAGAAGTTCCAGGATATGCGCTTGTATCAAATTTAATAACCAAATTCTCAGTTATCCCTGGAGGACCCTTCAATAGTGTGAAAGGCTTCAACCCTAGTGCTTGTAGAATGAAACAATCACACCACATTGATCTGTCATACAGGTGAACAAAAAGTAATCATACATAATTGTTAGTTGTTCACTGATGAAGAAAGAAGAATCAAATGATGAATGGGTTAATCATACACCCGTTTAGGTCTGGTGATTTGTTAAACAAAAGAAAAAACTACAAAAAGGAAATACCTATACAGAATCTTTACACGAACTCCACCAAGAAAATTTACTTTCTCAGCTTTCTATTTCTGTTAGTCCAACCTCAGGTGGACCTTCAAAGCACTTTTAAGGGTATCAAACAAATATCATGCAAGTTACAGTTACAAAGATACAAATTAAAGACAGATTTTCAAAGAGATTCAGATCTCCTGAGTGTAGGTATTTTGAGAAATGTGTGATTGAAAACTTTGACTGTTAAATTGAGCATGAAAATTTTGACAGTTAATTCATTTCATGACATTTTGACAGTTGACCAGAGTTGCCAGATTGGGTACGGACAAGTGAACCCCATACTTGGGTTTGGGCAAATCATTTTGGGTATTCATATACTGTATATATATAAATTGAAGAAATATAGATAATTGTAAAATTAAATCATTTGATAGGATGATAGTTCATCATTGATAAATGCCAAATGCCAAAGACAAATATTAAATGTAAATTCAATAAACCTTAAAACACAACAAAATCATCAAATACTCATACTGTGACTCAAAGTTGTATTGTACTTCAAGAATCAAATGCAGGCTTGGTTACCGGATTCATGCCCTAGAGGCTGGATCCAGATCTGTGCCTGGATTCGTCCGGATTCTTCCAGATTTTTTTTTTTTTGAATTTTTTTCCGATTATTTTCTTATAATCATAATGGCTTTGATCCATAGATTCATACCAGAATCATTGATTCATACTATGTTATGATTTACTTTTAGAATTATATATTTCTCTCATTTTTAGTATATATAATGCATAGAGATATATGTATATATATACAAAAATCATAATTGGGAAAAAAAATCACAAATCCATGGATCTGATTCACGTGCCCAAATCGGATTCATTTCACAAATCGGTAACTAAGAATCCAGGTTGAATCCAGGTTGAGGGGCAGCGTCCCTCACATCATAATCTAAGGTAGGGTCCAGGGGCAGAGCACCCGCAACCAAGAACAAATTAAGATCTTCAAAACCATACAGAGTTCCATGGCTCACATCATTTTGTGGCCTCAAAAAGGCCCGTTTTAAGTTTTTTCTCAAAAAATGCCAAAAAAATTGAGTTTTAAGTTCCTTTTTGTATGGCCCAGTGCGGAGCACACCAAGCATTCTAGATTTGCTATGGATGTGTGGGCTACACACACAGTACTTGGTGCACATCTGAGTGGCCCGGTCTGTACCCACTCGCACCAAAACGCATCCACATCTAGTTCGCAACAACAGGGTACAAATCCAATGCCTTAAAATTGACTAATGGTGCAAACGAAAAAAAATACCTCATTTTGTGGCCTCACAAAGGCCCGTTTTAAGTTTTTTCCCAAAAAAAAGGCAAAAAAATTGTGTTTTAAGTTCCTTTTTTAATGGCCCAGTGCGGAGCACACCAAGCATTCTAGATTTGCTATGGATGTGCGGGCTGCACACACAGTACTTGGTGCACATCCGAGTGGCCCGGTCTGTACCCACTCGCACCAAAACGCATCCGCATCTAGTTCGCAACAACAGGGTACAAATCCAATGCCTTAAAATTGACTAATGGTGCAAACAAGAAAAAGACCTTCCCTCTCTAAACATATCATGGCACATTTACTGCATTTCTGCTAAAATCCTTCCTCCTTGGAGTGGTGAATATTGTATTTCAACTAGGCTATAGCAACTATCAAACCACAAGTAGAATCAGATAAAGAAGACAAATCATTGCAAGTGGCTGAAGGTTTAACTATGGCTTTAAAATGTGTGATAGGCAAGTAGATGATCAAGTGGGATTCATAGATAATCTTTGGAGCATCATGTTAGTTACCAATTTTGTCCTCTCAAAGTAACCTTAGAAATAACTCCTTCCACCCAAGATTAAGGACAAAATAGTAAACCATAGTTGGAGAGATCTCCATTAAATGGTTGATCTTCCTCTGAATTTTAGAGATACAACTCCCTGTTCTGATGTAAATTTAGGTTTTCAAGGTATATTTTTAACCTGAAAGCAAAACAATTTGCTTACCCTTGCACATAGCTGTGATACAGATGCAAAAGGAAATTACAGATAGGATAAAGGAAAGATAAAATGACACAAAGTTCATTCTATTACATAGCACATAGAAAAGAAAAGTAGCTAGACAAATTCAAACCAAATTGATACACTCTAGAACACATAATTAGATAGGCAAGCACCATGAGATAAGATAAATTTATTAATGTCCAACAAAAGACCACAAAGAGGGTCCAAGGGACTGCCAACAAATTGCAGAAGGCCAGCCAACAATGGGAACACCAAACAGTGTTCAGTTAAATGAACAAAACCCAACTCGAGAAGCTAAAGAAAACAACAAGCTATTGTGTTATTGCTATTAGGATTTTACTGTCTAGTTTTTTAGTCAAACTCATTGACCCATGTTTCACGAGTCAATTTGACTTGCTGTGGAAATTCTCCTACTCATCAAGAACAAGCTAGTTGCTCCGAGTGGGTGAGATTAAATCCAAAATCAAAGGATACGGTCTGAGGTGAGAGGAAGCCCTGGGTTGTCTTTGAGGGTTGTTGGAAGACATTCGTTGTTGTGTGTAACATTTGTATGGCCTTACGGACCTGATATGCCCAAAAGGGGGACTAAGCGACCCCTTGGTACGAGTCGGGGAGATCAATGTAAAGGAGGCGATGAGCCAGTTAGATTGCTTCCTTGAAGGGATTTGAAGCTGCAAGGTGTGTTCTTGAAGCCTCGTGGCCTCCTGAAGATAAAGTGCAAGACACGGATGGTCAATGCATCTAAAAAAGGAGAGGAGAGGTTGAGCTTCTCTGAATAAGCAGTAGAATCTCTCTCTGATCTCATAGTAGATGGGGCAACAGAAAATGAGGTGTGTCTTTGTCTCACCCTCCCCTGTGTCACAAAGCCGACAGAGCATATAAGGTTGTCCTTGGACAAAGACCTCCAAGGGGTTTGACCCATAGAAAGGATATATTGTTTGGAAACAGTCATCCTGATGCACATATTCAGCTCTTGTCGAGACGAAAGGGGACAAGCAGCAGCATCCAAAGAGTACTGCAAAGAGGCATGTGGTCAATATCAATTCCTATTGAACCTAGAAGGGTAGAAGCCTGGGAAAACCGACAACGGACCTGACTAGAGGGGTCAGCACTCACGATCACCTCTGAAGAGCGATAAGGTCAGGTAAGAATATATGCGACATCCCCTAGATGAGTCTGCGAAGCACCAAAGACGATGAACCAAACCAAGTCAAAGATGGTACTGAATCTAAAACAATGGGCCCCAAACTCAGTCAGGATAATACTATGAGTAAACTGATCGCATCTGATGATGTGCCTAAGAAGGGTTTGGACCAGCTCCACTAAGGCCTAGCTCAACTCCAAGAGAGAGAGCCCCTCAACCACAGACCCTAAAAGCACAGTCAGTCTGGTCAAGGCATCCAAGAGTTGTCATAACTCAAAGTTTAAATCACAGTACATAAAGAATATAATAAACAGACAATTTTGATATATATTTCCATTTCAAAGATGCTTAAAACAAAATGGCATAAAGTTCAATACATTTCACTACTAGAAATGACTGCATCCCAGAATTTCTTTTTTAAAGCTATCTCTCCTCTCCCTTCTCTAACTTTTCAAAAAGCCTATATATAAACAGAACCGCTCATTTTGAAATAAAAGTCTTTGAAAGTCACCGATTTCAAGAAAGGAAGTAGGAACGGAAACAATTAAACAGTCAAAATTTACCGTTACAACCACTAATAATTACAAAAAGATTCCATGCATGCTAAACCAAAAAAATTAAATTGCCCTGGGTGCAGGATCTCTATCCACTTCCAACTGAATTTCCATGAAATGACTCTGGAGTTCAGCATGTTCTTCCTCTTCCTCCGGCACGAAGGTAACCTTGTGATAATCAACATACTTCATATTCTCCTTAAAACCACTAATTACAAAAAGATTCAATGCATGATAAACCAAAAAAATTAAATTGCCCTGGGTGCAGGATCTCTATCCACTTCCAGCAGTATTCCATGAAAAGATTGTGAAGTTCAGCGTACTCTTCCTCTTCCTTCGGGATGAAGGTTACCTTGTGATACTCAACATACTTCGTATTCTCCTTCCATGCAATCAAGTGTAGCTAGGCAAGCAATGGTATCAACTTGTTCTACTTCAGGCCAATTCAAGTCAGGTTGCACAATAGGCATGGGCTTCATTCCACACTTAATCACTTGCCAAAAGCCCCATTTTTGTGAAAAAAGTTGGCTAATAGAAACTTAGCTCAAAAATGCCACCACCTTTCTTCATAGTCAGACTTTAAGCTCATTTATTTTGGTGGTAAATAATAACTTTTTAACTATTAAGAATCATGTGATACGTCTATAAATTCACCACATTATGCTTGCCATTTAATAGTTGTACCATTCCCAGGATTTGGAAAGATTATGCCTTTAAAGATGTACCCCTCAATTTAATCAGAGAGTTAGTGGGTGACGGGAATTAATTACCAAGTTGGCAAAACTCACGTTTGATCACTTGCCCGACATACCAACCATTTGGAGTTGATATAGTGAAAGTTACATTGCCAATGATTGGGAGTTTGTTCAATAGCTCCAAATGTTGTGAAGGTTAGGTAGTTCGGAATTTCACCCAACCATCTAAAAATAAGAATTTTACATTGTCCGTGAAGTTGGGCGCTTCCTAGACTTCAAGAAAATGAAGTTTAAGAGTGGATGCCTAACAAGTCAGGTCAAACAGGTATTTGGCAGGAGCAAAGAGGTCGACAATTAAGAGTTGAACCAAATGGGGGAGTTTAAACTTCAAAAAGGAAAGGTACCTAAATTTTCATATTATAGGGTAACAACAAACTCTAACTGGGGGCAAGGACTAGAAGGACAAAGAAAATCCCAAAACTCTAAGGGTCCGTATGGTTCGTGGAAGATGACTGGAATTGACATTTGCAAAATCCGGATATGAATTTTTTTGCATTTGTTTCAAAAAAGCAAAATAGAATTAGAGTTCCAAACTTGTAATTTTACCTCAAAACCAAATTACCAATCTTCCCTCTCTGGACTAGGAATTGAAAATTAAAACCTGGTTTTACTTTTTGTGGAGTTGTTCAAAATGACATTGGAATTTTTTCTGGAGTTCGCCTGACTGCTTTTGGAGTCCACCACCGAGTAGCACAATCGCAGAAACCCTCATGTGAAGGAAATACAAGGAGATTGTTTTTCATGTTTTTCGTCTACTGTTCAAATGACATCAGCACTGCATTTTATGTTCTTAATATACCGCAGTCTTATCTGTATCAGAAGGAAAAACTACTATGTGATTAGTTCATTGAAATAATCAAAAGGCAGATCTGAATTAATTATTGGGATCCAGTTTTTTGCCCTGATTTTGCTTGGTTGGCCATGTAATTTGATTTTGTAATCCGAATTCTGTACTATTTTGTTAAGAATTAATCGTTAATTAGCATGGAAGTAGGGTAAGATTAGGAATAACAGCAGAATCTAGGTTATTAACATTATACCGTCTGATCAGGTGGCTGCTGTTACAAAATTCTGGTGAAGTTCAAGGTGGGTAAATAAAAATAGATGAGCTTGACCATGGTGCCTGTCAATTTGTTATTGTCAGTTGTCATGTCCGGTGACAAAATAAGAGAGGAGAAACAGGATACTTATTAAAATACCATCAGAATGAAAAACTGTTACATGACTGTCACCGCTATGCCAAGAGGATGAAACAGAGGTTGTGGATGGCGGCCTCATCTTTGGACAAACATTTTCCATGTCTTGTCTATGCTTCTAAATTTCTCATTCTTGTCAAAAAGCATTTCCAACCATAATACCAAAAAATACCATACATTGAAAAATACCATAATTTATTTTCACAGTCCGCGTTTGGAGAACACTGGGGTATGAACTCTTGCTTTAAACCAAGAAGCAGGTGTCATTTAGAATAGCCCAGGCTACCCTCAAAGAAAACTCTACAGTTGTGAACAATGTTGAATTGGGAATCGAATTCAAACTATAGCAAAAGCCAAATCGCTATACAATTAGATTTAGTTTTACCTAAAATCTATTTCCAATTCTAATTTGAGGGGCCAAATGCATAAAAATGTTTCTTTCCACTCATCTTCCGAGAGATCCAAATGGTTCAACTAAAATCCCAAAAATAATTTTCAAGATTTGCAAATGCTTGATTTGGCTAATTCAAGATTTGTAGAAATCTCGATTTCTACAATTCCACGAACCAAACGTACCCTAAACAAAAATTATTATCTTGTACATTGGACTACAAAGTCAGAGGGGGAGGGAAACTGCGCATAGCCAAGAGCTTAACAAACCAAAAAGTGAATAAAACTACAACAAACCCAAAAAATTATTTACAAACAAACAAGGCAAGAAGCCCCTACCTCCAAATACACCTCAGGTCATTCATGTGAACCTACTGATGGATTGTGAGAAGTATGAGCCTTTACGAAATAGGGAGTCGTGGCTGCATAGCATTGTTAAGGGCAACACTAGGCAGCAAAATTAATACTAGTTAACAGACTGAAGGAAAGCAAAGACAATTTGTGAACACTTGCATGCCCAAATAGCCATTTCTCATCATAAACTTCTGGAATCATGATGGGCTATTTTCTCAGCCTCGTGCATGACTTCCATGGCCGCATAGCATGGTTAAGGGCAACACTAGGCAGCAATATTAACACTAGTTAACAGACTGAAGGAAAGCAAAGAGAATTCGTGATCACTTGCATGCCCAAATAGCCATTTCTCTTCATAAACTTCTGGAATCATGATGGGTTATTTGCTCGGCCTCGTGCATGACTTCCATAAGATTATCAATTTCATTAAGAAACAGGAGAGAAACACTAGGAACCACACATACCTCTTATAAATCACAGGATGAAACAATCCCTATATGCATGAATATCAATTGTGATTGTTGAATATGTTATTCTACAAGTGGGGGGGTCAAACTTGATCATTGGAAGCTCTTCTTTCCAAAATTAGATTAAATTGTCGAGTGCTTCATCTTTATTTGTGCAGGTCTGACACCCATTACTAAAGGGCTGAAATGGGTGTCCTCTGTATCTGCATGGATTCCTTCTCAGGCAAAAAGATTCTCAGGGTTACAGAAGCCTAACATATTTTCCAGCACCTTCTCTCTCTTATCTTCTTGGTCAAGATGAGGATTCAGGCCATTCTATGAATGAGTCTAGTTGACAGACTTCATTCATAACCACTGTGATATAGCTTCTTTTTCAGACAAGCTGGGTCCTAAATTGGTGTCAACATAAACAAAAACTTCCACTTTTGGATCTTGATTCTCATCTTTGATTTCAAAGGTGCAAGTTTCTAACAAAGGATAAGGGCAAGGGCCCAGACATGGTACAATTCATAGCTTCTTTACTATTCAAATGATTTACAACTACCTCAATCTCCACCTTCGTGATGTGAACCTTTATGTGGTTTTACTTCACACCATAATTCATGGTCTAACCTAGATGACTGACTTCATTCACTGCCATTGTGATCTAGCCTCTTTTTCAGACAGGCTGGGTCCTAAATTGGTGTCAACAAAAACAAAATCTTCCACTCTTAGATCCTGATTCTCATCTTTGATTTCAAAGGTGAAAGTTTCTAACAAAGGATAAGCGCAAGGGCCCAGCCATGGTACAATTCATAGCTTATTCTTTACTATTTGAATGATTTACAACTACCTCAATCTCCACCTTCGTGAGTGACCCTTTATGTGTTTGACTTCACACCATAAATCATAGTCTAACCTTTTTAGATACCGTCTTGGAAGGAAGACATCTTTATGTCGCTCTAGTAATACCGTCCTCCTTGAAGAAAAGGTGGCCACTCAATTTGTTCCCTTTGCATGCATGTCAAGAAAGGCTTTGACTCTATCTCTAGTTTGGTGCAAAAGTTTCCCTTATTGTCGATTAAAATTATGGTATGGAGCTAATTCATTTGAGGTCAGTATGGAACCTTGATCACCAAAAATAGAGAGCTTATAAGACACGCCTTCACTTTCCAGTTCTTTCAACAATTTCAATCTTGCCACTAAAGTTTGCAGCTGTTGTATCTTTTGCTCCAAATCTTTGAGCAAATAGTATATATCATACATAGCCCTTAAAAATAATACATATTTATGATCTTCAAACAAACTTAACTTCTTCCTCTCAACCTCACAGATAGTTTCTTTGAAGGCATTCAAGACTGGAGTACTTTATCATCTTCAACTAATATTTCTTAGAAAATCAGTATAGGCCACCTTCTAAGTTGGGGTTAATTTCCTTGCTTGGCCCGGAAACAAACCACTTTTTTGAGGTTTTCTATATATAAAGAATTGCCAGCCTTCACTCTAGGAAAGCACCAAGAAAGCACACTAGTCTTTCGATTTTTCTAGCACAGTTGCCAAAACTTTGTTAGTTGCAGGCTTTGTCCTCTCAAAGTAACCTTAAAAATGACTCCTTCCACCCACCTTGAGGACAAACTAGCAACCTAGAATTGCACAGATCTCCATTAAATAGATGATCTTCCTCTGAATTTTAGAGGTACAGCTCCCTCTTATGATGTAAATTTGGTTTTTCGGTGTACACTTTTAACCTGAAATGAACAGGTAAAAGGCTTACTAAAACCTGCACATAGCTATATGCGAAAGGAAATTACAGATAGAAATAAGGGAAAGATTGAATGACACAAATTTCATTCTATTACATAGCACATAGAAACGAAAAGGGGCTAGACAATTTCAACACAAATATATAAACACTCCAGAATGCAATGTGTCCAAGGCCAAAGCATTTGTAACCAAATTAGATAGGCAAGAACCATGAGAAAACTCTCATAGCTCAAAAAGTTTATTTCACAATACAGAAAGAATATAACAAACGTACAATTTCGATATATTTTTCCATTTCAAAGATGCTTAAAATATAATGACACAAACTTTGATACATTTCACTGCCAAAAAGGACCACATCACAGAATATATCTTTTAGAGCTATCTTTCCTCCCCATTCTCTATTTAAAAACCTATTTATACAAAAATGAAATTCTTCATTTTGAAATAAAGGTCTTTGAAAGCGCAATACTGGTATCAAGAAAGGATCTTGGAACGGATATAGTTTTAACACTCAAAATTTACCATTATTGCCACTAACTACAAAAAGATTCTATGCATGCTTAGCCAGAAAAACTAAACCATCATGGGTGCACAATCTTTGTCCACTTCTAGCTGTATTTCCATGAAAAATTTGTGAAATTTAGCATGCTCTTCCTCTTTCTCTATGACAAAGTTTACCCTGTCATACTCAACATAGCTGGTCTTCTCCTGCCACACAATCAAGTGTAGATGCAAGATGATGTCAACTTGTTCTACTTAAAGCCAATTCAGGTCATGTTGCATGACAAGCATGGGTTCTTCATTCCACACTTCATCATTGCAGGAAGCCCCATTTTTGAGAAAAATTGTGTGTAGATGAGAGATGATATCAACTTGTTCTACTTAAAGTCAATTCAAATCATGTTGCATGACAAGCATGGGTTCTTCATTCCACCCTTCATCAATTGTAGTAAGTCCCATTTTTTAGAAAAATTGTGTGTTGCCTCAGTAGATTCACTTCATTACACTTGCTATTTAACAGTTGTACTTTTCCCAAGATTTGGAAAGATCATGCCTTCGAAGATGTGCCCTTGAATTTACTCAGAGTCAGTGGTGTTTACCATACAAGGTAAAAGGATACTTATCGCATTCAATAGACTAAGATGTAACACAAAACAAATAATTTATTCATATATGCAATATGCACTCCAAGTACAATGCTTACAATGATAATAATTATGGTGTCTCAATAGTCCCTACGAACGATATACATATACTTTCCCGAAGGGGTGACTCAACCATCACGTGCCATTTTGGATACAATTCTACCCATCAGCTACGATATAGAATCTACCACCAACATCAATTCTACCCATCAGCTACGATATAGAATCTACCACCAACATCAATTCTACCCATCAGCTACAATATAGAATCAGCTACAATATAGAATCTACCACCAACATCATCCCCACCCCCCCAAAAAAAAGTAAAGTCATCTCCAAACGACAAAATAGAGACAACACTTACAAAAATTCAAACTATTTTTAAAAAACAACTGATTACATCAAGTTTTTAGACAGCTAAGAAGAGGGAAGCGTCCCTGGTTTAGTAGACATCTATGTTCTACGCTCATCCAGCTCTGCTCGAAGCTAATACACTTGCCCTGTTCGTACTTTCAAAATTTGTTTCCACCTCGATCTGAAGCTCCAAAGCTAACTGCACCATTTCAGCAATCTCTCCAAGCTCCCTCTCCTTCTCTGCTGCCACCTTCTCTTTCTCTGTTGCCACCTTCTCTTTCTCTGCTGCCACGTGTTGTAGCTGACACTGTCGGCCCAAAAGCGTTGCCTGCTCGAATTCCCAAGCTGCCCTCTCCGTATCTAGTTTCACTTTCATTGTTGCTACCCAAGCAGCTGACTCCTCTCGAGCACTCTCTATGGCTGCCTGGTCCGCCTAGCTCCTTCGAAGGGTATAATAAGCCTATCTGTGTATCCGGACTATCTCCTCAGTGCCTCTATGCGGCTCTCCATACCCGTCCCTCTCGTACTGGCCCAATCCTGGCGCATCTCTGCAGTCTCTACACTCAACCATCCACGCTCCTCAAAACAAACTATAAAGGCTGTTGGACACGCTACCCTCGTGAAGGAAACGACGTGTTCCAACTCCTTTACCACTGAATCCAAGGCAATTGTTTGTGCGGAGGCCACCACTTGGCGAGCACATATCGCTACTTTAGTAAGGAATGTCTCCATAACCTCTCCCATCACTGTCTCTGGCCCTACTGTAGGCTGCTGCTGGACACCCATGAACGTCTCCACTGCTTCCGCCATCCACTTAGCAGTGCTAGGTGGTACCTCATAGGTTTGTATCAGGTGACTCTCCTCTACTTGTGTTTATAGAGGATCTCCTTTTGGGGCTACATCCTGCACAAGTGTGCAAATGCCTGTTGCTTGTGGTGCTGGTGTATGATTGAATTGCGTACTCAAGTACGTACTCAACCTCTGAGCTCTACTCTCTATCTGGCTCCCCAAGCAATGTTGCATCTACGGTAACCACTGCATCTAAGCCCACTACATCCAACTGAACACCAAGCATCCTCAAACCCTCGTCTGTCGATATCCCCATCACTCCCTCTTGAGTGTCCATCTCCTAATTTGGAGTAAGTATATCCGCCCTTGACTTAGGTACGACTAGCAACACCTCCGAAACAAGCATCACCGTCAGTGACGGATGTGACTACCCCCCAACGGCTACTGCCTCTGGAATGGGTAGTGCCTCTATAGCTAGCTGAATCGCAACTGTAACTAGAGTCATCACCATTGGCAGTCTGAACTGACCAAACCCTGGAATGTCGTGTGTACCCACTAGAACCAAGTGTATCGTAGCCGAGAGTGTAGGTCGTGGAAATCTTAATGGTGTCGCCATAATCACTTCCACCTCCTCATCCTTTTCTTCATCCTCCCATCGGTCTCACTCTTGTTTGAAGAAGTCTCCTAGTAACCACTATCTATATCTCCTCCATCCGATTTGAGTCATTTTTTGTCCGACCATGGTCTTGCTCCCAAGCGTGTCGAGGTGCTTCCACCGCATGATAGGGGGTTCGCCTGGCGCAAGTGGTCCCAGCTTGGCCTCTAACGTGTCATAGGGAATCCTCTGCGTCATTGCCTCCAAGAATAGCCCAATTGCATAGTGTGACTTGTAGAACATCTTATGTTGTAGTGTCATAAATTTGTACATCCTCTCTGCCAACAGTGCAGCCCAATCGTACACTCTTCCATGTAAGATCTCATTCATCATCACCACCTGTGGGGTATGAAATGTCTAAAGCGTGGCTGGATCCTATGAGGCGACTCTTCACTACGTCTATCAATCAACGCCAGTGTCCTTCCTAAATGTTGGACTTCTTCAGTCCTCTACCCTTCGACGTGCACGTGAGAGCTTCTTTCTCCGTTTGTGTCAAATCTCAACATACCAACTGTATCAATTGTGTCTTTACCTCTCAACTTAGCTTCTTCGATTTGTTGTCGATTTTCCTTCCTCTTGTGCATGAACAGGTATTCTAAATACCCGTGTGAAGTCTGTTGGTCTGAATGTTATTACCAAGTTGCATCCAAGATAGGCGAACAAATTAGTTCAAGAGAACTTGTCGTACATCTCTATCATTTTGCACAAAAACCCTTCATAGTTTCGAGTGTCAAATACAGGCATCTGTATTGCCCATTCAACCTGTGCCTTCTGAATGCTGGCCTTCACCGAATGGTTATCAGGTGTCTCCTGCCACCACTTCCTACATTCTGCTCCATTCAACCCTTCGAATGAGACATTCTGTGCTGTGAGATTATCAGTTCCAGCCAGCTATAATGTTTGCTTCCCTTTCTTTTTGTTTGCCCCTGCACTTGTGCCTCCTGCAACACGTACTCTGAACAGCAAAGTTTTTACGATCCTGTTCATGGTTGCAGTCGTTGTATCTTCCTCCAACCTCTTTTTCCAAGCCCTCTTTCCAGCTGAATGCATAACTGTTGCTTCTCGTCTTTTTGCAAAGAGAGCAAAGACGATTAGGTCAGTTGCAATTTTCCCTGAATGATGGTACGGTAGCTATTGACAAATTCATATTTACTCCTTTACTTGCTATGGTCGTACGGATGCAACTCTTTTCTCCTGATGTGGTTGTACGATATACACCTTGTCTATACGTTTCTGCAAGCTGAATTCCTTCCCTATTATGTTCTTCCTAGCCGTACATGTGTGGTGATGCTCAATGCTACTTCTCTGTGTGGCATACGGCAATCCTTCTGTTATGCTACGAGCAAGGTGCTACTCCTCTTTTCTCAAAGTCATACAATCCCCTCTCAAGGTCACACACTATCTGTGTTTCGATGCCTTCCCCAATTGCTTTATTTCCTTATGCCCGTACGATGTTGTTTCTGTACTCTCCGTATTCTCTTCGGACCATTTGGTTATTGGAAGATGACATGAATTGGCTTTTTCAAAATCCGGATTTCCAAATTTTTGCGTTTGTTTCAAAATTGACAAAATGGAAATAACATACCGGACTTGCAATTTTGCCTCAAAACCAGGTTTTCCAACTTCCTACTAGCAAGTAGGAATTGAAAATCAAAACCTGGTTATGTTTTTTAAGGTGTAAAAATAATAGATTCGACTAATTTTTTAAATTTGCCTTCAACTCCAAGCTTACACATAAAAATGTGTCTTCACACGCATCTTCTGAGTGAAACAAACAGTTCAAGTAAAATCCCAAAAATCGGAATGAAGATTTGCAAAACCTTGATTTGGCTAAACCAAGGTTTGTAGAAATCCTGGTTTTTTAAATTCCATGAACCAAACGGACCCTTCGTTCCTTCCTCTATGTTGGTCGTACGCTTAGTGAACCATTAAGTTTGTACGGCACTTCCTTTTCTCTTTTGTGCTCCTTGCGTGTCTGTACAACATACAATGTTGATTTTAAACCTTCCTCTCTGTCGTGCGGTGTTGTAATCTGCAGTCTCCTGTCTCCAAAAAAACTCCACAAAAGGGTTGTACGTTCCACTATTTTCCCCAGAAGGTCATACACCGTACGATATCCTCTATCTCTGGAATGCTCAAGCCATACGATGTTCTCCAAGACTGTACAATGCTTACTCTTCCTGATGATCGTATGGTATCTCCTCTCCCTGGCCGTACAAAATGTCTCTCTATGTGGTTGTACGTTAGTCTTTCAAGACATTCGTACGGTGATGATAACTTCTTTCAGCTTATCATACTGTGAGTTGTCTATCTTGCTCTCTTCTCTGTTTTATGCCATATGGTAACCATTCTTTTCTAATGTAGTTGCTCCCTTGTGTCGTACGGCCATACGGCCATAGAAATTCTCTTCTCAACTTCTAAGTGTAATGAGATCGTACGGTGGTTATATATCCTCCTTTTTTTCTTTTTCTTTTTTTTTCTGTCACTCATATAATTTCCTCTTTTATATTTACTCATTTGTCTATGGCCGTACTATGAAATATTGTGTTTTATTATTTACACTTATTTATTTTATATATACATTATTTATTATTTTTATTCCCTCTTTGAGTTGTTTGTCCACAGAGGCAGGTCATTCCTTTCATGATAGATTTTAAACATCAACCCGTTCACTACGTCAAGCACTCCCTTCCTGTCAAGCGTCCATAATTTTACTGCTCCATTAATGCCAACTTCACAAATCTTGTATGACCCGACCCACTTTACTTCCTTGGCTTGGTCTCATTGCACCTGTTATACTTCATTACTAGTTGTCCTGGTTGAAACTTCTTCAAGTGCTTGTCATGCCATACCTTGCACCTCATCTGTGTAACCTTCGTGGCCCATTGTGCCTACAATCGTCATTCGTCAAGTTTATTTAAATTATGCAATCTTTCCCTCAAACTTTCTATATCTCCTAGTTTGTTTTCAATTGCAATCCTCAAACTTGGTACCATGAAATCCGTCAGAACCACAACCTCCTACCCATATATCAACTGAAACAGAGTGTCCTGTGGTTACCTTGTATAAAGTATGGTGCACCCATAATGTTGATGGTAGCCTTTCTTCCCAATCTTCTCCTTCTACTGTGCAAGATTTATAAATCACCACGACTAAGATCTTATTTGTAGCTTCTGCTTGTCTATTGGCTTTCAGATAGTACGAGCTCTATAGGGAATTGTATATCTGAACTCTGTAGTCAACAGTCGGATGACGTGATTCACAAAGTATCCCCCATGGTCGCTTGTCAACTATAGCGCGATTTCGTACCTTGTGATGATTTGCTCGAAAATGAATTTTGCTACACTTACCGCAAAGTTGTCATGCAAGGCCCGCGCTTCTACCCACTTGGTAAGGTACTTCGTTGCTACCAAGATGTACCTACATCTTCTAGTTTTACTTACCTTGAGGGGTCCAACAAAGTCAAACCCCCATCTTTCAAATAACTCTTGTGCATGTAAAGGATTCAAAGGCATGAAGTCCCTCTTCAATGGTTTCCCAACTCGCTAACATGTATCGCATGCAATGACCCATTCCCTGGCATTGTTGTGCATGGTTAGCCACCATAAACCTACCAGAAGTATCTTCCAAACAATTATATCTAGTCCCATGTGTCCTCCTGCTGGTCCTTCATGTGTTTCCTTCAACACCTTTGGGATTTCCTCTTCTAAAACGTATTGTCTTAAAATCTGGTCGGATCCCCTATTATACAGTAACCCATTGATCAACTAAAACATCTGACTCCTTAGCACCAGTTTCCTTCTCTCGTTCGGTGGTATTTCCCTAGGAAATTGTCCCATCAAAAGATATTCTCCGATACACATTTACCAAAATGCAAGTATGGCAATCTAGAATAGTAGTGCATCGGGAAAAGCATCGTTGACCCCCACCAGTGGCTCTCCTAATTTTATCCTTGATAAGTGGTTTGCACTTACATGACTCTTTCTTAGCTGTACCACAACTTTGAATGTAAACTCTTGCAACAGTAATAGCCATTTGCTTATCCTTCCCTGAATGATCAGCTTGTTTATGAGATACAACAATGCTTGATGGTCTACATAAAATACAAATGGCATTGCCAGTAGATAATATCTAAATTTTTGTACTACATACACCATTTCGAGTGCCTCTCACTCCGTTGTATTGTAATTTTTCTCTACTTTAGATAACAATCTACTCGCAATGTATACTAGATGATCTAGTTTGTGATCACTTGTTTGTGCCAATGTTGCTCCAATCACATAGTTCGCTGCATCAACATGAACATGAAACTCCTTATCCCAGTTTGGATAAGCCAAGATAGGTGTTGTAGCTAGTTGGGTTTTCAGTCCTCCGAAGGCTTCGTTCTGCTCTGCATCCCATTTGTACAGTTCTCCTTTGTAGGTTAGTTTGTCCAGTGGGTAGGATGCTTTCGCAAAGCCCTTGATGACCTTCAATAATATCCAATATGTCCGACGAACGATTTTACTTCTGTTACATCCATTGATGGTAGCATTTCCAAGATTACCCAGACTTTGTCAGGATCCGTCTTTAGCCCTGCTTTGCATACTATGTGCTCTAATAGCTTCCCTTGTGGTGCCATGAATCTGGACTTCTTTGAATTCAGTGCCACTCTCACCTGCCTACATCTTTCCATGCATTCTCTAAGTGCAATTATGTGCTTGTTCTCCGCACTGAAAATTGACCAATCATCTAGAAATGCCTTGAAATTCCCAACTAACATTTTATCAAATATGTGCAAGATAATTCTCTGGAATGTTGCTGGAGCATTACACAAACTAAACGGCATCCTGTTGTAGGCATATACTCTATCTTCAACGATGAATGTTGTTTTAAGCCTATCATCTTTGGCAATGGATATTTGGTTGTATCCAGAGAATCCATCCATAAATGAATAGATTTTGCGCCCCACTTCTTCCAGAATGCTATCGATGAATGGTATTGGGAACAAATCTTTGATCGTTACTGCATTTAGGCATCGAAAGTCCCCATATATTCTTATCTGAGTGGTCTCCTTCTTCAAAGATATCACAATCAGTGATACCCACTCACTCGTCTACACCCTAAAAATAATTCTTGCTTCCAGCATTCAATCGATCCAATCAGTGACCCGTGCGGCATAATTTGTGTTCATCCAATACGGCCACTTCCATATGGATTGTTAATGTTTATAACTTCAGTCCGATAAATCGTAAAGATCAATCTCTTTAGTTATTAATTTTATATATATATATATATATGATAAGTCAAAATTTTATTTATAATTTCATTGATTAAATATTATTATAAATGTAAATAAGTGGTTGTGTATCTTTATCTTAAATTAAAAGTCTTATATTCTTGTTTGTATTTCCTATGACCTTGCATGATGCTCGAAATTGGTTTCCACGTCACGAAGGTGTTTAGGAACTTTAATGTTGCAAGATTTATGGAACCGTCATTCTCATCGAGACCCATATTTAATACATTAGATGACCAATGGATTATGTTACTTGATTCACCGTTCACATGTCTAATGGGTTTCAATGGTCACGTCGTTTGTCTTTTGTCTTTGATAGGCGTCCTTGAGGGGTCATGTCCTTTGTACCTACTGCCCCTCATTTATTCATATTTATGTTTCATTGTTTCTACCATAAAGTGAGAATAAATACAAAACCACCGATATTAAAAGGGTGGAGATAAAATAATTAATACTTCAAGGTTTATTTAAATTATACAAAAATATATAAATATATTTGCAAGATCATTTATATATTTATATATATATATAAAAGATTAATATAAATCTAATTATGAAATTTTAACATGGTATCAAAGCAAGGTTCCTTCTATAAAGCCTAAACAGCTTGAAGGTAGATCCTGATTAGATTTATATTTATTTATTTTGTGCACTAAAAATCTTTACCAATCAAAATGGTTAGCGGTATCAAAGTTGAAGATAGACTCGAAGGCGACTATAATTATAGAACATGGAAATTACGAATGAAGGTAACCTTAAAAGATAATGATCTCAAACAATTCATAGAAAAATCTGACCAACCACCAAAAGGAAATGATGAATCGAATAAGTTGGAAAAAGACAATGCTAGAGCCATGAAATTGATTGTGGATGGAGTTAAGGATCATCTACTCCCTATTATTTCTGAACTAGACACTGCACATGAAATGCTTAAAACACTTGAAGAAATGTTTGAGATAAACAATACAACAAGAATCCTTAATTTGAAAGACAGTCTCTCCAACATTAAGATGAACAAAAGAGAAACTATTGCATCCTATTTCATGAGGATAACTAAACTAAGGAACCAACTCTCTAAAAGTGGTCACGTTTATGATGAAAAGGAATTAACCATGATAGCTCTAAGAGGATTTCCACAATCATGGAAAACCTTCCAACAAGGAGTATGTGCTCGATCCAAACTTCCCAAACTTGGCCGGCTAAAGGATGATTATATTCAAGAGGAAAATATGTTAATATTACAAGATGATACTTTGACTGGAAGTGATCTTCATGCTCTTTCAACTCATGCTGATAAAAGGAAGAAACCAAATTTCAAAAGGAAAAGAAGGCATGTGGATTACTCTAAAATGCAATGTTTCAGATGTGACAACTATGGTCACTCTGCCTTTAAATTTCCTGATAGATTGAAATGTCAAGCAACTTTAGCCAAAGTCAATGATTATGATATTGAGTCAAAGAAATAGCCATTCTAAAAGGAACTTCTAAGTATCCTTAACATGAGTAAAATATTGAATTAAGAGGGAGTTCTTTATTATATTCATGTAATGTAAATAAATGTTAAATACTTCTCAAAAGTAAATTTAGTTGTTATTATTCTAAGATAGAGTCTTAGAATATGAAATAAATTACTATACTTTTATATGCAATATTTGCTTCTCGTGTAAGCTATATGCTTTGACCTTTCTGTTTTGAAATGTACTACAGGAAGAGGGAATTAAATGAGGAGTCCTATTTATCATTCAGAGGGAAAAGATTGAGGATGCTATCTAGTTAACCTCAGTAAACCTAATCTTATTGATTAAGAGGGAGTAAACCATGTTGAGATGGTTTCTCTAATGATCTTAAGTTATCATAGTCAAGAGGATTATGAGCATTTGACTTTTATGGGCCTACCCCCTGTGTACATCATGAGGAAGTGACGACTTCCAAATGATCATCACTTGTATTTGGAGAAGTTGTTGTAAGGTGACGATCTTACAATAACTTGCATTATGAGATAAAATAAATTGAGTAAATGGTGAATGTCTTGTATCTCAACATTCTGGGAGGCCATTACTCTTAGAGTACTTGGTGAATATTATTGATATTCTGGGAGGCCAATACTCTTGATATCAAATGTGGCATCTAAAAACGTTTTAAGTGGTGAATATCATTGATATTCTAGGAGGCCAATACTCTTGATATCAAATGTGATATCTAAACGTTTTGAGTAAGTGGTGAATATCATTAATATTCTGGGAGGCCAATACTCTTGATATCAAATGTGATATCTAAATGATTTTGAGTACTTGGTGAATATTGGATATCGATATTCTGGGAGACCAATACTCTTGATATCAAATGTGATATCAAACCTTGTTTTTGAGTAATTGATGAATATCAAATGTCGATATTCTGGGAGATCAAGACTCTTGATATCAAATGTGATATCTTACCTTAACTTGAGTAATTGATGAATATCATATGTTGATATTCTGGAGATCAATACTCCTGATATCATATGCAATATTAATAATAATAATAAAACTTCTGAGATATCCTTAGATTCCTAAATATTACCAATGGTGTAATATTTTTCTGGTATTTATCCTCCTTTGCTAAGAGGGAGTGTTAATGTTTATAACTTCAGTCGAATAAATCTTAAAGATCAATCTCTTTAGTTATTAATTATATATATATATATATGATAAGTCAAAATTTTATTTATAATTTCATTGATTAAATATTATTATAAATGTGAATAAGTGGTTGTGTATCTTTATCTTAAATTAAAAGTCTTATATTCTTGTTTGTATTTCCTATGACCTTGCATGATGCTCGAAATTGGTTTCCACGTCGCGAAGGTGTTTAGGAACTTTAATGTTTCAAGATTTATGGAATCCTCATTCTCATCGAGACCCATATTTAATACGTTGTATGACCGATGGGTTATGTTACTTGATTCACCGTTCACATGTCTAATGGGTTTCGATGGTCACGTCGTTTGTCTTTTGTCTTTGACCGGCGTCTTTGAGGGGTCATGTCCTTTGTACCTATCGCCCCTCATTCATTCATATTTATGTTTCGTTGTTTCTACCATAAAGTGAGAATAAATACAAAATCACCGATATTAAAAGGGTGGAGATAAAATAATTAATACTTCAAGGTTTATTTAAATTATACAAGAATATATAAATATATTTGCAAGATCATTTATATATATATATATATATATATATATATATATATATATATATATATATATATATATATATATATATATATATATATATATATATATATATATATATATATATATATATATATATATAAAGGATTAATATAAATCTAATTATGAAATTTAACATGGATACTGCACCTTCTATTAGTGGTATCCAGTGGACAAATAACTCCGACGGTAACCCTTTCAAGTCCTTATACGTCCGCCCAAATACGTCCTCACATTCCATGAAAATTTTAAATGTTGTTGCCTTCAAGATTGGATTCCCGTCATCTCCCACAAATATATTTTTCGGATTGGCTTCACCTCCTGAGTTCATTGTTTTTATTGTAGGCTCTTCATACTTAATTGGTTTGTCTTCACTAAACTTATGTGCAGGCGTTACATCGATCTATGCCTCTCTTTCCTTCACTTCTCTATACTCTTTTGGAAATTCCTTCTCTTCTTTTCCATCTTCGACCCCTAACATGTTACAGCTCAGAAGGAGCTCGTAGTCCTCCATTTGCCAATGGAGTAGGCTGCTCACCGAGTCCAGGTCATCATCATTAGACCTTCCTTCCAATCTCAATATCCCCTCTTTATCAAGTTCCATTCTTTTCTTACCCTCGTCTTCCCCTCCGCCTTTGCCTTCGGAATCCAACAACGCTACCTCCTCACCTACCATCTGTGTGTGTAAGTTGATTACAAATCTCTGGCCTCCACCTTCCATGGACAAGGTATTCCGTTTCCAATCATGTTTCACCTTCACCTGTACTAGCCAGCTCCATCCGAGGATGGTGTCATCCCCTTTTCTTTTTAACAAAATGACCACGAAATTCAATAAGAATGGTTGCGTTCCGATGGTTACAGGCTGCGCCATCAGGGTCCCTAAAGGTTTGATTCTGTGGTGATCGACAGTGAGTAGTTGAAATGTAGGTGGCCACAACGTAGGTTGTCCCAACTTCTTCCATACATCTTCTGGTAATACAATCACTCCTGAGCCTCCATCGACGATTGTGTCTGTGAGTACAGTTCCTAGGATACTCATCTCTACTATTGCAGGATGTCTTCCCGTTGTGAGTGCCAGTAGCATTGGGTCTGTTGCAGTCGTTCCGCTACCATCCTTTCTTGTCTCTTCTATTGCTTTCAGGAGTGGTGTCATGTTCAGTATTGTCATTTGTAACTGAGGCATTATAAGAATGTCATTCAATTTCATAGGAACTTCCATTTGCATTACCTACCTTATAATATTTTGTTCTGCCAAATTCCTCTTCAAGGTGCCAGCAGTGTCTTTTGTTTGTAATTTTTTGACTTCCATTTGTTTTTCCAACTCTGTTCATGCTTGCTAGAACCTCTTCTTTTCTTCCTCTGCATTTGAGTACATTGCCTTCTTTGCTTGTTCGCGAATGATGGCTACCATCTGCACAACAACTGTGACATTTCCTTCGTGGTACAGTGTCTGGCGTAGTGCCCCCAGAGGTTGCACGCATGGCATTGTATCATCGGTCGTCCACTCAAGTTGTACTGTATCCGACTTCGGCCCCCATTATTGTTATTATTATTATTGTTACCATCTCATCTGTGTCGGTTATTGTTACAGTATCCTCCTGACATTGTGTTGTTGTTCGTATTCGTTTATGCTCCTGCGGTAGATACTTCCTGTGCCAGTAACACTCGTTGATGTCCCTTTGTCTTCATATTGAACGAGCATTCCTTTGTGGAATGTCCCGCAATTTGGTAGATATCGCAAAATTGGCTCTTCGAGCAGGAGCCCATTGTGTGGCCCTCTTCCTTACAGTTCGTACACCACAATTCCCCTTTCACCATGTCAAGATTCTTTTTCAATTTTTTGAACTCCATCATCCGTAGCATATCCTTTTGCAACGCTTGAACCTTCTTACTTGATTCTTCATCGTTGCTACTGCTTTCGGACGATGAATCATCTGACGATTTGTGTTTCTTCTTTTTGCTCACTCTCCAGATCCATCACCCGATTATACACATCGATGTACGATGTTTGAAATACAATTTTCATCTTTTTCTTCAATGTCGGTTGTAGCCCTTCAACAAACCATCTTTTCTTTAATCCATCCAATAGTTGGCTCTCCATTTTCCCCACTAGCTCCTTCAACCTTCTCGAACATACCTGGATTGTTTCATTCTTCCCCTGTTTCAACTTGTATATTTTTGCTACTATTTCATTATCATCTCTTAGTAGTCGAAACTCTACTATGAATTTCTTCTTGACTTTTGTACATGTAGTTAATTTCTGTAGATCAGCATTCGAAAACCAATCAATTGCTACACCCTGTAGGGTCGCCAAAACTGTTGGACCCAGTCATCCTAGTCCATTGCATCGTTTGCCATTCATATTGTTTCACATGTCTTACAGTGTCCGATTGGGTCGATCATCCCATCACCATTGAACTTCAGCAATTTTTCCTTCGGTCCCACCATTGCTACTTTCTTTTGATTCTATGGTATTTGTGTACCCACGTTGTTCT
Source organism: Cupressus sempervirens (assembly GCA_028749045.1). Taxonomy (NCBI): domain Eukaryota; kingdom Viridiplantae; phylum Streptophyta; class Pinopsida; order Cupressales; family Cupressaceae; genus Cupressus; species Cupressus sempervirens. The sequence continues at coordinate 1,420,299 of CM053790.1, read as the reverse complement.
GAGCACCCGCATTGTTCTGCACAACCGCGTTGCTTCGGACAACCGCCCTACTTTGGACAATCGCATTACCTGATATGAAAAGATCTTCCTCAAGCAAAGTTGTTTGATTCTCCACCTGTATCTGTTCGTTGGGTGTATTGAGAACGAAGAGTTCACTCCACGCTCGTGCTCCTTCGGCACTTCAAGCCATGCGAGTTACTTCCCTTCCGTTTGGATTCTCTACCCTTGGCGTATACAAGTTAAGGAACTCCTCCCTTGTCTCTTCCACCAAATTCAATCAATGTCGAGTTTCTTCGAGCGATTCCTCGGCACTCCTCAGTCTGCTAGGTGAATGCACTCCCTCCATCTGTGCTCCTTCACCCCCTCGATGTCCGTCAATAAGTTACTAAAGCTCATGTCTGCGCTCTGCCTGTTGTGCTAAAATTAATACTTCCTGTGCTATGCATATCTCATCCTTATCTTTTATCTTATTCCTATCTTTATTTAGCAGATTCAGCATTAATTTTCATAACACTTCCTTTGTTCCAAGTTCGACTATCAACGACACCAAATGTTTACAGTACAGGGTAAAAGGATACTTATCGCATTTAGTAGACTAAGATGTAACACAGAACAAATACTTTATTCATATATGGCATATGCAATATGCACTCCAAGTACATCACTTACAATGATAATGATTATAGTGTCTCAATAGTCCCTACGGACGATGTACATATACTTTCCCGAAGGGGTGACTCAACCGTCATGCGCCCTTTTGGATACAATTCTACCCGTTGGCTACAATATAAAATTTACCGACAAGAAGTGGCTGATGAAAATTAATTACCAAGTCAACAAAAATCGGATTCTATCACTTTCCCAACTTGTCGAGCATCTGGAGTTGGTGTGATGAAAAGTTGCATTGTTAGCAATTGAGATCTCATTAAGTACCTCAAAATGTTGTGAAAGATAGGTAGTTTGAGATTTCACCCGACCATCCAACAATAAGGGGGGTTGACACCATTGGTGAAGTTGAGGGCTTTCTAAACTTTGGGTAAATGAAGTTTGAGTGTGGGTGCCTAACAAGTCAAGCCAACCGGGTGTTTGGCATGAGGAACAAGACCGACAATGAAGAGTTGAGCCAGATGGGCGAATTTAAGCTTCAAAAAAGAAAGGGAACAAAATTTTCAAATTTTGGGATAATAAGGTAGTAGAAGTTTCCTTGCTGAATTGGACTCTAGACTTACATATTATTCTTGAAAATATCTTACATGATGAAATTGCTTTGGGGAATAAATCAAGCTTGGCCTCTACATCACTAGTCTGAAGGTTGAATACATGGTGCAATACATGGTATAGTTTGGGTGCTGCATAGACATTGCCATCCTGATAGTTCGATTTTCCTCATCTCTACCTTCATACTAGTTTAAAAATAGAACCAGCTGTAAGAAACAAAGTTATGTTATATGAGCAATGAATTAAACCTTGTTCTCATCAACTGGGGACTGCAGTGCATAAAGTTTGATTGAAAAGTTCTCAGATGCAATCTCAATAAATAACAAGAACTCAATTTCTACAAGAAACTGTATCCCAGAGTCACCCATAGGCCAATGAATACGGGTACCATCAACAAGAAACTATATCAGATGGGTCTCTTATAAGTTACAGCTGCAAAAACCAAATTGGATCTGCACATCTTCAAAAAGAGTTGAATCTCCATAGTGTTGGTATTTTAAGGAACATGATCTCAAAACCTCCGACTATTAACTTTAGCATGAAACTTCCGAATAGTTAATCCATGTCACATATTTTGATTAGTAATGTGAACAGGAAAAAGCTCCTTCACTTTCAGAACATAGTCTCTTGTATATCACATTTGCCACATTTCTTCTAAAAAGTAAAAACCCTTCCAGATTGGAACAATAAAAGTTGAGTTTCAACTGGGTTTCTAGCAGTAACCTGAGATGTCAGGAACAATATGCATCATTTTTAACTATTGTGGACCTCTGACCAGAGCAGCATGTATCAAACCCCGGATAGAATGAAATAATGAAGCCAAACTAGTGGCAGTGGTAGGTCTAAGTCTAGCACATAGAAACATTACACACAAAAAGTCCTGCCAGACCAAACCCTGAATAATATTTGGCTTGCAAAATTTTACCCAGCAATTCAGAATATGTCCCTTGCTCACTGTCTCATAGAGGGATATATTCCAGCAGACATGACAGCAATTTTTTTTATGCTGTGTGGGGGTGGAAGAGGAGCAGGGGGGGGAGCCAAATACAATGGTGGAAAATAAATAACATCCATACTCTATCGAGGACTCTAGACTAAATATTCTTCTTAAAAAAACCTCCTGCACAATGGAATTGTTTTGGGGAACAATAATAAATCAAGCTACACTTTGGAATCATTTTTTCAGATGTTTTTACGAGGCTACGAAGTTGCATATATGCAGGCTGCAAAGAAGCCAAGTGTGCTGAAGATAACATCCATGAAGGACTAAAGAGATTTGATCTCTTTTCTATTAAAACATGTCATATATATATATATATATATATATATATATGTTTTCCGTAGCAAGCCATGCAATTTTCTAGCCTTTATGTTTGCAATGTTGTGATATTCTGGCCTCTAGGCAGTTATAGCTCTGACCTCTAGATCTGGAAACAGTTCAGCCTTGCATGGGCCTAAAGTTTTCTGAAAAATAGCTTTTTAAGTCATGGAGATTGAGTCTAAAGGTTCAGATGTTCCTCCTAATAGTTCAGGTTTGCACATTTCTACCTTCCTAGTAGACAAAAGATGGAGCCAGCTGCTAGAAACAAATTTATGTTGCATGGGCAATGCATTGATTTCTCTAGTATATAAAATGCTAAGACTTGTATTGCTTCAGCATATGATCTGAGACCCTTGACAGCTAAACTGGAATTGTAGCGTGAAGTATCAACAAACTTGGTGTAACGAAATGGATTAAGAACAAACATTCTGAGACTAAATTCACAACTGTGTAAGTCGACAATGGTCTCAGGCTCTCAGCCACTAGGAGTTGCAGTATAAAAAGTATGATAGAAATTTTCTCGTATCCACAATGTCAATAAATAACAAAAACTGAATGTCTACAAGAAGCTAAAGTCCAAAGCCAACCAAAGTTGCATAAATACAGGTTGCCTGGACAGTAACACTTATTTCAATTAGGATTTAATGGTAAATGACTAAAGGTATGGCTGTGTCATAGCAATAAACAATTTTCAGTCACTGGAGAAGTGGATAGAGATAACTCCTGTGCAGGCCATTTGAATTGAAGCACCATGATAGATAGATGAGTAAACTAGCGGTTGTGTTACAGTGACCAGAAGAAGTAGCTTGTCGGATACAGTGTATCCTTTACCTTGCATAAGTCTCCTGGAGCCTATGTTGTCCCAACAATTTGGATCTTCGAACTTCTATAGAATCTCAGCCATCATATTTTCTCACGTTTGAGAAACACTACTAGCACAATATTCACTCAAGGAGAACTTCATAATTTTAACCATATAAAATCGATTGCATATAATCTCTACAAATGAGGAAAACCAAATTTGTATGTAACAAATGGCTTTAATTTTCCATCATTCCAAAAAAAAAGGCCTCGCGGCTGTATTGCTAAAGTTCCTGTATCTGCCCCACTCAAATTCATGACCAACATTTCAGATCTCCCTGCAGGACTCATCATCGAGGTAAAAGTTTTCAACCTTAGTAGCTATTAGCAAAAGAAAAAAAATCATCCACTACTTATCCGTCATCAGAAAGAAAAGATTCAAGCTTAGCAGCTATTAGAATGAAAACAATCACACATCATTGTTCCAAGATCGTGAATAAAGAAAAAATCGCTGAATGGATTAATCGTACGCCCATTTAGGGTTCGGGCATTTAAAGTCATCTTTTACGTTTAAAATACAACCAGTTAGCGTTGATTAACGAGTATAGAGACCAAAAAGGAAAGATACATAATCAGTCTTTTTTGAGAACCCCGCAATGAAAATGGCAATCCAATGTACTTTCACGTCTTTCTATTTCTGCTCCGACCTGAGTCACGTTGGATCTGGGCCTCCGAAGTCGAACGCTTCCTGTCGTGAAGCGGTCTAGGAATTTGATAATTGAACTGTGAAATTGCAACCCCTTGTTCAACATATTTTGGATTTTCTTCCAGGAATCTCTCAACTTCAACGGAAGACCTTAATTTCTTTCCGCAGGGAGAAATATAGTAGACGTCGGCAACTTTGCAGGCGCCTTCTCCTCGAAATGTCAATAAGCGTTCCCATCCTTTGGGAGGGCAGGGAATGTTAGGTTTATCAATTACCCAGAGGCGCGACATATCTGGAGAGAGGTCGGGAGGATCATCGCATGAAGCACGGGGCCTCCAGCTAGAAGCCCGTGAGCACACCCAGGGATTTTCAATGGCGCTCTGCCGGATTGATTCATATTGCTCCTTGCTTGGAATTTTTCTCCATTTTAAGCATTCAACGCATTGGACGGCATAAGTTCCAACTGTGGGCGTAACCTTTTTCTTCGGTGCTGATCTCGGCGTTTTAGGAGATGCCATTGATGCCGCCCCTCGTCTTATTTGAGGGGTTGAATCCTCCGCCTGAGACCATACATGTCATTCTCTCATCTCAATCAATATGACCTCGGGGCTTTCAAAACATAATGCGGACTACATGAAAAGGGTTTGTTCTTACCTTAATAAGCGCCTGTCTTTCCTCCATTTTTTTAGCGCTGCTGTGCTCGGAATCTCGTATCGACCTACTCAGCTCTTGTGATTTCTGTATAGTATCTGCCTGCTTTGTGATTTCTGTATATTATCCGCCTAATTTCTTCCTAGTTTCGCAAACGCGGTTTTCTGAAATAGATTTGAAATGATGGTTTTATGAGAGTTTATTGGAAATTCTCATTCTTAATATTTTTCATTCATTTTGGCACCAAACTTAGCATTCAATTTCATGCTAGTTGGAAATAATTTTGACCAATGAGATAGCTGTATCTATGGGAGAGGTTTGGGCTCTATTTTTTTTTTTTTTTTGAGTAGTGGCTCCATGATAATCTTCCTACAAAATAGGAGCCAGAATTTTAACCCTCTCAATTTGAGTGGGTGAAAAAGAGGTGGGACTAGATTTAGCCCCACCAACTTAGGAGTATTTTTTGTCATATGTCAACAATTTATATACGATAGTAATAAAATAATGACATCATAAATTTTTTTAAATTTAGGAGCTTGATCTTAGGAGCTTAAAATTTAAGTCTAAACACTCATATTTAAAAACCCACCCGCTTTATTTTTTGTGAAATTTGTTTTATTTTATTTTTTTTCATTGGTGTAAGAGTTCTTAAAAGAGTTATGGGGTCATTTTTATTTTTTTTATAGAGTCTTCTTTTTTTATTGAACCACATTAAGTAAAAGTAAAAGGATTGGTCCAAGGCAAAAGCCTACAACGCAACGGTAATTTGTGAGCCTCTCATGTGGGAGGTCTTGGGTTCGAATCTACCTTCACTTAACATATAATAATAATTAATCTAGGCTTCGGCCGTTTACCAATCCAAAAAAAAAGTAAAAGGATTGGTCTTATTGTAAGTATTTATACTAACAATTACAAAAGAGGTGCAAGGGGTACATTGATAGGTTTTATTAGAGAAGAAAAATTGAAGAGATCTAAAAATAAATGAAATATTTCAAATTTATAGTATATAATTAATTTTTTATATAGAATAGAGGTATATACACATGACTAACCTCTAATACTTGCTTTTTTGTTACCTATAAATGTGATTAATCTTGATTTCACTAAAAAAAATCTATAACTCCAATACTCTTCCTAGTTTAGAGTTAATTTTCGAATTCATATTTTTGTTTAGTCTTTAGTCCTCTAGAATATTAGCTAACCCAATAAAAACTAAATTCTTAATTTCAATGCATAAAAGCCAAGTAACATTGTTACATATTTGTAATAATAGCAAGAAGTATTAAAAGAATGAATCTCGCTAATCAATTCAAAGGTATTTAATAAGTTTTAAGTAAGCACAAAAATTTTAAGTAAATAAATATGTACGTAGTTAGTACACTTATTCTACTACAAGCTCTATTCAACATTTTCTCATTTAGAATAAGAGATAAAAAATTGTTTCAAGTAGAAACAATTGAAGTTGTTAATTGTAATTTATTTATTATATATTTATTAGTTCCTATAGCATTCAATGCACTTCAACTTTTTAATTTGTTTGTCTAATTAGAATAATTTATTATTCAAATAATTTTTGAGCTATAAAGTTTGCATATTTATTGCATGAAAAATAATTCAACACAATATATTTATTGACATTTTGATTGGTTGTTTTTGCTACAGTAGGGAGTGCAACTTTTTCATATGTTTGTCCAATCAGAATAGTTTATGATTCAATTACTTTTTGGAACTATAAAGTTTTAAAAGAAAATTGTAACTGTAGACTTTTTGTTCAAATTTTTAAGATTTTTTTTTTTTGGTGAAACATTATATTTATATTAATAATAAGTAGTTCAAAAAAGCTCTTGGAGAGAAGAACCACAAAAGAAAAACTCTGGTCATTGCCTGATACAAAAAAGGATGCAGAGGAAGAAATACTGAATCAAGAGAGAGTATCTATCAACACTAATGAATCTTGTCCTAGAGATTCCCAAATTGAGAATATAGTGATTACAAAGAGCCCAAAACTCACATGAATACAATTTATTGTTTGGTGCCTGAGACAAGACCAAGAGCCCAGCCAAAAATTGTCATAAAGATTACCATCATTGATCTACATTTGTCATGTCCCCTCTCCTACACTAGTTTTATGGTGTCAGGTTAATCTATCTCCACATCCGGATAGATTAACGACTTCATCAGTCAGGATGCCTGCTACTCACAAGGGAGATTAATCTTAAGTTGTCACTTAATATATTGAAAGGACTTTAATAAGTTACTTTATGTTTTAAAAGTCATTTACTTTATAAGGTGACTTAAGTGACTATAGGATGAAATTGGAGTTTAATCCCACATCTCTTATCCCAACACTTTTCCCTCACTTTGAGGTTATAAATAAGAGACTCTGTCTTGGGATTTGGACACAACAAATAATGTTGTTAAACAAATCCAAAAAGTTGCTTGATGTGACTTGGCTAATTTTCTTGGGGATGAAAACTCTTGACAAAATAGAAAGTGAAGTTGGACGCAAAACCTAGCTCTCACATTGGTTTCATGAACTAAAGATTGGAAGGATATTTGATCTCAAATAATCCCCATTTTCAAGGTGTCAACTAGAGAATGGAAGCTGGACGATAAGCAAAGTTGAAGAATACATCTATAGCAAAATAGTAATTACATTGTGAGTGTTTCTTTCAAACTTAGTTGAACTTGGAAACAACATGGGCTAGTACGACAATGTCTAGTTGAGGTAGCAATAGATTCTTCATCTTAGCAGCAGGAAAGCTCACTCAAATGTAAGTCTATCTTCTTGGTATCAGACTTTGATATTAGTGTTGCTAGCATTTAATAAGTAGCAGAATAAGTGGTAGTAAGATTGGAGGATGGTGTCTCAAAGTTACATCGCAATGCAGAATTGTTATCACTACTGGCAACAATGGTAAATGAACTTTATAAGTCTACGCATAGGATAGTTGAAAGCACACATAAATCAGTGGGTTACGTTGTCATGGCACGACATTCTCTTTCTATCTAACAGTTGCACATACCAGAAGTAGCATCACGGTTAAGGGAAGTCGTTCTAACCACTAACGCCACAACAAAGAAACCAATCAGGTGGGTAGAAGAGTGTCTGGTATTAATGACCTCCAGCAAAATTAGTGCCAACAGTGGTGTATTGATGTTGATATTTCTGAAGGAACAAGGAGTGGGGTACTTATAGTCAAATACTATTGTCGTGAACTTTTGCAAAAATGAGGTTCTACGTCTTGTTATCTTTATCCCAATATTATTACTATTGCATTGTTTAGCAATCCAAATGTATGTATGTGTAGAGTATGTTTGATTGTTTTAAACAATGGTAAATGTATGAATGAGTTTAATATATAAACCCACTTACTTGAGACGTGTCCTCTAAACTTTGGTATAAATACTCCCTGCCAACAATTGCATCTTGGTTCCATTCTAGCAATTTACACTCCAACTATTTGTAATCATGTCATCAGTCAAAATAGAATTTTCTTGATTAGCGTATGAGCATATGAGCTAGAATATTATAGTGGTATCAAAGCCACAAGACCTGCCATCTTGTGGAAAATAACATAATATTTTCAGACCGATTTTTATCCAAAAATGACATTCAGGAATGAGTAAGAGACATTATAAATTCAGTCATCTACAACCAGAACAAGCAAATTCTTCAGAACATATTGAGATTGAAGATAGTTATTCAATGGATGGGGAACTAATATTTGGAACAGGTGAACAAACTAAACTTACTAAACAAGTTTATCATTTTGGATAGGCAGTATAGGTAAACAACATTCAAATGGCACATAATGAAATTGAACAGGATAGGGAAATATGGGAAACATTGCGGGCTATTAGAGATGGGCAGAATAACATAGTTGATGCACTTCAACAACTGACAATTAATATGTAGTAGTTAGCTCCTATTAATAAGAGAGCCCCAAGCCATCATGATGGAGGACATAGTGTAGCTGGATCACCCCAAGCTATTAAAGCTTCCACCCATAACACTTACAAGCCTTTAATGCCAGTGTTTTAATGCAGAAGAAGAGGCAGTACCCTCAACAACACCAAATTTACTACCAAACAATGTTATGGTATTGTATGATGAATGGGATTTGTTTCCCGATCTTATTAAACAAAATTTGACCTTTGTCCAGCACCTAAATCAGAAAAGGGAGGCTGCTAGATAATAGTAAGATAAGAGATCTAGAGCACCAAACAAGGACCTAAAACATGTTATGAACAAGTTGACTCTCCCTACCTTTGATGGTAGTAGTAAGACATCTACTAGAGCTTGGATTCATAATCTTGATACCTATTTGACACTTAAACCCATGGCAGAAGTGGAAGCCATCATATTTTCCACAATGCACCTTGAGGGAACAACGTATAATTGGTGGCATTACGGTTTAGTCATGTAGGATCATGGCCTCATAACTTCATATGAGATTTTCAGCTCCAAGTTGCTTACTCATTTTGACAGGAAAGATATTGAAGTTTATTACAAGGATTTGGCTCAATTACGACAGAGTGGGTCCTTGGATAACTTCATTGATGAATTTTAGCGTATATTAGTGATAGTACCGAATATGATAGAGCAACGTAAGGTGATGTTGTTCATAGAAGGGTTATAGGACAAATTTAGGGGTTTAGTGAAGATCCTTAAACCAAATACCTTGGATGATGCGATTAAGATCACCTATGGTTTCATGTTCTTTACTATTGTAGCCTCTGAAGAAACCCTATAAAGGATCTACATTGTCCTAAGGGAACAAAAACTACCAAAACCCAAATGCTCCTAGATTGGATCAGGGATTACTTTAGCGGCTAATCTTCGCCTTTTGGTGATCCTGTCTGACGGGTCAATCGTCATTTGGCGAATATTTATCATATTTGGGTCCAACCGCGTCATCGGATATTTATCATATTTGGGTCCAACGCCTGGGGTGGTCGCCCATTAGTTATCACATGATTGGTCAAAAATATCAGTGCAATCGCCAATGTGATATACAGTTTGGATACATTTATTTTAAATAATTCGCCAGCCTTTGCATGTTGTTTCTTATTGGCTGACGTTATTTCGCCATTACTACAACCATATTAATTTTTCTTTGGGTTGAGTGTCGCCAACCATTTTACTGACGTGTGTCGATCACTCACCCCATTTAGCCAACTGTTTCCTACTATAGGCTTGCATCGAAAGGTGCATTTCTCTTGCATTTGACATTCCCGCTTGTTAATCCCACCTAATTCACCAACCTAGATTGGACTATAAGAAATTATTATTCTAAACAATTCGTTATTTTTTGGTTTGGAGACTAACATTTCTTATTGCTGCCAAACTTTCAGAGTGCTGAGTGCATTGGCCATTGACTCGTGGATCTGGTTTTTGTAAAAGGCAAGTGATTTTTAAATTATTTTGTAAGTGGTACTGGTTATTTTTTTAGTTTCATTGTCCAGTGTCTGTTGGTGACTGGACATCTCACATGCTAAGATAGCCTATAGGTATTAAGTTTGTGAATTATATTGGGTAGTACCGTAGACTGTAGTATTGTAGTAGTAGTACCCTTTTTTTGAGAATGAATCTTATTATTTTTATTATATGTAGTCTAAGTATTTAAGTCTTTTGTTAAACAACTAAGTTGATTTTTTTTGCAGCCTTTATCGGTTTGTCATTTCAAACAAGAGGGGTCTGATCCCTGAAATCCAAGAGAGGCCACCATTACCAAAACGCAAAACCATAGCGACATATTTTAGTGGTGGAAATGTTGGCAACTTACAAGATTCACAAGTTAGATCTCCAGTGGTTACTGAAAAAGGAGATTCATCACAAGTTGGACCCAAAAATAGTATTGAAGCTCAAGTTGGTGAACCTGATATCTCAGTTGAGGACGAACTTGAACAAGATCTAGAGGAACTTCCCCCGAGTAGGGAGTCACAAACTGAGATTATAGAGTTGGAGTTTGTAATGGGCACCCCTGGATGTCCCAAAAAAACTAAACCAAATTGCTGAAAGGAATTATGTCAAACAGTTTGCATTCAACTTCTTATTTCTCCATTTAATGTTTTAAACCCCTTATAACTCCGAAAATCAAACGTTTATTTGTTTGTTGTGTTTCATGCATGGAATTGGTATCATACAACATAAACAAGAAAGAAACTACAATGATATGCAAAGTGGAAATGAACTGCTGCTAATAAAATGTTATTTTCAGAATTCATAAAACCAAATACATGGCATATTTATCAACTCACTAATTACTTCAGCAGTATTGACATAATACTCCAGCCCATGCTTTCGAACTTGCTGCTACAATACTTTGTCCTTCAATCAGTCCACTACCTTCATAATACCATTCCCTAAAAGCGGCATAAGCGTCGGACAAGTAGTGAAGAAGATATGAGCAAAATACCAAATCTGCCTGTAGCCAGAAATGCAACTAAACTGCCTGATAATGAAGCCAATAACAAAGAATTCCAAAGGCCAAACCCCAAGGGAATGACGTCTAGAATGTTACAAGAGAGGATAGATGTCCTCAAATGCTAAGAACGAAGCTGCAACTCACACACCAATTTCTTCTCATATTCAACTTGCCTAATGAAGCCACAAATGCTTCCTTTTATTCTATTTCCAAGGGTCTGCTCAACTCATATGGGCAATGTGGGATAAAAGATGTGTAATATATAAAACATATATTAAAATACCCCTTATGTCTCCCTTGGGTACACATCACCATAAAATAAATATTAAAGTAACACTTTAATATTTTACAATTAAATTAGACGTTACTTTAATAAAACTTCAGGCATTAAAATGTATTAGCAATCGGACTCCAAATAATGCGAGTGACAGCTCATTAGAAAGCTCTCACCGAGGAGTATCGAATTCAATCACCAAAATTGACCTGCACTGTGTCCTGCCGACTTACTAAAAATAGTAAGTATGCCTAAAACTGAGTAGATCAACTTCGTTTTGGCCCAAACTGGAAATGACTAGGCCAAAACACTCCAGGATCCCATTAAACCCTTCGTTAGCCCTCGGGACCATGTAGAACAAGGCTAACGCACACACACTTGGTCAACTGCTAAAATGGGGACATTACAGAGTTAGTCCCGAACCAGTCGGTTAAGAAAACCAAAAAATAATTCCATAAATCAGGTTCATGCACAAAAGGGGAAAAGAAAACTGGAATCAAAGAAAGATCAATCTCACTGGGATCTGTCCAAAAGGAATTTTCAGTTAGAATGGGTGGAAAAGTACTGGTTCATTGAACCAGTGCCCAATCCAAATGATGGTGAGCCTCCTGCAGAATGCAGATGTAAGATTTGCACAGAGATAACAAAGAAGGAGAAGAGGCTGCAGCTTAAAATTGATACCATAGAAAAGCATGTCGGTAAAGTTTACAAGAAGGAAATTATAAATGGAGTCAAAAAATCCATGCTAACTTGGAAAACAAAGGAGAAGTGTCTGCATATCAGGAATGCTGAAATATACGAGTTACACCAGCAAATACGGGAGACGCGTTCTGCAGTAAAAAGTTCCATTGAAGATTTAATTGGGAAAGCAACGGAAGTGCAAAATATGGGAAAAGTAGTTCAATTAGGTGTGGTCTTTTATATATTGAGTAGAGGATGCCCTATGACGGACTACCCTACAATGACTGCATTATTGCATCTTTTAAAAACTCAAAACTATCCTAACTATCATTGGTCAGTAAACAGCAGGTGGGAATGGGCTAAATGTCTTGCACAGGTTGAAATAGAAGATATGAAGGAATCTATAAAAAACTCAGATTTCATTGCATTATCTCTAGATGAAGTTACAACAATTGATAATACTTCTTGGGTGTGCATGCATGTTTATACTGTAAACAATCTTTGTTGTCAACCATTTCTACTATTTGTTGCTAAATTGAATCGTAGTGCAACAGCTAAAAACTTATACAAATTATTAAAGACTACTCTAATTGAATCTAAAGGTTTGGATAGCATGGAGATTGCCAAAAAGTTGGTGTGTGTTGGAGCAGATGGTGCTTCGGTTATGCAAGGTCATAAAGGCGATCTTTGCAAAAAGATCAAGAATGATTTGGCACCCTACGCTATTCCCATTCATTGCATGACCCATCGAATGAATCTAGCTTTTGGAATTGTCAGCAATTTTAGTTGTGCAAGTAAAGTGGAATCTCTAATCAAAGAGATTTACCAATACTTCTGTCAAAGTCCAAAATGAGTCTGGGAATTTCAACACTTTGTTGCAGGACTTACTGATGGGAGGAAGCTTCTTAAAAACAATGATACCAGATGGATCTCTTTGGATGGACTAGCGCATCGAGTAATGTCTGAATACCAATCATTGCTTGGGCTAATCCACTCTGTGCGAGACAGATTCCCTCAGCTATATTCAAGCCTACCTAATATTAAGGTACTCCTAACTTTAGCAGCTATTCTCCCCATGCTACAGGATATGATATATATTATTAAAAAGGTTCAACAAAGAGCTATGTAAATTACAGAATATAATAAGCTACATAAAATGACATGTAGTAGACTGGATATTCTGTACTGATTATTACCATTAGATGAAACAAAGTTTGCAAAGTGGTTAGAAATCTCAGATTTGAACAATCCTGGAAACTTTTTACATATTGGTGCAAATGATAAGGTATATGCCAGGGTACGTGGAGTTGACATACCAATGTAGTACTATGCCCGCGTCAACCCCAACGAAGCAGGAAGTGAAGTTGAATCAAAACCAGAGAAGGTACTTTCACGTGTTACAAGTGAAGCCTTCAAGAAGATCAAAGACTTTGTGCTTGACTCTGTCAAGTGAGTTTGCTACAATCTGTCGTCAGAAATCAGATTCAGATTCCCTCCAAAGGAACTGCTGGAAGCAATGTCAAATGTTTTTCCACAATATTGGTCTCTAAATAGTCCAACTGATTTTTGAAGAAGGATGAAAACTATGATTCAACATTTTTGCACACCTAAAGTAATCAATGGAGTCACCATAAATGAAATTTTAGATGAAACTCGACTGAGAGATCAATCATACTCTTTTGCAAACATAATGAGGGAACAATATGCTGTTATGGAGAACCCAAATGAAGTGGGAGCAGTAACAAAGCTTTGGAAAAACCTTGGTGAGAGAAATCAGTTGAGAGAGGCAATACCAGAATATTTCAAGCTTACCAATTTATGTTTGATAGTGATATTGGGTTTGGTGGAGGATGAGAGAGTTTTCAGTACTTTGGGCTTCCTTAAGTCAAAGGTTAGAAACAAATTAGACAAAAATAATTGTCTGAGGCTCTATAATTCTAGGTTTGAGGTAGAAAGTTTCCCTTGTGACAGGGCTGTCAGCATTTGGAGAAAGGCGATGTCAAAGAAGAGGGATTTCCAACATTTCAAACACAAGTGGCAGTGGTAGTGGCGGTGGCAGTGGTTCATATCGTGATATTGAAAGTCAAAGCAATGAAGATGATGTTGAATTTGGCATGCATAGTGAGTCTGACGCTGACACTGAATCTAAAGAAAACACAACAAACAATGAAATGTTATATGCAATAAATGAGGAGGATTCTAATGATAGTGATGCTGAGCCGGTCTAGGCAGAATGACAACTATAGCAGCTTCTCAACCTTTTGCGTGAGTCAAGTAGTAGGCTAGTAGCTCTGATCTAAGACTCTACCTACTAATTAATTATGTAACATGTTTGTAGAAGCTAATTTATAGCCTTCATTCACTGTCCCTTTATAGATGCTTAATTTTATTTATTTATTTTTGAACATGTTGATGTTACAAACTTAGTACTTACATGTGAAGATTTTCATTGATTGTATTTTTTTTAAATGTTGAGATTTTCATTGATTCTAGTTTTTTCTTTAAGAAATTGTAACATAATGCATTTAACAGAATAAGCTCCATTTAAAAAAAATTGTATTATAATTTATAATTACAAATCAACCTGTAACATAATACATTTAACAATTGTTAATTACAAACAATTACAACCTTTTGCAAATGACTCAATGTCAAATTGCAATGACCATGAATTCCCTTTTGTAGATACAAAGGAGCAACAATAGTTGTAGGTTGGTTTGTAATTGTATATATGATCAGATATGTTGGCTCTTGATTCCTGATATGCCATAGTATGCTACTATGCTAGTGCCTGGCTGCCCAACTATCCTGATATGCTGGCTCTTGACTCTTGTAACAATTAACATTAAACAAAGTTGAAATTAAAGCCAAAATTTGAAATTAAAGAGTAACAAATAACAAAACGATTATAGTTCTATCACTTACTAAGTTGTTGCAGTGTTACTACTTAGTGCTATCAACTATGAGTGCCACTGATAGCAACAATAATAGTTTGAGAAGATGACCCAGCTTCACTGAATTTCTTTAGGTCGCTCCATTCTACATCATTTGGAAGCCCCATTTTTTTGAGGTTGTAGCTAATTAGTTGTAGTCTTGTCAACAAAAAATACTTTTGAGAGATAGAATCATATGATAGGAGGAATCTATCTCTAGCATCACTCATTGTTGATAGTGGTTTGATGCAACTTGCAATTCCCTCCGGAGTGAATTCCTCAAGCAATTCCCCTAAATGAGAATTCATCCTGCCCTGCAACTTTTTCATGTAATTTTTGTTTCCAATGAATGTGCTTTCTGAGTTAGCAAGATTTGGTAATCCAACATTCAACAAGTTCACTATGGTGTTATTCATCTTCATCAACTCTTTGGAAGCAGAATTGAGCGATTCACCAATTCGCGTTACTTCTTCACAATGTTGAGAGACATTAATGGCCATTACACAGGCATCCAAGTAGTTGTTTATTCCATGGTTTTCCAAATCCCTGTCATTGGATCTCTTTAGTTTATTGAGAACTTGGTCAGAAAGATCTTTTAAGGAACTGGTGAAGATTTGTCTTTTACCCTAAAAATCAATTTTTGCATTTTCAAAGACAACTCTAAGATTGCTATTTAAATCAAGCCATTCAACCAAACCATCACTGATCGTCATTATTTTGTCCCAAATTTCTTGTTTCATAAGCTTAATTATGTTTATTATAGTATCCTTCACATGATGGTCTTCGGAAGAGGTCATTCTATTTTCTGCCATTACATTCTCCACCTTTTTCTTCATTTTAGACATCTCTTTTTCACTCTTTTTCTGCATTTCCTCTAGTTGCCTTTGCCAATCAGTTGCTCTCTTCCTCTCATCCTCCAATTTCTTCTTCAAATCTTAGATTTTATTTGCAGTAGTTACCTCTTTTTTCTTGTTTTCCTCGAGTTCCCTTTTCAAATCATGGATTGTCTTTGAAGTGGACTCCTCCTTTTTCTTCGCACTATCCAATTCCTTCTTCAAATCATGGGGACTTTGAGTAGACTCCTCTTTCTTCATGTTCACCAATTCCTTTCTCAAATCAAGATTTTGCTTTGCAGATGACTCCTCTTTTTTCTTTGCATTCTCCAATTCCCTCCTCAATTTGTGGATTGTGTTAGTGCTTGCAGTAACACTAGACTCCATTTTCTTTGCATTCTCCAATTCCTCCTTCAAATCACTAATAGTTTTTGTAGTTGATAGCTCTTTTTGTTTCATATTCTCCAATTGGTTATTCAAATTGTGGATTGTGTCTGCAGTAGACTCCTCTTTTTTCTTCTCATTCCCCAATTCCTTTTGCAAATTAAAAATCATACTTGCCCTAGACTCCATTTTTTTTCTTTTCCTTCTCCCATTCATCCTTCAAAATTTTATTTTCCTTGGCAACAGATTCTAGCTCAATTTTCAATTGATTCATGACCTGTGCACTACTCTATACAAACTTGAACAACTGTGAAGTAGATGCTCGTTCATTCTTAAGTCTTTTTTGGCACTCATCCAATTCTTTAGTCAAATGTTGCACTTGTTCATTCATCTTTTCTTGCTGAACAATTGCCTCTGTAGGAGAAGATTTCTTTATCCTGTTTTGCAATTCTTTGAACCTATTGTCTGTTGCTTTCTCCTTCACCTTCACATTATCAAGGTCTGGCTATAACTTTTCTATTTTCTTTGTAAGCCTTTTGTTTTCCCTCTCTGCTTTCAGAAGTGTAGAGTAGACCATTTTGTTGCTCTCTTTTGATATATTGATTTTGTCAATATTTTTCACTTTTGACAAATCCATTTGAAGATTGGTAACTTGTATATTGTTACGATTTATTACATTTTGTGGTGGATTATTATCTCTACCCAGGGGCATAACAGCCATGAAGTTCATCATTTCATTATTTGGATCATATTTTGGACATATTCTCTTAGTAGATCCCTAACATTCAGCAACTGCATCACTTTTCAAATTCTTCGTAATTTGCCTATTTCTTTTGCTTGTTTGTTCAAACTTTGATGCAAACTTGTTCAAACTAAAATTTGAGTTTTTTGACACAATTGAGTGTTTGAAAGTTGAATTATCAACTTTATCATTGAATGTTGATGCTCCTCCATCTCCAGCTAAACTTACTCCACCTACAACTGTATTTTGAGGATTGCCAACATACTGAAGATGGCCCATTCCAAATCCTAGCATTTTAGGACTATTTTCAGGGTTTTGTACAAAAGCCACTGGTGCATACATTGTTGAAGTAACCACTAACATTTCTTGTGGTGTAATTGTCATAAGTTTTTTGTTTTTTGCACAAGGTTCATCCATGC
Source organism: Cupressus sempervirens (assembly GCA_028749045.1). Taxonomy (NCBI): domain Eukaryota; kingdom Viridiplantae; phylum Streptophyta; class Pinopsida; order Cupressales; family Cupressaceae; genus Cupressus; species Cupressus sempervirens. Next base: position 1,402,905 of record CM053790.1, on the reverse strand, counting down.
TAGTTCCAGTGTTAGTGCCAGTGCCAGTGGGATCGACTACAACTGGATTTGAAGATTTAACAAATAATGTTTTGGGATGACCTTCAGAAGCAGAAGTATAATGTTTTTTGCCCTTTTTAGATGAATCATCTTCAATCTTGGAGCTTCCAATGATTGGTTTACTTCCTCTTTTGGGTGGGTCTGGTACTGGAACTAGATTCCAAATCCCATCACCACTTGCACCAATGGGCCCTATACCTACATAACCCATTTTTTTGTATCATAGTTGCTCCTTTACCATATGTTTGTTTAGTAGAATCACTCATTTGAAGTTTAATAATATCTCTGTCCCTGGTTGACCCAGAATCCTCAATACCTTGAATGTCAGCATCAAATTGGAGGTCCTCCTGTCTTTGAATATCACTGTCACTACAACTCTCAAGTTGATATAGTACAGTTGGATGCTCTTTATCCCAATAAGTGTTGAAAAGGTCATCCTCATCAATTTCCTCAAAATTTGCTGATGTCTTTGGTTCACCCAAATTTTGCCTCATTTTCCAAAACTCAGTTATCTTGGTTTGACAACACATTTCAAATATGCATGCCTCTTTAATTGCTTTCGGCATAGACTTCTTAGAAGGTTCAGGTGCTTTCTCGTAAAAATTTAAGTATGTCAGAGGCTCTGATTTGTGTGACTCTGATATGTGCAATGTCATAATTTGGGATGATAGTTGTTGCATTGAAATATTATTCTTTGTTGCATGTTTCTCCATCTCTTTCTTAACCTCATCCCAAGAATCCTTGTTTTTTAACTTTTCTATCAATGGCATCTCCTGGTGTTGATATTTGCTCGCAGAGTTCCCATTGGCAATAAGTCTTGTTTTTATTATGTTTAGTGGATCATAATTCCAGTGACTAACAAAATGAAAGCCAAAAAAAGTTACCAATTCATTTGCCACTTTGAAAGCCTTTCTCTCAAATGTGAGGCCTCTAATTGCGAAAGGCAAGGAAGGAAATATCGTTTTCTTTTGTTGTCCACTGAAAAGTTCATCTGCGCTCTCCACCTTACATATTCCAGTGCAAAAATCCTTTCTGTAACATGCATTGGAAGTTTGCAGGGTTCAATCACTAAACCATAAAACCTTAAGACAGTGTACTCTTCCATGAAGAACCAGTCAGCCAATTGAATCTAACTTCCCAATTGAATGCAATCTTTACAAGACACAGGCAATCTAGGCATTGTAGTGCTTGTGATTTTTTGGTAAATAGGTGCCAAAAAGAAGTCTACAAAATGGTTGTAGTTTTTATTGTTAGCAGTCATCCTCATCTTATGTGTCCACTCATATAATGGACTTGGTGTCTCTGATTTCTTCTTGGTTTTCTCATCAAACTTATAGACCTCAATATCAAGCTTGTTGGTCTCTGTCTTAAATATTGGGCGATGCTTTGCTAAAAGAAGGTAGCACAAGTAACTTGTGAACCTAAATTTCTTCGTCTTCCTGTAGCTATACTTTGTTTAATCATTACTAATTGTTGTTACATAGATTCAACAATGTACCGAACAAAATCATATCTTACTGCTACATTATCAACTGACTGACCTCAACAATGGATATTATAAATCATTTCAAGAACACTGGCCCCCACTTCCTTGTTACTATCCAATCCCAGGCAAAATGATAACAAAGAAATAGTATTCTGAACCCGTGGCACAAAAATATCATACTGATAAGGAGGCTTATGGTCTTTGTCCAGTGTAATAGTAACACTACTAGTGGACGTTGAGGGTATTAAACCCTTAATATATGAATCTTGAAAACTTCTTTCCAGCTTGTCATAAGCCTGAGCTAGTTTATCCAAGTCAATGCCTTCATTAGAGCTTTATGTTCTAAACCCTAACCCTAGGTCTAACAGAGTGAAAAATTCACTCTCAGTTATTGATAAAATTTCCTCTTGAGTGTTTTGGTTTACAATTGCCTTTCTATTTTCATCATAATTTTGAGTGCATAGCATTACAATTTCAGAGCAAGGGAATACTTCAGGTACAGCGAGCTTTGCTAATCCAGTAACCAGAGCAGCTAGTTTATTTCTATATGCACCAATACTATTGTTATATTTGTAATAAATTCTCCCCTTCTGAGGATCTTTCCACTTACTAAACAATGAATGTCTAATTGCCATGATTCCAGAATCTCCATGGATAATAGGATAAAAAATATCATGACATTCATCGGTGAAACCTGGGGTTTGTAGCACTTGTCTAAGTTGTATAATGGTGTTCTTTTCCTTTATCGGTGCACTCGTTTGGGAGGTTTTTGACTTTGTTTTGCCCATGCCTGGCTGCTACTAGTTATTAGACTTCAGACCCTATTCAAAATAATTGTAAAGTGTAAACCTAAGACAATTAAAATCAAGATTTCTATTGCTGCAAATCGCAATGGAATTTTTTTGAAAAAAATTAAATACCTGGAATTGAGATTGGATAATTGGTGTTGTCGTCTGATACCCAAGTTTCACACTTTCAGTCTTCAGAAAACAGAACACAAAATGAAAATTTGAGAACCCTATGGCTATTCTATCAGACTCTCGTCTTACAGTTCTAGAACTCTCAACTTCACACTCTAAAAAGGTAATGCTTGAAGTTTAATAGTTAAAACAAAAGTAATAAGAAATTAATGGTTTTAACTTTTATGTACAATGCACATCTAACCGTAATAAATTGTCAAGACTCAAAATCAATATTAAATAATGTACTCAATCACTGATGTACACAAGTTACACGTGTCACGATTCCAGATGCATCTTGGCAAATGGGAAAGCATTCTCCAAATCGGCCCAAAATTCATCTCGAGCCGTCGATCTATAAACTATCAAATGGTTATTAAATTTATTATTGTTATTATATTATATTATTTAATATAATATTATATATAATATTATTTCTATTAGATTAAATAATATAATATAATGATAATAATAATAACCCATTGACCATCTCCATCTAAGATTCATCCTGGGTCGTTGATGACTCCGAAATTATTATTATTATTATAATATTATTTATATAATATATTATATAAATAATAATATAATAATAATAATAATGACTCGAGTTAATAATAATAATAATTTCAGAGTCATTGACGACCCAGGAGGAATTTCAGGCCGATTTGGAGAATCTTTTCCCATTAGCCCAGATTCATCCGGAATCGTGACACGTATAGGAAAAGATTCCCCAAATCGGCTCGAAATTCCTCCCGAGCCGTTGATGACTCCGAAATTATTATTATTATTATTAACTCGAGTCATTATATTATTAACTTGATGACTCGATGGTTCTTATTATTATTACTATTATTAATATTTATATAATATAATAATAATATTTATTATTATTATAATATTATACCATATAATATTTATATTATGTAATAATAATAATAATAATCACTCAGTCATCGACGAAATTATTATTATTATTATTTTATTTTATTTTTGTTGAAAAAAGAGGGGTAAAAACTTTATTGAAGAAGAGAGCAAAGCAGTACAAAACAGAACAGGGCCTAAACCCCAGGAAACACTAGAAACCACAAAAAAACCGTAGAAGCAAAATCAACTCTCCTTGATTTCACTTACATCCTTTGTCAACGTTCTCTCCAAGTCTTGACGTAACTCACTTGGTAGCTGCTCCCACTCATCAATCTGCCAACCATCTACATTTCCAGATGCCCACTTTGCCAAACTATCAGTTGCCCTATTCCACTCCCTTGGAATATGGGTATAAGACACTGAATCCATCATAGAACTAACCTGTAAAATCTGTTGCACTATCAAAGATAACTCCCAGCTAACATCCGAACACTTCCTCTCAAGTAGAAGATTCACAAGAACCTGAGAGTCAGATTCACAAATCACTTTGTGCCACCCCAGAGCATATGCCCTCTGCAAAGCATAAAGAATAGCCAAACCTTCCATTCTATTAACAGTTTGCATCCCTTTATTGATTGAGAATATAAAAACCACCTTTCCAGAAGAGTCCCTACCAATCCCACCTATACCAACAGGCCTTGGATTTCCCCTAGATGAACCATCAGTATTAACTTTTAAAATTCCATTCGGAGGGGTCATCCACTTCCCTATCCTTTGGACTTTATGTTTCCCCCTTCTGCCTCTCCTAATACAGGCAGAGTCTAGAGAAATTCCTTGAATTCCAAACTTGTCAACCATTACAACATCGTCCCTCTCAAGAGGCATCACCACCTCACTTTTAGCTAAGACTATGTCCTGAATCATTCCCAAAATTCTAATCCAAACCTGTTGAATCCCTAAAGCTTCCCCCCGAAATATTCTCCGATTTCGTTCCAACCAGACTTGCCATAGCAAAAAGGTAGGTCCAGTATACCAAACATCCTGCAAAAAGGGAGCCAGGGACGGGGGCCTCCCCAGTCTCCACCAAAAATTCGTCAGAGAGGAGGCGTGAATGCACGGGCGTTTCCAAACCTTCCACCAGAATTGCCATAACTGTAGAGTGAAAGAGAAATGGAAGAATAAATGCACAGAGTCTTCTTCCTCACTACTACAAAGGATACATCTTGACGGGCCGAAAAAACCCCTCTTCCGAATATTGTCCCAAGTCAGGCACCTGTTCCAAACCAAGGTCCAAATAAAGAAGTTACATTTTGGCCAAGAAAACTGACTCCAAACTTTCTTCCACCATTGAACCTCCCCTCCTACCAGCTATTGGGAGAGCAACTCCTGATAACCAAAGGAAACAGTATAAACACCCTTGGGATTAAGGGACCAGGCCAGCACATCCACACCCCTAAGGGCATTACAGTCCTGCCTTGAAAGAATGAACTGGAGCTCAGCCCGCTCCGCTTCCAAACCAAAAATAGGCCACTCCTTTGAATTCTTCCACCTTGCCTCCACCAGCTGACCCTGAGGAGAAAAGGATTTAAAGTCGCACACTCTTGACCATCCAGCATCGCAAAAACTCTGAGCCAACCTGCACAAATGAGGATATTGAACAACCAGGGGAGGATACCCATCCCAAGCATCATGCCAAAACTGAGCCTCTGAGCCACTTTTGCAGATCCAATGTAAGCCACACTTAATGAGCGTCGCTCCTTTCTTGAGAGTACTCCAAATCACAAAGCCTTTCCCACACAAGCCATACTGAGGAATATCATTATGGGGGATCCCTGGAAGGTACTTCAGAGACAAAATTCTAGCCTAGACCTATTCCTTTTCCACACACCAGTGCCAATACAATTTAGCAGCCAGAGCAGTACCAGTCAACACTGATTGCCATAAACCAAGACCACCAAACCGTTTTGGACTACACACAACCTCCCATTTGACAAGACTCCACTTGGTTGAAGATAGATTATCAACCCATAAAAATTGTCTTGCTAAGGAGTCCAGTTCCCTAACAAAGCTCAACGATGCCACCTGAACCATACTCCTATAGAGAGGAAGAGCTTGGACCACATATTGAATCAGTTAGACCTGACCAGCAAAGGATAGCTAGCGGTGGGTCCAATGAGTAACTTTGGCCCGGAACTTGTCAAGAATAACCTGCCATGATTCCTTAGAATGCCTACCACCAGAGATAGGAATACCGAGGTAGAACATCGAAAGACTTCCAATTTGGAATCTGAGAATATGAGCGATTCTCCTCTAAATAGAAAGTGGAGTATTAAAGAAATAACTAGAAGATTTGTCCTCATTAATCATCTGACCTGAAGCAGCAAGATAAACATCCAACACTTTGCCTATATTAGAAGCCTCCCGAATGGTAGCCATACCCATCAAGGCTGTATCATCCACAAACTGTAGGTGAGATTGCACAAGGAGACCTCCTCCCCATTGCCAACCCTGAATAAAGCCCCCTTCAACATTATTTTTTATCAACCGGCCCAGACCTTTTGCCAAAAGAAGAAACAAATAAGGAGATAGGGGGTCGCCCTGTCGTAATCCTCGAGAAGAACCAAAGAGATTAGAGTGTTCCCCATTAATCAAGACTAAGAAAGAAGTCAAATTCACACAACTCAAAACCCACCGAATCCATTCCTCCTCAAAACCAAAGGCACCCAGAACCCTTTGGAGAAATGACCAACGGACTCTGTCATATGCCTTAGCCATGTTCAAGTTAATGAACATAGCCTTGTCTTTAGAATTGGCCATAGAATGAATAGTCTCAGTCACCACAACCACCCCATCCAGGATTTGGCACCCCGTCACAAAGCCACTCTGTTCTTCAGAAATTAACATTGGAAGCCACTTTTTTAACCTGTTAGCTATCAGCTTAGATATAATTTTATAAATAACATTGCAAAGAGAGATAGGTCGAAATTGACTAATCCGATCAACCCCTTCCCCCTTGGGGATGAGAGCAAGAAAAGTAGAATTCAGAGCACGGAGCATTTGCTTGTTCCTCTGGGATTCCTGAACAACTGCCAGTAAATCTATCTTGATAATATCCCAAAATTCCTTGAAGAACTCAATCGAAAAGCCATCTGGACCTGGAGCTTTCCCTTTTTTCATTTGGAAAACAGTCCCTTCTAATTCCTCCAAAGAGATGGCGCTCATGAGATGCTCTTTCATTTCCAAAGAGACTAAAGAAGGAATACAAGAAAGGACCTGGGCCTCTTCAACCGAGTCCCCCTGTGAATCCTCCCTAAATAAAGACTCAAAATACTGTACAGCTTCGCTAAAAATATCCTAAGAAGAAGAGAGCGTCTCTCCCCTAACATTCACCAAGGTTGATATGGAGCTACCATGTTGTTTGGCCTTAACTGAATTGAAGAAGAAAGCAATATTCTTATCACCTTCTTGAAGCCATTCAATACGAGCTTTTTGTTTCCAGTAGATTTCCTCTCTCAGTTCCCACTCCTCCAAAGTTTTGAGAGCCCTAGCTTCCTCCCGCAACAAATAATCCAACACCCCCTCTTCCCTTAACAACCTGGTAATATCATTCAACTCAACCTGGGCCGCATATTTCTCTTGGAAAATATTACCAAAGCAATACCTGTTCCATCTTTTAAGCTGACATTTAACATATTGAAGGAGTTTAGCAAAGATATACATTGTTGTACCAAAGGCAAGTCTACCATCCTTCCACCACTCAGCTACATAGCCATATAGGTCTAGGTCCCTTAACCACATAAGCTGAAATTTAAAAGGTGGCTTTTGAGGCAACCGATTGGAGGAAATAACTAACTTAATGGGCCAGTGATCCGACCCTCTCCAATCTAATATCTCAGACCTGGATGACCATAATCCACCCACCCAAAAATAGGATACCATGAAATGATCTAGTCTTTTCGCAATGCAATTATCTCCTATTCTTCTATTATTCTAGGTGAACTAGCCATTACTAGGCTTGATATCTATGAGATTGAGTGCCGAAATGTTATCCTGAAGAAGCACAGAGGAGGGCTCAAGTCTTGCAATACCCCCCTGTTTTTTAGAGAGATCTAGAATAGCATTAAAGTCTCCAACAATAATCCATGGCAAATAAGGAAATAACCCACAAACAAAATGAATATTATTCCATGTAAGGATCTTACCTTGGAGCTCAACAGGGGCATAGACGTTGGAGAGAAGAATAGACTCTCCTGATTCATAGCATAGAGAGACTAGGGAAACAGATGATCTAAAGGAAATCCACCACATAGGCTGGATCTTTCGTGGGTTCCAGAGGTAAGCTACCCCCCCTGAAGATCCCTAAGCTCTAATGCACTGACAATAACCATTCTTCCACAATTTAGGAGCTATGCTCATCATACTCTCAACAGAGACTTTGGTCTCCTGAATAAAAAGAACATCAGGAGAATGAATTCTAACCAATTCTCGAACAACTTTTTGTCTAGGGCCGCTGTTCAAGCCCCTTGCATTCCATGAAATAATGATCATTTTTGGGAAGCCGAGAAATGAGAATCCAAGGTCTTGATAGCTCCTGACTACACCAGATTCTCCCCAATCATCTTAATCTTCTCCATGTCCTTCTTACGCCCACTTTTACCACTTTTCTCATAAGCCCCCTTCTTGCCATCCTTTTGAAGAATACCCAAGTGAGGAGAAGACTTGCCACGCTTATCCATATCCGAAACTACACTCCTTGTAGGAAGGGTCGCACCCCCTACTTCCTGACCCCAATCAGCATTTAACCCCAGAGACACTTGAGCCCCTACCTGCCCATTAGTGACCATAGGCATAGTAGGTTCAACCTGTGGAGCAGGAGGAGGGTCAGAAGAGACAATCTCCTAATCAAGCTCCACAACCAATTGAACCAAGCTACTAGATCTTAGAATAACTTCTTGTTGCCCCAGTTCATCTAGGACTTCAAATCTATTAAAGGTATCCTCCTCCTATCTCTCCATCAAAGTGCTCTTTTGACCTCTATTACAATTGCGAGCCTTGACCTGTACAAAGCCCTCAACATCCTTTTCCTCTCTTGAATTTGGCTTCTTCCCTTTATCAGCCCCAAGATTGTGATGAGGAGGGGGCGGAGGCTGTTGATCAACTAGCTTGGCCTTCGGGCACCTATGCAGCAGGTGGCCATATTCATGACAAAGTCGACACCAGAAGGGAAGGGTCTCATAATCGAGTTGCCGCAACCAAGAATGTGATCCTGCGCACATTTCAACTTCATCTGGCAGTGGTCTACTCAAATCAAGCTCCACACAGATTCAAGCAAAAGTCATAACCTTCTTCCCAAGGGTTTGGGTTGAGGACCCTACCGGTTTCCCCAACATCAAAGAGAGCATATGGAAAACATCCTCCCGACAACACTCTATTGGAAATTTGGGTAGCCGAACCCACACTGGGACCCAATTCGGAAGCTCCTCAGAGGGGTTAAAGCTTGCATGCCATGGCTTAACAAATAGCCCAACCTGGTTGTAAAAATAGGGCCCGCCCTCAAATACCCTATTACGATCTGCCATGCAGGTGAATGTAACCATGAAAAAGTTGTTTGCAAGCAACATGACATCCATTTCACCCTCTGGCTTCCAGATTCTCCGAGCCTAGTTTTCTAGAAATTGAAGGGATACTCTTAAACCCAAAAATTTACAGTACATCGAATGCTTTGAATAGTATTCCACATCCTTAGCAATCATCTCGTAAGGGATTACCAATTTAGGTCTTTCTTTGCATTGCTCTAGGCACTCGTTTATCTTTGTGATCCGAGAACTGCTAAACGGATTTGATGTTGTAACTCCTGAACTCCGAGAAAACAAGGCATTATCAAACACCCTTGCCCCTTGATTTGGCAGATGCATGTCCTCTGCATCATGCAAAATAATGTCAGGTGAGACCCCTGACGACTCACCCCTCGTCATTCTACCACCGGCTTGGAGTAATCACTGTAGGCGACCACGAACCAGGCACCGTGAGACCCACCATCCCCACTGCCCGCAGACCGACCCAAGAGCAGAGAACAGCCTGCAAAAATGGCATTGCAGACTAGACGCCAACCCTTACGCCAACTAAATCACCTTCCCCCGCAAGCGCACGCACAGAAAGCTCAGAACGGAGCTAGGGCATGGCAGCCCTAGCTCGTCGACCTCACATAGATACCCATCGCAGCCGATCCAGCAACACCACTCATCCATTATTATTATTATTATTATTTATATAATATTATATGGAATTATTAATATTATTAATATTATATTAATAATATTAAGTCCACATAATATTATATAAATATTAATATTAATAATAATAATTCTGTCAATGACTCGAGTCATTATTATTATTATTATTACATTATATAAATATTATATGGTATAATAATAATAATATTATTATTATATAAATATTATTATTAATAATAATATAATATTATAATAATAAATATTATTATAATATAAATATTAATAATGATAATTTTGTTGATGACTTGAGTCATTATTATTATTACATTATATAAATATTATATGGTATAATATTATGTTAATAATAAATATTACTATCATATTATATAAATATTAATAATAATAATAATAAGAACCATCGAGTCATTGATGGCCTGGGAGGAATTTCGGGCTGATTTGGGAAATCTTTTCCCATTTGCCCAGATTCATCCAGAATCGTGACACGTGTCACGAAATCCACGATTATCTTAATCTGAGATGGTCATACTCATTGTTATTATTATTATATTATATAAATATTATATGGTTATAAATTATAATTATAATATATTATATTATATAATAATAATAATGACTCGAGTCATCGACGACCCGGGATGAATTTCGAGCCGATTTGGGAAATCTTTTCCCATCTGCCCAGATTCATCTGGAATCGTGACACGTGTCATGAAATCCACGATTATCTTAATATGAGATGTTCATACTCATTGTTATTATTATTATATTATATAAATATTATATGGTTATAAATTATAATTATATTATATTATATTATAGTATAGTATAATTAATTATATTATATGTATATGATATGGTTATAATTACAATTTAAAAATATAATTGCAAATTTTCTATTTTTATTCATATTTATTATTTAGTTTCAAAATTAAAATATAATATAGTTATAATATCTATAAATTATTAAAATTTAACATATATTGAAAATTTTGATAATTGTTTATAAACTATTCTCCATCATTTAAAAAATTTCATAATGAAAAAAAGTTAGGAATAGGTGTCAAGATAGGTATGAAATAAAAATTTGACACATAAATTATAAAAATTTGACACATAAATTTGAAACAAACTTACAAAGTCGTTGACTAAGAAGAACAGCGATTTGAGAAGCCAAAAACTATTATTTTCATTGATAATATTTTAGACTGTACAATGTACATAATACTGATTCATAGCATACATATTCAAAATAGCTGATTAAATCACTAATCAGCCTGGTTTTGCTATTTCATAATTTACAAAAAAGGGCAGGGCCCAATCCAAAGAAAAATACAGATATTTTGTAATGTCCCTTTACTGATTTTTTATGATACTTCTAGCCTCAAATCAGAACTTTAAAATCAAACAACCAATATTACAAAGATCTGCCAATTTCCCAATAAAACCCAAATCGAGTATGTCCAAATTTGTGCCAAAAACTTCACAACTTTACAAATTATTAATAAATCTGAAAATGGACATTTTTACAGAAATTTCAGCAGCATAACAGCCTACAAAATGACATTTCCAGATTTGTATAGCCTTTACACAACAACTCACAAATGTAGGGCAAAACTATGCTCAATCGGGCTCCCGAAATTAACACAAAAATGCCCGGAAACACCACAAAACACTCATAAACTATCTCAGAAGTTTAATCATGACCCAATACATATATTCAGCTCTATTTTAACATCATAAAGTCTAAAATACAGCAGCAAACCAAACTGATATGAAACACTCAACTGAAAATCCAAATTTAAACCAAAAACAACCCCGAAAACACCCAAATCGGCACTATTCAGCACAAAGGCAAACTTTGTATGAGCATGCACATGGAATGGCTTCAAAATCTCATCCTTAGCCTTCCTGGAAACCTGCAAACTCCCGTTCTTGGGTCTCCTTCTCCACAGGTTTGGCAGCCTCTGAAGAACAACAAGAAAATTAGCAAGAATCAAGATGTAGAATGAGCCCAAAATGCCTCCAAACCCCTTTTAAAGAGGGCATAAACCTAACTCACGTCCAAGAGGGGTTAATAAAATATAATTTAATAATAATTTTTATTTATTAGTCCATTGGTTTCCAAAGATTAGCCCCTTTTTCCGAAATTTCACCTTTTTGGAGCCTGCCTGCCTTAACAAAGTTTATTTTTTTTTAAATTATTTGAATAGGGGACATGACAAGTCCTCCCCTCCCAAATATTGCTTGTCCTCAAGAAATGAAGGTTGGAATTCTCAAGAATATGTGCTCCTTCCCAAGTTGCATCCTCTAGTGGTAATCCTTTCCATTTGACCAAATGCTCTATGATGCTCCTATTTCTCAACCTTTTCTCTCTTGTATCCACAATCTCTTCTGGTATCAAAACTAATTTCCCTTCATCATCAAGAGGTGGTAATTCTGTAGATACTATGGTTTGCTGGCCTAGAACCTTCTTTAAGTAAGATACATGAAAAATATTATGTATTTTGCTGTTTGGTGGGAGCTCCAATTCATAAGCTACCTCTCCTACCTTCTTGATGATTTTATAAGGCCCATAGAACCTTGGCTTGAGTTTCTCTGCCCCACTTCTCTTCAAGGTGCTTTGTTTATATGGCTGCAACCTAATAAATACCAAATCTCCCACCTCAAAAGATCTCTCAATCCTTTTCCTATCAGCATATATCTTTTGTTGGTTTTGTGCATGTTGTAGATTATCCTTGAGGGACCTTATTATGTCTTGGCTTTGCTTGATGAAATCACTTGCTGCGGGTACTCTGCTATCGGAAAGTATTAGATCAACAAAGGAAAGGGAATCATAACCATAAAGAGCATGAAAAGGAGGCATACCAATAGACATGTGATGAGATGTATTGTAACAATACTCCCCTAGGTGTAACCATTTCACCCAAGCATGTTGTTGATTTGAAACATAGTTCCTCAAATATCCTTCTATCCATTTATTAACTATCTCTGTTTGTCCATCTGTTTGAGGGTGATAGCTAGTACTGGGAGTGAGTTCAGTTCCTGCCAAATGAAAGAGCTCCTTCCAAAAAGAGCTGAGGAATCTACTGTCCCGATCACTAACAATGTTTCTAGGCAAACCATGTAATCTAAAAATTTCCTTGAAGAACAATTCGGCCACTTATGATGCCTTGAAATCAGATGTGATAGGAAAGAAATGTGCATACTTAGTTAGTCTATCTACCACCACATATATGCAATCCTTACCTTGAACCTTGGGCAACCCAGTGATGAAATCCATGGAAATACTTTCCCATTTTTGTTCGGGAATAGGAAGTGGCTGCAACAACCCTGCAGGAAAATTTTGCTCACTCTTGCTTTGTTGGCATACCATACATTCCTTAATGTGTTTAAGGACATCCTCCTTCATACCCTTCCATGAAAACCGCTCTCGAATTTTCCTGTATGTCTTGAAGTATCCCTGGTGACCAGCCAAAGGTGTGTCATGAAAGGCCCTCAATATCCTCTCCTTAGTTTTTGACCCTAGCACTAAGAAGATCCTGTTCTTGTAATAAATCAATCCATCAACAACCTTGTACCTGTTATCATCCACTAACTTATCCAAAATCTTGGTGGCAAATGAATCTTTAGCATACTCTAAAATTATGGAGACCTTCCAATCAGGAGAGATAGATGATAAGGAACACAAAGTGGGCTTTCTTGAGAGAGCATCAACAACCACATTATTCTTTCCTTTCATGTATTCAATATCAAAATCATAAGCTTGCAATTTGCTTACCCATTTTTGTTGACAATCATTCAAATCCCTTTGGTTCAAGAAGAACCTGAGGCTATTATGGTCTGTCTTTACAATGAATCTCCCACATACCAAATATTGTCTAAACTTATGAAGTGCATGCATGATTGCCAACATTTCCTTATCATAGATGGAGTACCCTTTCTCTGATTGATTTAATTTTCGACTCTCAAATGCTATTGGATGTCCCCTTTGAGTTAGGACAGCCCCTATACCTTCTCCAGAAGCATCACATTCAACAACAAAAGGTAAAGAGAAATCTAGAATTGCAAGCACAGGGCATGAACTCATTACCTCCTTAAGCTTATCAAATGTTTTTTGTGCCTCTTCTGTCCAAACAAAAGCTCCTTTCTTTGTCAAATCAGTCAAGGGGGCAGCAAGCTGAGTAAATCCCTTGGCAAATCTCCTATAGTAGCTACACAACCCGAAGAAACCTCTCAACTGTGTAAGATTAGTGGGTGGAGGCCAATCCAAAATTGCCTGGATTTTTTGTTGATCAACCTGTACTCCTTTAGAGCTTATAATATGTCCCAAATATAGGATCTCTGTCAAACCAAACTCACATTTAGATAGCTTAGCATAGAAGGATTGCTGCTCCAAGATTCCCAAAACAGTGTCTATGTGCTTTAGATGATCTTCCCATGTTTTACTGTATATCAAGATATCATCAAAAAATACCAAAACAAATTTTCGAAGATGCTGACTGAATACCTTATTCATACAAGAATGGAATGTTGTAGGTGCATTAGTGAGTCCAAATGGCATAAGAAGAAATTCAAAGTGCCCATAGTGACATCTGAAAGCAGTCTTTTCCACATCTTCACTCCTCATTCGGATTTGATGGTAGCCTGATCTTAAGTCAATTTTTGAGAAGTATACAACACCATGTAACTCATCAATGAGTTCATCTATGCGTGGTATGGGATACCTATTTTTTATGGTCTTCTTGTTTAGAGCCCTGTAGTCTATACACATTCTTATTGTACCATCCTTTTTCTTGACAAGTACCACAGATGATGCAAATGGACTAGAGCTAGGCCTTATGAATCCCATGTCTAGGAGTTCTTTAATAGTTTTTTCAATTTCTTCCTTATAACCTCTTGGATGGCGGTATGGGGTTGTTATAACTGGTTTGGCACCCTGTTCTAACTCTATAACATGCTCAAAACCTCTATCTGGTGGTAATCCTGGAGGCAAATCATTGAAAACTATACTATGCTTATCAAGAATATTTTGAATTTCAAAATGGAAATTACCTTAATTCTTTGGAGAGCTTGTTGGTTGGATTATGACTCCTACTGCCCATGTTACTTGTCCTCTTCGAAAAGTCCTCTCCATCCTCTTTGCAGAGACCGCCTTAGGTGCTCCATTCGATAACCCTCTCAATATGACTTCTTTCCCATTGGAATGAAATTTAAACTCCATAGTTTGATGGTTCATGTAATAGCCTTCGATAGAGTGCAACCATTGAACACCCAATACAAGATCTGTCTCCCCAATACCAACCACATAGAAGTCATCACATAACTCATAATCTCCTAAGGTCATCTTGAGTTGTTTCACCACCCGTGTGCAAGGCATAGTGAATCCATCAGCTATAGTAACATTGAATCCCTCAAAATCTTCTGCTTTAAGCCCTCTTTTCATGACAAATCCCTCATCAATAAAATTGTGAGTTGCCCCACTATTAAGAAGAATAGTCAACCTTTGCCCTGCTAGTACCCCTTGAATTCGAAAGGGATGGTATCTTGGGACTCCTGATAATGCTGCTAAAGTGCCATCCTTGCTGATTTCTTTTACTTTCTCTTCTTCTACCTCCTCCTTAGTATCATGAAATTCCTCATGCTCATCTGAATCAGATTCTGAAGCAACTTCAATATAGTGCACTTGACCTTTCCCCAAACATCTGTGTCCTGGAACCCATGGTTCTCTACAAGTAAAACAAAGCTTTTTCCTTCGTAATTCACTCCTAGTCTCTTCATCTACCTTCTTTTTTGCCACATTTGTCACATCTTTTGGTGGTAGTGTTGGGAAAGTCTTTTTCTAAAAATTTCCCTTATGTTGCCAAAGATTTGGGGGTTTTTGATTAGTGATTGATTTCATAGGCACGCAAGTTTCAAGTTGCAAGCTTCTTTTGATAGCTTCCTGTAAGGTTGAGGGTGAGAAAGCCTTAACCAAACCCTTAACAGAATCTTCTAAACCATCAAAAAAAAGATAAACGGTCCTCTTTTCACTCATATCAGGTACCATAACAGCCACCTTTTGAAATTCTTCTATATACTCATTAACTGATTTGGTTTGCTTCAACTTTGACAATTCTTTAAAGTACTCTTCATCATCTTTGAGGTCAAATCTATCTATCACCCGTTGACTGAAATCTTCGAATGTAGTTACCTGATCGTGACCTTGAGTAGTCATTCCATGATACCACCAATCATAGGCTACATCTTCCAAGTGTAGACTTGCAAATTGAATAGCATCACTCTCTGTCATGGGGTTAAGTGTGAAGAAAGTTTGTAATTTTTGTAGCCATGCTCTAGCTGAAATTTTATTTGTTCCATCAAAAGTAGGTGCTGTAAACTTGCTTATTTTATTTTTGAGCTCTCTTCCACTCATGTCATGCTCCCTCTTGTTCTCTTTCTTGGGCATCAAAGCGTCCATCATATCCACATATTCTCTAAAAGGAACTGAACTACAAAAGTCATCATCTAAGCCATTGTAAGTAGCTCTTAATGTAATCAAATTACCTGTAACCTCTTCCACTGGATTAATAGCTGGATTTGGTACTGGTGGCTCATCTGCAGGCAAGAAAATAGATTTGGTTGATTTAGATGGTGTGGATCTCCCATTTCTTGGCTCCTCTGAAGTGCTCCCTTTCTCATTAATAGATGCAATTCCTTGTAGTTTTTCTGTCAATATTCGCAAAGCCTCTCTAGTTTCCGTCAAACCATCCACTATTTGCTTCTGAGTATTTTGGATGTCTTGGAAGAATTTCTTTGCCATCTCATCTGGATCAGCCATACCTTTTTCTTCCTTGGATTTTGTACTTTTGCTTTCAACTGGGGGTTTGATCAAAATTTCTTTATTCTTTTCTCGCTGCAAATATCTTTTTTCTCTTTCACTTAGTTGCATGCAATCATAAAATATGACATGCAAGATCTGGGTAGTTATCAAAACTTGACATGCAAGATCTGGGTAGTTGTTAAAACTGACATGCAACTTCTACAAACCCTTAGGCTGGCAAGATCACGGCTCTGATACCACTGTAATGTCCCTTTACTGATTTTTTATGATATTTCCAGCCTCAAATCAGAACTTTAAAATCAAACAACCAATATTACAAAGATCTGCCAATTTCCCAATAAAACCCAAATCGGGTATGTCCAAATTTGTGTCAAAAACTTCACAACTTCACAAATTATTAATAAATCTGAAAATGAACATTTTTACAGAAATTTCAACAGCATAACAGCCTACAAAATGATATTTCCAGATTTGTATAGCCTTTACACAACAGCTCACAAATGTACGGCAAAACTATGCTCAATCGGGCTCCCGAAATTAACACAAAAATGCTCGGAAACACCACAAAACACTCATAAACTATCTCAGAAGTTTAATCACGACCCAATACATATATTCAGCTCTATTTTAACATCATTAAGTCTGAAATACAGCAGCAAACCAAACTGATATGAAACACTCAACTGAAAATCCAAACTCAAACCAAAAACAACCCCGAAAACATCCAAATCGGCACTATTCAGCACAAAGGCAAACTCTGTATGAGCATGCACATGGAATGGCTTCAAACTCCCGTCCTTAGCCTTCCTAGAAACCTGCAAACTCCCGTTCTTGGGTCTCCTTCTCCACAGGTTTTCTAAGGAGACATATGATTTAGGACAACAATACCATTGTGACATCCAGATAGTGCTAGACAAGCACAGGAGGGTATTTGAGGATTTAGCCCTAGGTATCCCACCGGATAGAGGGTTTGAGCATATCATTGAGCAAAAGGAGGGTGCCAAACCAGTTATTACCACCCCTTATCATCACCCTAGGCATTACAAGGAAGAAATAAAGGAGACGATTAAGGAACTTCTAGATATGGGACATATCAGGTCTAGTTCCAGCCCTTTTGCCTCTTCAGTGGTGTCGATTAAGAAGAAGGGTGACACCCTTCAGATGTGTATTTATTACCATGCCCTTAATAAAAGAACCATTAAAAATAGGTATATGATTTCCTGCATTGATGAGTTACTGGATGAGCTCCATGGAGCTATTTTTTTCTCGAAGATAGATCTTCGATCAGGATACCATCAAATACGAGTCTGAGAGGAGGATGTGCATAAGACAACTTTTAGATGCCACTACAGACACTATGAGTTTTTGGTGATGCCATTTGGGCTCACTAATGCACCAACCACATCTTCAAAAAGAAACCATGAAAGAGTGTGTTGGTTTTCTTTGATGACATATTGGTCTTTAACAGGACTTGGGAGAAAAATTTGTAGCACCTAGATGAGATCCTTAGCCTCATGGAAGAACACTCTTTATTCACAAAGGAGTCTAAGTGCCAATTTGGATGAACTAAGATTCTCTATCTAGGTCACATGATTGGTGCAAAGGGAGTTAAGGTACACTAGGAAAAGATATAAGCAATCCTTGACTGGCCACCATCAAGAGACACATTTGATTTGCGAGGCTTTCTTGGCCTTTGTTCTTATTATAGGCGATTCACCAAAGGTTTTTCCTAGGTAGCGACCCCCTTACCGATCTGACATGGAAAGGGGCATTTAGATGGACAGAGGATTTAGAGGTAGTCTTTGATAGACTGAAACAGGCGATGAGTACGTGCCCAATTTTGGCTTCTTGATTTTTCTAAACCCTTTGTTTTGGAGTGGGATGCTTTAGGGAGTGGAATCGAGGCAGTTTTGATGTAGGACCGTCACCCCATTGCCTTTCAGAGTAGGAAACTTAGGGGCAACAAGCTATTATATTTTGCATATGATAAAGAGATGTTGGCCATCATGCATGCCTTAGCCAAGTTAGACAATACTTGGTGGGAAGTAAATTTACAGTGAAGACTGATCATAATAGTTTACGTTACTTCCTAAAATAGGAGTTGAATGAAAGATAGTAGAAATGGGCCAGCAAGGTCCAAGCATACAATTTTGACATTAAATATATCAAAGGGAAAAATAATATAGTTGTTGATGCACTTTCATGAAGACCCCTAACGATAGAGTGTTGTACCATTTTTGAGATTTTAGCAGATTTGAGATCCCAGCTGTTAGTGGAGTATTCAAAAAATACTCACACATGTCAGATTATGGATGGTATAGTTCAGGATGATTAGTAAAAGGTAATGAATGATATTATATATTATAAGATCAGATTCTACCTAGTACCCAAATCTAAACTTAAAAGGGATATTATGCACACTATACACGATGCACCTTCAACAAGGCACCCAGGGTTTTTCAAAACCTGCAAGCAGATTAGAGAAATATTCTCATGGAAGGGGCTAAAGGATGATGTATTACAACATGTTAGAGAGTGCAAGACTTGTTAGCATAATAAGTCAGAGCAAGGCTTTCTCGCAGGTTTACTTCATCCTCTCCTTATTATAGCCCAGAGGTGAGAGAGTATCTCCATGGATTTCATCACAGGGTTGTCGAGTGTCTAGGGCAGAGATTGCATTTTTGTGGTGGTAGATAGATTGACTAAGTTCGTGCACTTCTTTTTTATTGTTGCGGATTGGTTAGCCTCTTAGGTGGTCGAGTTGTTCTTTTGAGATTTTTTTGTCTCCATGGATTACCCAGGACTATTGTGAGTGATAGGGACAATAGGTTTCTCAGCACATTTTGGTAGGAGGTTTTCAAATTGACAAGTACAAAGTTGACTCCCAATACTAGCTATCACCCATAGACGAATGGTCAAACTGAAATAGTGAATAAATGGGTGGAAGGGTATTTGAGAAACTACATTGCAAGTCAGCAAAGAGCTTGGGTTAAGTGGTTGTATTTGGGGGAGTATTGCTATAACTCCACATATCATATATCTATTTGGATGAATCCTTTTTGCACTCTTTATGGCTATGAACCTCTCTCTTTCATTGATTTGGCTTTACAGGATAGCAGGGCTCCCTTAGCCAAAGATTAGGTCTAGGATCAACAAGATATTCTCGGATCTCTTAGAGATAATATTCAGCAAGCGCAAAACTAACAAAAGTTATATGCTAATCAACGTCATTCAGAGCAGAGCTTTGAGATAGGTGACCAGGTTTATCTTTGTCTACAACCATATGGATAGGGCTCCTTGAAGAAAAGTGGGTCAGAAAAGCTCAAGCCCAGATTTTATGGACCCTATTGCATCACTAGGAGAGTTGGTGAGATTGCTTACGAGTTGGATTTACCTAGTGAAAGTCAAATCCACAACATATTTCATGTCTCATGCCTCAAGAAGGCAATTACAATAGATTGTTCCTTCAGAGGGTTTGCCTCCACTTTATGATGAGGTTAAGCTTGTTTTGGAGCCAGTAAAGGTGATTAAGACCAGGGAAAGGAAGCTATGAAATAGGTCTGTCAGAGAATATCTAATCCGCTGGAAAGATTTACCATACAAAGATGCCACTTGGGAAGGTGAATCTATTTTGTGGCATCTAGCATTGAGATTGATAGAGGGCAAGCAATCCTAGTAAGGGAGGATTGTCATGTCCCCTCTCCTGCACTAGTTTTATGGCACTGGGTTAATTAATCTCCACATCTGGATAGATTAACGGCTTCATCAATCAGGATGCTTGCTAGTCACAAGGGAAATTAATCTTAAGTTGTCACTTAATGTATTAAAATGACTTTAATAAGTCACTTTATGTTTTAAAAGTCATTTACCTAATAAGGTGACTTAAGTGACTACAAGACGAAATTGGAGTTTAATCCCACATCTCTTATCCCAACAATTTTCCCTCACTTCATGGTTATAAATAAGAGACTCCCTCTTGGGATTTGGACACAATGAATATATGTTATTGAACAAATCCAAAAAGTTGCTTGATGTGACTTGGCTAATTTTCTTGGGGATGAAAACCCTTGAGGAAATAGAAAGTGAAGTTGGACACAAGACCTAACTCTCACATTGGTTTCATGAACTAAAGATTGGATGGATATTTGATCTCAAATAATCCTCATTTTCAAGGTGTCAATTGGAGAATTGGAATTGGAGGATAAGAAAGGTTGAAGAATCCATCTATAGTAGAATACTAATTACATTGTGAGTGTCTATTTCAAACACAATTAGACTTGGAAACAATGTGGGCCAATACGGCAATGTCTAGTTGAGCTAGTAGTAGATTCTTCATCTTAGTAGTAGGAAAGCTCACTCAAATGTAAGTTGATCTCCTTGGTTTCAAACTTTGATATTAGTGTTGCTAGCATTTAACAAGTAGTAGAATAAGTGGTAGTAATATTGGAGGATGGTGTCTCAGAGTTACATCGCAATGTAGAATTGTTATCACTACCGATAATGATGGTAAATGAACTTTATAAGTCTACGCACAAGAAAATTGTAAACACACATAAATTAGTGGGTTACGTTGCCAAGGCATAACATTCTCTTTCTCAATTGCACATATTGAGAGTAGCATCACGATTAAGGGAAGTCATTCCAACCACTATCATCACAACACAGAAACCAATTGGGTTTGTAGAAGAGTGTCTGGTATTAACGATCTCCAATGAAATCAATACCGATAGTGGTGTATTGATGTTGATATTTTTGAAGGAACTAGGGGGGGGGGGGGGGGGGTACTCACAGTCAAATACTATTGTCGTGAACTTCTATAAAAACCAAGTTCCATGTCTTGTTATCTTTATCCCAGTATAATTAATGTTGCATTATTTAGCAAGCAAAATGTATGTATGTGTAGAGTATGTTTTGATTGTTTTAAATAGTGGTAAATGTATGAATGACTTTAATATATAAAACCACTTGCTTGAGACGCATCCTTTGAACTTTGGTATAAATCCTCCCTGCCAACAATTACATCTTGGTTCCATTCTAGCAGTTTACACTCCAACTGTTTGTTATAATGTCATACGTCAAAATAGAATTTTCTTGATTAGCATATGAGCATATAAGTTGGAATATTACAACATCCAAAACTCCAATTGAGACCATGATATTCGAAAGCCATATGATGTAAGTGCAATCTAAGACCTTGACCTGCATACAATATCTCAAAAGAACAATTGAGATCCATAAAAGAAAAAACATGTGAAATCATAGAGAAGCTGTGATTTACTATCAAATAAAATATGAGGACTCAACCTTATTCTAAACATATTATTTTGTCATAACATTAACCAAGTTGGGGAGATCAAGGAAGTTAAGAAGGGAAAGTAAAGAGTTAATATGAACCCCGTCAGTACCCAAATTAGTCCAGACAATAAGCTAAAAGATTGCCTTCTCTATAAGTATGCATGATGTAGCATTCAGAGATTGAATCAAGAAGAGACCATACTTCATATAATATATATTGTATAGACCAATTATATACATGATGTTTAATACACACATTAATAATAATGAATGAATCCCCTTCAACATGTAACTTAGATATAGAAAGTGATTTTGCAAGTTCCAAACCAAAAAGCAAGGCCAAGGCCTCAACTTTGTTATTAGTACACTAAGAGAGAGAAGATGATTTTGCTACAGTCACATGACCTTAAAATCTCTAACGACTATCCCATAGCCAAAGTTGCCTGGATTTCCTTTAGAGGCCCCATCAAAATTGAGTTTGAAATAACCCTCACTTGGAGGAATCCACTTGGTTTGTGCTCGGATAAGAGGAATCTTGGATGGCCACAATGGAGCAGGAAGATGAGGAAAAAGTAAACACTTTTAACATTTTATTTTTCAACATCTAACATCTTTTTTGTAAATATGTAGTTTTGATTTATGTTGATTTTTTTATAATTTGAAAGAAATTATTTATCTAGCATGTTCATAAAATAAATCTATCATCAATATTTTTGTACCTTCAAGATAATGAGAAATTCTAAAAATATTTATTTTTTTCTAAAAAAATATGATCTGCAACACAAATCAAAACTACTAAACTACTATAGGCAAGAACTAGATGCATTGCATCATTGTTTATACTATAGTATTTTAATTGTAGTGTTTTCATTATATTATTATATTTATATTGTATCTTACAAAAGTTTCAATTTAATAATATATATTTTCATTTGTTCAAAATAAATAAATATATAATTTAAAAATATAAATATATCTTTATTTAATGTATAAATTTTTAGTATAGTAATAAAATAAATCCTCTTAAATTTGAATAAGTAAAAAAATTAAATATATTTTGAAGGATGAAATAAAAAGAAGTCAATTACACATAATAATTAATTAGAAAATACTTGGTTTAATATAATTACAGTCTAAATATATAAAACTAATTAATTAATAATAGTTTTTGCAATTTAAATAATACTGACAAATTTTGTTTCTCAAATTGAGTATGTAAAAGTGTCCAGTATCAATGATCTATCCTTGAGAGAATATTAAGCATAAGAAAACTAAATTTGATGAATATAACACCTCAACGTTGTCTACTTAATAACATACCATATGCATATGGTTTCAAATAATGGTTTTTTTTGTAAAGATAAACATAAAGCCAAATCAATGAAATGGTTTTGTGTCCAACCCTTTAATTACTTTCTGAATAAAAGATTGATCTCAATTTCTAACATGGAACCTTCTAAATTTGGAAATTTATTAAGATTCTAGGGGCTAACTATTTGTTCTTCACATAGTTTAAGATCTACATGGTTAGGCATTTTGTCATTGGAAAGAGGAAACCCACTGTCATACAAAGATGTAACCAAATTATTTTCATACATAGCTTTTAGCTCTCTCCACCTGTCCTTGGTACTCGATCATTCTACAATTTTCTAGAAACAATCTTCAACTTGACCATGATTGGCAATGTTAGTAGTTATTCCGAAGCATTAACGCTCAAATTTTTTGGCGAAATCTTAGAAAGAGAGGAGAGAATAGAGGTTTCCTTGAGTGAAGCCAAAGATATCAAATTTTAGATTGAGGCAATCGAAGCAAAGTACCAAATCCCCTATGGCACATCTTTGGTGGTGGCCATAGGTAGTACACGTGCCATCTCTAGTCACACCCATCACACATAAGCATCTCTTCGTGTTGCCCGCTCTCATATCTGATCTATCGCCTTCACTTTTGTTTCTTGAACTCCTCTTCGCTTATGGAAAGTTCAAACCTATTCCCCCTCCTCTTCCTTCCCCTTCTCCTAACTTGTCTCTGCACTTGCCTCTCCTCATCCTTCCACTCTCACTTGGAAACAATCTTCTAATCACCATTTAATAAATCGATTTAAGGAGTAAGGGGTCTTCCAGTAACAAAGGTAGTGGCTTCACTCAGATTGTACACATCCACTTTACAAGCAAAGCACAGCCAAAAGGAGCTCGTCAAGGCCATATAAACCTTTACCATAGACTAATGGTATAGATAGATATTGATGATATAAATAAATGGTGTGTATGAGAAGTTGTCAGATGTGATGTTAACGCTACACTATAATCAAATACATTATGACAAAAACCATAAAAGAAATGTTCAAAAAATTATTTATTGGCAGTAGTTATCGAGTGTGAGACAATTTTTAGCTGGAGGCAATTCTAGAAGGAAAGTCCATCAAGCTAAAAATTGCTTATATAAAACATAAAAGGAAAAAAAAGGAATACTTGTGAAAGGAAAAAAGCAAAGATCGTGCACCTGAAGATGTAAATGTTTGCTATCTGTAGCTTTGATAAATCAAGGTTCTTGTGGGTACTACAAATATGAACAAAATAGGTGAAATATGAATAGAAATTGAGATCCACTATGTAACCCAAACAATTATCTAAACATAAAACTGTCAAATTATGGATTGACTCATTAAGATTAGATATGTCTATCACTACTACCTGTCATTACTCTCAGTTGGAAACAATCTTCTAACCACCATATAATAAATCAATTTAAGGAGTAAGAGGTCTTCTAGCAACAAAGGTAGTGGCTCTGCTTAGATCGTACACACCCACTTTACAGGCAAAGCATAGCCAAAAAGAGCTTGTCAAGGCCATATAAACCTTTACCAGATATTGATGGTATAGATAGATATTGATGGTATAAATAAATGGTGTGTATATGAAGTTGTTAGATTTGATGTTAATGTTAAACTATAATCAAACAAATTATGATGAAAACCATTAAAAAAATGGTCAGAAAACTATTTATTGGCAGTAGTTACCGAGCGTGAGACAATTTTCAATTGGAGGCAACTCTAGAAGGAAAGATTGTCGAACTAAAAATTGCTTGCATAAAACATAAAAGGAAAAAAGGAATACTCATGAAAGGAAAAAAGAAAAGATCGTGCATTTGAAGATGCAAATGTCTACTATGTGTAGCTTCGATAAATCGAGGTTCTTGTGGGTACTGCAAATACAAACAAAATAGGTGAAATATGAATAGAAACTAATCACTATTTAAAGATCCACTATGTAGCCCAAACATTTATCTAAACATAAAACTGGCAAATCATGGATCGATTCATTAAGATCAGATATGTCTCTCACTACTACTTGTCACTATTACTTCTTCAAATTGAAGAATGTATCTCTATTGAATCAACTCTCCAAGTACAAATTCAATGCACGTAGCTCATGTATCTCTTGTTCAACCAAACCTGTCAGCTCTCCTTTTACATTAATAAATAGGTATGGTCAAATGAAATCTTATCAGAGATCGAATGCAATCTCTGAATTCAAGTTTAAACATAAATGATGAAAGATTTAGTTTTTTTTCAAATCGTTATAGGGGCATTAGAATTCAAATTGAACGTGATAAAAATCATGATGACTGATGGTGGTAAAAAAAAACTACTTTAAATCATTCAACACAATCAAAATTACATAGCCTGAAACCATTTACATGTGAGTCAAAAACCATTTACCGACAATCATTTTCCAATGCAAGTCAAATTTTGATTGCAAGCAACCTCATAGGAAAAGCCTATTGGCTAATTATATTATATTCTACAATATCATGGAGATTTTTGTTGGATGAGTACAATGATATTAATACAATATGTGATAAGGTGACGAAATAGTTTGAACAGTTTGGTATGGTACAATAATTGTCATTAACTTTGTTAACATGTTTGACTCTGAAGGTATTGGATTTCAAACTTTTTTGCTAATTTTTATATGCTGCAATGATTGATGATGGAGAAAATCTTGCCAACTCTACTTGCTTGTGGACCAAGATTTAACTTTTGGGATTGATTTGTTGATAGGTGACATCAAAATAAGGGGAGAAATGCATTGTCAAAACATGTGAGTCTTCACCAATGAATACCTTGGGCAATGTTTTATGTTGTTAACTGTGCATCTTGATTTTTCCTTAAAAAAAATTGAAGTCTTGGATGTGCATTGTGAAGGTAACATATGAATGCAAATTTGTTATTTGCTTGAAGTAGTTCTCTCTTCAATTCATAGTTGTAGAGAGGAGCTCCATGAAGAAGTGTGCTTTTTAAAGGTAAATATATGTTCTGTTGCATAGTTTAAATGGAACCTTATTAAGTCCTAGAGTGATTATCTCAATTTATTTAACTATATATTTGTTTGTTCTTGCCATGTTTTGCACAAAAACAAAGGTTTTTTCTAGGTTCCATTATGTTTATTTGTTTATAATTTTTACATTCCATGATTAGTTTTAATAGACTTTACACACACACACACACACACACACACACACACACACACACACACACACACACACACACACACACACACACACACACACACACACACACACACACACACACACACACACACACACACACACACACACACACACACACACACAAAAGTAGAAACCTTTGTTTTTTTAATCCATTCTCTAATTTGAGCATAGCCATTTTTTATAAACACTTTCTTTCTCTAATTTGTTATGTTATTTATGAAAGAAAAAATTAGGGTTTGAATCCTTTGATATAATATGGTCGCATTTTATGTTATTGGTTTCTATGAGACTACTTCAAACCATTGCTCATGTAAACAACTTGGATTGATAAACAAGAATGAAGGCTTCTCTAGACATTTCTTTTAATATAGTTGTGGCTTTAGTATGTTTATGTCTTCACTTGAAAATGAGATTAGGTTTGGGTTTTTACATAAAGTGTCGCTTGAAGCTTTACTGCACAATTTTTTTCTTTGTGATACTTAGGAAAACTATAACTATTGTTGTTTCACCTATAAAATTTAATAATAAATATTTTACTTCAAAACCATGGTTCTAGGTATTTGAGTTTGATGTCATGGCTCATTATACTTGTAGATGAGGCTTTCAGGACTTACAACTCTATTTGGAGAATAAACAAATAAAAGCTCCCCTTTCTTTTTAATTTTTTGTTTGGGTTCCTTCATATAGTTTTTCATTTATCCAGGATTTGGTGTTGAAGCTATTAGCCTTGAATATTGTAGCTTGGGTTTTCAAGTGGTACTTGTTTGACGCCTTGGAATGATTTAGATCCCTTTTGTTCCAAAACTCCTTATTGAATTTACATAAATAAAGGTGTTTTTAATTTTTTGTGTATGGTAGGTGACTCCAAAGGAGGTTGTGACTGTTGAACTATTTGTGAATAAAAGGTTTTGTGATTTAAAAATTCGAGACTTCTTTGAATAACTGCAACTCCAAAAATTTGGGATCACAATACAAATTTTTTGCACTTGTTTTGCATTATGTCTGTGAGTACTTTATTTTGTATGGGGGTTATATATAAGTGATTTCTAATTGTGATGGCTTTTAATTTTTTCATAAATTATTGTACATAGTAATCCATCTAAGATTGTTTGCCACTTCCTGACTTCTGCATATGAATCTGGTTGAATGTTCATGGTTAGAAGCACTCCAAGTTCAACCTAAACCTATGTGGACTTTTTGACCAAAGCCTCATTTCCATACCCTTCAAATATGAGAATCTAAAATTTTACACTTTTTTATGCTACATCCTGCAAATGTTATATTTGAAATATGCATTGAAGGATACAACCTATTTTACTTTTGTTGCTGATTTCATAGTAGAAGCATTATGTTTACTATGGTATTTATAGATACATTTTCATTCTGGAAGAGGCCTTGTAGTGCCTCTCCCATTTGATTTCTGAAAGTCATCCTGATGGATGCTACCTTGATGATCTTGCTTCTTATGTGATCATGGTTAGGACCTATGAGTGGTCTACGTCCTTGGGGTGATTTGAATATTGTTGGTTTAGTTGGTTGTTTATGATTTTTCTTGATTGATTATGGCTCATAATTATCAATGGATATTATTGGATTTATTGTGACGTGATTATGCTACGAATATTTACATCATTCTCATAGTAAACTTTTATTACAGTGCAAATGAATGATTTAAATAGATTATTTTAATGAAATTAATTAAATGATTATTTATGTGATTTCGCATATTGTTGCTTCAACTATATTATTATTGTACATCTACACTTGATTGGGTTGTCTATTGTGTAGGACTTATATCCCTGATAGTGGCACACAAAGTTATTGATTGGAGCTTTCATAATGAGCCAATGTCGTCCTTGTATGGGCAATGTATCTTTGTTATTATTTTAACCCTCCGATTAATTGGTAAATCCGAATTCATAATGCTTTATGTGATTTGACCCATAATTATGTCTATGCATTTAAGAATCCAGAGTGGTCATGGAAGTTATTTAATTATTTTGATTTAATAGCTTAAGGGGAATTTTAATTATTTGATTTAATCTTTATTTTATTCTTGGCTATTTTGTCATAGTTGAATTCTAAGTAATTGGAATTTCCTGTTGTATTTGGGTTAAAGGGCTAGTTGGTTATTAAGTCATTTTAATAACCTAATTTATAAGTCACTTTGGAAAAGTGCTTATATTGACAAAAAGGAACTTTATTGTTCACTTTTCATTTTGTTATTTCATGCCTGGAGAGAAAATTTGCCAAAACCATCTTCATGGCATTTTCTTTTGTTACTCCTTGGGTGAGATTGGCTTGGCAGATTGTCACCAGGTTGGTCTTGTTGGATTCGTAGCAGAGAGATCTTGTTATGATGAGTGTTTCAGTGCATTTGACAGGTGTGTTACTTTATGGCATCATTTCTTGTTTTAGCTATTTTGGCTGCAAGGTAGGGCCTTCCCATTTTTATAGTTTTTCTTCATTTTAGCTTATGTTTCTTGTTGCTAAATGTTATGGAGTAGAGAACTAGCATTCCCCTCCATTTTTATGCAATTCCATCACCCAGTTGGATGGGTGTGAGTATTTTAGGTTTTCAACATGTGGATTTGGGGGTTTCCCTATTGTTATGTTGTTGGATTTTTGTGAAGTGTCTAGATCCATGATTTTATTTGACAAGTGTGACGTTGGGTGGATTTAGACCAATGGATTTTAATTTTATTGATTTTCAACAACGTTGATTTTTGAGCAATTTTTGTGTTGCCTTGTTTTGCATGTCATCCAATTTTCTTGGGTATTTCTTGGCATTTGTCTTGGTCATGGATTTGGAATGTATATTAGGTTTCCAATTTGACCATATTTTTACTTTGCATCATTAGGATTCGTGTGGAATCCACACTCCTAGATTTAGGTCAATTGAGTGAGTTCATGATGTTTTATGTTTTGTTGCCTCCTTGGGATTCATGTAGAATCCATACTCTTGAATATATGCTAGTTGAGTGAGCTTGTTATACTTGTATCATTGTTGCATTTCTCATATCCAACCCTTGCATAAGTATTACTTGATTATTTTTTGAAGTTGGTTGTGCCCACACACGAGCACGTATACGTGTGTATGACGAGATCTTGCAAGACCTAAACTCCTAGATATAGGCCAGTTGAGGGATTATTCATTTGTGGGTTGGATTAGCAACTTTCATTGCCTTTGGGCACTCATCATGTGATGAGCATGGATATGTAGGGTAGGCAGTGGAGTGGCTTCTCTCGTGTACCCTAGTATTCATTCTGATAAGGCAACATGAAAAGGTTCTAACAAGTGATAACTAAATTAATAAATGGGTAAGAAAACTTAATGATGAGATAAGAGAACACTTTTATGGCTCATCTGAGGGTGTGTTCCTGTGTGATTCATCTAAGGGCATGGTGTGATGCTTTCCTAAAGGATTTGTTATGCACTAGTGTGATGGTTTCCTGGGGGATTCATTCTGCACCATATATAGCTTGGGCTTTCTGATGCCAAGTGACTTACACTCTACTATAGTCCCTACACAGTTATCATATAGAGGTTCTAACTAGTGACCTAATGTACAATATTGTCTTATGATCATATAGATGTTGGTATCATGTTCTTGATTGGTGTGTGTGTTATCCTTGGGTGATTGTCTTATGTGATTGTGGTTGGGTCATTATCTCCATGAGCATGGTGGGTGTGGACTTACAAGTACCACATAGTTGGGAGGCATAGCTACCTATACTACTATTGGGGAATGGTGTACAGAGATGGTCTACTTTCAGTTTGAGTCTAGTGCTAGATATTCACTTGGTATTTCAGTGTATCTAGAGTATGTTTCCTTTTGATTTATGCTTTATCTTGGATGCATTTGATATCATGCTTAGATGATGTTTAGTTTTACTTGATGCATTCCTTAATCATGATGTTGTATCATATTGCTTAGTTGAGACTTCTTACCATTAATTTGGATTAGTGATGCTATTGGTAGATTAGCAAGCTAAATGTTTCTTATTTCATGTGATGTTAATTGATGGTTATTGGTAACAACGATCTCATGAGACAACTCCAACTCTCTTGGTGGCAATTTTAGATTCATGCTCAGGGGTATGGTTAGGGTCCTTGA
Organism: Cupressus sempervirens; assembly: GCA_028749045.1. NCBI lineage: Eukaryota > Viridiplantae > Streptophyta > Pinopsida > Cupressales > Cupressaceae > Cupressus > Cupressus sempervirens. Next base: position 1,372,564 of record CM053790.1, on the reverse strand, counting down.
GGTCTCATGATGCTATTATGGTAGGGAGGAAATGAGCACAGTTGTATTGAGTTGGTTATATCATGTTTAGAGAGAATAAATTATGGTTCTTTATTCCTTCTTACTGCAATGTTGCTTACATTCATGTTTTGGTTATGATGTTATAGTTTAGATGGATAGATGCTTTTGCTTCTTCATTCTAGTATGTGAGGGTTCTTTGATCTCTTTTATGCGTTGGAGTGATCATCCCTCAAGCTTGGTGGTTTCAGTACTCCCCAATGTGGAGGTTCTAACCCTACTTTGCCTCTTGGATGGCTAATTGGCCTTATGTTCTAAACTTGTGCGATATTTGTTCAGCATTGTATGATGCTAGTAAAGTATTGTACTGCAATAGTGAAGAGTATCATATGATAATGCTAAAGTATTACACTATAGTAATGAAAAGTATTGTATGATACTGGTAAAGTATTGCATGCTCATAGTAGAAAGTATCACATGGCTATAGTAGAAAGTATCACATGGCCATAGTAGAAAGTATCGCACGGGGTCTGTGGGAAAACCTACTCAGGCAGACAGTGGGCACTTTCTAACTTGTTCAATGTGCTCTTGAAGGAGATTTGAGTACCCTTTTGGGGGTTCTTTCTTCCTATATATAATTCAAGTATAAGTGGCATTCTCTTCTTCCTTTACTCTTCTTCTTCTTCTTCTTCCTTATACTTAATATATATTTTATATATGCAACGATTCATTTGAGATAGGTTCTAGACCTCTCTGAGTTAAGATAAATATTCTAGAAAATCTTAGGGCTTTAGGAATTTAGACTTAGACAGATTTTAGGGCTTTAGAATTCTAAACTTGGCATATTTCAGGATTCTGCATTTGTCTTTCAGAAGGGTGTCTAGTAGATGAGTGGTTGTAACCTTGAGCCCTTGTCTTGTGCATGACAATTTGAGGGCCTCTGCTTATAATTCTTGATTATGTTATGGTTAGTTGGAAATGAACTTGTATGTTTAACCATGCTAGGAACTTTTACCTTGGGCTTAAAAAGAACATCTCTTTTGGGTATTCGCATGATTCGTGTGATCTTTGATTTTGAGTTTTGTTTGGTGCTTGGGGATCTTTGGAGGCTTTTGTAAGACTTTCATTGGTGTAAGTGAACATGTGAGTTTAGCCATGTTCCCTATTTTTTTTACATTGTTTAGATGTTTCATTCTTGCACTTGGTTACTTTATGTTGTTGTTATCTTAATTATCTTAAGAAAAAAATTATTCAGTGCATGTTTTATCCTTGTGTTCCAAGGATCTTCGAGCAGGGCATTACAGGCCTTATAGACTAAATTAGATTCTTCCATTGAACTGGAACGTTTCTAAAAGTGTCTAAAACATTATGCCAACATGATTATTCCTATTGTTTATTAACTTATCATATTGTTCATTAGCTAGGCTTCATCTAAACATGGTATTATAGGAATTGTGAGTTATGTGGTGTGTCTATGTGGATTCACTGATTGCATCCATTTGTTTCTCTATTATTATTCTGCTTCACATGTGAGTCATCTAGACATATTACTTATGGTTAGAAGCTTAATATTGGACCTATTCATAGCAAGTTGGTGAAAAAGATGGATCTGCCAAATCAAGTTAACTTCTAATTTTTTAAATCCTCAGAAAAAAAAAAACCTTGAAGATTGACCATAATAACTTGAATGAGTGCATAAAACTTAAACCAATTGTCCCTGTCCACTTGGAATGGTGATAATAAAATGCCTAAGTACTAGTTAAGGTTAGTGTTCCTATGAATGATTAAATAATTAAGGTAAAATATGAGTCAAAAGCAAGATCGTCTAATTTTATTTGAGTAACGAATTATTTTGATTCTCAATGTTAGTGAACTCAAGAATTATTGTATTTTCTATGTATAATATGTACATGGTATATCTTTGAATAGTATTAATGGTTGTAGTGATTTATCCACCTATGTGTTGTGTATTTTTGGCTACAAAGTGCTCTTGTGTGGCAAAAATAACCACATGCACAACACTCCATACCACCTTGAACACCATATACATCACATGTATTGTGGGTGTGGGTATCTAGCATTATATTTTGAACTTTACTTCTCTTGTTGATAAATTTTGAATCTCTTTCTTTATAAATTAATATCACTGATCTTGTCATTCCACTACCATGTGAATATTTTGGTGTGATTGGGTAAAGGAATATTTTAACGAACTATAAAAAATAAGGCAATCACCGTATAGTCTAGTATGGAATGACTGGACATATCACAATGAAATATTTAGTTCGACCTTAAGCAGTTATAATAGATGATCTAGATTCTATATTATCACTATCATATTCACACACACCGTGATCTGAATATGAATTACATTCACACACAACATATGTATGAAGAAGAAGCATAGTCACACATAGTGATTTCAAGATGAATTACCAACAAAATTTAGAGTAGACTCTCATCAACAATCAATCATTAAAGAATTTGGGAATCTAAACCATATTGAAATGCTTTCTCTCTTTGTATAAAATACAACTACATTAGATGCCTTAATTTGTGAAAGAAATATTTGCAAGGGGCGGAATTTTTTTTTGGTTTTTTGTGCAAAGGTTAAGAATCAGTTTGTCACTATAAAAATCTTAGATTTTATGCATTTTCAAATCATTGTTAATTAGACCTTTAAATAAAATACTACGATTTTATTTTACATAATTTAAATCTTACTTTAATTAACCTTATATTTTTATACAAGATCGTTGACATTTTAATTTAATAGATTTGCATACATAGGCTTGGCAAGACCACTTTGGGAGTTGGATCTTCAAGAAAGCAAAGGCAATATTTAAATATCAAATTTACTGTAAGCCTAGAAACCATCTTTGAGAAATAATGTATAGATGCATTTGTATTGCTTGTATATTAGTAACATTGTAAACAAAATTAAATTGTTGTGGTATACATAAAACAAAAATAAAAATAGTTGTCCAAAGAAAAATGTTGTGCAAATGAGGAATGAGTGAGCGTACGAACTCTCACAGAACTTGAGGAGGCCTTATGAAGGGTAGAGAGCCATCCTCCACTTGGTATAGCACCCTACAAGCATTTATGAGGGTATTTGTTGGCCAGTCCATAATGACTACATGTTCTCTAGACAATATTTTGTAGGAAATACGCACTATTTGCCCACAAAATTGTGTTGCCCAAGTTGGAGCACTAGTGAAATCATACATTCAAGACCTTCAAAATGAACTAGAGATACTTGATGGAGCCAAGTTTAAGTAGGTAGGGAAAAGAGAAGGAAATGGGGATTGTAGAGGACAAGATTTGGCTAGGGATCCTTCATCTGCTTATGTTTTCGTCCCTAATTCTCAGGTGAATAAACCATAGAGAGAAAGTTCTCTAAACTCAGAATCACAACCATCTTTCTTGCAATCCAAGACCTTAAGAAACTCCCTATGAGATCTTTCCTTGATGATTGACTTCACAACAATTGGTACAAGAAATTAGGGTACTAATTTTCCTTCCTTAGAATGATCCATAAGGGACTCTTCCTCAGTTTTTTCTATGACCGTAAATCCCAAAAAAATGTGATTGAGAAATACTTTTGGAAGATTGGAAACTCCAACTATCATGTCATTCCTTGGTCCCCAGAGATTATCAATGCCAATATTTTGGCACTTTCCTCCCCAAGATGGATCATTGTTAGTAATTTCCCACCCTTTCTTTGGAAACTCATTCCACAAGCTTTCGAGCCCCTTGGCAGAGTTATAAGGATGTACAGATCTTCCACCCTTCTCCCTCACACAAATGTGAGGATCCTAATTGCAATTAATCTTGATAAAGACATCCCTAAGGAATTTTTCCCCCTAATCCAAGGATGTTGCAATGTGTGTCCTATCTCTTTCCTAGGTGGCCTTAATGTCTTCTTTTTGTGTAGAAAAAAAGGTCACATAAGAAAGAATTTCCCTTAGGTCAAGAGATTTGTCCCTCCTCTTCCCAAAAAAGATCAAACTCAATTCAAGGCTCTTTTTAAGTCTGTCAAGCATGGAGTGGATGCCAATAGATGACTGAAATCTAACCTACCCTCTCTTAATCTAGAATCCCATCGTATCTCGATAGACTTATGTGCAAAATTTGATGCTCTCCAAATAGCATTCATTACCCCTATTGAGAGTGACCCTGCCTTAATTATAGACAAGCCATTAGACATTGAATTGCCTACTCCTAGCCTAAAATATTTTAGGCTCCACCAGTCTAAACCTAATCACTGTACCATGAATGCACATCTAATTATGGTAGAAAAAATCAAGAAAATTGAAGGCACAAGATTTGAAATGATTCTTATGTCCATTTACTCCTCCTCCTCCCCCCCCTCCCAAATAAATTGAATCCATTTTGAATTTCCCTTGTAATCCCCCCCCCCAACAAATCTCTAGGTTAGAAGGATCTTGAGTTAGGATTAAGCTCACACCAAGCCCCTGTCACTCCCTGCCAAACCTTTAGTTAGGAGCAATGTGGTGAAGGGATATATGTCATTATGAAAACTTATGATGTTGGCGATAAGATAAATAAATTTGAATTAGTTTTTATCTCAATTGGATCAAACATACCCATGCCTCATGTTTAGAATAGTGCTCCTTTATACAAGAGGCTTGCCTCTAAGATCAATGTCCATGTTGTTGAGGAAACCAAGGTGAGTGCATAGGGGAAATATGGTAAGGAGATGATTTCACCCCTTGACCTTTGCAACAAAGAGGAAGAGGAGGAGAGGTTTGTGTTTAATTCCAAGAAGGAATCCAGGAAACCTAGGAGGATATCAATTGAAATTTTGGAAGAATCGGCCAAAGAAAATGATAGCAAAATGGATGGTGATCTAGTGGTCAAGAGAAAGAGAGGCAAACCATCTAATTCTTACACCTCTTCTAAACCTAATAATATTTAGAAGAGGATATTTCCAAAGTGCTTCAAGAGTTTTCAAACTATTATGGATACTGAACTCAAATCATCCTAATCATGATGACTAAGTATATTTCCAGGAATGTGAGAGGATTAGAGACCCTAGATAGGAAGTATTTTAGCAAAATACTTTTTAGATCCCATCCCGACACTAATTTTATGCTACTCTAGGAGGTCAAGTTTACTGGATTCCAACTTGGTGTGGCCTTCAATTTCATTTGAAAGTATTCCAAACCATATCATAGTAATCACCCTAGAGGCAAAGGAGGATCAATTATTCTGGTCAACCCTAGGTGGAAGAATTTTGTTGTTTTATGGGGGCTTTCTCCTTGTAGCATAATGGTTTGGAAATTATCAACATCCAAGATAAAAAAAATTGGACTTTGTTTAGTCTACGCCCCCAATAACCTTAACAATAGGATCCCCCTTTGGAATTGGATGTGTCAGCTGAAGGAGATATTATGGATTACCATAAGATATTTTAACATGGTAGAGAGGTAGCAAGATAGTGTTGGTGGGTGTAGGTTCGGATGGAAAGGAGATAAAAAATTATTTTGGGACCAAGATGATAAGTAAATTCCAAATTTTTGACCTATTTTCTAGAGGAAGGAATGAACATAGGGTGTTTGGTTTACTTGGACAAATTTCCAAAAGGGGCCAAAAAGAATTTGATACTGACTAGAAAGATTCTATGTGAACAAGGATACCTTTAATTTTCATTTGTTAAGGGAAGGGTCCAGTATACAAGTATATCTCTTTGCCCTATCAGATTATCACCCAATTGTGGTGAACATCTTTATGCTTAACCAACCTACCCAAACTATCTCCAAATCCTCAGGGTTTTCCCTTAACGTCTCCTTGCTCAAATATGTTGATCTAAATGTTTCCATCATTATGGTTAGATGGTACAACCATTGCATTGTTAGACACCCTAGTGCTATTAGTAGATGGACAACAATGATAGAAAGTTGGAAGAAATTATTTCAAACAGTAGGGAAGAAAAAGTCTAGGGATATGAGGAGAGAGAAAGTTTCTTTGCAGAAGGTGTTAGTAGATGGAGAGGCTACCATACAAATTGATCCTACTAATAGTAACTCCTAGAATGCCCTAGTTGTAGCCAGAGAATCTTTAAGAATAATTCTAAATGTTAGGATTCAAGGAGCAAAAACTAGGTCTAGGATTAATTGGCTTGAACATGGGGATAAGGGGTCCAAGTATTTCTCTCACCTTCTTAAGACCAAAGAAGCAAGGGACAAAATTTAAATGCTAAAATATGAGAGAAGGTTGATTGATGATCGTACAAAAATTCTAGATGCCTTTGCTAAGTTATATGTTGAGTTATTTACATCAAATGACACTAGTACTAATATGGAAGGAGAAATGGGAAGGATTAGGGAACTTATTGCTGAGAAAATCCATAAAAAGGACATGATAATGTTAGAGAGGCCCATCTCTAAGGAAGATATTGTATTTGCAATATACCAAATGAATAATGACAAAACCTTGGGACCAGATGGCATTCTAGTTGAATTCTACAAAAGCCATGTGGACTGGATCTGGCAAGATCTACTAATGTTTTACAAGGAAGTAATCGACAATGATTTATTGGGGAATGATATTAATGTATGGTTAATCAAGTTGATCCCCAAGGATGAAGATAAACCATTAATCAAGAATTAGAGACCCATTACCCTCAATGTTTCATACAAAATTTTATAGCTAAAATCTTAGCTCTGAAGCTTAAGGATGTTGTTCCCAAAATAATTTGTCACACCCAAACTGGTTTTGTTAAAGGAAGATATATTCTTGAAAATATCATCACTTGTGGGGAGGAAATAGACTGTGCCAGGAGTTCATGACAAAAATCTGTGATGTTTTTAATAGACTATGAGAAATCCTATGATGTAGTAGAATGGAAGTTCATTGGCATGATGTTAGAATGCCTTCGATTCCCATAATTCTTCAACAAAATCATTGTTACTATCATGGAAAATGCATCAATTGAGGTACATGGACCAAAATCCAAATCATTTTCCCCTTCAAGGTCCATAAGGTAGGGATGCCCCTTGGCTCCATCATTGTTTGTTATAGTTGTTGATACTAGTCATTATATTCTAATAGATGATACCTTGTCCTCCAAGGTCAAAGGAATTACTCTACCAAACTAGGAGGAGTTGTCTAATGTCCAATTTGTAGATGATACATCCCCGTTGATTGAATTACTAGAAAGTCACACATCAAACCTCACTAGTAAATTAGAAATCTTCTAAAAATCCTTAGGAAGCAAGGTATTAATTTCTAAATCTATAATTCTTGGATGGGACAAGCACCCTCCCTCCTAGTACAATAATTTTGGTTTTTCATGGGGTACTCTTAACTAGTTGGTAAGGTACCTAGGTATTCCTTTCTCCTTTGTCCCAAACCTTAATACTATATGGGAATGGGTCAAAGGAAAGATTGAAAAGAAACTAGGAAAGTGGAACAATAACTATTTATCCTTGGCTAGTAGGATCCAAGTGTGTTATAAAGTCTTGTTAACGTATACCATTTACTACTCTTCTGCATGGCTCTTTAATCAAGCTCAAATCAACTATGTTCAAAAGCTCATTAGGTATTTTCTATTGTCATACGGGGAAGGACACAAAAAGAGACATTTTGTTAAGTAGATGCAGTATGCCAAGAGGAAAGAACTGGGTGACCTAGGATTGAAGGATTTAAGATGGCAGGGTATTGCCCTAGATATTAAATGGGTAGCTAAATCTACCTGAGGTGATGAACCCTAGAAGCTATTAGTCTAAAATAACATTGCCAAAGGTGTTCCAAAATTAGGTAAGTCTTGGAAGAATGTGCATATTCATGACCTTCTTTTACGAAGGTGGAGGATAAAGTTAGTAAGCTTTGTTGTGTTTAAAGCCATTTGGAAGGGATGGGAGCATGTTAAACATTAGATTTAGAGAAAGAGTCACTAATAGTAAATTTAAAATTTATGGGGAAAAGTCTCCATGGTGGAATCTAAAGAGGAATCATAAGCCTCTTGCACTTATTCAAGGATGTTTTGGAAAATCCTGGTTTAGGTTGCATATTACCAAATTTAGTGATTTGATCTCTAATGAAAAGTTGATTAGATGGGAAGAATTGGCCTCTAGATATTATCTCCCTCCCATTTAAAAAGAACCCTTACTATACTCAACAAGGCCTTAGGTGTGCTAGATTTCTAATGTAGGAGCATTGATCTTGGATTTTCTGGACCTATGGTTTACCTAGTTGGGGATATGTTTGAGACATTTTAAGTAAGCTTTTCCTAAGTACACATAGAGTTTTGAGTTATCATCTTGGAGTTAGAGCCATTTTGGTGATCGTTGGTCATGTGTTCCTAATTTACTGGCATCCTTTGGAGATTATATTCGTGAGCTTCGATCCAAGGAAGTTGGCATGTGTGCTCTTGGATTTGGATCATTGGATGGCATGTAGATATATGCCTAAGGGTGCAACCTTCTATCTTGTCATTTGAGTTTGTTATGCATTGTAAACTTGGGGCATGTCCTAAGTATTTAGTCATTTCCTATATTTAATGTTTATTGTGAAGCCAAGTTATTGCTTGAGGTTGTATTTAATGGGAGTGTTTATTTAATGTAATATTTCTAGGCTGACTTATGGCTTGGTTTAGTATAAGTAGAGGGTCTTGCGAAGTCTAGAGTCATTATTATTTTCATTTTCAGCATGGAGTAGCTAAGAGGAACAAATTTTGAGCAGAGCTAGTAGCTAAGTGTGGGCTTAGGAAGCAAGAAGGTTGTTTTATGGCTTGTGAGCACAAGTTTAGATTCTTCTTAGAGTTTCTAACATATTGTGGATTTGGGCTAGCTAGTGGTTAGACCTTGCGAGGTCTTGCAGAATTACTAGTTTAATTATTTATGTACTTGGTTGTAACCTAGAAGGCCTTACAACTAGACATTTTGGATGTAAATCTTATGATTCTATTATGAGAGTTGAAATTTTTGTGGATCTAAATCTCTATGTTATTGTTTATATTCTATTGTGTGATTATTTGCTAGAGCTAAGACATCTCCTTTGGGGATTCTCCCCCCATGTAGTGCATTAAGTGGTATCAAAGCAAAGGTTTGATTTGGTTAGAGATTATCAGAGCTGGAGGTTGATCTTGTTGAGTGAAGGTTGGATTTGGTTGGAGATTTGTTGCAGAGGGTTTGTGAAGATCTTGGAAGATGCCTCTAAGAAGATTGGACCATGGGATGATTTTAGATCTTTGTGATGTGGTGGAGACGAAGATAACTAAGGTGTTTTCTCAGGTGGATGTTGCTTTGTCTAAATGAGTTGAAGATAAGGAGAATAAATTTGTATGCTATTAGATTTGGAGTTTGCTAATTAGAAGGAGAGTGATCTAGCTAGTTAAGAAGATTTTTTAGAGGAGAAGACACTTTGTTGATGAGGAGGAGGTAAATGATGACTTTGTCGAAGCTGAAGAGGTATGTGTAGTTAGTTTTGTTGAGCAGTTTGTGGATTCTAATATGAAAGTTGTAGATCAACTTGTGGTCATTGTTGAGATACCCAAGCTTACTAAAGAAGTTCCTAACCTTTTTTACACTGGAAATGATATTTTTTTTCATGATTAGTTGGTTGTGTCTGACATGAAAATTGAAGAGCACTTAGTCATGGATAATTAGGTTATTGTGGGTGATGAGTGACATATTGTAGAGCATCTTGTTATGAACAATGAGATTGATGAATTTGAGGATTTACATATGGATGAGGATGTTCATATGGTTGATGATATGTATATGAATTCATATGTTGTTGATGAGATGATTATGTTAGAAATTTGTTCAATTCTCCCCTTGAGATTCATGACAAGGTCTTAATTGCCTCCTGTGTACTATAAGTTGATTGGTTGTATCAGATATTAATAGATCGATCTTTTGGTGCAATGACAATCCCACTCTAACAAGTGGCATCAATGCTTGGTCACAAGTTCAAATCCTTAGAACCTTGGGTAACGCTAAGGGGAAGATCATTAGAAAAAAATTTAGCCTCCCCTCAAGGTCCATGACAAGGGCTTAACTACCTCTTGTATGCTATAAGTTGAGTGGTTGTAATAGGCATTTGACAGATTGGTCTTTTGGTGCAATGATAACCCCACACAAACAGATTGAGGATGTACTAGTTATTGTTGATATGGTTGATTTGGATTACTATATTGTTGTTGATGTGGATATGGTTTTGGATTCACATGTTGTTTCTTATATGGTTGAGGACTCTACTAATGTGGAGTTGGATGTTGTTGGTGTGGATTCACTAGTTTCTAATGTGGTTAAGGATCTACATGATATTGCTAATTTGGATCTGTATGTTCTTGATGTGGACCTACTTTTAGTTGAAATGATTAAGGATTTACATGTTTCTCTTATTGTGGATTTGAGCTTACATGTTGTTTATTTGGTTATGGAGTTACATGATTTTGTTGACATGGATTTGATGTTTAAGGATGTTAGTCTTGATGGTTGTGATTAGTTGTAGGAATTACTGGTGAATCATTATGTTCAGTTTGTTCCTGGGAGTGATCTTGTTGATTGGGTTGCTCATGTTCATTTGATTCTAATGTTTATATGGATGAAGCTAAGATGGTTGATGTCCAAATTGGTTCTCTTGTCCTTAATGAATTGGAAGCCTTTGGTGAAAATGAAGTTGTTTGCAGGAATTTCTTTAGCATCAAAGTATGGGACATACTTTTTCATCTACTTGGGGAGTGTGACGTAGGAGCATCGAGCTCAAATTTTGTTGACCTATGGTTTGCCCTGTTGAGGATATGTTTGAGACATATTAAGGAACCTTTTCTTGAGTGTACATAGAGTTTGGAATTATCATCTTGGAGTTAGATCCATTTTGGTGATTGATGGTCGCATGTTCTTGATTTACTAGAAGACTTTGGAGATTGTATTCATGAGCTCTGATCCAAGGGAGTTGGTGTGTGCAATCTTGGATTTGGATTGTTGGATGGAACATGGATCTATGCCTAAGGTAACAACCTTCCATGTTCTCATTTGAGTTCGTTATGCATTGTAAACTTAGGGTTTGTCTTAAGTATTTAGTTATTTCTTGTATTTAATGTATGTTTCCAAGTCAACTTATGGTTTGAGGTTGTATTTAATGTGAGTGTTTATTTAATATAATCTTTCTATGTTGACTTCTAGCTTGGTTTAGTATAAGTAGAGGGTCTTGTAGAGTATAGAGTCATTATTATTTTCATTTTCAAAATGAAGTGGCTAAGATGAGTGAAGTTTGAGTAGAGCTAGTAGTTAAGTGTGGGCTTGGGAAAAAAGAAGGTCTCTTGGTGGCTTGTGAGAAAAAGCTTAGATTCTTCTTGGATTCTCTACCATATTGTGGATCTAAAATATCTAGTAGTTGGATCTTGAGAGCTCTTGCATAATTACTACTGTAATTGTTTATGTACTTGGTCGTAATCTGGAAGGCGTTACAATCGAGCATGTCGGATTTAAATATCATGATTCTATTATGATAATTGGCATTTTTTAGGACCTAAATCTTTGTGTTATTGTTTGTATTCCAATGTGTGATTATTTACTAGGGGCTAGGACATATCCTTTGGGGATCCTTATGCCTTGCATTACGTTAATTTCCATTTGAATATGGAGAGTATGTGGATAGGCTGCCTATGCTAAAATGGCTAGATGGATCTCCTCTATCCATAGCTAAAAAAAAAAAAATCTAAAGTCTTCTTTCTAATAATGAATACATGTTTAACCATCTCAATGCTAAGTGGTCTCTTGATTTTGATGCTAAATTCTGACCCACGGGCTTTTACTCTCTTTGGAATAGAAATGTTGAACCTAAGATTCATTGCTTCATTTGGCAAGTCATGTTGCACAAAATACCCATTACCAGACTAGATGGAGATCCTTTCCCATGCATTGTATGTCTTCAGCCAAAATCCATACCCCATATCTTTTTAGGCTATAGATTTGCCAAGGTGGCATGGAAATTTTTGATATCCATATGGACCAAGGTATCCATATTAATCTACTTTTCTTGGCTTCCTACTTGACCTCCCTAAACATCTTAACCTTTTCTAGGCTACTCTTTCCTCTCATTTTCTTTGGTTCATTTAGATTACTGGGAATGACATATTTAAAGGTAGACATAAGATCCTTACTCAGTCTCTATGAAGACTCATTAAGTATAAAATCTATGTGTAGGTAATGTTGAACTATAATGCTAGAACAAATCAAACACAAGAGGGAACAATCAGCAACACATTCTCACCAGGTGAATTCTAGAGCAACCAACACTAATGTGAGTAGGTCAAAACTTGGTGACATCCTCAATAGATTGGTCTCGTATAATGAACTGTCTAATCTAGTAGTGGAAACATAGAATGTGACAAAAATTAATGTTGGAAGACCCCCTATTTCATGATCAGTGGTATTCCTTGGGTACCAGCTCTACCTTGGGAAGTATTGGTGAATAACCCCTTTAATGAAATATAGATGGTAATCTTAGACTTAGGTGGGTTGATGGACCCCTATCTTGGACAACATGGTTCAAGGAGTTAAATTATATGAAATATGAACTTTGTTTTGGTTTTTTTTTTAATGGCCTGATGTAATTATGGATGATCTAAATGGGCCACAAATCAAGCTACTATATGATATCAATTGATAAGTTTAAGGTGATGGTAGTAAGAGGCAATGCTATGTATCATACTTCTATATTATATTTAATAGAAACAAAACAAAAGTTGTGTAATGGTAGTATAACTATTATTTTGAGAATAATTATATGTTATTTAAGCTTTGTTAGTTGAACTAACAATACTTGAAAGACAATAATGTCCCCTGTAATACCCCTCCTATGGTATCATGGTAGAATTAGATGTTAAATTTCTATATGACTCTTCTATAGATGTGTAAGCCCTTGATATTTGAAATTTAATAATTTAATATGATGAGTAATTGATTATGTTTGGTTGTAAAAATTTCCTACTTGCAATGATGATGCTTTAATTTCTCTTAGTTAGTTAATGAAATTATTTTCATGATGATGTCGTTAGCATGAATTCTGATGATACTACATTGGGGGAGTATCTTGAGCATTGAAGAGTATTGATATGTTGCATTCATGACTATATTTGTCAAAGATGTCAACATAGCATTATTTCTATAAAGACTAGCAGAGTAGTAGATAGAGATCTTGATGGTACAAACAATGGTTTGATTGTCTACTCATGCATAGTTATGGACATGTATACTATAGTGTCATGATGATGTGGTTAAGTGCACAGAGTCTAAGTTGATGGCATATGTAAGTTGTACCTAATTTACAGAGAGCAGTTCAGAGACATAGTATTGGGAAAGTAGTTCCTGGTGATTGATGTCTATCTTACATCCTAGATGTAATGAAGTGAATTATAGTTAGGAAGTGATAGAGGATAGTCAAATGATGACATTAGCAAGTGCACGAGCCTTAGTATTGCATGTGTGAAGTTTTGTATAGACTATGAGCTGACAGTGCTATTGTAATTGTAATTAATTAATTATCTTATTTTAATTAATTAAGAAAGCCTCAATGTTGACTTAAGGAATTATTATGAAGATATAGTATAAAGGAAAGATGTTTTCCTTGATTGTAATGTATGGTGTGTTTATCTATTATTACAAGAAGTGTGAAGTGCAAAAAGAAGCAGAGTGCTTACTGAATGTGTGTAAGTGATCCAAGGGATTATTGGATGTGAGATTCGAGATCTAGTTACAAGATCTAAAGGAGCAGAGGTCCAGTTGACAAGACAAAGATAGAGGAACAAAGTATATTTTAGTTCTATTATTCTGCAAGGAATAATACATAGATCATTTGGATAGTGGGTTCATTGGTCTTGCTCTTGAACTTGTTTGGGCAGTGGTCCACCTATCTTCCACAACTCTTAATAGGGTTGGAATCTCTCGATAGGCATTCAAAGTCTCCTAATAGGGACTCATATGTATTGAATGTTGTAATAGAATCCTAACAGGGTCTATCCTCTAACAAGGAATATTTATATTAGTACATCATCTTGTGGGTACCATCCCCACTAGGGTTTTCCCTCTGATCAAGGGTTTCCCTAGTGTACATAAATGGTGTTATTGTGTATGAGTATCTTGTTGTATTTTCAGTTTACATCACTCATATGGTTAAGATTGTTTAAGATTGTTAATTGTGATATCAGTTAGATAACTAATTCAACCCCACCCCCTCTCAGTTATGTCAATGGACTATATATTTTAACAGATGTCATATGACATGTCTTTAAAAGATGTTTATTATATCCTCATGATGATGAGATGCTCATGTTAGAATAGGATATCATTTATATTGAGAATTTACTATTATACTTACCCCATACTTGCATATGTATGTTGTGTGTCTATTTTACATTTCTATTGACATGCCTAATATGGTTGAGGGAGGGAGTCATAGTCACCTGCCAGTTAGGATCTACATGATCTACCACTCCCTTCCTTTACCTGTTTAGCTTATATATATATGGACATGTACATGCTCATTTTTTATGCATATTGTAGGTACTGTGAATTGACTTTCTGAATTGCCAAGATAAGCATGTCTTATCACAATAACTCAATGGTAGAATGATGAGATAATGTTCAAGTCCAATCCCAACCATAGTCTAATTACTTGTCCTGAGAAGGAGGACATTTATTTAACTTTCCACCCTTTTTAAACCCATGTGTTTATCTTTGCCCGTGTTGATCATTTTTGGTAATGTCATTTTTATGTGGATTTGGCTATGTAATTTATTTGGTAAATAATTTAATTATAATATTTAGTTTAATCATATAATATTAATAATTATTAAATACTATTTGATTAAAAAGAAGATATTAAAATATGATGATATTTAATTAATTAAAACTTAATTAAATATGTGCTTTAGTTTAAAAGATTTAATTTAAAAGTCTAATTTAAGAAATTGAATAAAGAGAATTAAAATATTAAATATTAAAAATTTAATAATGTTTTATTATAATTATTTAATTAATAATAATAAAATCATTGTTGCATATAAATAATGAGCTTAAAAATAATAATTAATAATTTAAATAATAAACTATGCTTTAAATAGTGCTTGCACTAATTAAAAAGTAGAGGAAAAGAAAATAAAAGAATGTTTTAATTAAAAGTTCTTTAAGTGTGCATGAAAGGATTACATAATTGAAGTAATTTTTTATTATTATAAAGTTAGTGGCTTTTAGTAATTAGAGAATAACAACCCTAGTTAGGGTTATGGTTCTTCATTAGAGGGTTTGTAGTTCATTTGAAAAACACATAGGGTTTAGGGGGAAGCTTTGAGAGTTTTGGATTAGCAAGGGTTTCACCAGATTGTCCAAATTAGTAGCAACAAATTAACGTAGGGTTTGAAACCCATGGTAATAAATTTATTTGAAAAGCTCTGTATTCTTTGTGTTCTCTTGAGTGCTTGTAATTTGGTTGTTTTATTTATTGTAGTAACTTGGATATATGCAAACGATAGAAAAATTTATATCTAAATTGGAGGAATTGGAAACTTGTTATTATCAAACCCTTAATTGAAATTTCACAGAAGAAAAATTGGAGGAAAAAATAATACATTCAAAATAGAGAACAAAGTATATTATGCTTGCATGTTTTTAGATGATCAAAGACGTGAAAATAATAATTGCATGCTTGTTTTTATTTTATAAAAATATAATTGAATTTGTCAAATTTATCTATAAAAAAATGATTAATTATTAATTTTAGAAATAAAAAATAAAAAATATTATTTATTTATTCTGAAAATTAAATAAATAAAAACTACTTATTTTCTTATAAGTGAGTTTTTTAATATTGATTCTTTTGAAAATTTTAATTAGTTAGTTATAACTTGTTATATATTTATTAATGCAAGTGGAGTTATAAGTTAATAAATATATATTTGTGACATAGTTATATTTTAAGAGAAGTTATAGTGGAGTTCACTATATAATCATGTAGTTATGAATATTTAATATTATGAGAGAATTTATAAATAATTTTATTTATAATTATATTTCAAGTTTGAGTTGTCTTTAGTTGCATTATGAATTAAAGGAAAAGTAAATATTAATATTAGACTTAAGTAGGAGTCATATTAATATTTTAGAAATAGAATTGATATCAATATGTTATCGAATAATATACATCTATGTTATTAATTAAATCATTTATGATTTAAGATTATTTAAATTAATAACATGATATTGTTGCATGATATTTTATATGCACAAAGAGTTTTGACATTTAAATAAGTATATTAACCTAACAATTTATGTAAACATGCATATTCTTACTTTATTTCTAAACACATCTTTATGACCCAAACTAAAAAAGAGAAAATGATGGAATTAAATCATATGGCTGAAAACTATGTGTTTTCTTAAATATTCTATGTATAGTCTTATAATGTTTATTTCTATGATGGTTTTTTTTGTGGGTTGTTTAGTTGGCCAAGTTAGGATGTACACCGGAGACATTTCAAAAAATTTCTTTTATAATTATTTGGCAAAATGTCATGATGTATTTTATGATTTAAATTGAGATTTCTTTTGATGAGAATTTATGAGAACTTAAGTGTTGAGAACCAATGTTATTTTCAGGTTGCCTATTAAGGAACTAAAATTGATAAATATTACTTTTGTTGTATGTGAAACAATTATGGTTTGAGTTTTGGGAAGGTAGTCTAGGTGCATGTCTATGAGAGTGGCTTACAATGGGGATTAGGGCTCAAAGTGATTTCTAGGGTAACTCATTGTAAGTTGTGTAACAAGTGATAATATAGTAATTAAAAATCTCACCTCACCCATGCCTTGAGATAAATTAAAAAGATAAGTTAGATATTTTTCCTCATCTATTTCTTGAGTGCTCATGTAGGCTAAGGATGGGAATGGGAATGAGATGATACCTTGAGAGGTATGAATACTTTACTTGTCATCACAAGAGGGTATTCTAGTTCTACATAGAGTCACTAGGGGGATGAGGTCCTGAGAGACTACTAGAGTAACCTTAGAGTTAGCTAATGTGGTGACACTCCATAGTATGTAGCTTGATTCTCCTTCATAGTTCTTTTATATTTGCCTCTGGTGGTGTACTTGTTGGATGTTAATTTTGATGGTGTATTTATTATGAGTTATTATTTATTGATCGGATGTCAATTATCATTGATAGTTGACTCTTATTGATGAGTGTCAGTTATTCATTGGTATTTTTTTTAGTTCGATTTAGTGATTGATGGTTGACTTTTATTGATGACAGTTATTATCTGTTGGTTATTGTGTTTGTGACACTTGACATTGATTTGGAGGTAGTTGTATCTTTTTAGTTTTGATATTTAATTTGTACTTAGTATCTGTTGTTGATTTTGGTATGTGATGTTGGTTGGATGAGTGCCTTTTTGACTTTGGTTATCTTTCTTTATCAGTGGTTTGAGTTACCCTTGAGGAAGATTTGACTATCAGGATCCCTTTCTTAGGATTGTTTTATGATTTGATTATCTATGTGTGGATTGTACATTATCTCTCCTACATGGTGGGAGTGGGAGCCTGATTGGGTTCCTCCAAAGATTGATAGTTATTAGATGTGCATGGATAAAGTTATACCTTTATAATTATTGTTCTTATCTCAAGGATTTCTATTGATTTGATGTATCCATGTATTATTCATCTTGTATTTTGAGATCCTATGGAGATATTGTATTGTATATTGATGTACATGTATTTATTATTGCATACCTTGTGATATGTGAAATGGATGATGATAGTTGAATCTGCTTCATCATATCAGTTGTTTTTATATATGTGTATATGAGATTATGTATGTGTTTATTCATTTTATGATTATGGACATTGTAATTTAGATTTAAACTTATTAATAAAACTTTCTTAAATGTGACTCAATTTGAAGGAACCCTTCAGGAATGAAATATGTATTTGTAATTGCATTTGTGTAAATGTTGTATTTGTGTTTATTACTTTCGAATGTTACTTGGATGTTGTTTAAACTCATTAAAAAAAAAAAAAGTTCAAAAAAAATGATATCAAATTAAGTTTATTTCTTTTGGGTTCCTGATTGAGACGTTACATCCCCCGTCAAAGTACATGCTCTTGTTTGCAGTTGTGACATCCTCAACAATACATTTAAGAAGTATATTAAAAAATGCCTATATCCATAGAAGTGTCATAAAATATATTCAATATTTTATACTTTGCATTCTTTTGTTGATTTTAAAACATTTAAATTAAGAAAATTGACAAAAAATAAAGATTACTTTTTCCTAGTTACATTCATTTAAGCTTAGTAGGCCTATTTTAATCTAAATCTTCCATATATCAATGTAAATTGTATAAAAAAATTTAGAAAGTCAATTTGAATGAAAGAATAAATATTCCAACTCTTGAATGAGATTGTCCAATCGTTGGTGAAATCTACTCTCCAACATTGTGGCATTTGTTCACCATTTGGTGTTTAGATGTTAAACATCTAATGCATTCCATAATAGGTGAAGATTATTCAAAAAATGAACATGGAACAATTTTTTACACAAATATTTTGTCCCAATTTACATCAAACTCCATAGACATGTTAGAAAACTCAGAGATAGTGATGCATTATGAAAAATCATATGAGAGTACACTTCAAACCCCGAGAGGGTTACCACAAATATATTAATGTGTATGTTTTAGAGGGTTGTACTTTTATAAGGGGGTTATTCTCTTGTGAGTCACTCAGGGAATGTGAAGTGTTATTCTCTGTATACAATGCTCTCAATATAGAACTTTATAGTAAGTAATAACTTGTACTTAAACATGCATTGGATGCTCACCACGTTTACTTTTGTGAGCATCTTTGGTAATGTTCCCATTGGTTGCTAGCGTTAGTATTTCAGAGATTAGCCTAATATTGGATCCTCATAGGCTAATGAGGATGGTTAGAGGGTATTTTGAGGATTGGTTCATCTCCAACATTCAACGATTTATGGATTTGGCCTTCGTTTGATGTCATTCAAACTCCATTTGCCATACTTATTTTGTATAGTAAGTCAGGGGTAATGAAGATGGACCCTTTTCTATTTTTAGAAAGTGTATTTGGTCACATGGGGAATTATGAGGAGAGATTCCTATTTCTGACGACATGGTAATCAGACAAGTATTTCAAGAGATATTAAAGTTTAAGTGACTTAAGTAATTTATTTAAATACTTTATTGCTATTATAAAGTTATAAAGTCACTTTATGAAAAAATGACTTAAGTGACTAAAAGATGAAATAGTCTTTTATCCCACATTGCTAAGTTGTTTGTACCTTTTCTCATTTTGAAGTTATAAAGGAAAGCATTTGCATTGGGATTGGTACAATGAATATATGTTATGATACAAATTCCAAGGTTTCTTAGATGTGACTAGATTTTCCTAAGGACGAAAACCCTTGAGGAAAAGTGTGCAACTAGACACAAACCTAGTTCAACACAATTTACTATTAGATTTTGGAAGTTCAATTTGAAGACTAGATAAGAAGTTGGAACTACAGAAGTAAATAGGAAGAGGACTGATCAGTAAATGGTATTGGCTTCTTAAGGACATCGACTGAAGTGAGTTGGCATTCAAGACATCAGACACATCTAGGTCAAAATTGGTTTTGTTTTTGCAAAGTGAATTCCTTCATCTATGTTTCATCTAGTGGCAGCATATCTTTCCATCAGAGGGGAATATAGGGCAGTTGGGTAGGTATCCCTTCACACTAAACCAGTACCACATATTATCTACATGTGAGCCCCATCCTATAGGACTAAAGATTGGGCAGAATAGTATAGCAAAGGTAGTATTGGTAGTATCCACAGTAGAGATTTGCATTGCAGTTGGAAAGGGAGAATATATTAGCGCCTTAAAAGGTGATCACAGGAAGGGATTTCACCACTTATCAATTTATCACAACATTATCCACATACAGTAGGAGTCAAATTCCATCAATGTTTAGAGTTCAACAATAGTTGGCAATTGGGTTGAGCAACTGTAATCATTCGTAGACTAAGTGGTTGTTGTAGACACTTAAATCTGATTACATAAATAGGTTATCATATTTAGTCATCTCCTAAGACATTATTGATTAAATATTTACTATTTAATTAATTAATCATCATCCCCTAGTTAATTAATTAATTAAATTAACTATAGTCCAATTGATGAAATCAAATGACAACCCAAAATCAATTTATCAATTAAATCCCTATTCCTCTATTAAATTAAATAAATCTTCAAATCTATTTAATTTAATCCCATGTCCCCATTTTATTAAATAAATCATTTAATAAAATATCTAAACCCCTAAAACATCTCTAAACCCAACCTTTACCCCTAATCCAACCCATTCACCCATACTAACCTCACTTAGCCACCTATCTAACCCATCCCATCAAAGCTAAACCACTTACCCCCTAACCCCCTTTCTAAGCTAATCCTAATCCCCCTCCTAAACATGTGCACAACCTTAAGCAAGGGTTAAGACTTGCTAACCTAGGCTAAAGTCAAAATATCTCCACCCTCCACCCTCCAACATTTATGACTCTTACATCCTCCTTTATGACTCTTAAAAAACATTTATGAGCATTTATGGAGCCCTTATCTCTTGAGCCTCCTTTTTTTACCATCCACCTTGCCTTCCCCTCATCTAATCACCCTGTGACATGTGTCACTTCCTTATGGGCCTTAAACAAGCAAAACCCATGTGCTCCCTTTTGAGTACATCTTGACCCTCCCTCACCATTTTGTCATCCTTGCATCCTGACCATCCATCTCTCTACCCCTTAGCTTGTAAATGGAACCCTCTCCCTTCACAAATATCGTCCACCTTTTATGCAATGTTATAATGCTATTTTGAGAGCTTGAAAACTACCAAAATACCATTATAATGTTGAAATCCCTCCATACCTCCATTGTTGAAACCATCCTCCATGCACACCATTCATCCACTTGAAGCTTGAGCACAATCATGAGCACACATCTCTACTTATCAGGGACAAATCCACTTCATCATGGGTTATACCATAAGGAGCCTACCATTCTTAGTTTGCTTCCTTTTGTGGTTATAATCACTGAGTCCTATCTTAAGTGTTAGCTTTGTTTAATTTTTTTAATGCTCTTATTAGTATTAGTATTCAATTTACACTACTAGATACTAGGTGATACATTTTGGCATGCTCGGCGGGACCCTGCATTTGGGTCAATCTAATCATATTTTTGGGTTTTTTGTGATAAACTAACCAAAATAACATTTTATGCTTGTGGGTTTTTGTAGGTGGTTTGCTAACATTCCTATAGGTACACAAGTCACTCTTTGGAAAATGCACTCCCAACCATCTGATTATTTTTTCCTTTTCAACACTTCAAAAATCTTTTTGTTCACGATCTTGCAACCATAGGAATGCGAACCCGTGACTGCAGGATTGCAGCTACATACTAGCGGGAACATGATCGTGCAAATGCGAGTTTGTTGTTTATCACTAACCATCCTCTGCATGTGTCCTAAAGCAGCCCCCACATCCATGCCATTCTTCTTCTCATGGGAACGTCAGAGTTAGCCTACGATATCACTTTATTATACCTGTGGGAACACATCCTACATTTAGTCAAACCTTCAAAATGCACTTTGTCTATTGTCAGTCAAACTCGTCAAAGAACCTGTCCATGGGAACACTACCAAAACCATCCGTAGGATCGCCTTCTCATTGGATTTCTCTATGACATTTCATCCCACGACCTAATTTCCTGGATTTCTTCACTAGTCCTATGCAACACTCCTGTGACCTTTTGATCGTGTTCCTGTGTTTGCGGGATTGCTAGCTATTCCTGCAGGTTTGCAGCGTTGACTACTCTATTGTAATTTTTGATATTTTGAGTTGTAGGTTTTTAAGCTAACTATTTTTTTGCAGCTTTTATCATCCTAATTTTTCTTTTAACAATTTAAAATTGAACAAATCTTGCATTTTTCATGGAATGAATGATTACGGCTTAAAATTGAACCAATGCGATGAACATTTCATTTTAAGTGCTAAAGAACATTATGTGCAAACACTTCAAATTTGGTGCTTAAAATAAATTTCATCCAATCTTGAATGCTCTAAAGTAAAAAATGTTCTTATTCCCTCCTCTTTAAAGCTTTCGCTCTCAATTTCCCTTTTTTTGACTCGATTTACTTTGTTGGCAATGTTGTTAAGTTGGAAAGAACCTTTGAATGTTAATCATGTGTGTCTTTAAGTCATAAAATAGAGCACTAAAGTGTCCAAATAGTAATGAATCAAGTGTCTTGCGTGTATTGAGATTGTGCTTTTTAGCACATCATTGACTTCTCTATTTCTTGCATCTTAAGACCTTAAAATACGTGATGCATGTACCGAAGTTGTTAGCAAGATCATTCGCAACAACCTAGGAGTGCTTCTAGCGAGTTCATCCACCTCTAGGAAGTGCTTCCCCTTTGGTGAGAAGCTCAAACCGATAAAAATTCTAGCCAGTATATAAATGAGGGGAAAGGTAAACTTTCTCACTCTATCACCCAAGTTCAGGCAGTGTGTTTCTGGGGGTAGCCTGAGGTGGGAAAACTTTCCCACGATTTCAACTTGTCCAAAATAGATTCTTAAGTGGATCACATATGTAACAATCATTTGGTGAGACACCACAGACCCATTTACAACCTGTTTAGTTAAAAGCATCTCATTTTTTTTCCATGGTATGTTCATTCACGGTGCAAGGGAAACAACATCCCTCAAGATTACTCACCATTGTGCTCCCCTGGTAGAGGCATAAGGCCACTTGGGTTTCATCTCCAAGGGTCATTGTTCTCGCAGAAGGGGGACTTCTATTTGCCATGCCTTGAAGATTTTTTGATGTGTATCATTTTTCAATCGACTCTTGTATCGAATCACCTCTTTGATTAGAGGGACATATTGCACTAGAATCAGGAGACACCAAGTTGTGGGTCGTTGAATAGCATATTGCAATCAAAATTTGACCTTAGAAATAAAGCGTGTGTTTGAATTGTCTTATTTGTGCTCAAGACCCATGAAAAAACATTTGTAAAACATACACAAATTCTATGGTTATTATCAAAAATCCTTTTGCTAAAGAGATTATTTGTTTGCCTTTCTCAAAGTTGCTTTGTCCTTTGAGAAACTGTTTGTTCATAAACACCCTCATATTAGAGAAAAATTCCACCTTTGTTATCTCAAAAGATAGTTGTTAGCAAGCCCATTCACAACAATGTGTTGTCTCTTTAGTTTATCCTTACCTTGTTCCAAACTATACTTATTGTCTCCAAGACATACTACCCAACAAAATCCAGTTGCAAACAAACTCCCTTTTTACCATTAATCCAAAAGTTTGCCCTTTTTCAAAATATCTTTATCACCCATCCTACTTGATTGAAAATAATACATATTATCTTTGAAAGACTCCATCTTTTCATATGCAAGCAGTTGTTAGCAAGCCCATTCACAACAACATGTTGTCTCTTTAGTTTATCCTTACCTTGTTCCAAACTATACTTATTGTCTCCAAGACATACTACCCAAAAAAATCCAGTTGCAAACAAACCCCCTTTTTACTATTAATCCAAAAGTTTGCCCTTTTTCAAAATAACTTTATCACCTATCCTACTTGACCGAAAATAACACATTTTCCTTCAAAACAAGTATTCCTTACTTCTTGACCAAAGGATTGTTAGCAAGTGCATTTGCAACAAAACCTAAAAGTCTAGTTTGCCCCACTTCACTACTTTACCATTTCAAGAAACTTAGCTACCCATCAATCAATTTATGATCCCAACCCAAGGTCAAAAGGTATACTTAGTGAAGTCACTGCCTATGAAACCCCATAGTTGTGATCAAATCTCTTAGGGTTATCTCATGTCAGGCCAACCTAGGGCTAAGTTCAAAAAGGCTAAACTTCCACAAATACTAGTTTACAAGGAGATAGATGCAAAACACAAAAAAACACACCCCCAACCTAAGGATTTCTAAGCTAGACCAAATTGAGAAAGATAGAGTAGACATTGCATTACAAACCAAGTGGGATTACAAGATTCAAAACCTAACTCTTCTTAGAGGTGTCAACCATAGCCTTATCAACAACTCCAGTATGACTCACTCTGATTAGGTCTTTCTTTTTCCACACACACTTGTGTACTTATTCCCTCATAATTTTAGTCTCTAATAGAGGAGCCACTCCCCCACACAACCATTTAAAATAGGATCACCTCCTCCTATATTAGGTTTTCAAAAAAGAATCCTCCACATGCATTATTAAAACCTAGCACCTTCCACCATTTCCTCACTTACTTAGAAAAATTTAGCATCATTCATCCCACCATCATAGTTATCCTTGAAACTCAACATTTTCTAAAAATAGGCTATCATTTGTGTCCCACATCACATTGAGCCAAAGGTTTCGACCACAGTTTTAATATCACCATTACATTTCCATGATCATATTTAAGGGAAACACAACCTCCTTCACTTAGCA
Organism: Cupressus sempervirens; assembly: GCA_028749045.1. NCBI lineage: Eukaryota > Viridiplantae > Streptophyta > Pinopsida > Cupressales > Cupressaceae > Cupressus > Cupressus sempervirens. The sequence goes on along the minus strand of CM053790.1, from coordinate 1,348,030 downwards.
CCATATCATCTAGACTCCTAAAGTATCACATACACTTGGCATCACCCCTCTTTTCATTTTCATCCTTAGGGAAATCATCCTTTCATGCCACCCACCACACATTTTGGTAAGAAGACATGGAAAAAGGACATGGATCCTAGTCATAGTAGTAACACATCTCGAGCTCAGTCGTACCCCATAGTTTCCATGATGCCACCAAATCCACCACCACAAATCCCAGAAGAAACAGGTTCCTCTATAGATATTGATGCTTTCATAAACCAAATTGGTCATGTCACCATTGTTAATGCCATCATAGACCAAAATAAGGAAACTATTGAACCGCCTCACAATAGGTGTTCCATAGTCATGCGCTAGGCCTGGCTTAGGAATAATCTATTCAAGCTAAGGACTACTTTTCCCCTACCATGAGGTGCATTTAGATTGTCAGCCCAGGGATGTATACTTGAAATGGTCGGCACAGTATGTGCACTAGGTACCTTGATGAGTCATTATGCTTGTGCTGCAGGAAAGTAAAAATGCAAAGGAAGGAAACTACACTACTGATGTGGAAAGGAAACTACTGAATCTATGAATGTTGAAAACACAATGAAAAGATAATAGAGATTCCATTTTGACTCATCCATTAGACTATTCTCGCAGATGCTGCAGGAACGTTCATGAAGTGTGATGCTATAGGAAGGAATTAACTAGCTACGTCTTACTTAAAATACTGCTAATGCTTAGTAAAATGAATCTATTCTATCCTAATCTAATCCACCTTTCAAGTGGGCCCCCTTGGTTGGCTTCTCTAATCTACCAATGCAGGATAGAAACTAAAGAGAACTAATTCATTTCATTAATCAGTCATTACATAATTTAGAATTGTAAAACACAACTGCAACAAACTGTGAATCAGTGTTCTCTCTTACTCGATAAAACTTATCAAAACCAAAAACTAAAAACTAAAAACTCCACACACAGGAGTCGATCCCGACATATATAGGGAATCTACTCTTTATTACATAACAGAAAAGTAACTATCCTAAGTTAAGTCCACAGGAGAGAATATAGGAGAACAACTGAAACGGAAAGGAAGGACAATAGAATTAAGGAGGGAGCAATGAAGTCGCGGCATCTGATTGTTACAACATAAATGCAGAGAAGGTAATGGCTTGTAAAAACTCCTCCTTATTCACTGCTATGTTTCCTGGAGTGGTTATAACTTCCTTTTCGTGGTTGTTCCTTGATGCTCGTTTCTCCTTGAATGCTGTCGACAACCAACTTCTAGATTCTTCTGCTCATCCTTTAATCCTTATCATCGGGTTAATTATGATATAAGACATATTTGCAAATAAACATCCATCAAACTAAATTCAAGCATAAGAATGCACATTTGGATATTTATATGAAATATTGCATATTAGATATAATTTAGGCAAAAGATGACATAGTTTTTCTACCCCATAAATCATCAAAGGTTTATCAAACATAGGCTTATAAGTGTTAAACAAGGATAAATGGAGTATCATAAAGTATCTTAAACATAACAAAATAAAGGCATTTTTTTAGACTCATCATCTGCCCCCTACTAAACTAATGCTTGTCCTCAAGCATTACACTTCTTTGTCAAAGATCTGAGCTCCCCAACTTCTGTCTTTCCCTTTTTGCTGCCCTTGAAGGTGTAATAAAATCCTCTGGTCCTTTCCCATACTTCTTGCCTGTGGTCTTCCTGCAACTTATCAAGTTTGTCAACATCAATATCATATAGGGGCCATAAAAGCATTGGAGGTTGAATGGTTAAAAGACACCATAGCTCTGGCCTTAGTTGCTTTCCCAGTTCTAAATATTTTGGAACTCTATATAGTGCTGCTTCCAAATTAATATGACTGTGCAGCTCTGATTTCTTGAGAGAATCAGGTAACCGTGCCCATCTACCTCTTACTCCGGTCATAGCTCTCTGGAACGCAAAGTAGGGAAAGTTTTCATATTTGGCATATACTTTGGCTCTAGCAGCAAATACCTTCTTTCTAATGTCTGGATTACTCTTCCCATAGGTTAATGTAAACTAGTCTCGTGTAACGCCCCGCCAAGGGATCCAAAAGAATTAACATAAAGTTTCACTAAGTTTGCTAAACATTTTTTTTTTTTTTAAAGTAAGAAAGTATGACATACACATCAAACAAGTAGTAGCGGAAGCAATAACATGTAATCATCGACAACCATACATTGCAAGTTACATTTCTTAAAGATCCCAAGACGTTGAGTCACGTTTAAATTTAATTAATTCTAAGTCTAACAACTAACACATACATATAAAAGAATAATCAGAAACTCCAATGTCCATAATATACATTTGTTCCGAATGCTCCTTGGCAAATTAATTCGGAATGCTCATTCATCCACTGTACATGTCACAGGGTATGAAAGGCTTAAAAGAATATACATACGTAAAGATCAAGATACAACATCCTCAAATCCATGATACAAAGTACAGTAAAAATATATGAAACTATTCACCATACATGATACATCCATACATCCATAATGATAAAACATCTATCATAAAATCTAACCATCCATCATACTAATCCAAGAACATAGTGAAGGTAAATGCCAATCACGAAATCTCCAGCCATGGTGACCACGGAACGGATCTCATTGGTAAGAGTAAAAGCACTACCACCCGACCGCGTGGAACCTAAATGGTCCACTCCCACCGTGCTGAGGAGATAGTCTCAAGTCCCAAATAGGATAACAAAACCTATAATCATAAATACTCTCTAAGTCCAGGAAATCCTATAAGTATGCTAACTCAAGGGTTCCTAAAATGACCGACATCTAAATCCCAGAGGTACCACAAGACACGTAGGAAACCTAATATGCAAGCGGAAAAGTGTCATCGCAAAAGTCATGTAGAAGTTACCCGAGCAATCCCTTAGGAATCCCGGGTCCCTACTGATCCTGCGGCCACTAGTATCCTCTCGTACTGACGAGGCATACTATGGTATGCAAGGTCGTAACCAAGCGTCCTCTCTACCCCATCCTAGTCTGTACTAGCACTCATGGCATGGGAGAGAACATACAATTATCTTATTAGGTTCATTTTCTCTCATTTAGTGTAAATGTTTTCACTTATTAAAAATGACTTACAATGGGTTTCTCAAGGCAGCCACTTAGGGCTCCGACCCCCATTGCAAGCCACTTCCCGACTCTACACATAGATAACCTACCCTAGCTCATGAACTCATAAATCAAAGAATCATAATAAAACCATCTCAGTCCTATGCGAGCAACTGAAAATATCATAAAAAGATAATCCACAAAATATATCAGTTCTTCATGAGCAACAGATAACATCAAATAGTAATCAAGTAATCACGACAGTTCTCTATTAGCAACTGAAGGCATCAATGATAAGTCACAAAATCCAATGGTTCTCTAATGAGCAACCAGAAAGTAATACAAGTATAACTGATCGAGACTCAGAAATGGTTAAGTTAGGTATTCTCAAATACATACATCTCAGCTTCACACAAGGAAACTGGAAAGCAATCAAAAACAGTAAACACAATCATGTCATAGAGCACTTCATCACATTACCATGGTCAGGTTAAGAAAGATCGAGACCAAATCATCAAGACATCACATTCACAAACCCCGAGCCTCTGGTAACAACCTGAACTGGTCAACGCTAAACCAACCCCAAAACATTCAAAGTACAAAGACAACATCAAAGTCTCAGAGATTGGATCTGAAAGTATATTATTTAAGTTAAGGTAAGGTTTGTGATTTAGTTTAATGTCGAATTCAAGTAACAAAGTTTTCACAACTACCCTTTTTCGAATAACCCATTTCTATAATAACTTTCATTAAATCAATATCCAAATTTATAGCTTAGTCAAATAAAATTCATTATTAATTAACTTAATTAAACTAATTTTAATTAAATTAATCAATATTCATTTGATCTAATTACTATTTTTAATCTATCCATTAATTGTTAAATTATTAATTTTTCACTAAAATTATCAATAATTTAATATTTACCATTTATGTGAAATACATTTAATATTTATTATTTAAGTATTAATAAAATAAAACTTTTATTAAATAAAAATATATAATAATTTTATTAATTAAAAATTTTAATTAATAATAAAAATCATTTTTTGTAAATAATATATATTAAAAAAAATAAATGAATTTACAACTATACATATATATATATATATATATTTTTTAAAAAATAATAAAAAAAAAAGCCACTTTACAATATCCAACCGCCGGCTTAAATAAGCCGACGGCCTGCCGCAGACCTGCGGACGCAGGGCCTGCGGCAGCAGGTACGTCGTACCTGCTGTCGCAGTACCTGCGACGCAGGTCTGTCGGCTGAGCCGACCGTGGGGGGTGGGCACGGGGTAATTCCCTCCCCCCCCACACACACTTATAAAAACATTATATTTAATTTTATTTTATTTTATATATATATATTTTTAAAAAAACACAATCAATATATATATATATATATATATATAAAAAAAACATTTTTTTTAAACTATATATATATATATATAAAAAAACATTTTTTTAAAACTATATATATATATATATTAAAATAATTAATTAATCTTTCTTTCTTTCTTTTTTTATTTTTTTTTATTTTTTTAAAATATATATATAAATATATGCCTTGAAAGATTGTTTCCTCCTCTATCTTGATATAGAAAATATAGTCATTCATCCAAACGTTAATCTAGAATCACGGTATTAAATTCAACCCTTCCCATTTAAATCTCATGTTGGAAGAAGTTTATAAACAAGTAACTGATAAAAACCAATTTCGTAATGTTTAAGTATTCTTCACAAGGAATTTCAGATTTACAAACCCCAGACATGAAGAAGACAGAAAAGGATAATTGCGTATTAAATCGATAATCGAAAACACCAGACCCTACCTGATTCTGATGCTATTATGCAATCTCCAGGAACTGTGAAAGAATTCGCTCCTCTCAATAACCTTCCTCTGGAAAACTTTCTTGGTATCAGCTTCCTGAAATTCGCTTCCAAAATTGTCTCTCCAAAATTCTCGTCCAACTTCGTATATCAAAAAAATGAACCCCCAAAGTTGTGATAAGCAAATTCTCCTCAATTCGGGGCACTAATTGTGCGTTTACCCGAGAAGACTCTTTGCACAACTCAGTTAACTCAAATTAACTTTTATTATCTTTTCTAATTCTTTTGCATTCAACTTTCATGCACAATAAGTTGAATTATTAAATAACTCTATTTAAAATTTCACTTGACTTCAATTCTTAATTAATTTATTATTTTAAATCTTATGTGCACTTTTAAGAAATTAAAATAACATTATTAATTTTTTATAATTTAATCTTTTAATTTAATTCTTATATTTAACTCATGATTAGATCATGCGATCTAGAATTCTTAATAAATTTATATCTTTCAACTTTTTATTTTATTTTAGAACTTAATTGATAACATATTTAATTAATTTAAATAACAATAATATTTAGCATTTATTTAAAAATGAACTCCAAATATATTATTATTAAATTAAATAAATATTATCCTGTTCTAAATATATCTTAAACTTTAATTCTTTTATTTAATTAATTAATTAATTAATTAAATATAAAGATATCATAATTAATTCCTTATTAAACTAAATCATTAATTAGTCTTTTTAATTAGACTTAGTTAATAGAAAATACACCAAGGACTCATAAAGCAACATACGAAAACCCATCATAGAAAAATACATACCACATCAAACAAAAAGGTTATAATCACAGAATTACATCATTTGATGCATTCGGAGGGTACTAACTCAGATACTTGTCCTAATTATCAATTAGGACAATTGGCTAGAGGGTTTAGGATTTGGACTTAAGAGTTTATCTCCCCTCTCTTACCATTGAGATAGTGCGATAGGGTACGCTCATCCTGACAATTCAGGGAAGTCGATACCCGGTACCTGTAACCTGCATAAAATCCACGCATGTACAAACACAATATTCTAAGCTAAACAGGCAATGGCAGGAAGTGGTGCATCGTGTAGATCCCGACTAGCAGGTGACTACGACTCCCTTCCTTAACCATATCAGAAACACCATACATAAATAAAACAGCACGCACACCATACACATGCAGTATGGGGTAAGTATCCATAAGAGGCACATGAAATAATAAGCCATCCAACTAATCATCATCGATAACTAAAACCATTGAATAATCATCATACATGCATGAAATATAGAGTACCAAGTAATCTCATCATATAATAACTGAGTGTAAACATCATCTGATAATCTCTAAAATAATAATACTACTCATCAAACATAAATTGGCCTAAAAGAGTTTGGCAATCATAACATAAATGTAGCTCGAAAAATGTAAACTAGGGGCAGGCACTACATCCACCCCCCCTAGACTTAGGCTTACTCCTGGAAGCCTATAAACAAATAGGGATATAAATCCCGTAATCTAGATGCATCCTCCCATGTCGCTGAAGAGTCATCAGTAGGGTCCCATTGGACCCTTACCTGCTCTATGGTTCGACCCCTGAGGGTCAACTCCCGCTGCTCCAGAATACGACTTGGCTCCAAAGCCAGTTGCCCGTCCTCTACCTGTAATGCATTCCAATCAAGAATATGTACAACATCAGGAATATACTGTCTAAGTACTGAAACATGGAAAACATCGTGAATGCGAGCAAGGCTGGGCGGTAAAGCAAGACGATAGGCAACTGGACCAATCCTCTCAAGAATATCGAATGGTCCCACAAAGCGAGGTGCTAGCTTCGAGCCCTTTCCATAACGGATCGGACTCTTCTGCGGACGCACTCTCAAGAAAACCTTCTCACCCATAGCAAACTGCTTATCTGACCTATGAGCATCGGCATACTTCTTCTGCCTATCCTGTGCCGTTGTCAAGTGCTCTCGGATACGCACCACCTGTTGCTCCATGTCACGAAGCATCTCTGGGCCCAACAGGATGCGATCCTCAAGGCTATCCCAACTCAAAGGTGTACGACAAGGGCGTCCATATAAGGCTTGGAAAGGTGCCATGCCAATAGAACTGTGATACCCGTTGTTGTAAGCAAACTCCACTAGGTAGAGATAGTCCTCCCAATGAGTCTGCCTATCCATCACGTACATCCTCAACATATCCTCGAGAACCTGATTCACTCTCTCTGTCTGCCCATCTGTCTCTGGGTGATAAGCTGAACTGAAGTTCAACTGTGCTCCAAGATCATGCTGTAGTGATGTCCAAAATGCGGACGTGAAAACATGATCCCTATCCGAAATGATCTTTCGGGGAATACCATGTAGTCTCACAATGTCACGCATGAAGACATTAGCTACTGAAGCTGCAGTGTAGGAAGACCTGATTGGTGCAAAATGTGCCACCTTGGTCAACCGATCAACGGTGACCATGATAGCATCATGACGACGAAGAGTCATAGGTAATCCTACTATGAAATCCATAGAGATGATGTCCCACTTCCATGAAGGAATGAGATTCGGTTGCAAAAGTCCTGCCGGATGCTGGTGTTCTGCCTTGACTCTCTGACACTCAAGACATCTAGCCACAAAATCAGCAATGTCGCGCTTCATCCCGGACCAAAAGAATAAACGTCGCAAATCTGCATGCATCTTCTTGACACCTGGATGTGCCGAGTAAGGTGCACGATGGGCCTCTGATAGGATCAATATGCGAAGCTCATCCAGTAGCGGCACATAGATCCTTCCTGAAAGTCTCAAAAGGCCATCTGACTCTAGGACATAGCCTGAAAACTTTCCCTCCAAGGATCTCCCTGAATTGATCTCACTGCACACCTCCAGATACCATGAATCAGTGGGGAGTGCCTGAAGTATCTGACATCTTAAATCGACACTAAGGGTCATAGATGATATCACATGTTTCCTGTGACTCAAAGCATCAGCTACGACATTCTCCTTCCCCTGGATATACTTCACCTCAAAGTCATACTCGCACAAAAACTCCATCCAACGCCTTTGCCTAGCATTCAGATTAGGCTGCGTGAATATGTACTGAAGACTACGATGATCGCTATGTAGTTCAAATCTGTGTCCCAACAAGAAATGTCTCCATCTCACTAAGGCATGAACTACTGCTGCTAACTCAAGGTCATGTGTAGGATAATTCAACTCATGATCCTTGAGTTTGCGTGACTCATATGCAATCACTCGACAGTTCTGCATTAGAACTGCTCCAATACCCTCGAGGGAAGCATCTGTACACACCATGAACTCACCTTCTGGATCAGGTACAGCTAAGATCGGTGCACTGGTAAGAAGCTCTTTGAGTTTCTGAAATGCTTCTACACACTTTTCTGTCCAAAGAAACTTCTTTCCTTTCCTCTGAAGGGAGGTAATAGGGTGTGCTATTCTGGAGAAGTTTTGAACAAATCTGCGGTAATACCCAGCTAGACCCATGAAACTACGAATCTCCGACACAGTAGTGGGTGCAGGCCAATCGACTATTGCCTGGATCTTCGCAGGGTCTACAGAGATACCTTCGCCTGAAATAACGTGTCCCAAATACTGTATCTCTGATTGGAAGAAATCACACTTTGCCGCATTGGCATAAAGTTGATTATCTCTCAAGCACTGCAAAACTAAACTCAAATGTTCCTCATTTTCCTTTTGGGACTTAGAATATATCAGAATATCATTGAGGAACACAAGAACAAATCTATCAAGATAGGAACGGAACACCCCATTCATTAAGCACATGAAAACTGATGGGGCGTTCGTCAGCCCAAAGGGTACCACTGTGAACTCATAATGCCCGTAGCGAGTTCGGAAGGTGGTCTTATGAATATCAGCCTCCTTGATGCGAAGTTGATGGTATCCTGACTTAAGATCAATCTTAGAGAACACTGTAGCTCCCTTGATCTGATCAAATAAATCATCAATCCTAGGTAAAGGATACCTGTTCTTTATTGTCACCTTATTCAGTTGTCTGTAATCGATGCAAAGGCGCAAAGAACCATCCTTCTTCTTCACAAAGAGCACTGGAGCTCCCCATGGTGATACACTAGGTCGAATACTACCCTTGGCCAAAAGTTCCTCTAACTACAAACGCAACTTACTTAGCTCTTGAGTGGTCATACGGTAAGGAGCTCTAGAAATAGGTTCCGCTCCTGGAGTGAGCTCAATGCTAAAATCAATGTCTCTCTTCGGAGGCATGCCTGGAATCTCGCTCGGAAAGACATCAACATACTCCTGTAAAATAGGGTGATCTAGGGTCTTCCTCGTAGATTCTTCCTCATCAAGCTCATTTACCGAAACGGCAAATACCTGACACCCCTTACGAAAGCTTCGCTTAAGTTGCATAGCAGAGATCATCCGTAGGGATATAGGCCTCGGTATCCCCACAATCTCCACATCCTTCCCTTGGTCATCCTGACACAAAATGGTCTTCTTTCTGCAGTCAATACTAGCCCTATGAGAGCCAAGCCAATCCATACCTAAGACCACATCGTAGGAGCCAAGAGGAATAACTCGAAAATTGACTGAAGTCTCGAACCCTCCTATGCTAAGTCCACACTTGTGAACTACTGAATCTGTGGAAACTTTAGCACCTGAGGCTAGTTCCACTTGCCAACCATGGTCTTGCTTAACCGACTCCAGCTTACACTTATCAACTAGAGATGGAGAAATGAAAGAATCTGTAGCACCTGAATCAAATAATACAGAGAGAGGTGTACCTCGGATAGCTCCTGTAGTCTCGACTACTGTCCCCTGATGGTCTGCCTGACGGTGATCCACCGCTGCAAAAACTCTATGAGATCCACCTGTATTTCCGACTGTAGGCTCAGATGCTGCTGGCCTGGGTCCTGAATACTGAGATGTTCGCTGTGGGCAGTATGCTGCAATATGACCAATCTGTCCACATGAATAACATCCCGTGCCTCTGCCAGATCCTCTCCCTATAGGTGGTGCATTCGACCGCTGGTGACTACCCCTGCTAGCAAAAGACTGGTTGCTCTGTGCAGGCCGAGATTGCTGATTCTGCCTATTACGTTGAGCATTGCGATTGATCCTAGGGTTGGATCCACCGCCACCACTTTGTGCCTAAGGGTAAAATCCCTTATGCTGCTGAGGCTGCTGCTGAGAATGCGGCTGAGAATACTGATTCCTCCTAGGGAAGGGAGGCTTCCTGATCCCACCGGAATTGTGGTTGCCCTTAGATCCTGCTATAGTAGGCGCTCCCACAAATCCTCCTTGCCCAAAGTTGACACTCTGCTCTACCAGGATAGCTCGATGTACCGCATCCTTGAGGGTCTTAGGCTCAAATACCTTAACACCCCCAATAAAATGGTTGTTCAAGCCTCGAATGAAATGTTGTGCCAACTGTGCCGGGTTGTCACTGAATCCCGAAAAAGGCATGAGCTCATAGAACTTGCGCTCATACTCTACAACGGTCATAGTGAACTGTCTTAGGTTATGGAACTCATCTGCTCTATGCTGCTTCCATTCCTCTGGTAGGAATCGCTCATGAAAACTCTCCAAGAAAATCTCCCAAGTGACACTACCCATGTCAATGCCCAACTTCCTCTCCTCAATAGTCCACCAGGTGGCTCCAAATAACTCTAGATTGGTAATGGCAAACCTCGCTTTGACATTACTGTCAAAGTCCTGCATAGCAAAAATCCTGTCAAGGGCAATAAGCCACTGCTCAGCTACATACCCAGAACCTTGCCCATTAAAGGGTTTGATCTTGGACCTCTGAAGATCCTTCATCTGAGAAGATACTATGAATCTATGTCGGTCCTTCTGAGGACTCCTAGATCTGCGTCTATGCTCATGTCCATCCTGGTGTGCTCTATCCTGCTCAAGAACAGGAGGTAAGCGATCAATAAGGGTCCGCATCATTTGCCTCAGATCAACCTCCTCAGAGTCGGCATGTCCCTCATTGTGGTTCTCTTCCTGATGCTCACTGACATGCTCTTCCCTATTCTCTTCCTGAATGGGGCTCTCATGGATAGACTCATGAACACTAACATCTCTGCCTCGTCCACGACCTCTGCCACGGCCAAGGCTACGGCCCCTAACGGAAGATCTCGTCCCAGATACCATCCTACAATAATATCCAAGACACAAGATGCTAAAATAATCATGAAACATACTACTGAAATACATAGATAAAAGACACATGTTTTGCAAACAAGATATTTTCAATTTTCAGTTTACCTATAATTTCAGTTTAAGTATAATTTCAGTTTTGAAGTTTTGCGTGTTGAAGTATGAATAAAATAGGTAACTAATAGTTTAAATACTGTTTCAGTTCAACTAGCTTCAAGTTTTAGTTTAAGGTTTGCATTTTTATTCAACTAGTTAACACTAGTGGCGTTCCAATATACCCAGAGCTCCCAATGTAGAAACTTAGGCTCTGATACCAGATGTAACGCCCCGCCAAGGGATCCAAAAGAATTAACCTAAAGTTTCACTAAGTTTGCTAAACATTTTTTTTTTTTTTAAAGTAAGAAAGTATGACATACACATCAAACAAGTAGTAGCGGAAGCAATAACATGTAATCATCGACAACCATACATTGCAAGTTACATTTCTTAAAGATCCCAAGACGTTGAGTCACGTTTAAATTTAATTAATTCTAAGTCTAACAACTAACACATACATATAAAAGAATAATCAGAAACTCCAATGTCCATAATATACATTTGTTCCGAATGCTCCTTGGCAAATTAATTCGGAATGCTCATTCATCCACTGTACATGTCACAGGGTATGAAAGGCTTAAAAGAATATACATACGTAAAGATCAAGATACAACATCCTCAAATCCATGATACAAAGTACAGTAAAAATATATGAAACTATTCACCATACATGATACATCCATACATCCATAATGATAAAACATCTATCACAAAATCTAACCATCCATCATACTAATCCAAGAACATAGTGAAGGTAAATGCCAATCACGAAATCTCCAGCCATGGTGACCACGGAACGGATCTCATTGGTAAGAGTAAAAGCACTACCACCCGACCGCGTGGAACCTAAATGGTCCACTCCCACCGTGCTGAGGAGATAGTCTCAAGTCCCAAATAGGATAACAAAACCTATAATCATAAATACTCTCTAAGTCCAGGAAATCCTATAAGTATGCTAACTCAAGGGTTCCTAAAATGACCGACATCTAAATCCCAGAGGTACCACAAGACACGTAGGAAACCTAATATGCAAGCGGGAAAGTGTCATCGCAAAAGTCATGTAGAAGTTACCCGAGCAATCCCTTAGGAATCCCGGGTCCCTACTGATCCTGCGGCCACTAGTATCCTCTCGTACTGACGAGGCATACTATGGTATGCAAGGTCGTAACCAAGCGTCCTCTCTACCCCATCCTAGTCTGTACTAGCACTCATGGCATGGGAGAGAACATACAATTATCTTATTAGGTTCATTTTCTCTCATTTAGTGTAAATGTTTTCACTTATTAAAAATGACTTACAATGGGTTTCTCAAGGCAGCCACTTAGGGCTCCGACCCCCATTGCAAGCCACTTCCTGACTCTACACATAGATAACCTACCCTAGCTCATGAACTCATAAATCAAAGAATCATAATAAAACCATCTCAGTCCTATGCGAGCAACTGAAAATATCATAAAAAGATAATCCACAAAATATATCAGTTCTTCATGAGCAACAGATAACATCAAATAGTAATCAAGTAATCACGACAGTTCTCTATTAGCAACTGAAGGCATCAATGATAAGTCACAAAATCCAATGGTTCTCTAATGAGCAACCAGAAAGTAATACAAGTATAACTGATCGAGACTCAGAAATGGTTAAGTTAGGTATTCTCAAATACATACATCTCAACTTCACACAAGGAAACTGGAAAGCAATCACAAACAGTAAACACAATCATGTCATAGAGCACTTCATCACATTACCATGGTCAGGTTAAGAAAGATCGAGACCAAATCATCAAGACATCACATTCACAAACCCCGAGCCTCTGGTAACAACCTGAACTGGTCAACGCTAAACCAACCCCAAAACATTCAAAGTACAAAGACAACATCAAAGTCTCAGAGATTGGATCTGAAAGTATATTATTTAAGTTAAGGTAAGGTTTGTGATTTAGTTTAATGTCGAATTCAAGTAACAAAGTTTTCACAACTACCCTTTTTCGAATAACCCATTTCTATAATAACTTTCATTAAATCAATATCCAAATTTATAGCTTAGTCAAATAAAATTCATTATTAATTAACTTAATTAAACTAATTTTAATTAAATTAATCAATATTCATTTGATCTAATTACTATTTTTAATCTATCCATTAATTGTTAAATTATTAATTTTTCACTAAAATTATCAATAATTTAATATTTACCATTTATGTGAAATACATTTAATATTTATTATTTAAGTATTAATAAAATAAAACTTTTATTAAATAAAAATATATAATAATTTTATTAATTAAAAATTTTAATTAATAATAAAAATCGTTTTTTGTAAATAATATATATTAAAAAAAATAAATGAATTTACAACTATACATATATATTTTATTTTTTTTAAAAAAAAAATAATAAAAAAAAAAGCCACTTTACAATATCCAACCGCCGGCTTAAATAAGTCGACGGCCTGCCGCAGACCTGCGGACGCAGGGCCTGCGGCAGCAGGTACGTCGTACCTGCTGTCGCAGTACCTGCGACGCAGGTCTGTCGGCTGAGCCGACCGTGGGGGGTGGGCACGGGGTAATTCCCTCCCCCCCCACACACACTTATAAAAACATTATATTTAATTTTATTTTATTTTATATATATATATTTTTAAAAAAACACAATCAATATATATATATATAAAAAAAAAAAAAACATTTTTTTTAAACTATATATATATATATATAAAAAAAAACATTTTTTTTAAACTATATATATATATATATTAAAATAATTAATTAATCTTTCTTTCTTTCTTTTTTTTTTTTTTTTTTTTTTTTAAAAAAATATATATAAATATATGCCTTGAAAGATTGTTTCCTCCTCTATCTTGATATAGAAAATATAGTCATTCATCCAAACGTTAATCTAGAATCACGGTATTAAATTCAACCCTTCCCATTTAAATCTCATGTTGGAAGAAGTTTATAAACAAGTAACTGATAAAAACCAATTTCGTAATGTTTAAGTATTCTTCACAAGGAATTTCAGATTTACAAACCCCAGACACGAAGAAGACAGAAAAGGATAATTGCGTATTAAATCGATAATCGAAAACACCAGACCCTACCTGATTCTGATGCTATTATGCAATCTCCAGGAACTGTGAAAGAATTCGCTCCTCTCAATAACCTTCCTCTGGAAAACTTTCTTGGTATCAGCTTCCTGAAATTCGCTTCCAAAATTGTCTCTCCAAAATTCTCGTCCAACTTCGTATATCAAAAAAATGAACCCCCAAAGTTGTGATAAGCAAATTCTCCTCAATTCGGGGCACTAATTGTGCGTTTACCCGAGAAGACTCTTTGCACAACTCAGTTAACTCAAATTAACTTTTATTATCTTTTCTAATTCTTTTGCATTCAACTTTCATGCACAATAAGTTGAATTATTAAATAACTCTATTTAAAATTTCACTTGACTTCAATTCTTAATTAATTTATTATTTTAAATCTTATGTGCACTTTTAAGAAATTAAAATAACATTATTAATTTTTTATAATTTAATCTTTTAATTTAATTCTTATATTTAACTCATGATTAGATCATGCGATCTAGAATTCTTAATAAATTTATATCTTTCAACTTTTTATTTTATTTTAGAACTTAATTGATAACATATTTAATTAATTTAAATAACAATAATATTTAGCATTTATTTAAAAATGAACTCCAAATATATTATTATTAAATTAAATAAATATTATCCTGTTCTAAATATATCTTAAACTTTAATTCTTTTATTTAATTAATTAATTAATTAATTAAATATAAAGATATCATAATTAATTCCTTATTAAACTAAATCATTAATTAGTCTTTTTAATTAGACTTAGTTAATAGAAAATACACCAAGGACTCATAAAGCAACATACGAAAACCCATCATAGAAAAATACATACCACATCAAACAAAAAGGTTATAATCACAAAATTACATCATTTGATGCATTCGGAGGGTACTAACTCAGATACTTGTCCTAATTATCAATTAGGACAATTGGCTAGAGGGTTTAGGATTTGGACTTAAGAGTTTATCTCCCCTCTCTTACCATTGAGATAGTGCGATAGGGTACGCTCATCCTGACAATTCAGGGAAGTCGATACCCGGTACCTGCAACCTGCATAAAATCCACGCATGTACAAACACAATATTCTAAGCTAAACAGGCAATGGCAGGAAGTGGTGCATCGTGTAGATCCCGACTAGCAGGTGACTACGACTCCCTTCCTTAACCATATCAGAAACACCATACATAAATAAAACAGCACGCACACCATACACATGCAGTATGGGGTAAGTATCCATAAGAGGCACATGAAATAATAAGCCATCCAACTAATCATCATCGATAACTAAAACCATTGAATAATCATCATACATGCATGAAATATAGAGTACCAAGTAATCTCATCATATAATAACTGAGTGTAAACATCATCTGATAATCTCTAAAATAATAATACTACTCATCAAACATAAATTGGCCTAAAAGAGTTTGGCAATCATAACATAAATGTAGCTCGAAAAATGTAAACTAGGGGCAGGCACTACATCTCGAAGCATTTCTTCTGGTTGTTTACTTTCTGCCCTCAAGGGTAAAGGTTTTGTTCTCTCCTCATCTCTGTAATTAACCAGTTGTCTGTCATAATTTGCCTCATTAGACATCCATGAAATTAAAGCTTTCAAATGCACATCTCCTATATAGAGCAAAAGATTACACTCAGTTTCTACAGGAATGAAAAAATTATGAATATACAACTCACACAATAGATTTTGCTGCCATGGTAGTAAGGTTTGATATAGCCCATAAAACTCTTGTGCAGTTTTGAATTCTGCATTTATATTTCTGAGGGTTAACATCAACTGAAACAAAAGATATTTTTCTTCCAAACAAAAAGCATATACTCGAGGAGGTGGTCTGCAAGCAAGAGCTTGATCAGCTAATTTAAGTGCATGTTCCATGCGCTATTTATGTCTTTCTAGCTGTTCTTTCAATTCTTCAATCTCCTCATTTTGTGATGTTATGATCTTGCTCATTCTTTTCTTCTCCTCTTTCCATAGTGCTTCAGCAAATAAATGTTGTCCATATAATTGGAAAAGGAGTTTTTGCAAGGTGACGACACTGTTATCCTCTTCATAATCCTTTTTCTTTTTCCGTTCCCGCCATAGATGTTCCGCCAAACTATTGATCCATGTTGACTTATAAGGGACTAAGGTAGTATTCGAATCATGACTTTCAGGAACTACTTCATTCTCATGGCTTGAAACACCTGGTAAATCCATTAAGGTTTCATTAATTTCTTGCTCACATGCTGCAGGAGGACTACCGGAAGCTTCTGTCATCTCAGTGTGAAGGGGAGAATGGTCAGAAATTATCTGCACAGGAGACTCTAGGGCAGGTGCTTTAGACAATATAAGATTTTAAAAAATTTGCCCTCTCATTCTAGGGCTTCTCCGCTAAGGAGTCTCTTCTTGTACTATTATCTTTTTCTTACTTTTCTATTTCGGTATCATTGCTGCAGGATTAGTTGCTGCAGGAACCTTCTTCATTTTCTTCTATTGCTTAATTGCAGGACTAGATTTTTGTTGAGCAACGGTTTCTTCTGGTAACTTCCATTTTTTTTAGCTTGACTAGTAGTGGGCCTAGGGATGTCTTGTTCAAGTGGAGGCACATTCGCTTGAGTGGAAGCAAATTCTGGTTCAATCCCTTGTGCATTTTTCTGTTTCAGCTCCCTCAATATTTTGTTCTGCAGGCTCACTACTGGGAACTATGTTTTCCTCACCCTACCGTTCACTAGGGTCAACTTGGGGTTGTAGGGTTTTAAATTTCACAAAGTCATCCCATGTCAAAGGGGATACGTCCTTGAGAGACCTTTCTATTAACAACTTAATCAAAGCATGGTGAGTGATAGAATTATCTTTCCCTTTTTGAGTCTCTTCTGCACTAATACAGAGCATATTATACAAAAATTTGGAAGATTCACGGCAATATTGTGCCTTATACAACTAAGCAACTTAAAATGGTTTGCATGTAAGTGAGAAAATCTGTCTTCACAAGTAAAATACCTGATGACATGCATTGCTAGGTCAAGTTATGGAGGTGGCAAAGACAATCTCTTGCACTCCTACTTTGTAACATCCAATGGAGGGTCATGTGGGGTAGTGAACTAGGCCCTTGCTGACCTAGCGTCATGCGAGCTCGGATAGTGCTCTCCAACAGAAGGTAACCTTGTTACTTCTGCAATTCGTTCTTCTATTGCAATTACTGTCAAACCCCACATAGAAGCTTCACCTTTATCAAATGTCCTAGTGAATTCTACAACTGCTTCTTCATCATATGCTGTTAAATTCAAACAATAACCTAACCACCTGCATGCATTGAATCTTCTTACTGCTTCTACATCAGAGAGCAACAAAATGTGCTCAACCGACTCTTTTCTTTGTAAACCTCCTCCCATTTCTTGATACTTCTGCTACTCCGTTTCCCTCTCCCTTTCTGAATGCAAACTTCAAAACTTTGCGTTATTTCTCAGATGCTTCACCGCTTCTTTTTGGGAACATTAATTGCCATCACCAATTTTTATGTGCCATAATTAAACTTTAGGTAAAAGTAAATCATGAATTTGCATGGAAATCGTCCGAAAACATGGTTCAAATGCCAAAATTTTAAAAAAATAGGTCACATCGTGGCTTAGCACGAAAAATTTGGCACGAACAAAGAAAAATTCATTGAAAAAGTGGGAGTACAACACTTGACATGGCATACTTATGGCAAAAAGCTCTCATTAATAAAGGGTAATGCCAAGATTTTTGAAAATCATCACAGTTAATCAGGCATGTCATTGGATAGTACGACACTCCCCTGCCCCCTGCTAATTTTACGACAAATGTCCTCACGTGTCAGACTAGTATGGGTTAGGGACTGGAATACACCGTAATTAGAAAGATTATGTAGTATTAGATATAATTAACAAAATTTGCAAACTTATAAATGAATAATAGTTTGAAAATGTTTATACCTGCCAAGCGGATTGTCATATGCTCCAAAAAAAGGTGGCGGAAATAATGTAAATGGCAGCATCCATTAGCATGTGCAGATTTGATTGAAAACACAAAAACGTAAGTATGTAGAAAGTGAGTGGATGGAAGATTAAGAAATGGAGTGAGGTGGGTGGATGGAAGATTAAGATATGAATGGAAAGAAATATCATGAAAAGAAAATGGACTTTATGCGAACATAAAGTTATTATTATGGACATGAAAATTAGAATTAATGTTGAAGAGGAGCAGGCATAAGGTTTTCACCTTCAGTTGCAGGAAGAGGTACTTGAGTTGTTGTTGAATCTGGTTGTTCGAACTGTTGCATGAACTCGGCTTTTGTTTGAGGCTGTTTGTAAAGTTTAAGTCGATGACCATTGATCAACATTTTGAAAGGCATATCATCAATTGTGGTTAGTTGAACTGTTCCATTGTCAAAGACATGGATGATTTGATATGGTCCTAACCATCACATCTGCAGCTTCCCTGGCATATCCTTAAAGAAAAAATCATACAATAATGCCCAATCACCAGATTTGAACTGTTTGTTGAGGATATGAGAATCATGCCAATGTTTTCTCTATTTTTGCACCAGTTCAGTATGTTCTAAAGTGGTCTTGCGCATTTCATCCAAAGAATTAAGATGTAGGAGACGTTTTCTTTGTGCTGCAGGAAGATCAATATCTAAGGTCAAGGCTGTTCTTAAAGTCTTGTGTTCAAATTCAATTAGAAGCATTGCCACTTTCCCATACAAAAGCTCAAATGGTGTGAATCCGGTAGTGGTTTTCCAAGTTATTCTATAAGTCCAAATAGCTTCTTGTAACTGGCTGGTCCAATCCCGATGATGCAAATGGACTGTTTTAGTTAGACTATTTTCCAGCTCACAGTTGGTAACTTCTGCTTGTCCATTGGCTTGTGGATGGTAAGGACTGGATTTGCGATGCCTGATGTTATACTGTTTCATCAATTCTGAAATCAAGTTAGAAGTAAACTGTGTGCCTTGATCAGTAACCAATTGTTTAGGAACTTCATAATGTGTAAAAATTTCTTCATACAGGAATTCGAAAACTTTTTCATCATGGGCATGTTTCATAGCCTTAACCTCAACCCATTTGGTTAGGTAGTCAGTACAAACCAGAATATAAGACTTCCCATTGGATGGAGGATCAATAGGACCGATGAAGTCCATTCTCCATTTGTCAAATGGTGTTAAAACCATTTGAGGGTTCAGAGGCATTTCATCTGTTTTGGTTGGGCGACCCATTCTTTGGCATTGGTTTCACTTCCTTGTATAATTGATTGCATCTTTATGAAGGGTAGGCCAATAGTAACCAGTGGCTAAGATTTTGAAAGCTGTTCTTTTGGCTGCAAAATGTCCTCCGCAGGGCTCATTATGACATGCATGCAAAATATCATATGTCTCATCTTCTCTTACACATCTACGCATAACTTGATCAGGTCCATTATAGAACAGAAAATTGTCTATCCATGAGAAATTGAAGCTTTTCTGTATGAGCAACTTTCTCTCCTTATAAGAAAAATGCATTGGTATCCTATTAGTTGCAATGTAGTTAGCAATATCTGCATACCATAGAACTTTAACAACAATATGAAACAAATGTTCATCTGGAAATGCATCATCTACTAGAGTAGTGTCTGTATCATGATGATTGATTCTTGACAAATAATCAGCTATGACATTTGTTTTTCCAGCCTTATCTACTATGGTTATGTCAAATTCTTGTAACAATAGTAACCATCTTGCTAACCTACCAATTATAGCAGGTTTGTTCATGAGATACTTGATTGCTGCATGATTAGTATGAACATAGATAGGATAACTTGTGACGTAGTGCCAAAATTTATTTAGAGCATAAACTACTGCTAACAATTCTTTTTCAGTCACTGTGTAATTCAGTTCTGGACCATGAAGACTCTTACTAATATAATAAATGATGTTCTCAAGATTTGAGTGTTTCTGTGCTAAAACTGCTCCTATGGCATAATTAGAAGCATCTATATATATGTGAAAAGGTAGGTTCCAATCAAGGCCTTGTAAAATTGGGGCTATGGTCAAAATTTGCTTAAGATGCAAGAAATCTTTATCACACTCAGGTGTCCATTTGAATTCAACTTCTGTTGTAAGCAACTTATACAAGGGACTGGCTATTTTACTGAAGTCTTTTATAAAATGCCTGTAATATCCAGCATGTCCCAGAAAAGATCTGATATCTTTTAATTTAGTGGGTATGGGTAATGTTTGAATTACCTAAATTTTAGCTGGGTCTACTTGTATACCTGCAGTAGATATGAAATGACCGAGTACCACACCCTCTTGCATGAGCATGAAACACTTTTCACTATTTAGTGCCAAATTATGTTCTTGACATCTTACCAAAACTTTTTCAAGATTTATCATTGTTTCTTCAAAAGTAACTCCAAATGTTGTAAAGTCATCCATATAGATTTCCATACAATCATGTGATATATCAGCAAAAATACTAATTACAGCCCGTTGAAACGTTGCAGGAGCGTTACAAAGACCAAATGGTAAAACAGAGTATGCAAAAGTACTCCATGGACAGGTAAATGTAGTTTTGTCTTGGTCTTCAGGAGCAATACTGATTTGATTATAGCCACTGTATCCATCTAAAAAGGAGAAGTGCTTTTTTCCAGCTAGTGTATCCAAAACTTGATCTATGAAGGGTAAAGGAAAATGATCCTTTTTAGTAGCCTTATTTAACTCCCTATAATCTACACAAATTCTCCATTTTCCTCCTTTCTTAGGTACTATAACCAGCGGTGATACCCATTTACTATTAAATATAGGATAGATAAAGCCAACATCAAGTAGTTTCTGCAATTCTATTTTGACTATTTCTCTGAGGCTTGGATTTATCCTCCTCTGTAGTTGATGAAGTGGTAGACAACCTTCATTAATGTATATCCTATGGGTACACAATGTAGGGCTTAATCCTTTCATATCATCATAATCCCAAGCAAAAGTCTTCTCATGCTTTTGAAGCAATTCTTTTAATTGTTCCATCTGTACGAATGTCAATTTGGGGTTAACATGCAGTTTATGGCCTTTACTCAGTTCAATAGGAATAGTGGATTCTACCATAGCAATTTCAGAGATTGGGCTTCCTTTTAATTCACAGGGAAGTAGTGAACAAAGATTTTCAGGTTCCTTAAGTAAAGTACAACTTGTATCACACTCCTCATATGTAATCAATTCTAATACAGAGCTTTTAGACACATCTTTTCCTACCACACAGGTGTTGGTAAGGATGCTCTGGATTACTGAATCTTCTTCTTGCAACTTTAGAAAAGATTGCCTATGTAACATAATAAGTTGTACTATGGAATTTATCTGTTCTTCTTCATCTCCTAAATCTAGCCAAAAAGGTGTACTCAAATCTAGTAATGGTTGTGCAGGAGGATATAGATCAAATTGCTTGGTTGCTTGGCCATTTGATATGGTCATATTCCCTGATCTACAATTTATGTTTGCATCAGTTGTGGCTAACCATGGTCTACCTAGAATGATAGGATAGCCAGATAGGTTTACTTTAGGAGACAAAATCATGAAGTCCACAGGATATTCTAGGGAATCTAAGGTCACAACAATATTTTCTATCATTCCATCAGGAGTGACAGTGGAACTATCTGCAAGCTGCAGAATAGTTGGTGTGGGCCTTAATCCTTCTATTTGTAACTTCTTCATGGTTTCTTTAGTCATCACATTTATAGTAGCTCCCAAATCTATTAAGGCATTTTTAACAAATTGACCATTGATGCTAACACTTACTACTGGACTCCCTGGGTCAGAATATTTTGGTGAAATCACTCTTCCTAACATGATATTAGCTAAATGTCCTACAACATGAATTGTGGTAGGATCCTTCTACTTCCTTCTAGGTTTCTTTAGACAAGCTTCCCTTATAGCTTTTCCATAAGTAGGAATGTCCTTAATAGCTTGAAACAAAGGTATTCAGACATGCATATTCTTCAACTGGTTAACAATGTCAAAGGGTTATTCCTTGCTTTGTTCCTTTTGTATTAGTTGGTCTGGAAAAGGAGGCTCTACTGCTGGTTGATCTGGTATTGGTATGGTAACATCAGTTGGGTCAACACGTTCATCAACCAAAGGTTTTGATGCTATAGGAGAGTCTAATACTTTAGTTATAAGAGGTGGCCTTGGTGCTGGTAAGGTCGTTTCAGATCTCAAATGTATATCTGCGACATCTAGGGCATAAGCAGGGTACTACTAGGTATCAGTACTATACATGGGCTGCTGTGGTTTGTTATTTGGATTTGGCTGAGGCTGTGTAGGTAGCTGTGTTTGCTTTTGAGGTCCACTATTTGCAAGTGGTGGCATTAAAGCAGGTTGTTGAGCTGGAGGGGGTAATTGTGGAACACCAGTATTTTGGTTAGGCCATTGTTGAAATCCCTTCCATTGGTTTAGAGATTTCTAATTCCCTTGGGGTGGTTGCCATTGGTTCTACTGGTTCTGAGGCCATTGGTTATTCTGCTGGTTAGGCCAAGGTTGTTGGAAATTTTGAGACCATTGAGATTGTTGTGGGTTATTTTGCCTAGCATTATTCCAATTGGGTTGGTTTTGTGGAGGACCTTGGGTATTGCGGTTTTGCCATTGACTACCATATGAATTTAAATTTTGAAAGGGTCTTGAGGCATACCTTGACGTTGAGCCCATGGTCGGTGTTGAGCAACAAAGAATACTTGCTCATCATCCCCATCTATCTTTACATATTCAGTTGGAAGATGCTGGTTCTCCATGCTTGCAACCAATTTACAGTGGCAATCCTTCTTTTGCTTTCGACAATGAGGACAATACTCAGCTAGTTGTAACTCAGCCTCTGCTTGCTTCTTCTTTGCAGTCATTGTATCCAACTGTGTAGCGACATCATTACTGATGTCTTGTTTGAAATCTGACAACAAATTGGATATTTCAAGTTTTGAAATGCCTTGACTAATTCCTTTTGTAACCATAGAACGGGGTCCTTGACCTTTCTTCATGGTTGAAATTGATTAGTTCTGACATATCTTGTTGAGATCATCCCATTGAGCTTGATATACATCTCCACTGTCCATCAGGTCCAATGCTTCCAAATAGTCTTCATTCACTCCTCTTAGAAAGACTAGTTTTTGGGAATCTTCAAACAATGTGTGCTGACGATTCTTTTGTAGTGTATATAAAAATCAAGAAACATAGTCTTCTAATGTCTCTTCCTCCTTCTGTGATATCCTAAAGATATCATCTCCTCTTGTGCCAGATGCTTTGCAATATTCTTTATATTTTTCCAAAAACAAGGCTTGCATTTCATCCCAATTTACAGTTGCATTGGCTCCTAAGCCCATGAACCATCGTAAAGCTGATTCTTTCAATGTCTTTGGTTGCAAGGCCATAGAACTTCAGAAGATCAGTGGGAGGTATATTCTTGAGATTGGCATTGGTTATGAGACTTGGAAGTGGAAATGGAAAAGTGGGTTGTGCCATGACTGGTGGGACTGGATTATGAGGTTGCTGCTGAAAAGGAATGTTAGGCACTGGGTGATTAACAGCTGGTGGATTCAAGGTAGTGTTATCAAGAAAATTGGTCAATATTTTGGTGAAAGGTTGGAGACCAGATATATCTAGGGATTCAGCTCTTGATGATGATACTGTGGAGAAAACAGGACTTGCATCTTCAAAAGGCAACTCAACTTCTTCTTCAACTTCTTCATTCAAATTAACAGATCCCTGTGGAAGAAATCTGCCATATTCATCTCGTCGTCTTCCTCTTTGATGCATGTAACTAAAATTTTCACATTGGTAAAAAGAACTTAATCTAAAAACTATGACTCAAAAATGCTCCTAGCTTGACACCATCCTCGGCAACGGTGCCAAAAATGAATCGCCTCACAATAGGTGTTCCATAGTCATGTGCTAGGCCTGGCTTAGGAATAATCTATTCAAGATAAGGACTACTTTTCCCCTACCATGAGGTACATTTAGATTATCAACCCAGGGACGTATACTTGAAATGGTCGGCACAATATGTGCACTAGGTACCTTGATGAGTCATTATGCTTGTGCTGCAGGAAAGTAAAAATGCAAAGGAAGGAAACTACACTACTGCTGTGGAAAGGAAACTACTGAATCTATGAATGTTGAAAACACAATGACAAGATAATAGAGATTTCATTTTGACTCATCCATTAGACTGTTCTCGCAGATGCTGCAGGAACGTTCATGAAGTGTGATGCTACAGGAAGGAATTAACTAGCTACGTCTTACTTAAAATATTGCTAATGCTTAGTAAAATGAATCTATTCTATCCTAATCTAATCCACCTTCCAAGTGGGCCCCCTTGGTTGGCTTCTCTAATCTACCAACGCAGGATAGAAACTAAAGAGAACTAATTCATTTCATTAATCAGTCATTACATAATTCAGAATTGTAAAACACAATTGCAACAAACTGTGAATCAGTGTTCTCTCTTACTCGATAAAACTTATCAAAACCAAAAACTAAAAACTAAAAACTTCACACACAAGAGTGGATCTGGACATATATAGGGAATCTACTCTTTATTACATAACAGAAAAGTAACTATCCTAAGTTAAGTCCGTAGGAGAGAATATAGGAGAACAACTGAAAGCGGAAAGGAAGGTTAACGGAATTAAGGAGGGAACAATGAAGTTGCGGCATTCGCTTGTTACAATGTAAATGCAAAGAAGGTAATGGCTCGTAAAAAATCCTCCTTATTCGCTGCTATGTTTCCTGGAGTGGTTATAACTTCCTTTTCGTGGTTGTTCCTTGATGCTCGTTTCTCCTTGAATGCTATCGGCAACCAACTTTTGGATTCTTCCACTCATTCTTTAATCCTTATCATCAAGTTAGTTATGATATAAGACATATTTGCAAATAAACATCCATCAAACTAAATTCAAGCATAAGAATGCACATTTGGATATTTATATGAAATACTACATATTAGATATAATTTAGGCAAAAGATGACATAGTTTTTCTACCCCATAAATCATCAAAGGTTTATCAAACATAGGATTATAAGTTTTAAAACAAGGATAAACAGAGTATCATAAAGTATCTTAAACATAACAAAATAAAGGCATTTTTTAAAACTCATCAACTATCATGGCTAATTTCTTAAGAGACAATGTTGGTACTTTTGAGTTTGGACACCCACCACCTCCCCACATTATGTATCCTACACATCTCTTGTTTGGGTGGCAACCACCATTTGTAGGGTCATCAACCCCTTTGGATCCTTTCTCCTCACCCAACAATGGCTACCAACCACCACAGATAGAACCAATAGACCCAAATATAGCCTCAACCCAAGTGACTACTCCCATTCCACAAAACACCCATCCCATCCTCACTCAACCCTTAGTACATACTACATCCCAACCAATCCCAAGTGTATCATCTGCATCTGCTTCCACCACTCGCCTTCTTGCTTCACAAAATCCTCCTTTTTCATCCAGGAACACTGCATTTTCCCTTCCACCTCACAATACATCTAGCCCATTTACTACTCAAATGCTGGCACTAGGGTCAAACACCTCATCTTCCATTCCACCCAACATCACTATCAATCCCTTTGTTACCAGCCAAAGTACTTCAGCTTCATTTCCTCTAGGACCTTGGAATGTTACTATGGCACAAGGGCCTACCACTAGCCTCCCCTTTACCATTGCATCCATGTCGATCCCTCAAGCACTTTCATCCCTCACTTCGCAAAGCTATTCATTACCACCCCTTACCAATTACCTTGCACCTGTTCATAACTAGTTGTTTTCTCAAGCAGAAGCACAACCCACATATATTGGGCAAGGTATATATTCCCAAAGCATGGCTTAGACATTACC
The DNA here is from genome assembly GCA_028749045.1 of Cupressus sempervirens. Lineage (NCBI taxonomy): Eukaryota > Viridiplantae > Streptophyta > Pinopsida > Cupressales > Cupressaceae > Cupressus > Cupressus sempervirens. The sequence goes on along the minus strand of CM053790.1, from coordinate 1,321,849 downwards.
AACATTACCACCCTTTCAGCCACAATCATCACGCCAACAATATGCTCAAGAATCCATGCAAAATTATCTTGTAGGGCAACAACCTACTACTTACCCTCCCCACCAATCATCATCTCAGTAGATGCAATAGTATGCACAAACTACATTCCAACAACTCATAGCATCCATCCCACCAGTTGTGCAACCTATTTTCCCACATATACCATATGGAAATCAAGGTTTTCCACATAAATCTTAAGAATTTGTCATGTATCCTACACTGGGGACACCTGGATTGGGGGCATTCACTCCCCCACCTATAAACTCTGAATGGGAGGAAATGAAAAATGCTCTCAAGGCACTCAAAGATGGGACAAACTCCAAAAATTTTAAGTTTGAAAGTTATTGTCCATATCCATTTGAAAAAACCATCACAATGGCACCATTTCCTAAATATTTTGAGATCTCCAAGTTTGATAAATTTAGGGGGAAAAGTGATCCAGTCACACATGTCAAAGAATTCTATATGCATCATGAAGAAGTGGCCTATAATGATGTATTCCTCATGTGAATTTCTCCAAAAATCTTAGGAGGACCATCCCTAGAATGGTTCTATCGTATCCCTTAGCATACCATTAAACCTTCGCTAATCTTTTTGAAGCTTTTGTGGCTCAATATACCCATGTTGTCAAAACTGAATTATCTGTAGTAGACCTAGTTCATACCAAGCAAAAATGAGGAGAAAGCCTTGTAGAATACTTGCAACATTGGCAAATACTCACTACTAGGATCTCATGTACCATCCCGGAAGATAACCTTGTCAAAATGTTCATAAATAATGCACATTCTAATCTTTCCCATCACATTGTAATGAACTATTTACAAACATACAAAGACATTATGGAAAAAGGAATGAGACTTGAACAAGGGCTCATCAAAGATGGTTTTATCAAACTTTACAAAGAAAACACCCAAGATTGAGGCCTAAACAATGACAAAACACAATACTGGAATAAGAAGAAGAATATGGTGACAGATGGTGTCACCGACACCTAACATGTTCATTTTGTTGGGGCAGCTGCCAACAACCCTACCACATTTTTACCAACAACAACCTTATCAGCAACCACCTGTGCAGAAAAATCAACAATTACCCACCCATCACAATCAAACTAATGCAATCTCACTTTCAGCTAGACCAAAACCATGTGTTCAGAGACAACCACGTGCATACACCCTACTAGGGGAGCCCCTTGATGCAATATTTGAAAAACTAGCCAAAGATAATCTTGTTTGATATCTACGAACACAACCCTTAGAACCTAATCAGTCTAGAGTATCCTAGTATAAGGATAATGAGTTCTGCAAATTCCATCATGTCAAAGGACATACCACCCTTAAGTGCATGCAACTCAAAGATTCTATCCAAGACCTTATTGACTAGAAAGAGATCACAGTGGGGGCACAAGCTTCACCCAATGCAAGATTGATGATCTATCAAAATGTTTTTCCTCCTCATAACACAAACACAGGAAAAGCACCTACAAACACTCTTGTCAACAAACAAAACAATGCTCAAACTAAACAAGGTGATAACTGAGATAAGTCTCAAAACTATACCTCAGCATATTTGGACCATGGGAGCCTCATCGGTTGCATCTCCCAAGTTGAGCCATCTATCAATGTTATAAACATCAAAGGCCCGAATACCTCATGTGCAGTTACTGCTCACCAAGCTCAACTCAATATAGCTGACCACCCTATGTCTACACCATCAAGACCACCTCCATCTAGAGCACCTTCATTAGGATCACCCTCATTAGGACCACAGTATAATATCTTGGAACACCTTGAAAACATGCTAGCTCAGATTTCCATTTTAGATCTCTTACAAACAAGTCCACTTTATCAAGAGATCCTCAATAGTACTCTTCATGAGTCATGTGTCCCCACTGACATAAATGCCACCAAGTTTTCCAACTTGGTTGGCCATCTTTCAACATCATGTGCTTTATCCTTCAAAACCATTGACATCCCAATAGTTGAACCTGATCATATCCTTCCACTTTACATAATTGTCATGGTTTCTAACTTTGCAGTCAAATGAGTCATGGTAGATAATGGATTAGCTTTAAATCTATGTACTTTAAAATTCATCAAATAGACAAGATACACTAAGGCAAATATCATTAATTAGGTAATCACCATCAAGGTATATGACAACTTGGATCGCACCATTGAAGGAACCATCTTGCTCCGTCTCAGAGTTAGCCCAGTTGCTCAAGAAATAGTTTGTCACCCATAGATTCATGCCATGAAGGTCATTCCTTCCACATATCATCAGTGCATCAAATTTTTGCATAATGGCACTGAGGTAACCATCCATGCAAATCCCGAACCCTTTGTTTATTGAAATGCGGTCAAAGTTTCATACACCAACCATTGTCCTGGGATTGAAATTGGCCACACCATAGCCAGTTCCTCTAGCACCTACCATGATCTAGATACCATTTTAGCCTCCACTCTTTCCACGGTTAAGATCAACTAGCAAGGTTGTGGCGAATACAATCTCACAGATGCTTTTGCTATCGACACCCTACCACTTGATCCACATACTCAAGGATGCCTGACACATCAAGGGTCAAGACCAGAAACCACCCCTCAAATCAAATAGATGGGCCCTACCACATTTACTACCAAAGGTATCCTCGATGGAGAGGAAACTGCGTCAAACATTAACATATGGCTATACAAGAGGCCAATTCCTAAAAGTGAAGCACTTCTTGATCACTTTAAACAAAAGTACCCATGGTCACATCACCTGGCCACTGAACAATGGGATTATCAAGGAGGTGGTCTAGGAAGTCTAGAATTAGGTATTAGGTAGCCTGTAGAGGCATACCCAAAAAATAAAAATCAAGGCTTAGGCTATGGACTCACCACAACTGGGGGCACTACAAAGGAAGGCCATGCCTTCATGAACATCCAAACTAGTCTTGTTGAGGTCAAAGACATTCCTGAGGAAGTAGAAAAGAAATCCTACGATGATATTTTCCTTGAAAAAATTATCCTAGGAGCATTTGTGCTCTTCCAATTATGCCTAAATCTTATAGACCTACCCCTCGCTCACCCCAAACTCATTGATTGGGAGCAACCAAGTGTTGTCCATGTTGATGAATTCTCTATTGAGCACGCACTCCTTAAACTCATGAGGGCAGAAACATTGCATAAATACTTGCCACCACCATCAACATATGTCTACAAATTGGATCTAGTAGGTTACTATAATGACCCCTTTTTAATTCTTTGACCTGTATTTCAACATTTAGTATAATTGTAGGAAGTCATCCAGTTAACATGCCTTAGATCCTTATTATTATTCAAAATGGATGGATTGAGCAATATAATTAATTAATTAAATTGATTTATAAAGTTTCACTCCATAGCACCAGGCAAACTGCTTTCTTCGGCTATGACTGTCTAGAGATGGTAGATTGACGGTGCAAAGGGCACGTGAAACAAGCTCCAAGCGACTCCCTGGAGGATACTGTCAAGTGCTCGAATTTACTCTGCCTCTCCCTCCACCCACTCCCTATCTAAAGACGTCATAGTTCAGAAGAGAACATGGTTTCTTGAGCTATAGTTTGAAAGGTCATCTTAAAGATTATTGTTAATTATAATGTAACCATATTTCTTTATTACCCTAATTGTTCACACATTATTATTATATGAAATATTCATAATTGTGTACATAAACATACATACATATATATAAAGTACCAACTCAAGGTGCGAGTGTCAAATACTATTATTAATAATAACAATACCAAACATCAATGTTTATTTACAACCTAATAATGTGTAATCAAAACTTTGGCATCGTACCTGAAGATATAATCTTGCGAATGATCCACAGTACCATGTGAGCCTATGCTGCGTGTTCAGTGATCGTAGAGGATATTCCATGTACTGTGCAGAGAGTATACGTGGATTGGTATTATGATTTCCTTTGCTTATTTCTTGGTTGGTACATAGTATTCCACCACTTTCTTCCCTTTACCTAACCCTAATAACAGGTATTCATATGCCTTTTGGGAGCCACGTCTGTAAAGTCGTGACTTATAGTTTAATTTTCCTTTTTGTATATTTCAATGCTTGTGTTATGCTTAAGCATTATTATACCCATATAATAAGTGCTGTGTGGTTATATCAAAATAATAACACTTTAGCTGATTAGGGTTTGCTTTCTCTTTTTCAAAGAATGTTTATAATAATTTTATTTATTAAACATAAATAATATTTGTAATAACAAACCTATATATTAAAAGTTAAATATGTAATAGTATACTTATAATGCAAATGTTCATATAATATAATGTAAATGTATATATGAGACTTGAAAAACGTGAAGTTAATATTTATCACAATTAGTATGAAACAAATTAAAGTAGTGCTATCATAGAAGTAATTTTTGATTAAATAAATATGTGAATTTGGTACATAATATCTCTGATAAAACAAAACACATTAATCTAGGTCCATTACAGTTCCCCCTTCCTGATTTTGCTTGTCCCCAAGCAATGCAGTATGAGAAAGGACTTCTTCTCCAACCCAGGAAGCATCCTCTTTGGGAAGATTTTTCCATTTTACCAACTATTTTGGAATAGTCCTACTCCTTAATCTCCTATCCCAATTTTCAAGAATAGTCTCAGGCTCTAGAACAAGCTTTCCTTGATTGTCTAGTGGTGGTAGATCAACACAGGGGTTTATATTCTTTCCGAGGACCCTTTTCAACCTAGATAATGCATTAGCTACCACGTTATGGGTGCCTTTGACATACTCAATATCAAAGTTATAAGCTTGGATTTTACTTATCCATTTCTACTGTCAATCATTAAGATCTTTTTGACTCATGAAGAATCTTAGGCTATTGTGATCTGTTTTGATATTGAACCTTCCACACACTAGGTATTGCCTGAATTTTGCCAATGCGTGCATGATAGCTAACATTTCCTTGTCATAAATTGAGTAGTGCCTTTCTATCTTAGAAAGTTTTCGGCTTTCAAAAGCAATAGGGTGTTTGTTTTGCATTAGCACAACCCCAATTCCTTTACTGGAAGCATCACATTGTAATTCAAAAGGTTGTGTAAAATCAGGGACAGCTAAGACTGGGCACGAACTCATTCTTTCTTTTAACTCTTCAAAAGCTTCTTGTGCCACTTCATTCCATCTGAAATTTCCCTTTTTGGTTAGGTCTGTCAAAGGAAATACTAATTTTGTGAAATTCTTCACAAACCGTCTATAGTAGCTGCATAGGCCCAAGAACCCTCTGAGTTGAGTTAGAGTTTTGGGTTTTGGCCATTCTCTTATTGCTTTAATCTTTTCCTCATCCACACTTACACCCTTGGAACTGATTTTATGACCAAGCTATAGAATTTATTCTAATCCAAATTCACACTTTGATGCTTTTGCAAATAGGGATTCAGATTCCAATATACTCAGGACTTCATCAATATGTTGGAGATGTTCTGCGCATGTTTTGCTATAGATAAGGAGGTCATCAAAGAAAATAAGAAGGAATTTCCTGAGTTGTTTTCGGAATATATGATTCATACATGATTGGAAGGTGGATAGAGCATTAGTTAGGCCAAAGGGTAGAACTAGAAACTCAAAATGCTCGTAATGACATCTAAATGCCATCTTGGGAACATCCTCCTTCCTCATTCTGATTTGATGGTATCCTGAACGTACATCAATTTTTGAGAAATAAATTGCTCCATGAAGTTCATGTATGAGTTCACCCACCCTAGGAATGGGATAGCGATTTTTTATAGTCTTCTTATTTAGGGTTTGATAATCTATACACATCCTCATTGTTCCATCTTTCTTTTTTACAAGTACTACTGGTGATGCAGAGGGACTGGAGTTGGGTTGAATGTGTCCCATTGCTAAGAGTTCTTGAATGGCCTTTTCAATTTCATCCTTATACTTTTGAGGATGTCGGTAAGGGGTGGTGATCACTGGTTTAGCATCCTTTTCCAATTCTATAATGTGTTCAAATCCTCTTTTGGGAGGTAATCTTGGGGGAATCTCTTCAAACACTCTCTGATGTTTCTTAATGATAGGTTCAATGTCAATATGGATGACAGATTCCTATGGAGTTGATTTATTTAATACTAGACATTGTGCAATCCATTCTCCCTGATCATGTCGTAGTATTATTTTTATTCGTTTGCAAGAAACCATTTTCACAGAGTCATCAAGTATTCCTTCCAATGTTATTTCTTCCCCATTGTGCTCAAAATGGATTTTTACGTTTGGAAGGTCGAACCTAAAACATCCCAGAGAAAATATCCATGGACTACCCAAAATTATATCTAAGTCTAGTGGAACCACATGTAGGTCTTCTCTGATGGTGTGCTTTCTTCCTAAAGTGATTTCTTGTTGTGGAATCACTTTTGTGCAACGTACCAATGATCCTGTGGCTTGAACAACAGTAAGCCTTTAAACCTCTTAGTTTTTAATTTCATTCTGTTAACCAATCTTTCATTAATGTAGTTATGGGATGCTCCAATATCCACTAGTGCAATGACTTTTTGTCCATTAAGGGTGCATCTAATTCTTAAGACCCTATTTTTGGAGGGTTGAGTCATAGTGGCTATTACTCCGTATTCTTCCCCATCTGCTTCTTCTTCATTGCTTTTGTCACATTTTTCCTTTTTTCTCACCCTTTCTTCCTCATCATCCTCTTCTATTCTTTGGATGCAACCTTTCTTCCCACATATATGTCTGGGCACCTAGTCTATTCCACAATTTCTACAGGTGTTCTTTTTGCAACTATGACCTGGCTCCCACGGTTCTTGGCATTTAAAGCATAAATTCTTTTTCTTTAATTCTTCTCATTCCTTAGTCAGAATGAACTTTTTGTAGGATTTATCTTTTTTGTGATTTTTAATAGTGGGCTTATTCCATGATTTGTAGCTCGTGTTTGAAACTTCCAACCTCAATGCCATTTCAAAAGCGTCATCTAAGGATGAAGGTTTTAAGGCACTTACTAGACCTTTTAGTGAATCTTTCAACCCTTCTATGAACAAGTAGGTAAAGCGTTCATCATCTACTCCTGTGACTTGGACAGAGATCCTTTGTAATTCTTTAATATAATCTTCTACTGTTCCTTGCTACCTTAATTAAGTTAATTTCTTAAAGTTTTCTTGAGGATGCTTCCTATCAAATATCTTAATGAGTTTTTGAGAAAATTCTTCATAGGAAGTAATATTTTGGTGTCCTTGGGTGACAAGGTCATGATGCCACCAATCATGAGCTATGCCTTCTAAGTGAAGGATTGTGAATTGAAGTGCATCTTCCTTTGTCATTGGACTTAGGGTGAGATAGGTGTTCAATTTTTGTAGCCATGCATGTGCCGTAAGTTTTTTTGATCCATCAAAATTTGGAAATGTCACTTTATTTACTTTACTTCTAAAATCTTGATTCTGATGTCTTTTTTGTTTCTTATGACTTTCTTGCCTGTTGACTTCACAAAATTCCCTGAATGTTACTAACTCCCTGATTTTTGGTTCAAGATTGGCATAAGCTCTAGCATTTTCAATAGCAATATTGGTTGTTTGAACTTCTTCTTCCATTGAGGGGCCTTCCTTGGGTAAGAAAGGAGGTTTGGGTACTTGAGATGGTGTAGCTCCATTATTTTTTGAATGGTTTGAACTTATGTCCCTTCCATTAGAATTATTATTCTTAAGATTGTTTATGGAATTTCCCATGTTTTGCAGTGCTTGATCTGATCTTTCTATTTGCTCTGCTAAGGTCTAGTTTGTTTGTTCCATAACATTCCTAATTTCATTGGATAATTGCTCACTCATTTTTGCTCCTCTTGTCATTTACTATATTTTTAGGATGGCAGGATCAGGCTCTGATACCAATTGTAATGACCCCTTTTTAATTCTTTGACCTGTATTTCAACATTTAGTATAATTTTAGGAAGTCATTCCAATTAATATGCCTTAGATCCTTATTATTATTCAAAATGGAGGGATTGAGCAATATAATTAATTAATTTAATTGATTTATAAATTTTCACTCTATAGCACCAGGGAAACTGCTTTCTTCGGCTATGACTATCTGGAGACGGTAGATTGACGGTGCAAAGGGCGCGTGAAACAAGCTCCAAGTGGCTCCCTGGAGGATATTGTCAAGTGCTTGAATTTACTTCGCCTCTCCCTCCACCCACTCCCTATCTGAAGACGTCATAGTTCAGAAGAGAACAGGGTTTCCTGAGCTATAGTTTGAAAGGTCATCTTAAAGATTATTGTTAATTATAATGTAACCATATTTCTATATTACCCTAATTGTTCACACATTATTATTATATGAAATATTCATAATTGTGTATGTAAACATACATCTATATACATATATATATATATATATATATAAATATATAAATATATAAATATAAATATATATATATATATATATATATATATATATATATATATATATATATATATATGTATGTTACATATTTGTATTGATCTCATATTATGTTATGTATATCAATTTAGATGGGTAAATGAAGCAACTTCAAACTTTACATAATATGTAAAGTACCAACTCGCGGTGCGAGTGTCAAATACTATTATTAATAATAGCAATATCGAACATCAATGTTTATTTACAACCTAATAATGTGTAATCAAAATTTTGGCATCATACCTGAAGATATAATCTTGTGAATGATCCACGGTACCATGTGAGCCTATGCTGCATGTTCAGTGATCGCAGAGGATATTCTGTGTACTATGCAGAGAGTATACATGGCTTGGTATTATGTTTTCCTTTGCTTATTTCTTGGTTGGTACATAGCATTCCACCGCTTCCTTCCTTTTACCTAACCCTAATAATGGATATTCATATGCCCTTTGGGAGCCACGTTTGTAAAGTCGTGACTTACAGTTTAATTTTCCTTTTTGTATATTTCAATGCTTTTGTTATGCTTAAGCATTATTATACCCATATAATAAGCGCTGTGTGATTATATCAAAATAATAACACTTTAGCTGATTAGGGTTTGCTTTCTATTTTTCAAAGAATGTTTATAATAATTTTATTTATTAAACATAAATAATATTTGTAATAAAAAACCTATATATTAAAAGTTAAATATGTAATAGTATACTTATAATGTAAATGTTCATATAATATAATGTAAATGTATATATGGGACTTGAAAAATGTGAAGTTAATATTTATCACAATTAGTATGAAACAAATTAAAGTAGTGCTATCATAGAAGTAATTTTTGATTAAATAAATATGTGAATTTGGTACATAATATCTCTGATAAAATAAAACACATTAATCTAGGTCCATTACAGTTCACATTAATCCAGGTCCATTACAGTTACTTTGGGGAGGAGGAAGTCTTTAGTCACAAAATTGAATTGAAAAATGAAACAAAAAAGAAAAAAAGAAAAAGAAACACATCCTCTGGTGAAAACTCCTCTGGGGCACCATTGGATGACTGAAAAAATGAAAGAAAAATAAAGGATGTATCTGATGGTGAAAACCTCTCAGAGGCACCCGAGGATGGAGATTTCATCCTTCCCCCATAGGAGCATAAGCTTCCCATATCTTCAGTCTTAACAGAGGAAACTAGACCAGTTAATATCAGTCTAACTGAGATACCACATATCACATATATTGCAACATCTCTAACACCTGAGCAGGCAGATCTTCTCATTGAAGTCCTTTGTGAGAATGTTGGTCTCTTTGCATGGTCCTATCAAGAAATGCTGGGGTTGGACCCCCAGTTAGTAGTACACCATTTGTCCATGGATCTAAAGGCCAAACCTGTCAAGCAAAAGCTCCGTAAGATGCACCTCAAAGTTGCTTTATTGGTTAAAGCAGAGCTAGAAAAGTTGCTAGAGGCAAAAATCATTCACCCAATAGATTATTCTAAATGGATTTCCAACATGGTACCTACTACAAAACTTTCTGGTGATATCAGAATATGCACAGACTTCAGAGATCTCAACAAAGCTTGTCCGAAGGATGAGTTCCTATTACCAAATATAGACATGATTGTTGATCTCACCACAGGCCATGAGCTCTTATCACTCATGGATGGTTTCTTCGGATACAACCAGATTCAGATAGTAGAGGAAGACCAACATAAAATGACATTTACCACACCTTAGGGAACATTCTGTTATAACATGATGCCATTTGGGCTAAAGAATGCCAGGGCAACATATCAACGTGCCATGACAGTCATCTTCCATGATGTAATACATAAGACTCTTGAAGATTATTTAGATGATATTTTAGTTAAGTATCTTAATGCCCTTGATCACTTATCTCATCTCGAAGAAGTGTTTGATCGATTGGCTAAATACCGTCTCATGCTCAATCCTAAGAAATGTGCCTTCGACATTACCTTAGGAAAGCTCCTAGGATTCATTGTGTCATGGTGTGGTATTGAGATTTATCCGAAAAAGGTCAAGGCCATCATGGATATGGCTCCTCCTAAGACACTCAACCACCTTCATTCTCTTTAGGGGAAACTTCAATCCATTAGACGGTTCATCACCCAGGTCACTGATAAATGCCAACCATTTACAGATTTACTCAAGAAGGATCAGAACTTCAGATGGGACCCTACTTGCCAGCACAACTTTGAGCTCATCAAGCAATACTTGGCTCATTCGCCTATTTTGGTTCCTCTAGTTGTAGGGCATCCGCTCATATTGTACATTACAACTACTCCCATAGCATCAGGTGCTCTTCTAGTGCAACTTGATGATATAGGAAAGGAAAGGGCTATTTACTACATTGGCCAGACCCTAGTGGGATATGAGCTCAATTATGCACTAATGGAAAAGGCCTGCTTAGTTGTGGTGTTTGCCACTTAGAAGCTACATCATTACATGTTGAGCCACACTATGTAACTAATCTCCAAAATTGACCCATTAAAATATATGTTATCTCGCACAACACTCACAAGATGCCTGGCTAAATGGGTCATGCTTCTCAATGAATTTGACATCCAATATGTTGATAGAAAGGCCATCAAAGGCTAGACTATTGCAGATCACTTGGTAGAAGCACCCTTGGTTGTAGACCACCCTCTCATTATGGAATTCTTGGATGAACACCTTTGTTTGATAGAAGAACAACTATCTTGGAAGTTATACTTTGATGGCTCTTACACATCTCATGGCTCTGGCACTAGCATACTTTTGGTCACACCTCAAGGAGATTACATTCCTAAATCTTTCAAATTATAGTTTCAATGTACCAATAACATCTCAGAGTATGAAGCCCTTGTTGCAAGGCTCAAGATAGCCATTGAATGGAATATCACGGAGCTACAAGTCTATGGTGATTCCCAGCTTCAAACAAGCCTTGAATGAATATCAGACCAAGGATGACAAGCTACTACCTTACAAGGAGTTGGTTGATCAATTAAAAGAACATTTTACCCAACTCTAGTTTATGCAGATACCTAGGCTACAAGCAAGGCTACATAGTATGAATTCTTGGTCGAGAAGCTACACGAGCCCACATATGAGAATGATGAGTCAACATGGGTATGCATCTTGGTTGGTCCCCAATCCCCATGGTACCATGAAATTCATGCTTACCTTCTAAATGGTATCATATCTCCCCATCTCACACGTGCCCAATGCCAGAACCTTATTCGTAGAGCTTCCCATTATATTATCATTGCCCAAACCCTATATCATCATGGTTATCATGATACTCTGTCTCGATGTCTAGACCAAAACAAGGCTGTAATGACTCTCAAAGAGGTACACGCTGGACTTTGTGGTGCTCACATGAGTGGGATAGTTCTAGCTAAGCAAATCCTTTGAGCTGGGTATTATTGGCCTACTCTAGAACATGATGCATGTGAGTTTGTGAAATGATGTTTACCCTGTCAACAACATGCTAATCTAATCCAGGCCTCAGCTCGAGATCTACAACCTATAGCACCACCATGGCCTTTTTCTTGTTGGGGGTTTGATCTTGTTGGTCTTATCGCACTGCTTTATTTAGAAGGACACAAGTGGATAATCACCACCACTGATTATTTCACTAAGTAGGTTGAAGTAGTTCCCCTTATCGCTGCCACAAGAGTTCAGGTGTCCAAATTTATCCTATATCATATCATATGTCACTTTGGCATCCCGGTTACCATTTTTACTAACCATGGAGGTAATTTTGAAAACCTAAATATGGAGGAATTGTGCACTTCCCTTCACATCCATCACCATTGTTCTAGCCCATACTTCCCATAAGGTAACGGTTAGGAGGAGGCAACTAATAAAATCCTACTTAAAATTCTAAAGAAACTTGTCAATGCTTCTGGTCATGATTGGCATATACAAATCAATCCTACCCTATGGGCATACCGCACCTCATTTCGTACATCCACCAACACAACCCCATACTCCTTGGTTTATGGTGCAAAAGCAATATTACCTATTGAGGTTGAACTCCCATCCCTTCATATTTCTCTATGTAGCCAAATATCTGATGAAGATTACAGAGTGGCTCAACTTACTTAGCTTGATGAAAAAAGGCAACAGGCCTATGACCACCTCATGGTCTACTAGAATCACCTCAAGCACAATTTCAATAGGAAGGTCCATCCATGCCACTTTCAAGAAGGAGACATGGTCCTCAAGGAGAATATGAAGGTTCAGATTGATTGAGAAAAGAAAGGCAAATTCGAGCCCACATGGCTTGGTCCGTATGTGGTTACAACATCTTTTGGCTCAAGAGCCTATCAACTATCTACACTTGAAGGTGAAGTCCTGAATGATCCTACCAACATCATTCACCTTAAGAAATTCTACACCTAAAAACAAAGTTCTCAATAAAAAACAAGAAAAGAAAAATAAGTGTCCAATGGTGAAAACTTGGCAATTCAAGTGCCTTGGATAGGTACCTTGGTGAAAACCTAGCAATTAAGTGCCAGGTGTACTTAGCCTTTTTATTATCTATCAATGATGCACATCTCCCTTATCACCACTCCATACCACATCACCCATCTCCCCATTTTTTCAACGTGTTCCTCATAGCTTTACTATTTGCACTCCCACCACACCTCACAACATCACCTTTCAGCACTCTGCACTTTGCAACATCAGACCTAGCTCTTGTAATATAAGCTCTCATTCATATATACTCAATATATCATATTAGATGTACCCTACTATTGTACTCTAACGCATGTATCTTATCAGGTGTTTTTCATCCATTTACTTTACCATATATATCCTACTTCACAAGTAGTATTCTGTGTATCATATCCTTGTACTAACAATTGTACCCTATGTATCATAATCTTGTAAATACAACAGTATCATAATCCTTGTAACAATAATTGTGCTTTTCATATCACACCCCTGTAACAATAATTGTATTATAACAATGCTATCTCCTCATCCTGAGCTTTCCGCCTTCATATACATACCTACTACCATATTTTATCACATGTTCTCGAGTTCCCACTCATTTTATAGTCATGCTTGTACATATTGTTCAGGTTTTATTGTGACACCCTATGTCCCTAGCCCATCATCTATAGAAAAGAAGTCATTATCCCCTTTTGTCAGTATCTTGTACGTCCTAGTCTTAGCATCCTTTCCGAGTGTTTCTTCCTTGCTTTTCAACTCGTCAATAGCCAATTATCCTGATCTCTTTAGCAAAAGGTTACTTTTTTGCACTTTTGTTCTTTCTTCTAAAAATCTTTGGTTTTTGTATATTTTGATTGGTCACTTCCACGTGATTTTAGTTGTTATCTCCTCAAGGTTGCCATGATCTTTTCATATCATGGTGTGTTTTGACTGGGGCAATTTAAAGGCATGGTTTTGATCACAGTCTTTTTTTTCTTGTGAGTCAGTTGGATATCACCCTTGCATATTTCAACCATTATTTTTTTTCTGATAACATGATGAATTTGGGTGATGTCGTTTGTTTGTGGATCACCGAACATCGTTCCCACATTGATCTCACCGAGACTCATGTGTGATGCTGGGGTAATCCTTGCTTGCTTGTTTGAGTCAGTTGCATATAATATTGGGGAAAAGGCCTTAATGTTCTTAGTAACCTTGGTAGGTCCCTAATATTCCTATATCAAATAAAGTGCTCACACTACATGGTGGTACTTCTTCATGAAGTACCTTGCTCTCAAGCTTCCCATACACCTCACATTTGTTTTCTTGTTACTTTCCTTCCCTTTCTTATTATAACTCAAGATATCCTCTTGCTTTACATCACCTATCTCTCTCAAAACTTTAGCTTTTTCCACTATCAGAATCTTTCGATTCAAATCATCAAACATTGACTCCTGTTCATTATTTTACTGTTACAGCTTCTCATCCCTTAGGCTACGATCTCACCACCTTCATGATGTGATCCTTATCATAAGCCACTATCCTAGCTCTATTCTCTACTATCCTCCTAACTACGAGTTTTTTGGTCACTCATTTTCCAACATCATCCTCCTTAGAGTCAGTATCTCCCATGTTTTTTGATCACTTTTTACATCATAGATCATTATCCTAATTCAAGTATTGGTTATCCTATTCCATCATCATAGTTTGTCATGTATCTCAGTATGTCATCATTTCCTACATTTATTTCCTATCTCCCTACCTCCTAGAATCTAGCATGCTGTATTATCATAGCTTATACCCTTTTCTCATACCTTAGCTCTCTCTCATATCCTAGCATTCAATCTTTCTTTCACTATTCACTATTTTAGCTCACTTCACATATGTTATCATCAAGCGCTTATCATAAGTCTCACATTCATCTTGTAGTTTGTGTTCATTTTAGCTTATCATCAAACTCGTGTAATGGTAGTTTGTGTCCATTTCAACATATCATAACTTTCACGTACTTTTTTAAAGTTTATTTGTGTTCTTTTAAAAAAAAAATCATTCGTTCTTTTAAATGTTGTCATTCATTGTTAGTTTGTGATTCATTTTACCTTTTTCATTTATTGTTAGTTTGCGATTCATTTTAAGGTTGTAATCCATCTATAGTTTGTGTACATTTTAACATATCATAAATCTCATGTTTTAGTTTGTGTTCATCTTAACATATCATAAATCTCATGTTTTAGTTTGTGTTCATTTTAACATGTCATAAATCTCATCTTTATTCTTTAGTTTGTGTTCATTTTAACATATCATAAATCTCATCTTTATTCTTTAGTTTGTCTTCATTTTAGCATATCATAAATCTCATTTTTATTCTTTAGTCGGTGATTCATTTTAAATTTGTCACTTATCTTTGTGTTCATTTTGAAAACTATATAAATTTTCTCATCATCATACAACTGCATATCAAATGCTATAAAAGAAAATCACCTTATCAATGATCACATCAAATTATATCACATCATATTTCCAATATCATAAGCAAATCACATCTCAAAATCACATCAAAACCTATTTCCGATCATTTCAGTGCTATCATAGCAACTCACATCATCAAAATCACACCAAATACATATCACATTACATGTGCACTATCATAGATAATCACATCCCATGCTATCAACAGAGTCCATCACATCCTGCATCACAAACTGTCAACAATATCATAGCTATCTTCAAAAATTACATCTTGCATCAAAAACTGTCAGCAATATCATATCTATCCTCAAAAATCACATCCTGCATCACAAATCGTCAGTAATATCATATTTCTCATCCAATGTCACATCGTACATATCAAATATATCAATCTCTCATCTACATCTAAACATACATAAAACTCACATCATAACCATACTCATACAATCATTAATCTATAACATATATCTCGCCCCAAAGAATGCTCTGCTATATATATATAGATATATATTTGCTCCATAAAGAATAAATGAAAGAATAAAAGAATATAGTCCATCAAAGTCCAAATATACAGTATCCATATTATACATATCGCTGCAACGGGTCTATACCCGCACAAAAACATAAACATATATCTCAAAACTATCGATATGTTCAACAAAAATGCTAATCATACAAGTGTCCCCAACATGTCATTGGTCTCCCTGATCTGACATCTCTGTATATGGATCCTCCTCTATATCCCTCCCTACCCCTGGTGCTACTGGTGGTGGAGGTGGTGGCCTCATCAATCCTCCTGCTGTCCCCAAGCTCTCTGCCTCATCCCTCCTCCCCCTCATCCCTGTGTCTTTCCTCTAGCTCTATCCTATCCTATGATTGTGCCCTCTATCTTAAGACCTACCTATCCTCTGTGAGTCCCCAGTACTCCATCCACTCTCCCCCCTCCATGCATCCTTGTGTGGGTCCCAACTATCCCTGACTGTGTTGGTCAACTGTAATGCTCTATCTAGTCTATTGGGACCATTGCATGGTACCTCCCCTGATAGAATCTCATCCTCTCCCTTAGATCCTCCACCTTTGACCATAGTCTCCTCAACTCCTCCACCCACTGCCACCTACACTCATAGGGTCGTCACCTCCACCACCATCAGCTGAACCCACTCCTGCTGGATGATGTCTAGCCTCACCTGTATAGCCTGCTTCATTAAGCTCACCTTATCCAACCTCTCCTCCATCCACCCCACCTCCAGCTGCAGTCACCCCACCTTAATCCCTGCCCTGTCCACCTGGCCTTGTGCCACATCTCACTCTATCTTGAGCTGATCTCACTCCTACTATGTGTTGCATATTAGCTAGTTGGTAGCATTATGTGTCTACTGCAATGATGCATAATAGGCTGCCCATCCATCATCCCCTCCCCCTGCAAATGACCCTCCTCCATCACCCCCTGTTGGCCTCTGTGGCCTCTACTCCCCCTCCCCCTGTGACCTCCTCTCCTCTACTCTCTCCTCTCCTCCTCTCACTAGCTCTGTCCCCCTCTCCTCTACTCTTTCCTCTCCTCCTCTCTCCTACCTCCCTACCCTCTGCCTTTGCCACATTGGCCCCTCCTCCTGTGTAACGACCTCTGCCTACTATCGTAGCCCTCTCGCTACGTATCTCCCCTATTGCATTGCCTGGGCTAGCTCTCTTGCCACCACTGCTGCCTTAGTGACCTGTGCTCAGCCTACTAGTCTCAGCTACTGAAATCCATCCTAGTACTCATGAGTAGAGTCTACATCTGCCACCCTATTGAACTAATCTCACTGTTGTGGCTCTAACTCTAGCCAAGCCCAAAATAAACCCTCTCTCCATAGTGTTGGTCCATACATCGATACTGGATCGCGTGTCACTTTCTGATACTAATTTAGCTCTTTGGGAGCCACCTGTCTCCATCCAAACTACCATAGGGCACTATTCGATCGATACTACTTAGTAATGTACTCCCACCGTCCAAAAATGAAATAAGGGGATATGGTGTATAGCAGTTGTTGTCCCTCCTCTGCCCATCGCCCCTGCCCCATATATGGTCTCCATACAATTGCTATGATCTCATCAATCTGGACTCTCTAGTAGTCCACATTCTCTATGTGGTGGTATGTTAGTGGCTCCCCCCAATTGTATGTTATTGGCTCCTTTGCCTGCTTGTCTCTCCGCCTGATTAGCCTAAATAATGCAATGTGCTCCTAGGCCCATACCTATAATAATGTGGGAAACCCTATGCTCCTCCCTTATCGGCCAAATCCCTAGTACACTATCTGGTGAAGATCTCTATACAACTCTGCCAACATCAATGATCCCCACGCAACAGGGACTCCTACGTCTACTATCTGCATGATCACTAGGATTAGTGCTAATGTCAGTCCAGTCCCTTCTATATCTGGGGCAATGTATCCTGAGACCAGTGCACACATGTAGAAGTAAATGCATCTCTCAGGGGCCACTTGATCCAAATGCTCATCTAGTGCAAACTGTGTCCTCCAAATCTAGAATGCAACCCCTGGCCCAACCAATCCCTGTATTGCTGCCTCTAGGGTAATCTCTCTTATCGCCATCACTGGCATCCCATGTACTAGTAGTTTGAAGATCTGATATATGTCCTCCAGAGTCACTATCATCTCTCTTGTAGGTAGGTGAAAGGTAGCTATCTCGCTATGCCACCACTTGCACAATGTTGTCACCATGGTCATGTATGTCCATGTGTGAGGCAACCTCACCAAGTATCTAAGTCTAATGCTGTCGATCCTCGCCCAATCTGCGACCATCAGCTGATCCCCTATGTGTTGCACAATTGCTCGTTGCTCGCATAATACCAAGGCATCCAATGACCATTGCACACCAAAAACCCCATCACATATCAGTATTATTTTCCATACTTTGCCTAGCTTTTCACACCTTATCTTACCCAAACCCTTATTTTTTCTTCTTTTTTCCCTAACCCCACATTCTTGCGAACCTTAAACCTTATGATCCCACTAGGATATGTTCGTATGGAATTACCCTTTGACTTTACCTACCCTTTGCCCATTTTGACTTGCGTTCCTGTGCAAACTTAACCTGGTGATCCTACAACCTCATGTTCCTATGAGATTGTGCTTTGACCTTGCCCACCCTTGGCCTGTTTGACCCTCGTTCCTGCTTGCGTTCTCGCATGTGTTCCTGTGTAAGCTTACTCTAGCGATCCTATGGACCCTTATTCCCATGAGATCACATTTTACCCTTTCTTTCCCCTAGCCAATCCTATCCCGTTCCCGTGTTGACCTCTGCCTTGCTATAGGATTACGCCCCCGCATAGTTATCCGCATTTTCCCTAGTGGGCCCGCGATCCTGCCTAGCTACCATTGTTCTCGCATAAAATTTCTTCCCCAATCTATGATCCTACAAACCCTACTTGACAAGCCAATTTTTCCCATTGTAGTAACTATTTTTACAGGATTGCGATCTCGCTAATCTCGCATGCGTTCTCATTGGACCCGAGTCTGCAGGATTGCATTTTTGCTTTTGTGGGAATGCTCTACACTGCTGCAAAATAAAAAATCACAAAGAGGTTTTCAACCCTATCGAACAATCAAACGTCTGCCACACTCATACTCATCACACAACATCAGATCGATACTCTGATCATTTAATAACCACCATCATAGAATCCCACTCAGAGCTCTAGGCAGCAATATCTCCTCGTCCGTCTGAAAGCAAATGACCCCTTCTAGCCCTCTTCCAACCACTCATAGGCCCCCTCGGTAATTGTATTTAGTCATCTCCTAAGACATTATTGATTAAATATTTATTATTTAATTAATTAATCATCATCCCCTAGTTAATTAATTAATTAAATTAATTATAGTCCAATTGATGAAATCAAATGATAACCCAAAATTAATTTATCAATTAAATCCCTATTCCTCTACTAAATTAAATAAATCCTCAAATCTATTTAATTTAATCCCATATCCCCATTTTATTAAATAAATCATTTAATAAAATATCTAAACCCCTAAAACATCCCTAAACCCAACCTTTACCCCTAATCCAACCCATTCATCCTTACTAACCTCACTTAGCCACCTAACTAACCCATCCATCAAAGATAAACCACTTACCCCCCAACCCCCTTTCTAAACTAATCCTAGTCTCCCTCCTAAACATGTGCACAACCTTAGGTAAGGGTTAAGACTTGCTAACCCAAGCTAAAGTCGAAATATCTCCTCCCCTCACCCTCCAACATTTATGACTCTTACATCCCCCTTTATGACTCTTACAAAGCATTTATGAACATTTATGGAGCCCTTATCTCTTTTACCTCCTATGTTGACCATCCACCTTGCCTTCCCTTCATCCAATCACCTTGTGACATGTGTCACTTCCCTATTGGCCCTAAATAAAGCACAATCCATGTGCTCCCTTTTGAGTGCATCTTGACTCTCCCTCACCATTTTGCCATCCTTGCATCCTGACCATCCATCTCTCTACCCCTTAGCCTATAAATGGAACCCCTTAGCCTATAAATGGAACCCTCTCCCTTCAAAAATATCATCCAACTTTCATGCAATGTTATAATGCTATTTTGAGAGCTTGAAAACTACCAAAATACCATTATAATGTTGAAATCCCTCCATACCTCCATTGTTGAAATCATCCTCCATCCACACCATCCATCCACTTGAAGCTTGAGCACAATCGTGAGCACGCATCTCTACTTATCAGGGAAAAATCCACTTCATCATGGGTTATACCATAATGAGCCTACCATTCTTGGTTTGCTTCCTTTTGTGGTTATAACCATTGAGTCCTATCTTAAGTGTTAGCTTTGTTTAGTTTTGTTAATGCTCTTGTTAGTATTAGTATTCAATTTACACTACTAGATATTAGGTGATATAGTTGCTACCAGTTTCAAGGCTCTTACCAACACTCATTAGATTTGGGTCTATTCATTCTTATTCACTTTGTAATGTTCATTTTGCTTTCTGCTGATATTATATGACAAAATCATAATTTTAGACTGTGGCTTAAGCTCATTGATTTATAGGTCTGAATATAAGTTTGTGTTGAGTCTGTAATAAGCTTTAAGTCTAATTTAATTGAATGTATTGGTATCTAGTTTGGCATGTTTTAAATATTAACTCCATGAAAAAGTAAAGAGTTGGGACAGTAATACTTGATTCTCAGAGAACTAGTTATAATACAACTGTTTGATGAAATTCTTGCTAGTCCTAGTTCAATATTTTAATCCAAATCTAGCAGAGATTATTATAGTGGTATCAGAGCCACAAGACCTGCCATCTTGTGGGAAAAAATGGAATATTCACAGACATATTTTAATTCAAAAATGACTATCAGGAATGAGTAAAAGACATTATAAATTCAGCCATCCTATTGGGTACAGTCAGAGGTAACATGTAGTGGAGAATAATAGGAATGTTTTATATGAACTAGTGGTGTTAGTAGGGAAGTTATTTTATTTTCAGTTTGTTGTTCCATTTGGAGTGACCAACACTCTAGTTTGTTTTTTTTTCCTTTTTATGGACAGACAGAGGAGAACGAATAATTGTAGAATTCGGTAGAGTAATGAGGAATTTAGCACGAAAATGAATTCTTTCCAAGAGAGTATAGACAAATTTAAGGTTTATCAATAGAGGTTGGTAGAGATCTTGTTGGATCCAAAGATAGTTGAGAGGATAGCGAAGTATATGGTTTTTTTCCCTTAGAAGGCTACTTCAAGTTTGTAGGGAAGGAAGCTTCAGTTTTCTCTGAGAGGTGACCATGATGTAGATGTACTTGTGTTTAGTACGAGACCTACTAGTCCTATCTATAGTGTTGATGGTGGACCCTTTTTATAGAGATTAGTAGATGGGTTAGTACCCTTGGTGGATAGTGACACTAAGCTTTAGCACATTGAGGTCCCTAGATTTGTTGTAGTTCGTGCAGAGATAGTTGATGTAGTTATTGTTGGATAAAATTGTCTAATTTTGTGTTTTCTTTGATGTTACACAAATGTCATATCAGTTGTTAGTATGTGCTTACCGAGCTCACTTGGTCAGCAGGGCAATTTTCCTTGTCTACTGAGCATTCTTGGAGATTACTCTATGAAGACAGTGTCTATCGAGCTCACTCAAGCGTCGAAAAAAATTATGGTAGAAAGCAGTGTTAACCAAGCTCTCATGGTTAACAAAGGAAATTTTTTCAGAGTTAGTGTTCACCGAGTTCACTTGGTTGCCAAAGGATTTTGCAAGTTTGCAGTGTTAACCAAGCATTTTTTGGTTAACACAGGAAATCATTTCAGGATTAGTGTTTACTGAGCAAGGTTGGCCAATGAAAGATTTTGTTGATTTGGGATATGAAGTTTAATTATTTCAAGTATTGATTCCAATCAACTGTGGTAATGATTATTGGTCATTGTAATTTGTAATTGAGCTAACTTAATAATCTGAACAATATAAATATAAGGTCCAGTTGAGATTCTAGTGTGTGTAAGAGTATGCAAGTGTTTTGATTGATTGAGAAGGCAAGTGTGAGCGAACTTGAAGGATGGTCAAATATCCTTGTGGAGCAGCAAAGTAATATTTGATCAGGAAGGATCTATCATGAAGCAAAATAGAGATCTATAATTAACAATTCAATTGCATCTCATTCAGGTCATTTCATTGTTACTTTCTTACCATTGTAGCAATGATTCCAAAATCTCCTAACAGAGTTGGTTTAACAACCAGTTGTAAATCCTCTAACAAGGTGACAGTTTCATTAAATTTTTCTAAAGACCTCTTGCAAGGCCACTCCTTACAAGGTGATTAAATCCTCTAACAAGGTCACACCTAACAATGTGTTTTGTAACCTCTAACCAGGTTTTCTCCTAACAGGGCTCACTTCAAAAGAGTGAAAATTAGTAACTAGTTACATTGGTGGTTTTTCCCATATAGGGTTTCCATATTAAATCCTGGTGTCTCATGTTTTCATGTTATTTTTTTTATGCTTTCAAGTTGATCATTGTGAATGTTTAAGATCAGTAATAAGTAAATCACATTGTCTTTACCGAGTTACAACATTTTCTGTGTGTTTACTGAATGACAACAACAATTAGTTTTATTGTTAACATCTAAGGGATCTAAAATATTTTTTTGTAGTAACTGATTCACCCCCCCTTAGCTACTCCATCTATATTTTCAATAATTGGTATCAGAGCTTTTGGTGCTTGCAGGAAAGGTTGCACAGACTTAAGCTAAAGATCAAGATGTCTTGCAAGAGAGAAATTCCAAGGCTTAATAGAGATAAATTTTTAGCATGGAAAGGACTCATGAGACTTCATCTGGCTTCCATTGGTGATTTAGGATTGAAATACCTTGATGAAGAATACACAACTCCTATTGGTACATTATCTTTTGGTGACATTGCTGAGAAAAAGAACCATAACACCATGATGATAGATATTGCATCTGCTCTTAGCTATGAGGAATTTGATGATATCAAGGATTGCAAAACTATCTTTGAAATGTGAAACAAGCTAAAATACATCTATGGTGGTGATGACAATGTGAGGAGAGCCAGAGCAAAAAGCCTTAGAGGACAATTTGATTAGATGAGAATGAGAGAAAATGAAAACATTGCCAAATATGTTGAAAGAATCAAGGCAAGTGTCAGTGCAATCAAAGCTTCTGGAGGAGACATCAAAGAAGAAACTATTGTAAGTAAAGTTCTCAGAACATTGCTTCCTATTTATGCAATTAGAGTATTTTCCATTCAAGAAAAGAGGTCTGAGAAAAATCATAAGATAAATTTGGATATTTTAGTAGGAAGATAGACAGCCTTTGAGCTATATAACTTTGACAATTATGTTCCAGCTTCCAAGAATATTGAATTTTCATTTGAGGCCAAGCTTTCACTTAAGGAAAAAGGCAAGAAAATAAAGGACACTTAGTCAAAAAGTGAAGAAGAATCAGAGGAAAGTTCTGACAGTGATCTTGAAGTTGTTGAAGCTTTACTTGCAAGGAAGTATTCTAGAGGCAGAGGAAAATACAAAGGTAAAGTTCCCCTAATCTATTTTTCATGTGAATAAATTGGTCATATTGCAGTCAGGTGCCCAAAAAAAGAAAGCAAGGACGAGAAGAAAGGTCACAAGTGTAGACACCTAAAAATCCTTTAGAAAATAAAGTATTTTTATTTTTTGAAAAATTCCTGATGACATCATCATTAATTAATTAATTAATTTTTATGCCATTAAATCCTTTTATCTTAATTAAAAATATTTAATTAAGGAATCCCTCCCAAAAATGTTTAAATCTTATTTAAACATTATTTCCTTATTTATTAATTATTTAATTAATAAATTGACCAAAAATCCTAAAATAAATAAAAAATTTATTTTTTTCCCAAAAGTTGGCCAATTTCCTTATGACCAATAACCTCTTCCAAAATCTTCTAATCCTTCTTTAATTTTGATTAAAGGCTAATCCCATCATTTCCTACCCCTAATCCCAACTCAAAATATTTAATTAAAGTTAAATATTAATCCTCATGTTTATTAAAAAAGTTTTAATAAATATCTCCTCAACCCAAACCCTTGAAATAAATAAAACTTTATTTATTTCCTAAAAATCTAATTTATCCTCATCCTAAGAAGTTCTAGACTCTTCTAGAAAGTCTTTATCCTCATCCTAGGAAATTCTAGACTATTCTAGAAAGTCTTTATCCTCATCCAAATTCTAGACTCTTCTAGAAGATGTCTTTAAACCTAATCCTAATCCCTTTCTAACCTTGTCACATTCCCTAAACATGGGTTAAGACTTACTAACCCAAGCCAAAGTTAACAAATATCTCCTCCTTC
Source organism: Cupressus sempervirens (assembly GCA_028749045.1). Classification (NCBI taxonomy): domain Eukaryota; kingdom Viridiplantae; phylum Streptophyta; class Pinopsida; order Cupressales; family Cupressaceae; genus Cupressus; species Cupressus sempervirens. The sequence goes on along the minus strand of CM053790.1, from coordinate 1,297,633 downwards.
ACCCACCCTCATTAAATGCCATCCACTTGCCTATCCCTAAGCTAATCCTAAACCATCCTAATCCATCCTCTAATCATTTGCACAAGCCTAAGCAAGCTTAAAACCTTCCTAATCAAGTCCAAGTCGAATTTGCTCTCATCACCCTCAAAATATCTCAACCATAAAACTTTATGAAGTCCACTAGGTCATAAATGACTCTTACAAGCCCTTTTATTGCTCTTACAAGTCATTATGAGGGTCTTTATGAAGATTTTATCCCTTGAGCCTCCTTTGTTGACTCATCTTTCCCCTTTTCTCCATCCTCTCACCATGTGACATGTGTCACTCCTTGATTGGTTGTAAGGAAGCACAATCCATGTGCTCTCCTCTCATGCAATCTAAGCCCTCCATGAGCTTTTTTCCATCCTTGCATCTTAGCCCTCAATCCCTCAAGCCTCTTGCCTATAAATTGGATCCTTCCCCTTTGCAAAATAACACAATCCATGAAGTAAAGTTATAATGCTATTTTGAGAGCCAAATCCATACTAAAGCCATCTATCCATACCAAAAATCCACAATCATCCATTGAAACCTTTGGAAGCATATTGAGCATACATCCTATCCATTTAGATAAAGCTACTCAACAAGAGAGCTTCTTATTGAGAGAGTCCATTAATGGCTCATATTCTCAATTGAGAGCTCATCTCAGTCTATCTTGAAGTTTATGAATTTTGTTTAGTTTGTAGAAGCTTTATTTAAATTTGGTTTCTATTAGCATACTAACATTGCTCATATACATTTTGGCATGCTCGGTGGGACCCCGCATGGGTCATCTTCATTAGCTTTTTTAGTCAAGTTTTGTATGTCATTTGCTGATTTTGGCTAATTTTTCTTATTTTTGTGATTGGTAGGATTGTATAAATTGGTTTTGTAGGTCCACATGAGCATGAAGAAGACAAAGGAACTCATAATCTATCTCATAGTGTTTGCAGATTTTTCAAGCTTATAGGTGGACAAAGAACTTGAAATTCTTCTTCTTCTTCTTGTCTATATTCTTCTTATTCCATATACTTCTTCTTCTTCTTCTTGTGGGAGATCTTGGCCATTTTTATTTTTAAGGAAGCAAAATCATACACACTTCTTTTTAGTGCTTAAAATGAACCCCCAAATCATACTTAAATCCATTGAAAAATTAAAAAATTGCAAAAAAGAAAAAATCTTTTAACAAGTGAAACTAAACCAATCTAATCATTTGCATCCTTGCAACATCAAGGTTTTAGATACATTCATGCAAAATTAGGAACACTTCATTTTTGGGAATTTAAAAAGAACTTCAAGTTTCCATTTCAAAAGGTTCAAAATCAACACTAAGTGCACACTAAAGTTCTTTTAAAAAATCTCATGAAAACTAAGAGTCCTAAATGGTTGCAAAAAATTGTCCTAAAAGCTTTGTTATTTGTTCCAAACAAATGTCTTATTGCAAAATCTTGAATGTTTCTTAGGATTTTCATGCATCAAAATAATCTAGGAATATCATTTTTGGGCTTAAAATATGCAAACTAGAACACAAAATCTTGAATGAAAACCAAAGTCCAAAGAGTCATTTTCACTTTTGAGTCCAAAACAATCTTGAATGATCTAAGGTTAAAACAAAGCACTTCAAAGTTCTTAAAACAACACACAAAATCTCAATCTTGAATGCTCAAAAGAAAACACTTGAATGTTTAACCACTTTTCTTTGAATGCATGTTGCTAAAATCACTCTTGAATGCCATGGATTAAAATCAAATTTTCCTTAAATGCATGGTTAAAACAACAAATCCAATATTGAATTCTAAGGATCAATTAACTATTGCAATATCAAACACTTCATTTGGAGCTTCTAAAAATTGAACAAAACAAATCTCTTTTCCACATGCAATCTAGGTAAAGTTTGATTTTTGGACATTTAAGAAACCTTGTTAAGTTAAAATAAAAATTTGCAAAAATAAATTTGAGTAGTTCCTTGGACTCACCTCTTTTCTAATCACCCATCAAATATTAACCATTGGTTGCAATCTCAGCGCCATTTATGGGGATGGGTCTACTTGAAAAAGGTGTTAAATGTTCCACAATCTAACTCACTCACTTGGTCTTTGAATTTTTGCTTTAACTTTATCAAAATTCTTAAATGATCAAAACTCTAGATTAAATCGATCACACTTCAAGTTTGGGCACTAAAATTGAACAACAACTGACGTGGAGATCCTCCGGGCGCGCGCTTGAAATCGAATCTCACACACTTTTGTTTTGGGCTTAAAACAAACTCACACTCAATCTTGAATGCCTTAAAGAAAATTAATTGATACTTGACGTGGAGGGCCTCTGGGTGCACGAGTTTGCTTTTGTTGACCCTAACTCTTCTTATTGTTTGCATTCTTCGATCGATTTACTTTTGTTGGCGCTTCAAGTTGGAATAAACATTGTATCTTAAACATGAGTGCTTGCATAGTCTAGATCAGAAAACTTAAGCGTCAGTTGGTAAAAGAACAAGCATGTTTTTTAGTCCAAGGTCATCCAAGTCTTCTCTCCCCTTGTCATCTTTCGAGGCCATCTTGGGTGCATAAGATTAGGATCCAAAACCTTATTTCTTTTTAGGAGGCCTGCTTGGGGATTTCATCACCCCTTGGACGACCTCAACTCCAACGTTCTGGCAGAGTATAAGAATCGGAAGGTGAATCGAAAGACACCTCTCTTGGGATCAAGATTTTGTCACTCGGGCTAAGCCTCAAGGAACTTTATACCCTTGAGAAGTGAAAGAGGAGAAGTGGGTTACCGCTCCTCTCGGCTGTGTGACATCTTTTTGGTCTCATCTACGGATTTGGGCCTCACATACCTTGGGTATATCGAGGACTCCTTAGCTAAACCAACTGTTAGCCTTGTAGAAAACCATCTAGGATGTTAATGTGTTTGAGGTGACTGATCGAAACATTTGTAGAACATACACACTCCTTGGCGCAAGTATCACTTTCTGAGAATCAAAAACTTCTATCTGGTTGTTTCTATCTATTGCTTGATCTTTTATTTGTTGAATGAATGTTTGCCAAACTTGGTCAATCCTAGCTTAGGGCATACTTAGCGTAGTCACTGCCTATTCCAGAAGTTGAATGAGTTGAAGCAAAACAACCAAGATCTCTCAAAGCCAAGCAGATTCAAAAATTGATGTCAGAGCAACCCAAACCCAAATAGAAGTTCCACAAAGTTAAACTCAAACCATCTCTAGCATACCAAGAACTTTCAGCCAAGAGAAAAGAAATAACACCAAGCCCACGAATTGCCAAACTCCACAAAGTAGAGGACAAAGCTACCGACGAAGCACTTCAAGAGGCCTGGTTAGAGCGCATCATCAAATTTAGCCAACATCCAAGAGTTAATCCTGCTTATGCCTTACCAACTAGGCATGATTTCTATGATTAGACACCCTTGTTTCTCCACATCTTCTTGGATAAGCTTCACTTTAGAGTCATTTTTGTAGAAAAGCCAGCCATCTTAGATTATCCCCTCAAGCATTATTAGCTCATCCATCTCATTTAGAATCAAACCATCTAGCTAGCAATCAAAACCTCACATCCAAGCCTTAAAAATTGTTGTAACTTTTGCCAAAAGTTTGCCACTCCTAAAATCTCCCAAATCCATCAATCTCACCAAGGTTATCCCTTTGACAGAGCTTTGTCTAGGGTGATCCAGCTTTGTCACTTGTTATCCCTCATCACCTTGAGCTAAAGGTTGGGATCCACAAGTGGTCAATCTCGTGTTCTTCCTAAAGGATCATCAGTCTATCCTTAAGTTGACACAATCACCACCAAGCTTACACATAGGAAAGCAGACCTTTCGTGCTTTGGCAACATATATTTGAAGTTAGAATCTCCAACCCAATCCTCCTTAGGTTTTGTTGTATAGCTTTGCCTTAACCTAGGAAATCATTTGCATAGAGAAGCCTTCCCCCTTTTGCATCCATCAGCATTATTGCATCTCATCCCTAGGAGCATTTTTCATGCCACCCGTCACTCGCTTAGCCAAGAAGAAAGAAACAATGGAGCCCTATAATTTGGATCGAACAGCCTCACCCCCCTTGAGCACTCAGCCATCCTTCAGCCCAGAGAAAGCTATGCCATCATGTACTGACATTGAAGCTTTCATGAACCAACCAGGAAATGCAGTATTGGTAAATGCCATTATAGACAAGAACAAAGAGACAATCATGGCTAATTTTCGAAGGGAAAATGTAGGAACCTTTGACTTTGGAAGACCCCCTCCATTATCAGATCCATCTCACCCATTGTTTGGGCAGCTACCACCACCCATAGGCTCTTACGATCCAAATTATCCTCAATATATGCCAAAAGAAGAGCCTCCAGCCAATCCATATGATCCAACAGACCCAAACATACCATCATCCACCCAAGTTGAAATCTCCATGCCACAAGCCAACCCAGCCACCACCACTCTGTTGGTCTGACTTTTTCTGCAGTAAAATTTTTTTCAGTTAAACCATAGAAAAGTCAGATGTTCTATGTCTAAGTGAAGTATAAGGTTTTGGATAAACCATCTATAAGAAATATTCGCCATATAAGCCCTATATTCATCCCTATTCATAAATGGTCGGGCGCGAAATTTTCAAATTTCAAAAGTAGCGAATATGCTTTCGTATTCCTTTTCCTTTCTCCCGGGTTACCTTTCTTCCTATTTGTCCCAACCGTCAGATCCGATTAGATCTACCACTGGTGTTACCTCACTATTGAGAGTTGCATGCTCATTAAGTATAGCGAGATAGCGAGTGTTGAGTTTTTAAGCGGTGGGACCATGAAGTGAAGGTGCGGCGATCAGAGATTTTCTTATTAAATGCTTTATTGTGCAGGTACACTTTGCAATTCGTCATAAAAAAGGGGGAGAGGGACCCACAAGAATATTTGACATCGGAGCCGAAATGTTGATTTTTCCGGAAGTTCCGCCACCTCGCTATCAGAAAATTCAGGCACTTCACCGTTAGCGAAGTAGCGAGGCCACGTGAAAATCTAAAAATGATGACATTGCATCTTGCTTGTATCATAATTACACCAGGTGGCATGACCAGTCATAAATACCATTGTCAGAATCAGTTTTAATTAACAGAAGTAATTACTGGGTACCCCTTGCATTTTTCGGCACGGAATCCTTTAAAATGCCGAAGCTCGCTACCTCGCTATTGAAAAATTGAGGTGCTTCACCGTTAGTGAGTTAGCGAGGCCCCGTAAAATGGCAAAAGATTGGCAAGATATTTGATGATGTGTAATGACAGATGACTGTGATAACTTTTGACATGTGCTAGCTATGCAGAGATCCGATTCTCATTAATACCTACCTGACTAAATGTACAAGAAATCTGGAACGTCAGCTTGAAGTGAATCAACAGAGCTAACTACCTCGCTATGAAGAGTTGCAAGGAAGATAATCTCAGCGACATAGCGAGTTGGGCCCGCCGCCTTCTTTCTTAAGAAGTCCTGTAGCATATCTTTCGATCATTTCTTGATCCGATCAACGGTTGTCACCGCCTCGTTATGGCAAGGTGCTTGTTCTTTATGCATAACGAAGTAGCGACATGCTGACACGTGTTCTCCGTCGTCAGTGGGTCTAAATGTAAGTGCCATCAAAAGAAAGAATTATGTACGTGGCAAGCTCTCATTGGGTAAAATAACTGACATGGCAAATATAACTCCTAGTTGTTCTCTTTGTACCGCATGATCGTAGGATCTTTGAAGATCAATGGCGCAGTTTTAAATAAAAAATGTAGTGCCACTCTCTGTATTAATTAGACAAGAAAGCTTCGTCCATGAGTAAGAATAGAGTATAATACAGAGAGATTGCATCAGTTTCATTTCACGCGAGAAAAGATTTGAAGCCATTCTTGTGCAGAAGCCATTACTGAAAGAAAAGCGTGCCAAGGTTGATAAAAAATTGTCAAGTTATCTGTTTGCTGAAATTTTGCAGGAATACAAAAGAGAATTGAGACAAAATTCAAGTAAGTAAAACTGCCATCATCTTTGTGAGCTTTTAAGTTTTAAAAAGGATAGCCCAAGATGCCTCCTAAGAAGGGATTTACAGGAGCAGTAAACTACCTGGATAGAAATGTGCATGATGATTTGCTTGAGTTACTTCCTGAGTCCACTGTAGAAACGGTGCAAGTTAAGAGGTTAACCTCACTCTACCCTAGGCTTAGGGTAGCTGATGGATTGTATGATAAGGGTAATTGGGTCCGGGATGCTCAAACTGCTCACACTGGTTTGAGTTTATTCAAGAAATGGTTTGCAGAGAGAAAGTTATATGCCCCTCATGCCAACATTTGGAATTTTGATCTTGGGAAGCTTGTTGTCCCCAGCGTGTTTATGGATTTTGACCTGCTTGAAGCCATAGCAAAAAACTATGACCAAGCCACTAAGGTAGTGAGGAGAATAGATGGTGAGGCTTTAGTTACCATCAGTCCTGAGGAGATTAGGAAGGTTTTCAGTCTGGGACCCCTCACCATGTATCATGTGCCCATTAATTTGATAGATTTAGAAAAAGAATATATATCCAAGAGGGATGTAGTTAGACAGGGTGCACTGAAAGCTCACATAGGCTGGATTGGAGGCCTCCCAACCATAACATCATCTTCTAAAGAGCCCTTCAAGAAATCATGTTTTAATGCCAGGGCAGTGGAGATATATAGGACCCTGTGCAGAGTCTTCGGAGAGGGCGAAGAAGATTTTATTCCGGTGAGCTTCATGTATATGATCACCCAAATCTCTTCTTTTGGTGTGGAAATAATTTTTGATTTTGCATCTTACTTGGCAAATGAGATTCATCATGGATTGGTGGGGATTGCACAGGGCAAGGTGGAAAAGGTTTGGGGTCAGTATTCCTTACTGATGCATATGTTTCTTTTTAAAGGGGCCACTTATTTTGGTAAGGAAATGGTTTTAAATAGAGAACAAGAAGGGGAAGCACTGCCAGTCCAATTATGGAGTGCATACATGACCTGGGAAGCAGAAAATGCTAGCTTCGTTAGATTTGATAGGCACTTTGCCTCCAAACTAAGGTGCCTCTTATTGAGTGACAATCCCAGAATGCCTAAGGCATTAATGCACCTTGTCAGGCCTATGGACAAAACCCATAATCTAAAAGTTTCACATAATTGGGGAGATATTATCCCATATTCAGTCTCAACGGTCATCAGGGTCTATGGTTTCAAAGGAACACCCCATGTGTTACCCTATCAGGTACCTTTAAAGGTAGGGATAGCTGAATTTTTGTGGCAGTTGGGAGGAGTGGAGGAGGCCTTTTTGCACAAAAGGGGGACAGGATCAATTTTTCCTACTTGTACTATAGCCCACCAATTTGTGATAACTAAAGAAGGGTGGGTCTTTCTCCATAAATTTTTGGATCAATACAAAATGGCAGTGTCTCACTCTCGTTTTTGTGATACAGAAGGTTTCTTTAACTCTGCTCTTAGATTGAGAATCAAGCTTCGTCCAGTTCAGCATGAATTCTATTTTCCAGAAGATATAATAAGAAATGAATACTCTCTCCATGAGCAAGAAATAAAGAAAGAAAAATGGAGAGTCTATTCAAAAGTTTTGGAATTCATTAATTGTTTTGACAAAGATTTCAGTCCTCTTAGTAATGCTGCAAACAATGCAGATAAAATACATAAGCTCATGAGTAATTTCTCTGAGATAATGGAAGTAATGAATGAGAAGAAACAACATTTTATTAATTCTTTTCCAGATAGAGCCAGAGAAATTATGAGAAAATTGGGTTTCACCCCCAACATTGGAATAGGTCCACTGGTGGTACAGAAGAAAACAGGATATACTATTGTCCGACAGCAGGTGCCCGTTGTGCATAAAGAAAAATAGATTGTTGGATCCTCCAGCACTGTCCTAGAAGAAAGACCCCCTGAACCTTCCCCCAAAAGAAGGAGAATAATAAGGGAGGAAGAATCCCCTGATGAAAGTGGCTCACCTTCTCAAACCCCAATAAGAATTGAGGAAGAACAACTCACCAATGAGCAATTCGAACAAATGGGGTCACAAGGAGAAATTTTTGTTACACAAGCAGAGATTGATGAAGGGAACCCTCAGGAACCCCCTGTACCAAGTTTTGAATTAACTACAGCAGATTTCAGAGGAAGGGAATTGGACCCTGTTTTGGAACAAGCCAGTCAGCATTTTTTGTCTGATAACAATTTTGTAAGATCTAGGGCTTTCCAGCAGTTTGCGTGGAGAGTAAACATGCACATTTTTGAGCAAAGGTGCAATAATATGAGAGCAGAACATCCAGAAATGGATGAGACCTCCATTCAAAATCTAATAAAGGAACAAATGGTTCAAGAGTTCCAAAATATAACCCCTGATGAGGGAAGACAGATGGTAAAAAATGCTAATGTTTTATTGTTGCCCAATTGGAACATTGCTGACGCATTAATTTTTAATTCTGTTTCAAATAATTTAGGGCTCCAGGATCCAAATAAAGAGAAATTCTTGGGTACAGCATTCAGCAATGATCAAGCTGCCCTTGTTATGTGGTCCCTGAGAAGAGGATCCAGAGTTACTTCATCACAGCCTGATGATTCAGGATTAACAGGGAATATTATTGTAAGAAGAGTTGCTGACACTTCAAATGTACAGGCAGCCCACATGAATGTGGATTATTCTAAATTTTCCCTGGCTACTGCGGAAAGAGAAGAGAGGGAAATGATTGATATGCATAATAAATATGAAGTAGTGGTGGAAGCCTATAATCAAGAGGTAAAAAGGAGAATTGAGTTAGAAAACAGGGTATCTCAATTAGAAAAGGTACTTGGAAAGAGAAAAGTGGGAGAATCCAGTACATTAAGAATTGCATATCCCCCACAGTCATCTGTGGGATTAACCCCTATTATTGAGATACCTGACACCCCTGAAAGACCCCAATTCTATACTGTAGAGGAATTTGAAGCAGAAAAAACCAAATTATATGAGTGGCAGATAGAATTTAGAAATCAGCAGGAAGAGAAATGGAGGCAGGGTGTGACATACTTGAGGGATAAAATACAATGGTCAAATTTTTATGACCAGTTGACAAGGATTGTAACCCTCATAGATGAGTTAAATAAAGAAAAGAATGGACTAGATTCTCTTGCACAGAAGTGGAGACAGAGGAATAATGATGTTACAATTATTTGTATATCTACAGTTCAAATGCCTTATCATCAGGTTGAGAGGATTTTTGATTTATTGAATCAATTAGATAATTTTGAAAATAAAAGAGATTCTTTACAGAGGAAATTGACACTCTGTTTTTCAAGATATCTTGCTAAAAAATTCACCCTATTTCCTTGTGCCTTAGAATCTGTTGATACAGTAAAGGAAAAAGACAAATGGAAAAGGGAAATGGATGAATTATTCGATAACAGAATAACAAACATCATCAGTGAGACTGGCTATTGGTTTTGGGCAAAGACAAATGAAGAGCTGGTAAAAATACAATTATATTATGCTGATATAAGAAAAAAATTCGATGATTTAGAAGAAAATGCCAATTCTTTAATAAAGATACAAAGAGAAACCCTAAGTTTTGATTGGCCAGATGATGATACTTTCAACAGATGGAAATATCAGTTTAGTGAACAGATGTCAGGAGAAGATGACGAGGAAGATGTAAGAGTAATAGTTACTTTTGTAGTCAGCAATGATGACATCGAAAATCCCCAGGTTAAAGTGAGTTTGCATGTAACAGAAGATGATACATCACTTGCAGACCTTATGGGTATGTACTCTGAAGATGAGGAATGATTGCGAGAGCGGATCATAACAACCAAGAAGCATAACAGAAAGGGACCCGCCAAGAAGTGCTGTTGTAATCAACCTTTCTGTTATTCTTGTTTTTGTTTTTCAAAAGAAGGACACCTGTCACCTTCTGTAGCCTGAAGCTTGTTGCATCTCACATTATTTAAGTGAGATCCCAAGGCTAAAGATGGGTCCGAATTTGGTTTTCACTAAGTATTGTGCTTAGTTCTTTTTGGTCCAAAACATTTTGGGAAAGAAATTTATAGTATACTTTTTCTGTCAAAATTTCTGAGATATGGATGAATGTAGAAAGAACTGTGCTTCTTCTATGAAGGTTTTTTTGGGTCTTTTGTAAAGGATATATCATTTTCAAAGGAAATGAATACAAATTATGAACTATCCCCATATCTGTTCTTCTCTGAATTTTGTCTCCTTTTTAATACTGAACTACCTTGATGTTGTGTGAGTAAAAGCTTATGCAATTGATTGCAATTTAGTAAGACTGTACATCCATTTGTTATTGCTGTTAATTCAAGGGATTAAGTAAAGGCTTTGATGAATGTGATGAGGTTGCTCGGGTGTTAATAAGGATTTTTGAATGATAAATTCTGGTAAGAATTGCTGATGAAAATTGGTTGCAAGGCAACAAATTAGATCTAAGAATTTACTTGACTCTAAATTCCCAATGGATTAGGCACTGATCGAAAGTATTTCAGCCAAAAGAGAAGTATATTATAACTAGCTTTTTCAAAATACATCATAAAATCAATTTTCATTTATCTTTCCTGTAAGATTTTCAAAGTTGGTCAGCACTTGCCTGCCTGGATTGTTTTAGCTTCATTTAGCCATTGTTGTTGGAAACATCTGCAGAGCTATAGAAGATTTCTTGGCCATATCTGTTCAAGGGATGTGTTTATCAGTTATTTACCTATATGTTTGAGGATTTAGAGATGAGAATCAAAATGAAACTAAGGATAATTCTCATACAATTATTCCATCTTTGAACCATCCCCGGGTGCACCCGCCCTAGTTTTATAGAGCCAAAAGAGTAGAAAACCGTCTAAGGTTTTGTTGAAGTTGGGCCCTAGTACTTTGCATATGCAAGTGATAATGAGAATTGGCTATTCTTTAGGTTGTGTATGTACTGATATCTAGGTACTAAGCCTTTTGTCGCCTAGTAGTTTTAGTACTGTTAACATCAAAATAAAACACCAACAAAATGGCGACTCTGCTGGGGATCTGTCTAACACATCTGTAAAAAGTACTGCAGTTGTCTTTAGTCTTACTAAGTAAGTTTGTGTCATGTGATCTTTATTTTGCCCGTAGCTATAGGGGAATCTTTAGTGTCAAAACTTGAGAATTTAAAGAAGATATAAACCCAAGTACCATTGCTACACACTGACGCATCCAGCTTATCCGAGTGTCTTATCTAACAAGCAAGAGTTGCAGTCTTACAACATCAGTGATTGATCTCTTTGTGCCGTATCTTTATTTCCACTTGTGTATTGTTTTCTTTCTGTCAGTAAGAAGTGTTATTATATTTTCCCGAAAAAGGGTGGCGACTCAGTCAAGGTTTTGAAGCTAGTGCTTATTGTAACAAAAGGAGAATATGGCTGACAAGAGAAAAAACACAAGGGCTTACATGAGAGCCAATCCCGATTATCAATGTATACTGATTTACCCCAAGGTGGTAGGAAGAACCAAAATAAGAAAAGAATAGATCCAAATCCTACTTGGAAGCCTAGAGGTAATGCCTCCGTAAATTCCCATTATCAACCAATAATAGCAAGAGAATCCTCTTCGCTTAGTTCTGAATCCGAAAATACACGACTTTTAGGAGGTATTTTCAGTACCCCATTACCAGATCAGAGAGTTTTTCAAGATAAAGACGTATCTACTATGGGAATTGCTTCACCAAGACCAGGGCCTGTAGCAAATATAAATTGTAGGCTAGGATTCAGGAGTTCATCTGATACCCTTTTTAATCCCAGAGTAGCCCCATATATGGAACCAAACCTTATAGATCTAGATGATCCTGCTGATTCCGAGGCAACCTCTGCTGATTCTAAAGAAGTGCAATCTGAAATAGGATTTTTGAAGAAATGGATTGCTGAGGAAGAAGCTAAGCGCATCCGTCTTGAAAAGGAAAGGGAGCGAGCCACTTTGGACGCAATAATAGAAAGAGATACTCTGCTAAGAAGGATGGCTGCTTTGAAAGAGAAAAATAAAAAATTAGAAGAGAATACCCCCACTCTCCATCAGGACGTCTTTGGAAATATTGATAATCTAAGAGCTAAAGTTCAACAACAGGAAAAACTCCTAAATCAAAGGCAAGAACCAATTATTGCTCAAGTTCAAGCTTATAAACCCATTCAAGTTAATCCAATAGAGCCCACTGGAACAGTTCCAGATAAAGGGAAAGGCAAGGCTATAGGAATCCTAATAAATGAGCCTCAAGCCATACCGAGCAAACCTATACAACCCTCCATATCAAAATTAGATCTAGAACTAGAGAAGGCTCGAAAGGAGAGGGAAGACCTTGCAAAAGAACTTGAGAAGGTTGAAAATGAAGCTCAGGCCGCAGAAACCAGAAGGAAAATCCAATTCATAAAGTCTAATTCTGCATTGAATTCATGGCCTAGTTTGTCTATCCCACCTACAAATCCTGCACCAGTTAATGCTCCCATAATCCTGACTCAGAAAGAACCTCAATCTACTCCTACCTCATCTTCCAATATTAGCACTCAAGTCCCATTTGTCCCACCACAGCTATCCCAAGCTACTCTCCTAACTCAAGCTAATGCAACTAGTACCTCTAACGCTCCTGGTTTCCAGAAGAAACCTATATACCTCGAAAAATATAGACAAATATCATTTGCCGGTATTCCTGGTGCCCCCCATCCCATATCTTTTGATTTAAGGGATAAAGTGGTCAAGTTTTCTGGAAATAATGCTGTTACTGGTGAAGAACATTTGAGAATTTTCATTGACATGCTCAATGATTATGAAGTTGAACATGAGGACATGGTGATGAAATTATTTGTGCATTCACTCACAGAGGATGCAAGGGATTGGTTCAGGAGGTTGCCTGATGATAGTATTACTTCATGGAGTGATTTGGAGAAATTGTTCAAAGAACAATATGGGGACAATACCAATGCAGGATTCATGTTGAATGAGTTCAACAATATTAAGAAGAATCTAAATGAATCCACATTTGATTTCAATGTGAGATTTCAGAAAGGGATGTACAAACTATTTCAGTTTATGCGATTAAATGAAGACGTCTGTCTTACAACCTATTTCAATGCCTTTGATAGCAAAATGGCCTACCAACTAAGAGATAAGGATCCTAAAACTCTGAGAGATGCCTATAGAGTTGCAGTGAATATAGAAAATAATAGAAAGGCCTCTGGAAAATTAGGGAGGAGGGATGATCCTAAGCTTTTCAACCCTAAGAATAATAATAAAAGGGAAGGTGACAAAACTCCCATAGGAAAAAGGCCTGAAGAACCTACTATAGGCCATGTTTTAGAAATGCTCAAGAAGATGAATCCCACTATTTTCAATAAGACAAATGTTACTGAGAGAACCCCTGTGAATAACAACAGTTTCAATAGACAGCCTAGGATGCAGAATTACCCTTACACCACCCAATGGAAAGATGGTAAACCAGTTCCCAACCAGATCCAAAATATGAAAGATAAGGGTACCCTAGACCCCCTGCAAAGGAACACTGTAAATATGAATGATGATGTACCTTGGTGCATTATATGCCAATCACCTCATTCTGCTGATTATTGTGCTGTTGCCCAGTCGTTCGCCCAAGCTCAAGGAGTGCAAGCAGAAGAAGAAACAAAAGAAAAAAACCATGATGATATAAGCTACAATATGGCGAACACATCTGATGATTTGATAGATTCTGATTCAGAAGAACTTGAGAATGATGTTACCAGCCAGAGAATTGCTTACCAGTTACATCATCAGCAAATATTTTCAGATGATGAAAAGAATGATACAGATAAGGTATGCAATACATTTTCTGAAGTAGGTTTCACAAACCTAAGAATCCCCTCCAAGGAGGAAATTGATAGAATTATAGCCGAAATGATTTCACAAGTCCACAGTAATTACAATTTGAGAAATAGAGCAATAAATAATGAGGCAGGAAGGCCATCTAGTATGTTCATCAAAGACACCACTCATAAGACAGATGATCAGCACAAGAAAGTCAGTATAGATGTGTCTAAGATCAAGGAGAACAAGGGTCAGAAATGGGAACCAAAAAAGAAGGTTCAATTTCAGAAAGGTGAAGCAACAAAGACCGTAGTGCAACCAGAGAAATCAGAACCGGATGTTGTCAAGCTAAAAGTGGTACCCACTACTCAAAAGACTCTGATTCCAGGTACTATTGTAAAACCTACTGTGGTTGAACCTGTTGATATGATTGCCATGTTATCTCAAATTACTGTGAAAGTACCCTTGTCTAAGCTTTTTAGAATTGAAGAGCATAAAAATAAGGCTTTGTCATGGTTGGGTGGAATAGCAAACAACAATAGTATTGATAATCAAGCTGTAGCCCAACAGACCCCATTAATAATAGAGGACAATGGTATTATATCCCAGATTCCTCAGATGTTCTTAGATGATTCATCAGTTTCATTCATACAAGATATTGATCCTTTTTTCCTTAGTTTAATCATAAAAGGGAAAACCTTGAAAAATTGTATGATAGATTCTGGAGCTTCCAACACTATAATGCCTTTTAAAGTAATGGAAGCCCTAGGATTGAAGGCAGATACTAAGCAAGGTAGATGCCGAGGGATGGATGCTAGAGAGGTTCCAGTAATAGGTACTATAAATGCCTTACCATTTAAACTGGCTGCATTTCCTGAGGTGGAATTAACCATGTGTTTCCTTGTAGTGGATATACCCCCACATTACGGGATGCTACTTTCCAGAAAATGGAGTGCCGTCATGGGGGGAAGCCTACAATGTGACCTTACTTATGCCACTTTCCATATAGGGGACAAAGCTGTCAGGGTAAATAGGGAACCAAGGGTTAACCACATCTTAGGTGAAGAAATTGACAAAGATACCACCTGTTTCCTAGACACGGGGATTAATGCTTTCAGGGCTGAATTAATTATTCAGGAAGTGGAAAACTTACCTGATATCATTGAAAATGAGGTTGAATGTTGCATGAATTCACCAAAATTGTGGACAATTTTCTTTGATGGGGCTAGTTCTAAAGAGGGTGCAGGGGCAGGTGTAGTCTTTGTGTCCCCTGAAAATAACACCTTCAGGTATTCATTCACCTTGAAGTTTGCTTGCACTAATAACATTGCTGAATATGAAGCATTGCTGCTAGGTCTCAAAGTGGCCACACACCACAAAATTAAGAAATTGTGTGTCATAGGGGATTCTGAATTGATCATCTCTCAGATTAAAGGAAAAAACTCCTCAAAAAATAGGAGATTAAAACAATATAGAAACGCGGTCTGGGATCAAATAGAATTCTTTGATGCATTTGGGATCTCATGGAGAGATAGAACCCAGAATAAAATGGCTGATCTTCTGGCCAATGTAGCTATCAAACCAAAAGAAATATCATTTGGAGGAATCTCCCAGATTGAGGTTCAAAACAGACCTTCTATACCTGACAACATTGACAATTGGCAGGTGTTTGAAGATGACAAAGATATCACAAATTTTTTGCTAAATGAAGACAAATCCCATGGGCAGGAGATGGACTGCAATGGACTGATTGAAACCATAAATGGGAAGGAAACCATTTTTGGTCAAGAAATCATGCAATTAAAAACAAATAAGATGCCTAAGGGGTTGGTAGTCTTGGAGAATATTTTTGATAACCAAGACAGAGTAAAATTGGAAATAAAGGACCCCAAACCGCAAGAGCTAGAAGAAATGAATTTGGGAACGGATGAATTCCCTAAAAAGGTTTACATCAGCCAAGATCTGCCAGTTCAAATCAGAAAAGCATTGATTGACCTACTTAGAAAGTACAGGCATGTTTTTGCTTGGTCATATGATGACCTTAAAGCTTATAGGGAGGACCTTTTCCAGCATGTCATACCGTTGAAAGAAAATGTAAAACCTTTTAGGCAAAAACAGAGGCCAATCAATCCTACCCTTGCCCCAAAAATGCAGGAAGAATTGACAAAACTGAGAGATGGTGGAATAATCAAACCAATTAGGCATTCCACTTGGGTTTCAAACCTTGTTCCTGTAAGAAAAAAGAATGGAGATATTAGGCTTTGTGTGGATTTTAGAAATCTAAACATTGCATCTCTAAAAGATAATTATGGCTTACCTAATATGGAAGCCATGTTGCAACAAGTGACCGGCTCTGAATTGATGTCAATAATGGATGGCTTTTCTGGATATAATCAAGTTCTGGTAAAAGAAAGTGAACAGTTCAAAACAGCCTTCACAACCCCTTGGGGAATGTATGTGTATGTGAGGATGCCTTTTGGCTTGATTAATGCAGGAGCTACTTTCCAAAGAGCCATGGATGTAGCATTTCATGAATATATTGACAAATTTATGGTTGTGTACCAGGATGATCTTACAACGTATTCTAACAAGGCTGAAGATCACTGCAAACATTTGGAATTTTTTTTTATAAAAGCCCTGGAATATGGGGTATCCCTAAACCCAAAGAAATGCTCGTTTGGGGTCACAGAAGGAAAGTTATTAGGACACATAGTGTCCAAGGATGGGGTAAAAATAGACCCAGAAAGGGTAATAGCTATTGATAAAGTCCCTAAACCTAAAAACGTGAAAGGTATACAGTCCTTTTTTGGCCAAGTTAATTTTCTGAGGAGGTTTGTTACCAATTTCGCTGAAATCAGTAGACCCATTTCAAAAATGCTCAAGAAAGGAGCTATTATAGATTGGAATGGTGAACCTTCACAGGCATTCCAGGATATAAAAACTACGATAAAAAATGCTCCAGTGTTGAGGACCCCAGATTATACAAAACCCATGCATATTTTTTCTTTTGCATCATTCCATACTGTAGCTGCAGTTTTATTACAGAAAAACCAAGAAGGGTATGAACAGCCTATTGCCTTTTTTAGCAAATCCCTGTAGCATGCTGAACTGAAGTATGAAATAAATGAAAAACAAGCATATGCTTTGGTAAAGGCTGTAAAAGCATTCAGAAGTTATTTGGTAGGTGCTACTATTATTGCCTTTGTACCTAGTGCTGCAGTTAAAGATATTTTCTCTCAGCAGGAAGTGTCAGGAAGGAGATGCAGATGGATCAATAGAATCCAAGAATTTAACATTGATATGCAGATAACTAAGTTAGTAAGAGCTCAAGGTTTGGCCAAACTTATGGCCGAAAATAACCTGGAAGCTAATCAGATAAACCTAGTAAATGATGATTTCAGAACTGATTTATGCGACATGGACCAGTGTGACTGGTACATTAATGTTATACATTATTTGCAACACATGGAAGTTCCTCCCCATCTGCCAAAAGTATCCCCAAGAACATAAGCTCATCACTGACAAATGGAACTATCAAGGTGGTGGTCTAGGCCCAGAAGAAAGAGGCATGCAGTGCCCCATCGACGCACACAAGTGGGAATCGAAGTCAGGTCTTGGCTTTGGCATACCCACAACTGGGGGCACCAATGAGAACGGTCACGCTTTTTTGAACATTCATCGCAACCTTGTCGAAATCAAAGACATTCCTGAGGAAGTTGAAAAGAGAGCCTACGACAATATCCTAGACCAAATCTCCCTCGGAGACTCTGTTCTCCAAGAACTATCCATCCACCTCATTGACCTACCACTCGCCCATCCACAACTCATAGATTGGGACCAACCAAGTGTCATACACATCGATGAGTTCACATCAGAGGAGGCACTTCTAAGATTCATGGGAGCTGAAACTCCTCACAAGAAAACAAAGCCAGATTCTACCTATATCTACAAGCTAGATCCCAAGGGGTATTTTGGAGAAAATCCCCAACCTAGTTCCGATACACCCAAAACTGGAACTAAGGTGAATCTGAGACTAGCTAAGGCAACGAAGAGAACCCCTCAACAAGAAAATCTAGAGCCACAAGAAGAACATGAGGATTTAGCATTGCCTCCTCAAGATAATCGACCAGAGGTGTCTTCTATTCTAATTGATGATACTCGAGAAGTCAACATTGGTTCTTCAGAGATCCCCAGACTTGTTCACATTGCTGCATCCCTATCACAAGACCAAGCTGACCTCCTCTTTGAGGTCTTAAGAGAGAATATTGGCCGATTTGCATGGTCATATCAGGACATGCCAAGACTTGATCCAAAGCTTGTAGTTCATCATCTTGCAGTTGATCCAAAGATCAAGCCCGTCAGACAAAAGCTTAGAAAAATGCACCCCAAGGTGGCATTATTGGTCAAAGCTGAATTAGAAAGAATGTTAGCTTCTAAGGTTATCCGACCTATCGACTACTCAGAGTGGATCTCCAACATGGTCCCTGTCACTAAACCTTCCGGTGACATCAGAATCTGCACTGATTTTAGAGATCTTAACAAAGCTTGTCCAAAAGATGATTTTCCCTTGCCCAACATAGATATGATTGTAGATCTTACAGCTGGACATGAAATTTTGTCCCTCATGGATGGATTTTCTGGGTATAATCAAATCGAGATTGCAGAAGAGGATCAGCATAAGACAACATTCACTACCCCTTGGGGAACCTTTCGCTACAACATGATGCCTTTTGGCCTAAAGAATGCTGGGGCTACCTATCAAAGAGCTATGACAGCCATTTTTCATGATCTCATCCATAGCACTTTGGAGGATTATGTGGATAATATCTTGGTCAAGTCTCATACCTTCATGGATCATCTTGCTGACTTGGAGAAAGTCTTTGATAGGTTAGCCAAATATCATCTCATGCTGAATCCCAAGAAATGTGTCTTTGGGGTCACATCTGGCAAGCTTCTAGGCTTCATAGTTTCTAAACGAGGTATAGAGATCGACCCCAAGAAGGTCAAGGCTATCTTAGACATGCCTCCTCCCCAGACACTGTGACAACTTCGCTCTCTTCAAGGAAAGCTCCAATCTGTTCGGCGCTTCATCTCCCAGCTTGCAGATAAGTGTACACCATTTTCACATTTACTAAAGAAAGATGAGAACTTCAAGTGGGATCCTTTATGTCAGTGCAGCTTCGACCATCTCAAGTAGTATCTCATCAATCCCCCTATCTTGGTTCCACCAATTCCTGGTCGTCCCCTAATTTTGTACATATCAGCAACACCTACTGCTCTAGGGGCACTTCTAGCACAGCTTGATGACTACAAAAGAGAAAGAGCCATCTACTACATTAGTAGAACCCTAGTTGGTTATGAACTCAATTACACTCCTATGGAAAAAGCTTGTTTGGCAGTTATCTTCTCAACTCAAAAGCTTCGCCATTACATGCTAAGTCATACCATCCAACTAGTCTCCAAGATTGACCCTCTCAAGTATATGCTCTCTAGAACAGCACTTACAGGCCGTTTGGCCAAATGGGTTATGCTCCTTAGTGAATTTGACATCCAGTATGTGGATAGAAAGGAAATCAAAGGGCGAGCTATAGCAGATCACCTAGCTGATGCACCTCTAATAGATGCTTATTCGTTGATCACAAAATTTCCAGATGAGCATATCTGTCTAATTGAAGAACAACCCCCATGGAAACTTTATTTTGATGGCTCATACACATCTCATGGATCAGGGGCAGGAATATTGTTGGTCACACCTCAAGGAGATTACATTCCAAAAGCCTTCAAGCTACAATTCCCTAGCACCAACAATATAGCTGAATATGAGGCCCTCATAGCAGGATTAAAGATAGCTGTAGAATGGAACATTGTTGAGCTACAAATCTTTGGCGATTCTCAGCTCATCATCAAGCAAGCCCTAAATGAATATCAAACCAAAGATGAAAAGCTATTACCCTAGAAAGAGCTAGTTGATCAGCTAACCCAACATTTTACAAAGCTTCAGTTTACAAAAGTGCCTCGAATACAGAACAAAGCAGCAGATGCTATGGCTACTATAGGCTCACTCTTGGAAATTCCCCAAGCAGCTACACAGTATGAGTTTTTAGTGGAGTAGCTCCTCACACCCGCCTATGCGAATGAGGATTCAAACTGTGTTTGTATCTTGGTTGGTCCCCAATCCCCTTGGTACCATGAGATTCACGCTTACCTTAACGATGGTATCATATCCCCTCACCTCACACGTACCCAACGCCAGAACCTCATCCAAAAATCATCCCGCTATGTTATCATAGCCAATACCCTATATCGTCGGGGTTATCACGATACTCTCTCTCGATGTTTAGACCAAAATGAGGCCACGATGGTGTTAAAGGAAGTACACTCTGGACTTTGCGGTGCCCACACGAGTGGTATTGTCCTAGCACGACAAATCCTTAGAGCAGGCTACTATTGGCCTACCATTGAAGAAGACTCCTGTGACTTTTTCAGAAAGTGTCTCCCATGTCAGCAGCATGCAAATCTTGTGCACGCTCCAGCACAGGATCTACAGCCTATTGCACCACCTTGGCCTTTCGCTTGTTGGGGCCTTGATCTAGTTGGAACTATCACACCCCTCTCATCTGATGGACATAAATGGATAATAACAACTACAGACTATTTCACTAAATTGGTGGAAGCAGTCCCCCTAGTCTCAGCTACAGGAGTTCAGGTCTCCAAGTTCATCTTGTACCACATTGTTTGCCGCTTCGGCATCCCATCCACCATCTTCACTGACCACGGAGGTAACTTTGAAAATCTCAACATGGAAGAATTATGCACTTCCCTCCACATCCATCACCGCTTTTCTAGCCCATATTTCCCACAAGGTAATGGCCAGGTAGAGGCAACTAACAAAACCCTCCTCAAAATTCTAAAGAAAGTTGTCAATGATTCCGGCCGTGATTGGCACCTACAAATAAATCCAGCCTTATGGGCCTATCGAACTTCCTTCTGTACATCCACAGGCACAACTCCATACTCCCTAGTCTATGGTGCCGAAGCAATACTACCTATAGAGGTTGAACTTCCCTCCTTGCGCATATCTTTGCAAGGGCAAATATCAGATGAAGAATATAGAGTAGCTCGGCTCAAAGATGAGAAGTGACAACAAGCCTATGATCATCTCACAGTCTATCAAACTCGTCTCAAAAGGAATTTCAACAAGAAGGTGCTCCCATGACACTTTCAGCCAGGTGACATGGTCCTTAAAGAAAACATGAAAGTCCAAGCAGATCGAGAAAAGAAAGGCAAGTTTGAACCTACATGGCTTGGTCCTTATGTTGTCACTACTTCCTTTGGCTCCGGAGCTTATCAGCTATCTACACCAGAAGGAGAACTCTTGAATGATCCTACTAACATCATTCATCTCAAGAAGTTCTATGCTTGAAGATCCTTGGTATACCCAGCTTTTAAAAAATACAAAAAAAAAAAAATAGTAAAGAGAAATAAGCGTCCAATGGTGAAAACTTGGCAATTCAAGCGCCTTGGATAGGTACCTTGGTGAAAACCTGGTAATTCAGGCACCTTGTGTACTAAAGACTAATCCATTATCTATCACTATCCTATCCCTCATCCATTCACCCACCATCCCATTAGACACACTTGCTTGTTCCCTTGATGTTCCAACCAAATATCCAAATCTGATGAAGCTTGTAAATACCTCCTGTACAGCTTGTAAAATCTTGTACCAAAGCTTGTATTATACCTTGTAAATCTCGTACCATACCTTGTATATCCAAATCTTGTCCAAAGCTTGTACCATACTCCAAATTGTAGATAATCTTGTATCCTAGCTTGTATCCTATCACATGCACCCAAAGAATTCCATTTTCCTTAAGCTTTTCGCAAACCATCTACCTATCCACCTATCAACAATTATAGACATCCCATCCTTCACAAACATTTCCATCTCACAAAAAACCAAAACATGAACAAACTTGTACATTTGTAACATATCTTGGTCGGTCAACCTGTACATCCTCTTTAACTTAGTACCATTGTATCTATCTAGCTTTCGTGTCATTTCATCCTTGATCAGCATCTTGTACACACCACACAGCTTGTTTAGCTATTTCAATGCATCCTTTAGCTAGATCTCCTGTCACCAAAGTGTTATCCTTCTTAGTTCAGCTTGCCAGACGCACCACTCATCCCGATCCACCAACTTAGGTGCTCTCCGATAGGTCCTTGCAGGATATAGCTTTCCTCAAGTCTAATCTTGGTCCGTTAGTACCTCATCCTACCCATCTCGTTGGCAAACGGCTCTCTTTTGGATTTTCACTTTCTTTTGATTTGGAATCTTCCCTTTTGGGTCTTGAAGTATCTTTTCCAAGCAATCTCCTTGTTCCCTCCTCAAGGTTGCCACGATCTTCCATATCATGGTATGCTGCGAATGGGGCAATTAGAGTGTAACGTCTTTATCAAGTCTTTCTTTTGTTTTTCTTTTCTGCTTGTGGGCTACCTAGTGTCGGTTCCGCACTACTTCCTCTGGAATTCATGTGTGATGCTCGAGCAACCCTTGCGTGTTTGTTTCGAGTCAGTTTGTCAGTCCTCTGGACAGTTGGTGAACAGGCCTTGATGTTCTTGGTAACCTTGGCAATTAACCAATAGTCCTATAGCAAATCTAGTGCTCAACTACATAGTGGTACTTCTCTTTGAAGTATCCCCCCGCTCAAAAAGCTTCAATGGTTTTCCTTCATCTCCATTATCCCCCATCCATATCCAGCATCCGTCTCTCCTACCCCAGCTGATGCATCAGTATCTCTTTGAATCACTCATCACTCTTAGCTTTAGGGATCCACAATCCTAGTCTTAGGGATCCACCAATCCAAATCAACCCACCAAGCCTCATCTTTCGAGATCCACAATCCTAGTCCTAGGGATCTCCAAAACCCATCTTCCGCCAATCTAACTCTTTGAAATCCTGTTGCATCAGCTTTATAATCCCCTCATCCATCTCCCTATCCTGGATTCTTTTTTATAGCGCTCCTCTCCTTCATCCTCTGCAATCCCTGAGATCTTAAGCTTGCTTCCTCTTGTGCCTCTGATTCTCCCTTTATCATTCTCCCACAGTAAGAGTTTGAGCTAACTAAACCTCTTCTCTTAATCCAATTTGAGTCTCCTTGCTCATCCCAGATTCTTGTATTTTTCAAGAAGCCACCAAGCCTCGCTTTCTCTCCCCGCTGCCTTCTTGAGGGGGCATCTCATAGTCCATTCTCTCCTCTTCTGCTCTAGCCTTGGGCATCTTATTTTCTTATCTTTGATGTCATGCCACTTGCGGCATCACATCAAAGAGGGGCAAAATGTAGACACCTAAAAATCCTTTAGAAAATAAAGTATTTTTATTTTTTGAAAAATTCCTGATGACATCATCATTTATTAATTAATTAATTATTTAATTAATTAATTAATTAATTTTTATGCCATTAAATCCTTTTATCTTAATTAAAAATATTTAATTAAAGAATCCCTCCCAAAAATGTTTAAATCTTATTTAAACATTATTTCCTTATTTATTAATTATTTAATTAATAAATTGACCAAAAATCTTAAAATAAATAAAAAGTTTATTTTTTTCCCAAAAGTTGGCCAATTTCCTTATGACCAATAACCTCTTCCAAAATCTTCTAATCCTTCTTTAATTTTGATTAAAGGCTAATCCCATCATTTCCTACCCCTAATCCCAACTCAAAATATTTAATTAAAGTTAAATATTAATTCTCATGTTTATTAAAAAAGTTTTAATAAATATCTCCTCAACCCAAACTCTTGAAATAAATAAAACTTTATTTATTTCCTAAAAATCTAATTTATCCTCATCCTAAGAAGTTCTAGACTCTTTTAGAAAGTCTTTATCCTCATCCTAGGAAATTCTAGACTATTCTAGAAAGTCTTTATCCTCATCCAAAGTCTAGACTCTTCTAGAAGATGTCTTTAAACCTAATCCTAATCCCTTTCTAACCTTGTCACATTCCCTAAACATGGGTTAAGACTTACTAACCCAAGCCAAAGTTAACAAATATCTCCTCCTTCACCCACCCTCATTAAATGCCATCCACTTGCCTATCCCTAAGCTAATCCTAAACCATCCTAATCCATCCTCTAATCATTTGCACAAGCCTAAGCAAGCTTAAAACCTTCCTAATCAAGTCCAAGTCAAATTTGCTCTCATCACCCTCAAAATATCTCAACCATAAAACTTTATGAAGTCCACTAGGTCATAAATGACTCTTACAAGCCCTTTTATTGCTCTTACAAGTCATTATGAGGGTCTTTATGAAGATTTTATCCCTTGAGCCTCCTTTGTTGACTCATCTTTCCCCTTTTCTCCATCCTCTCACCATGTGACATGTGTCACTCTTTGATTGGTTGTAAGGAAGCACAATCCATGTGCTCTCCTCTCATGCAATCTAAGCCCTCCATGAGCTTTTTCCCATCCTTGCATCTTAGCCCTCAATCCCTCAAGCCTCTTGCCTATAAATTGGATCCTTCCCCTTTGCAAAATAACACAATCCATGAAGTAAAGTTATAATGCTATTTTGAGAGCCAAATCCATACTAAAGCCATCTATCCACACCAAAAATCCACAATCATCCATTGAAGCCTTTGGAAGCATATTGAGCATACATCCTATACATTTAGATAAAGCTACTCAACAAGAGAGCTTCTTATTGAGAGAGTCCATTAATGGCTCATATTCTCAATTGAGAGCTCATCTTAGTCTATCTTGAAGTTTATGAATTTTGTTTAGTTTGTAGAAGCTTTATTTAAATTTGGTTTCTATTAGCATACTAACATTGCTCATATACATTTTTACACGCCCGGTGGGACCCCGCATGGGTCATCTTCATTAGCTTTTTTAGTCAAGTTTTGTATGTCATTTGCTGATTTTGGCTAATTTTTCTTGTTTTTGTGATTGGTAGGATTGTATAAATTGGTTTTATAGGTCCACATGAGCATGAAGAAGACAAAGGAACTCATAATCTATCTCATAGTGTTTGCAGATTTTTCAAGCTTATAGGTGGACAAAGAACTTGAAATTCTTCTTCTTCTTCTTGTCTATATTCTTCTTATTCCATATACTTCTTCTTCTTCTTCTTGTGGGAGATCTTGGCCATTTTTTTTTTTAAGGAAGCAAAATCATACACACTTCTTTTTAGTGCTTAAAATGAACCCCCAAATCATACTTAAATCCATTGAAAAATTAAAAATTTGCAAAAAAGAAAAAATCTTTTAACAAGTGAAACTAAACCAATCTAATCATTTGCATCCTTGCAACATCAAGGTTTTAGATACATTCATGCAAAATTAGGAACACTTCATTTTTGGGAATTTAAAAAGAACTTCAAGTTTTCATTTCAAAAGGTTCAAAATCAACACTAAGTGCACACTAAAGTTCTTTTAAAAAATCTCATGAAAACTAAGAGTCCTAAATGGTTGCCAAAAATTGTCCTAAAAGCTTTGTTATTTGTTCCAAACAAATGTCTTATTGCAAAATCTTGAATGTTTCTTAAGATTTTCATGCATCAAAACAATCTAGGAATATCATTTTTGGGCTTAAAATATGCAAACTAGAACACAAAATCTTGAATGAAAACCAAAGTCCAAAGAGTCATTTTCACTTTTGAGTCCAAAACAATCTTGAATGATCTAAGGTTAAAACAAAGCACTTCAAAGTTCTTAAAACAACACACAAAATCTCAATCTTGAATGCTCAAAATAAAACACTTGAATGTTTAACCACTTTTCTTTGAATGCATGTTGCTAAAATCACTCTTGAATGCCATGGATTAAAATCAAATTTTCCTTAAATGCATGGTTAAAACAACAAATCCAATCTTGAATTCTAAGGATCAATTAACTATTGCAATATCAAACACTTCATTTGGAGCTTCTAAAAATTGAACAAAACAAATCTCTTTTCCACATGCAATCTAGGTAAAGTTTGATTTTTGGACATTTAAGAAACCTTGTTAAGTTAAAATACAAATTTGTAAAAATCAATTTGAGTAGTTCCTTGGACTCACCTCTTTTCTAATCACCCATCAAATATTAACCATTGGTTGCAATCTCAGCGCCATTTATGGGGATGGGTCTACTTGAAAAAGGTGTTAAATGTTCCACAATCTAACTCACTCACTTGGTCTTTGAATTTTTGCTTTAACTTTATCAAAATTCTTAAATGATCAAAACTCTAGATTAAATCGATCACACTTCAAGTTTGGGCACTAAAATTGAACAACAACTGACGTGGAGATCCTCCGGGCGCGCGCTTGAAATCGAATCTCACACACTTTTGTTTTGGGCTTAAAACAAACTCACACTCAATCTTGAATGCCTTAAAGAAAATTAATTGATACTTGACGTGGAGGGCCTCTGGGTGCGCGAGTTTGCTTTTGTTGACCCTAACTCTTCTTATTGTTTTCATTCTTCGATCGATTTACTTTTGTTGGCGCTTCAAGTTGGAATAAACATTGTATCTTAAACATGAGTGCTTGCAAAGTCTAGATCAGAAAACTTAAGCGTCAGTTGGTAAAAGAACAAGCATGTTTTTTAGCCCAAGGTCATCCAAGTCTTCTCTCCCCTTGTCGTCTTTCGAGGCCATCTTGGGTGCATAAGATTAGGATCCAAAACCTTGTTTCTTTTTAGGAGGCCTGCTTGGGGATTTCATCACCCCTTGGACGACCTCAACTCCAGCGTTCTGGCAGAGTATAAGAATCGGAAGGTGAATCGAAAGACACCTCTCTTGGGATCAAGATTTTGTCACTCGGGCTAAGCCTCAAGGAACTTTATACCCTTGAGAAGTGAAAGAGGAGAAGTGGGTTACCGCTCCTCTCGGCTGTGTGACATCTTTTTGGTCTCATCTACGGATTTGGGCCTCACGTACCTTGGGTATATCGAGGACTCCTTAGCTAAACCAACTGTCAGCCTTGTAGAAAACCATCTAGGATGTTAATGTGTTTGAGGTGACTGATCGAAACATTTGTAGAACATACACACTCCTTGGCGCAAGTATCACTTTCTGAGAATCAAAAACTTCTATCTGGTTGTTTCTATCTATTGCTTGATCTTTTATTTGTTGAATGAATGTTTGCCAAACTTGGTCAATCCTAGCTTAGGGCATACTTAGCGTAGTCACTGCCTATTCCAGAAGTTGAACGAGTTGAAGCAAAACAACCAAGATCTCTCAAAGCCAAGAAGATTTAGAAATTGATGTCAGAGCAACCCAAACCCAAACAGAAGTTCCACAAAGTTAAACTCAAACCATCTCTAGCATACCAAGAACTTTCAGCCAAGAGAAAAGAAATAACACCAAGCCCACGAATTGCCAAACTCCACAAAGTAGAGGACAAAGCTACCGACGAAGCACTTCAAGAGGCCTGGTTAGAGCGCACCATCAAATTTAGCCAACATCCAGGAGTTAATCCTGCTTATGCCTTACCAACTAGGCATGATTTCTATGATTAGACACCCTTGTTTCTCCACATCTTCTTGGATAAGCTTCACTTTAGAGTCATTTTTGTAGAAAAGCCAGCCATCTTAGGTTATCCCCTCAAGCATTATTAGCTCATCCATCTCATTTATAATCAAACCATCTAGCCAAAAATCAAAACCTCACATCCAAGCCTTAAAAATTGTTGTCACTTTTGCCAAAAGTTTGCCACTCCTAAAATCTTCCAAATCCATCAATCTCACCAAGGTTATCCCTTTGACAGAGCTTTGTCTAGGGTGATCTAGCTTTGTCACTTGTTATCCCTCATCACCTTGAGCTAAAGGTTGGGATCCACAAGTGGTCAATCTCGTGTTCTTCCTAAAGGATCATCAGTCTATCCTTAAGTTAACACAATCACCACCAAGCTTACACATAGGAAGGCAGGCATTTCATGCTTTGGCAACATATCTTTGAAGTTAGAATCTCCAACCCAATCCTCCTTAGGTTTTGTCGTATAGCTTTGCCTTAACCTAGGAAATCATTTGCATAGAGAAGCCTTCCCCCTTTTGCATCCATCAGCATTATTACATCTCATCCCTAGGAGCATTTTTCATGCCACCCGTCACTCGCTTAGCCAAGAAGAAAGAAACAATGGAGCCCTATCATTTGGATCGAACAGCCTCACCCCCCTTGAGCACTTAGCCATCCTTCAGCCCAGAGAAAGCTATGCCATCATGTACTGACATTGAAGCTTTCATGAACCAACCAGGAAATGCAGTATTGGTAAATGCCATTATAGACAAGAACAAAGAGACAATCATGGCTAATTTTCGAAGGGAAAATGTAGGAACCTTTGACTTTGGAAGACCCCCTCCATTATCAGATCCATATCACCCATTGTTTGGGTAGCTACCACCACCCATAGGCTCTTATGATCCAAATTATCCTCAATATATGCCAAAAGAAGAGCCTCCAGCCAATCCATATGATCCAATAGACCCAAACATACCATCATCCACCCAAGTTGAAATCTCCATGCCGCAAGCCAACCCAGCCACCACCACTCCATCCTTGGTTCATACCTCTCCGCTCCAAACCCCCTTTACCCAAAATAGCTCACCGTTCACCCCCTTCACTATTACTGCTGCTGATCCCCAACTCAGCCTTCCAAATCCACCCATCTCCCAAATCAGTGCTAGCATCTTTGGCCAACCTCAGCAATATACAATAGGGATGCCACCCATGGGGCCAAGTAATCAACCTTTCATCACCCCCAGCTTGTTCACTGCAGCCCAACACACAATCCCATCATTTCCATTAGGTCTTGGGAGCTCAATACCATTAGCCACAAATCTACAAGCTACTACCCTCACTCCACAAAGCTATCAAATCCCACAAGCTACTACCAATTTTCTACCAAGCTCCCAAGTGACCCTAGCCCCTGCCACCACTCTACCAAGCTTCCAAATCCAACCACAAAGCTATCAAACCCCATCAGTTCCATTCTCAAGCTTTCAATTCCCACCACCTCCACCACCAACTAATCCATTACCTCCAATTACCAACTACTTTTCAATGCCACTTCTAGGAGGTAATCCACCACCCCAGCCAACCACCAATTATTTGCAGATACCATCCCAAATGGGGGCACAACCCACATATATTGGTCAAACCCCACAAGCCCCCCGATCCTTTCCCCAAGCCTCTCAACCATCTTATACCTTACCTCCACAAAGCAATCCATTTATCCCACAGCCAGCTTATGTTCCTCAATCCCAACCTCAAATCCCATATCAATAGCAAGCCTCGCAGCACATGCAACAATATGCGCCACCTCCCTCTCAGCAACCTGTCATCCACCATGCAGCTGCCCAAACAATGTACAATCCCTATCAGCAAATCCCTCATAGCCATCCATATTCAGTGGCCCCATCCAGCACATACCTACCTCAAGGCACTCCTACATTGGGGGCACCCCAGCCATCACCTATCAATTCAGAATGGGAGCAAATGAAGATAGCTCTGAAAGCCATCCAAGAAGGGAATGATCCGAAGACATTCAAGTTTGAGAATGTGTGTCCTTACCCATTTGACAGAGCCATTACCATGACACCATTTACCAAACACTTTGAGGTACCCAAATTTGACAAATTCAGAGGAAAAGGAGATCCTGTCACACATATCAAAGAATTTTACATGCACTGCCAGGACGTAGCATACAATGATGTCTTCCTCTTGCGCCTTTTTCCCAAAAGCTTAGCTGGACCAGCTCTTGAATGGTTTTATAGAATCCCCTATGGTATAATTAAAAACTTTGCTGAATTATCTGAGGCATTTGTAGCCCAATATGCCCATCTTGTTGAAACAGAGCTATCAATAGTTGATCTTGTCCACACCAAGCAAAAAGGTGGAGAAAGCCTTGCCGAATACCTGCAAAGATGGCAAACCCTTACCACCCGCATATCCTGCACCTTGCCAGAATGCCATGTTGTGAAAATGTTTATTGATAATGCCCATCCTAGCTTGGCTCACCACATGACCATGAACTGTTTGCAAACCTACAAAGATATCAAAGAGAAAGGAATGATCCTTGAGCAAGGACTCATTAAAGATGGTGTGGTCAATCTTTACAGGGAAGCCAACCAAAATCAATCACATTCCAATGACAAGTTTAGGTATTGGAACAAAAACAAGCACGTTGCAACAGATGGCGTCACTGACACTAGACATGTGAATATTGTTGGTCCTTCTCACAACCAGTCCAACCCACCATATCAACCAAAAAATCAACAAGATATCAACTACCAACAACAAAATAACCAAAGCTATCAAAACCACACTCCAAGACCCAACTTTCAAGGGTCTAGCAATCAAGCTAATGCCATCAATGTAGCTGCAGGACAAAAGCCTAGATTCCAACCTACACCTAGAAACTATATACCCCTTGGTGAGCCATTGGATGTCATTTTTGAGAAATTAGTCAAAGAAAACCTCATCAAATTTCCTCCTACCCTATGAGTTATGGTATGGCTATAAACCGAATGTAAGTTAATTGAAAGTATTTGGAAGTAAATGTTATAACTTGAAAGAATCTAGAAAAGGAAAATTTGATGTGAAAAGTGATGAAGGTATTTTTTAGGATATTCTTGCAAAAGTAAGGCATATAGATGTTTGAATTTTTCTACTCATAAAATCATAGAAAGTGCACATGTGAGAATTGATGAGTTTGCAAAAAGAACTGAAGAAGAAAGCAAAAAGGAATGAGAGTATTACAGGAGATTTGTTTACATCAAACCTGATACATTGCCAGACACATCTGTGAACAAGGAGACTTCTACTCCCGAGTCTTCCTTAGTCACTGAGTTACAAGAAGTTCAAATTGAGTCCCAAGGACACGAGTCACATTCTAAAGCTACCAAGCTAATGCCTACCGAGTCTGAGCAACCAGAACTAGAAGTTGAAGTTCAAGAGGATGACAATGCAATTCATTCAAAAGGAAAGGAACTTGTATTAGCCAAGTACATCAGGAGGCATCATGTACCAGATCAAATTATTGGAGATAAATTAGAAGGTACTATGACAAGAAGTAAGCTAAAAGGTACATGTTTACTCACTGATTTTGAACTTAGAAATGTCAAAGATGCATTGGAAAATGAAAGTTGGATTGAAGCTATGAATGAGGAGATAGAGAAAATAGAGAAGAACAAAACCTGGACTCTTGTACCTAGGCCTAAAGACAAAAATGTGATTGGAACAAAATGGTTATTTAGGAATAAGTTGAATCAAGATGGTAAGGTATCAAGAAACAAAGCTAGATTGGTATTTAAATGATGTTCTCAAGAAGAAAGCATTGATTATGGTGAAACTTTTGCTCCTATTGCAAGATTGGAACATGTCAAGACCTTACTTGCATATGCAACACATAAAGGATTTAAAGTATATCAAATGGATGTCAAATTTGCATTTCTCAATGGTATTCTTGATGAAGAAGTCTACATTGAACAACTAGAAGGTTTTGTTGATCCAGAAAAAAAGGGACATTGTCTGCAAATTACAAAAAGCATTGTATGGTCTGAAACAAGCCCCTAGAGCATGGTATGAAAGATTGCATAACTACCTTATGTAGATTGGTTTCTAGAGAACTAATGATAACAGTAGTTTGTACATCAAGGAAGGGCTAGAGAACAAGATTGTATTGGCAAAAATATTTGTGGATGATACTTTATTTACATGGAATGATGATCTATGCAAATAATTTTTAGAGCAAATGAACAAAGAATTTGAAATGTCTATGTTTGGTGAGATTAAGTTCTTTGTTGGTTTTTAGATACAGTAGAGTAGGAATGGTATCTACATCACTCAGTCTAAGTATATCAAGGAGATACTTAAGAAGTTTGGTATGGAAGATTCAAAACTAGTTGGAACCCTCATGTGTATTGGATTAAAACTTACCAAATATGATGATTCAAAAGAGGTAGATCAGACCTTATACAGATCAATGATTGAAAAATTATAGTATGTAGTTCACACAAGGCTTGATATTTCTCTTATAGTTGGTATAGTGGCAAGATTCTTGGCAAAACCTAGAGAAAATCATATGATGACAATCAAAAGAATTTTGAGGTATTTGAAAGGTAATGAAGACTATGGCTTATGGTATAAACTTGGAGGAACTCTAGACCTAAAAGTGTTTACTGATGCCGATTGGGCATGAAATATTGATGATAGAAAGAGTACAAGTGGTGGAGCATTCTTTCTTGAAAAAAGGTTGGTATCTTGGACAAGTAAAAAGCAAAACTGTACATCCCAATCCACAATAGAAGCAGAATATGTTGCAGTAGTAGTGAACTATTCTAATATTGTTTGGTTTAAATAGTTGTTGGAAGGTATGAAGGTTGAGATCAAAGAACCAGTTGTCATGTTTTGTGATAATACAAGTGTAATTAACATATCAAAGAATTCAATCATGCATTCCAAAACCAAGCATATTGCTATAAAATACCACTTTGTTAGAGAATTGATGTAGGAAAAAGAAATCAGATTGGAATATGTCCATACAAAAGAATAGATTGTAGAGATATTTATCAAGCCATTACCTAAGGATGCATTCTTGTATCTAAGAGGTAAGTTAGGGGTCATTCCCCTATCTGAAGCACATTAAAATAAAGTTTTAGTCATGCATCAATAGGAACTAAGTTGAAGATCTATCAGTTGATGTAGCATAGTCAAGGGAACATTGCATATGAATTAGTACTCAAGGTACATTGATACTCATTTGGTATGTGTTGTCTTTGGCATGTGTTGTCAAAGAGGGAGAGTGTACTGTCATATCTTTTTGAAATTTTTTTTGAGGAAGAAGTTATGTAATTCCTTCACAGAGAGAGATTACTACATTAGAGAAGTTTGTAATATAAAATCTAAGAGGGAGAAAACTTTTTATCAGAGAAAGTTTTGTTTTCAAATTTCATTATGCTATGACATGTGTTGCCATCAATGCCAAAGAGGGAGATTATTGGATACAATTGTCTAATTGTGTGTTATCTTTGATGTTACACAAATTTCATATCAGTTGTCAGTTTGTGCTTATCGAGCTCACTTGGTTAGCAAGGCAATTTTCCTTGTCTACTGAGCATTCCTAGAGATTACTCTGTGAAGACAGTGTCTACTGAGCTCACTCAGGTGTTGAAGGAAATTATGGCAGAAAGTAGTGTTAACCGAGCTCTCATGGTTAAGAAAGGAAAGTTGGTCAGAGTTAGTGTTCATCGAGTTCACTCAGTTGCCAAAGGATTTTGCAAGTTCATAGTGTTAACCAAGTGTTTGTTGGTTAACACAGGAAATCATTTCAGGATCAATGTTTACTGAGTAGGGTTGGCCAATGAAGGATTTTGTTGATTTGGGATATGAAGTTTAATTATTTCAAGTATTGATTCTAGTAGACTATGGTAATGATTATTGGTCACTGTAATTTGTAATTAAGCCAACTTGATAATTTGAATGATATAAATATAAGGTCAAGTTGAGATTCTAGTGTGTGTAAGAGTATGGAAGTGTTTTGATTGATTGAGAAGGCAAGTGTGAGTGAACCTGAAGGATGGTTAGATATCCTTGTGTAGCAGCAAAGTAATATTCGACCAGGAAGGATCTAGCATGAAGTAGAATAGAGATATGTAATTAGCAATTTAGTTGCTCTCATTTAGGTCATTTCATTTTTACTTTCTTACCATTGTAGCAATGATTCCAGAATCTCTTAATAGAGTTGGTTTAATAGCCAGTTGTAAATCCTCTAACAAGGTGATAGTTCCATTGAATTGTTCTAAAGACCTCTTGCAAGGCCACTCCTTATAGGGTGATTAAATCCTCTAACAAGGTCACACCTAACAGTGTGTTTTGTAACCTTTAACTAGGTTGGCTCCTAATAGGGCTCACTTCAGAAGAGTGAAAATCAGTAACTAGTTACATTGGTGGTTTTTCCCATATTGGGTTTACATGTTAAATCCTGGTGTCTCATGTGTTCATGTTATTTTTGTAGACACCTAAAAATCCTTTAGAAAATAAAATATTTTTATTTTCTGAAAAAAGTCCCTGATGACATCATCATTAATTAATTAATTTTTATGCCATTAAATCTCTTTATCTTAATTAAAAATATTTAATTAAAGAATCCCTCCCAAAAATGTTTAAATCTTATTTAAACATTATTTCCTTATTTATTAATTATTTAATTAATAAATTGACCAAAAATCCCAAAATAAATAATTAATTTATTTTTTTCCCAAAACTTGGCCAATTTCCTTAAGACCACTAACCTCTTCCAAAATCTTCTAATCTTTCTTTAATTTTGATTAAAGGATAATCCCATCATTTCCTACCCCTAATCCCAACTCAAAATATTTAATTAAGATTAAATATTAATCCTCATGTTTATTAAAAATATTTTAATAAATATCTCCTCAACCCAAACCCTTGAAATAAATAAATTTTTATTTATTTCCTAAAAACTTTATTTATCCTCATCCTAGGAAGTTCTAGACTCTTCTAGAAAGTTTTCATCCTCATCCAAAGCCTAGACTCTTCTAGAAGATGTCAATCCTTATCTTTGACCCTAATCCTAATCCCACCCCTAACCTTGTCACATTCTCTTAACATGGGTTAAGACTTGCTAACCCAAGCCAAAGCCAACAAATATCTCCTCCTTTACCCACCCTCATTAAATGCCATCCACTTGCCCATCTCTAACAAGCCTAATCTAATCTTAACCCAAGCCTAATCGAAGCCTTGATCATTTGCACATTCCTAAGTCAAGTTAAGACTTTCTTAATCCAACCCAAGTCAAAATATGTCAACTCTCTCACAAATATCCCAACCATAAAACTTTATGAAGCCCAAAAAGCCATAAATGACTCTTACAAGTCCATTCATTGCTC
Organism: Cupressus sempervirens; assembly: GCA_028749045.1. NCBI lineage: Eukaryota > Viridiplantae > Streptophyta > Pinopsida > Cupressales > Cupressaceae > Cupressus > Cupressus sempervirens. Next base: position 1,262,921 of record CM053790.1, on the reverse strand, counting down.
TTACAAGCCATTATAAGGGTCTTTATGAGCTTTGAGCCTCCTTTGTTGACCCTTCAACCCCTCTTGCTCTAACCAATGACCCTATGACATGTGTCACTCCCTGATTGGCTGTAAGAAAGCACAATCCATGTGCTCTCCTCTCATTCAATCTAAACCTTCCATAAGCTTTCTCCCATCCTTGCATCCTAGCCCTTGATCCCTCAAGCTCTTTGCCTATTTAAGGAATCCTCTCCCAAGCCATTTTAACACAATCACCCATAGTAACAAAGTAATGCCATTTTGATTATGAAGTAAATCCATAATGCCATTTTTGAGAAGCCATTTTACATCAAATCTATTCACCCAAGCCAAAATCCATCAAGAACACCATTGAAGCCTTTGGAGAATCGAGCATACATCCTATCTAATTAGACAAAGCTACTCAACAAGAGAGCTTCTCATTGAGAGAGCCCATTAATGGCTCATATTCTCAATTGAGAGCTCATCTTAGTCTATCTTGAAGTTACATTTATTTAGTTTTGTGAATACTTTTGATTTGATATTTAGTGTTCTTTGCATTACTAATCCTCGTATACAATTTCTTTTATGCTTTGAAGTAAATCACTAGGAATGTTTTAGATCAATAATAAGTAAATCACGTTGCTTTTACCAAGTTCCAACATTTTCTATGTGTTTCCAAATGACAACAACAATTAGTTTTATTGTTAACATCCAAGGGATCTGAAATATTTTTAATAGTAACTGATTCACCCCCACCCCCACCCCCCCCTCTTAGTTAATCCATCTATATTTCTAATAGTTATTACTACTGATACTTCAAGCTCTCGTGAGGAGGGAATTATTATTGGATATTTGTATGGGGGTTGTCATAGTGTTGCTCCAGTATAGGAGGCAGTGGCTTCCTCAGATGAGACTGATGTATGTATGGAGTCACCCAATTGTGATGCCAGTGATTTTGGGGTTATAGTGGAGTCAGTTGATGTGGATTCATTCTCTAGCATTATTAATTCACAACCTAGAATAGAGTCATGTGTGCAGAGTCAGGGGATGACAATTGATACTCTATTAGGTGAAGGGGATGTAGAAAGTGTGGACACCTTTGGTGATTTGTTGGATGGTGTTATGATTTGCACTAGGTATGATTCTCCTTGTTAGATATTGGGTACGACTCTTATGAGATTTTGGGTGAGTCCTAGAATCAATGTTTATAGGATCTTACTATTGAGATGGAAGCTGAGACATGTGTGGAGATTGAGATTGTTAGGGTTTCTATTTCTTTAGAGGAGTTGTTTGAGGTACATAGTAGTTGTATCTTGAATGCAAGGTTATGCAAGGATGATAACACATGTATGAGTGATCTTATGGTGGATAGTTCTGATTCAATTTCCTATCACAGTGCAATTAATGAGACACCGAGCTTGCATAGGAGTCAGGGGTTACAAAGGCATCATGTGACTTGTTAGCTAAAGGTGAGTGATAGTGACATTTATTCACCTCCTTATCATTATGATGCTATTCAACATATGTTAGCTACATCTAGTTTGGGTGCCCCAGTGTCAGATGAGCATGGTGATAGTAGTTTTTCCCTAACAGAGGTTTAGGCACTTCAAGAGGTTATTAGGATCTTGAAGGATAGTTACTCTTAGTTGGTCAATGATAGAGATTACCTTCTAGAGTGGGGTAGCACCTTCTATGAGGCATTGTTAGGGAAAGAGAAGGAGGTGGTTGAGCTCACTTAGAAGCTTAAAGTGATGATGGACTCTCTTTAGTATACTCATTTGGCTCTTCAAAAGTCACAGTCATAGTTGGGTGAGGTATCATGGAGTTAGAATAGGTACAATCAACACTAGCCCTAGGCCTTGCTCAATTACATACTGTGGTTGGTGGTGAGTTTGCTTCTACGATTGAGGATGAGGGATATGATGATGTGGAAAACACCTTCATCCAAGATATGAGTGTAATATGTACAGAGGAAGTGAGAGCATCAATGGAGATGAGATCTCAAGGTGATCTGCTTCCTTCTATTGGAAGTGAATCTATTTCTTCTTTTCATACAATTGGTAGCATGAGACAGTTTACATTGTAACTTTTTTAGGGAGATCAATTGTGGATTGTAGGGGAGCGGATTGATGCTTCCACATATAATTTCTACTATACTGAGTCATTCATGGAATATTTTCTTGAGGGCTCAGATTTGTGGGAGGTTTCATATAGTATATTTGAGGGTGCTCTCATTCAGGGCTCTCATACTATTTGATAATTGGTGAGGAAGATTGTAGAGACCTTAGCTATAATTCTTCCCAATAGGGATTTGGTGATTGGGCTTGCTGAGGGGGTTACCCAGGATCTTACCTGAGCAATAGTTCAGAGTTAAAGGTTAGAGGGAGATTATGAGATACAAGGTATTGGGAAATAGTTGGATGTGCTAGTGACTGAGATGAATCAAAATCACAAACTGATGACCCAACTGATTTCAAAGTTGAGATTTGAGCAACGAATGATATCACTTTTTCTAAGTGTGGAAGATGATGATATAGTTGCAGCTTCAAATTTGTAGGACATTTCTTATGAAACACTACATGAGTTGGGTACACTTGAGGTGGAATGTGATGAGGATTTATGTCAGGTTAAGTTAGATGATGCAGTTGTTGGCATGAGTTCCATAGATCATGTATTTGATGGTAATGCATCAATAGTGGAAGTAGGAGCATGTGATGATATTGTCATAGAAACAAACCACTTTTGTGTTAGTTGAGACATCCATTAAGGAGTTTAACAATATGTATGTGGTTGTATATGTGTGCTCCGATGATAGTACACTTTTTGTTGTTGATGAGGTGAAAAATGCAGTGATAGAGTCATGTTACACCATTGATCAACAAAGTGTTCATGTTCTCTCCATGGATAATCCTACATTTGACATGGATGCAACATTGTCTTAAGATAATTCGTTGTTTAAGTTTGAGGTTGATCACTCACCTGAGTGGAGTTGGGCTCAGTTTTCACCATTTGTAAAGATTTAGTTTTGTGTTGCAGTAGATAGTAACATTCTTGTGTCCATAGATTTTGATGTGGCTACACCTATGGCTGATACAGTGGGCCTGAGTGCATATGGTTCTCATGTAGCTATGTCTCTTCAAGGGATTATTGATCTAAATTCTAGTCCAGTTTATATTATGTGGGTGAGAACTAGGATGGAGATATTTCTTGTTATGTTATACTATAGGTTAACACAAGTTTTGAGTGCTATACTATAGGTTATGTTGTTGGTCCTAATGATGTTAGTAGTATGCAGTTGGTTTAGTGTTAATAGGGGTGTCACGTACTACTTCATTTGGGATCTAGGTGGAGGTTGGAGTTCATTGTTATTGCTGGATTGCTTGAGGGAAAGCAATCTTAGGAAGGGATGACTATAATGTCCCCTTTGGTTACCAACATCAATATTTTAGAGATTAGCTTAATATTGGATCCTCGTAGGCTAATGAGGATGGTTAGAGGGTCTTCTAAGGATTGGTTCATCTCCAACATTCAATGATTTATGGATTTGGCCTTTGTTCAATGTCGTTCAGACTCCATTTTCCATACTTACTATGTATAGTAAGTCAGGGGTAATGGAGATGAACCCTTTCTATTTTTAGAAAGTGTATTTGGTCACATGGGGAATTATGAGGAGAGATTCCTATTTTTGATGGCATGGAAATCATACAAGTATTTCAAGAGATATTAAAGTTTAAGTGACTTAAGTAATTTATTTAAATACTTTAATGCTATTATAAAGTTATAAAGTCACTTTATGACAAAATAATTTAAGTGACTAAAAGACAAAATAGTCTTTTATCCTACACTGCTAAGTTGTTCGTACCTCTCCTCATTTTGAAGTTATAAAGAAAAACATTTGCATTGGGATTGGTATAACAAATATATGTTATGATACAAATTTTAAGGTTTCTTAGATGTGACTACATTTTCCTAAGGATGAAAACTCTTGAGGAAAAATGTGCAACTAGATGCAAACCTAGTTCAACATAGTTTACTATCAGATTTTGGAAGTTTGGGTTGAAGACTAGATAAGAAGTTGGAACTAAAGGAGTAAACAAGAAGAGGAATGATCAGTAAATGGTATTGGCTTCTTAAGGACATAAGCTGAAGTGAGTCGACATTCAAGATATCATACACATCTAGGTCAAAATTAGTATTGTTTTTGCAAAGTGAATTCCTTCATCTATGTTTCATCCAGTGGCAGTGTATCTTTCCATTAGAGAGGAATACAAGGCAGTTGGGTAGGTATCCCTTCATGCTAAACTATTCCCATGTATTATTTATACGTGAGCCCCATCTTGTAGGACTAAAGATTGGGTAGAATAGTATGACAAAGGCGGTATTGGTAGTATCTATAGCAGAGATTTGCATTATAGTTGGAAAGGGAGAATGCATTAGTGCCTTAAAAGGTGATCATGAGAAGGGATTTCAATACTTAACAATCTATCATAGTTATCCACACCTACAGTAGGAGTCAGATTCCATCAATGTTTAGAGTTCAACAATAGTTGGCAATCGGGTTGAGCAACTATAATTATTGGTAGACTGAGTGGTTGCTACTTATTTTAAGGCTCTTAGCAACACTCAGCAGATTCGGGTCTGTTCATTCTTATTCACTTTGTAATGTTCATTTTGCTTTCTACTGATATTATATGACAGAATCACAATTTCAAACTATGGCTTAAGCTCATTAATTTATAGGTCTGAATATAAGTTTGTGGTGAGTTTGTAATTAGCTTTAAGTCCAATTTAATTGAATGTATTGGTATCTAGTTTGGCATGTTATGAATATTAACTCCATGAAATAGTAAAGAGTTGGGATAGTAATACTTGATTCTCATAGAACTAGTTATAATACAACTGTTTGATGAAATTCTTGCTAGTCCTAGTTCAATATTTTAATCCAAATTCAACAAAGATTATTGCATTTTTCAAAAAGAGTTTTAGAAATTTATAATTCACCAATGTTTTTGAAAATGCATATGCCTCCTTGCACTGCTACTATAAGTTTGGCAAGCACATGTGCCTTGACATCAATTTCTCCGAAGGAAGATGATAAATCAGACTAGGCCCCTTCTCAATCCCGACCACTATCCTGATCATCTTATTTGTCTATCTTCATTGTTTGCTTGAGAATAATTTCCATACTACTATGTGTAATTCTCATTTTTTATTGACAAATTTATTTGTAAAAATGGTTTAGCACCAAAACATGTTATTTGAGTCTAAATATATGCAGCTCATAGTTATATGGTCATTGCACAAAATAGTAGAATCTCTTAGTTGAAGACAACCATAGGTTGAAGGTGATACATGTGTAACAATTGATAAATAAAATTAAATTCTAAGGTTGTATAATTAGTTGAATAATTTTGAATCTTAATCTTCTTTATTATCTTTGAATTATTCAACCTTTATTTAAATAAAATTATCACCCAAGTTGTTATCAATAATAAGCATTTTGAGTATAAATGATGCAAGTTGGAAAAGCCCTAGACACAAAAAGTGGTATTGCATTTTCAAGTTGATAGAGAAATACAATTGCCCACCTTGGAAATGGACGTCTCATTGCATGATGGTAATATGACATTTGGTGCAATAATAATACTACTATAAATGTGCATTCTCTTGCTACTTCTTTTTATATTGAAACACATACCCTTATTTATCCTATTATTGATATGCAATGTAGTATTTTTTAATGATTTTTCTATACATAATTAACTAGGCATGTACTTTTAAGATATTCCTATGGTGTAAGCTATGTAGTAAAGACCAAATTGTTTTACAATTTACCATAGCTAATGACAACGAGGAATTCAATATTATAATAACTATGATTACCATATAATTGAATGGACAATTGTTAGAAACAATACTCCACCAAGATAACTTGGGGGGGTGAATCTGTTATCCAATAATTAAACCATTTATCTTCATTACATAAACTTAACCATTCAATCAAATTAAATAACAACCATACGAAGATGCACATATAAAATTAGAGAAACCCTTGGTTAGAGGGAAAACCTTGGCGGGAATGATGCCCACAAGATGATGTACTAATATAAATATTCCTTATTAGATGATAGACCCTATTAGGAGTCTGTTACAACATTTAGTACAATGAGTCCCTATTAGGAGACTTTGAATACCTATTAGGAGATTCCAACCCTATTAGGATTTGTGGTATAATGTATGCAAGAAGAGCCCATTGCCCAAACATGCAATTTCAACTACAAGAAGTGCTCATTGCTCAAACAAGTAATTTATTGGTATCTTCTTCTTTCCTCTGTACTTTCCTCTATCATGTCAACTAGACCAATCACTGTTAGACCTTGTAGACTAGGTCACAAACCGTGGATCCAAATACCAAACCTCGGATCACTCAGAAAAACCTCGACAATGAAGTTTCCTTCATTTCCACATTGCTCTGCTCAACTTTGCATCCTCTACTTCTTTTAGAACATTTACAATTTACATATCCTCATATCCACACATTTCATGATAAAGGAAAATGTCCTTCCTTTACACCGAGTCCATAAAATAATTCCTGAGTTGGTTGTTAGTCCTTGTCAACTAATTATTATAGGACCTCATTAAGAACATGTTACACTTAGCGATAACACAAATCTTCCACCTTGCAACTTGAATAAATTTTCGTACACACAATATTATGATGAGTGAGCTTAGCCATGACATCCTCAATATGTCATCTTCATGTCCTCAACCTTGATCATCAAGATATCAACTCTGCTAAGAGATATAACAAGTTTACTAGAACATGCCTCTATAAACTCTATCTTAGAACAAACATCACCAAAACTTACATAACTTCTTCTAGACTTGTCCTTTCTACTTTTGATGTTAACTGCGTATACCAAATACTTAGAAGTGTCTCTCATAACCTTAGGTGGTTATCATGCTCAATTAGCTATTTGTACCAACTTAATCTTTTTGTTGTTCTTCTATTAGATACCATAGAAGACATCAAACATGCTATGTTGACATCAATGAAAAACTCAGTCATGAATGTAACATATCATTATCAAACTAATCGCTCCAATCTTTCCAATCTTCCAACAACAACGTATTAAGTATAATATCATTTCATATTATAAATATTTTTTTTAACAGTTCAATTGGCTTACAAAGTTTAACTTTAGGATGAATAAATTGTCAGAGAAATCAACTTTTGAAACATATAATGAGGAAAATTTCAACTGTGAAAATATATTGATGGTTTCAAATAAAACAAGTAAATGCTCAAATCTTAGCCATTATAAAGGTGTAAGAAGGTGCCCATGGGGTCACTATGTTACAAAAACAAGGGGTCTAAAAACTAAGCATCACCATTGGCTTGGTAATTTTGAAACCACTTAGAACATTTCTATTGCATATGGGAAAGTTGCATTGTACATGGAAGGAATCAAAGAAAGATCATATTTTGATTTTGATACTTTTGAAACATACAATAGTACACAAGAAATTGTAATGACAAGTATATTAATGATATCCACTTCCAAGGTACAAAAAATCTTAAAAAATTCAGAGTTTAAGTTCTATTCCATTATAAGACTTCCCCATTGCTTTGAAACCACAATCTTCATTAAAGAAAATTGTGTCTTGTGACATAGGTCCTAATAATTTAGGTGATTATATTCAACCAAACACTGATCAAGATGAATTCGTACAACAAAATAGCCATGAGTGAGAAATTCCATTATTGTTTGTGACAATGATGAGAAACATAGTGCAAAGTTCCTTTAACATCTTCACAATACTTGTGAATTGTTATATAATTCTATATATTCATGTCTATTAGAAAACATACTTTACATGTACTTACCAATGCAAAATTAAAAAAATTGCTAGACGAATGGTTCTAATGAGAAATATTATGGTAGACCTTATCTAGTACTTCAAAGTCTTCCAAGTGCTTCTTGCGATTGTAACATTGCAACAATAAATTTGTTGGTGTCAAGTATAGATAGTTTGAAAGATACATCCTCCAACTATGAACAAGTTCCCTAATCCATTGGTATATCTTCTAAGAAATTTCTCTTATTGTTGTTTATCTTTTCCAAAAAAAAAATGTGACAAAATTTACACAATAAAAATAGATGACCAGATGCACTTACTTTCTCCAAACAACTTTGATGTGATTCTATTCAACTTATAATTTATTCTCTTTGAAATGAATTATAGAGAACGAAGAAATTGTTGATTCTTGTACATAATTATGCCTACTTCCTGGAAGTTCAAAATTCACAACCAAAAGGTAGAGGTTTTAATTAATCCTACTATGGGCATGTAAAAATGCTACAAGTGACACATTGTAATAATAGTAATGCAATTAGGGATTAATGTAATGACAATTTATCCTTTTTTGAAAAATATCAAAGTGCACACATCAGAGAACAAAAAAAATGTGAAACATGTAGAGTACTTCTAGTAGAAGTTGGTATTTTTTTAAAGAAAGATATTTAAAATAAAGGAAGGAGTCCATGCTATCAAAGACTTAAACTTCAGATTTTTGGGTGCTAATGATAGTTCACTTTGAAGTACACTTAGAAATCTTGAGATTTAACTACAATTATTGGATAAAGGCAACCTAAATGATATCCAATGTTATTTTTTTGTACTAGGAATTTCATAATCAAAGCCTAGAATTACACATGTCTAAGTTAAAATATAGTAGAGACAAACTTTCTTTGTTTGAAGATCAATGTTTTTGTACAAACATAACACTTTTCCTAAATGAAAGAGTATTTTTTAAAATAAAAATAAAAACTTGAAAAAAAAGGAATTGCATGTTAGAATGATTTAGAATAACTGAGGGGGGGTGTGAACCAGTTATCCTTTGGTCCAAATGTACCAATTCAACTTTTAATCACTTCAAACACTTCAAATCTAATAATTAAGTAGCTCGGTCTCTATAGAAAATAATCAACAACAAAATACTTGCAGTCCATTGTCCTAATAGTAAAAAACTTTGCAGAATGTAAAAAATTAACAATAAAACATCTCAAATAATATCCATACAAGTATGACACTAGGATTTAACATGGAAACCCAATTTGGGAAAAACCACTAGTAATATGCTACCAACTTTACTCTTTTGAAGTGAGCTTTGTGAGGAGCCAACCTTATTGAAGGTTACAAAGCACATTGTTTAGATTAAGGCAAAAATAGGTTTTGAAGGGACCCAAAAACCTTTAACAAAAGCTAAATATCAATAATAAGCACCACCAGGTTTTATAAGGACCTGAAACCTAAAGTTTACCATAAAGAATAAAAGACCAAGTTTTACAAGGACTTGAAACCTCAAAAGTAAAAGAAAAAAACCTAGGTTTTACAAGGACTTGGAACCTAAATTTTTTAAAAAAAGTTGGAAATAAAAAACATAGGACCAACAAAATAGTCCAGTCCAGCAACCAACACACTAGTATCCATACCAACACCTATAAAAACTCCTTAATGATCTTCACTACCTCCTTTCTTGCCTTTGCAGTGCTCTGGATAATATCAGTCATGATAGAAACATGAGCCTCAGGAGCCTCAATACCATTTTTCTTCAAGCTCTACCTAGTCCTCTTGCTTGGCCCACTTGGACTCTTCACCTCAATGATTTTCTCAAGTGCATGATATATTCTCACATATTTTGCTAATGTATGCTCCTTTCCTCTTTCTTCTTCTTTAGGTTCATTTTATAGATTTACTTTAGGTTGAACTTCATTTATCTCTTCTTATGCTTCTAGTTGCTTGGCTTTGGCTTCTTGGCACTCGAAAACCTCTTCTTGTATCTCAAAATCATTCTTTTGATGCTTGGCACCTACAGTTTGTTTCTCAATAACCTACTATTGCAACTTGGCATTCATAATTTTCTATTGCACAATAGCCTTGTTCTTTGGCTTAGGTAAGGTGTAGGACACACCTTCATTGGCATATATAAATATGTTGTAATCTTTAGGTTCTGTCTTGCATTCTACTTCATTCTTTTATGCATATTCATCAACTTTCACATTTGCACTTTCCACAACTTTGTTAGTGTTAGATTTCAAAAACTTATAAGATTTACTCTTAGTGGAATATCCTAGGGATATGCCTTCATCACTTTTAATAGCAAGTTTTCCATTTCCATTGTCCTTCAGTATATAACATTTTCTTCCAAAGACTTTAATGTATTTCACATTAGGTGCATACCCATATCATAACTCAAAGGGTGTAATATTTGTACCTTTCTTGATTTGTACTCGATCAAAGTATTAACTATTGTAGTTAAAACTCCTCTCGAATATTTCTATGATACATTCTTCTTCATCATCAATATTCTAGCACAATCTATGATTGATCTATTTCTTCTTTCAACTATTCCATTCTGTGGAGGCGTTCTACGTGTTGACATCTATCTCTTGATTCCTTTATCATTGTAGAATATGTTGAATTCAGTAGAGATAAAATCTCCTCCTTTGTCAAATCTCAAGCACTTCATAATTTTACCTATTTCCTTTTCAACTCTTGCCAAATACCACTTAAGCAATTGAAAAGATTAAATTTTTTCTTTTAGAAACATCATAGTCATCATTCTAGAGTAGTCATCAACAAACAGAATGAAATATTTATCATCATAGTAGCTTTTCACTCCAATAGGTCCATAAAGGTCAATATGAACCAATTCCAAAATATCATTAAATGAGTATGTCTTGATCCTAAAACTAGACTTTTTCATTTTACCCAACTGATATTGTTTATACATAGCATTATTAGGTTTCTTCGATTTTGGTAATCCACTTACTCTTTTCATCTTACTAATGCTTAACAAATTATCAAAGTTCACATGAAATAACCTGTTATGCCATAGTCATATATCATCAAATTGTGAAAACAAGCATGTCTTGTTAGATAAATCTAGATAGAACAAGTTACCTCTTGTATGTTCTCCACTTCCAATTACTTCACCTTCAGAATCAAATATCTTGACCTTCTTGTGATGCAATTCAACTCTGTATCCTAATATGTTCAACTATGCAACACTAAACAAATTATAGTTAAGTCCCTCAACCCAATAAAAATTTTCACACCTGATCTTATCGGTCAATTCAATTGATCCTTTACCTTTCACAAGACATGGTGCATAATTAAAAAACTTGACACAACTACCTTTATATTGTTCCAAGGATTAACACCTACTTTTATCACTAATCATGTGATTTGAGCAACCACCATTAGTTATCCATCTATCATCTTTACTCACATATAAAATTAATGTAGTTTTCTCATCTTCATCAGAATCTTCTTTCATAGCAACATATACCACTTCTTCATCATTACTATCAAACTCATTATTAGTTCCTTCTTCAACAATATAACAAGATTTCTTACCTTTATCTTTGCAGTCCTTGTTTCTTCTATTGTCTGTTTCATCTCTTCTGCCTTTATACTTGCTTTCTTTTCTTTCATCCTTGTCTCCTCTCTCAGGACATCTTGTAGCAATGTGACCAACTTGGTTACATGAAAATCATATTATAGGAAGTTTACCTTTGAATTTTCCTTGGAAGTCTCCTAGCTATTAATACTTCAATCTCATCAACATGATCATCAGAGATATAACTATCACTATTCACACATCTTCCTTTTCCTTTCTTACTAGGAACTAATTGAGATTTAAAATTTGATTCAATAGTAATACAAGTGAAATTATCAAGACTTGATAATTTAGAAGTAGTAAGTCTACCAACTAATCCTTCCAAAGTTAGATTGTTACAAGGAGTACATCTTGGTTCTTGTATTGCAGAAACTCTAATAGCATAAATAGGAAGTAAGGTTCTTAGTAACTTTCTAATCACAATTTCATCATCAATATTTTAATTGGATCCTCTTATAACATTTACCACCTCTTTGACTTGTCCATAATATTGAGCAATGGATTCACCTTCTGTCATTCCCATCTCATAAAATTTGCCTCTCAAGCTTTCTTAATTTTCTCTTAAACAATTGTGTCTCCTCCATATATATTCTGTAGTGTATTCCACATTTTATTGGAAGTAGTGCACTCCTTTATGTCATCAAACTCAATATAGATTAGGGCTGATGTAATCTCTAACATTGCCTAATTGTGTTCTTGCTTCTCTTTTATCTGTTGAGTTGTCAGAGGTCTTGGTATCTCTACATATGCATGTTCTATTGATCTCAAATTGGTTTTGACAAGTGAGTGTCAACAGACTTAAGCCATTTACTCTGTTCATGCTGAACTAGTAATACATGCCAAGCACAACATGTAAATATTAGACCATGCTGAGTTGCAATGAGTGTTGAGTCACTCATGTGCCGAGTCACTCAAATGCTAAGTAGATAAATCATGCTGATTGATTCAGAAGTTGAGTAAATAGCGAATGTCAAGTAATGCAAGTGCTGAGTTAGAGCAGAAATACAATACATGCTAAGCATTAGTAACTTCATATGCCAAGTGACATAATTTTGACATATTTGTTTGTAATGGCACAAACAACTATGTAAACCATTTTTGAGCTAACTTAAGGATAAATTACGATCTTTTGGAGATAAGGACAAATCTATATTTGGATTCCCTATGTAATTACATGCATCTAATGAGAAAATGGGAAGGTTTAAGCAGCAAAATGGATGAATCTTAGTCGTAGATTCATACCTAACCCTAAGCCACCTAAGTCTTCTTGAGGAGGATGAAGCCCTAAACTCTTTATGGATGGGTGAGTGATCAAATTGGAGCAACAAACAAGGTAGTTTGTAGAGCATTCAAGGTGACTTAGAAGTAAGAGTGAATTAAAAAATCAGTTAGAGAAGAAAAAATGATAGAGAAAAGGATACATCATTGATACATATGATGATGAAGGATCAATTAGACATTATGTAGAGTTGATATGTCATCAGGAAAGCAAGTGCCAATCATAGCATCTATGCCGAGACATTTTAGTAGGTGATTTTAGTTAAATCTCTTAACATAGTAGTCCTAACAGGCTATATGAAATCCTTTAACATGGTGCTTACTTAGTTGTAAGTTGAAGTCCTCTAACAAGGCACACTTCTAACAGGGTGCTTACTTAGTTGTAAGTTGAAGTCCTCTAACAAGGCACACTTCTAAAAAGGTGTTGAAATCCTTTAAGAAAGTGAGACCTAACAATCTTTGTAAGCCTTTAACAGGGTAGACCTTTCACAGGGTAGACCATGATTCATGGTCAAATCATTGTAACCTTTATTGGATATACTTTATTACTACAATAGTGAAGATTTGTGGGTGTCACCCCACCCCAGTTTTACCTTCTCATTTGGAGGGTTTCTGGGTAATCATATCTAGTGTTATGTGTGTGATTGCTTACATGATTTAGATGTATATGCTTTACATGTTATTTTAGCTTACTTGTTAATGCGTGTGATGAATGAATGGTGAAAGTTTTATGGGTCCAAGTTTAAACTACTGATTCACACCCCCCCTAGAAGTTTACTCTTTCCACTTGTAATTCCAACAATTGGTATTAGAACCTTGTTCTCTAGAAGAGAAGCATTGTAGCTTTGAGGAAAGATCTTGAAATGGAACTAAAGAAATCCTTGAAGAGAAGGAAAGAAATTTCTATTTTGGAGAATGACATACAATACAAAGAGATAGACACTACTAAGCTATTTGCAGATGGAGACTCAAATGAATTTGATACAACAGTTGTAGATGTAATGGAAAAGAACATAATCCAAGTTAAGGAAATTAGAAATCTCAAGTTAGGACAAGAATCACAAGCCATACTGGTATGCGAAGTGGTGGAATAGAAGAAGAAAGACATGGAAGACAAAGCCATGATTGAAGAAGAAAAAAGAGTTTTGGTTGATAGATTAGAAGAGAAGTCAATAGAACTGACTAAGATTTTCAACATGCAATTGGATAATGTAAGTCAAATGATGAATGCCAACTATGAACTGAATGTCAAGGACATTGAGATAACTACATTGAAGTTGCAGAATGAACAATTGTAGAGTGACCAGAAAAGAGAAAAGGAATTTGTTGAAAGTTTCAACAAGAAAAATGAAGCCATCAAATAGTTTGAGCAATTATTGAGATCCCCTAGATCCAACAAAGATACCTCAGGATTGGGTTACACAAGCACTAAAGAAGGAGAATCATCCAAAGTTGCTGAAGAAAGGAACAAAAAAGGTAAGAACTCCAAACCTATTTGTCATAATTGTGGTAAGAAAGGACATACTGCTAATATGTGCAGGATCAAGAATACAAATTAGAATGTCAAGCCTAAAAACATGACTCATTGTCATAAGTACAACAAGCAAGGCCATCAGGCACATGAATGTAGAAACAAGACCATGCATAAACAAATATTTGAAGGATATTGCTATAACTATTAGAAGTATGGACATAGATCTGTTGAATGTAGATCCAAATCCATGTGGTCATAAAACAAGCCAACAAAGGTAAGAAACAATGGGAAATTTTATAATTGGGATTATAATATAGGATATAACTATCGTTATTGTCAAGAATGTGAAAATGTTCCTAAGGATTGTATTAGGACACACTTCAGTGGTAACTACAAAAGGTGGTTGAGTCAAACCACATGTTTTAGCTATTTGAAGGCTGGTCACATTAGTAAACATTGTCCAACTAGGTCAAAGGCACCAAGTTGTGAATTTGATAAAGGCAAAGGCAAGGAAAACGTTGAACACATCAGAGATGAGATGAATAAGACATGGAAAAAGAAGGATGATTGCAACACATCAAATGGAGAAGGGATCACTTCACCTAATGGGTCAAGTGATCACACCTCATCAAACTAGGCAATCAAGAGGTATATGGGATGAATATTCAAGTGTTATATGATACATTAGTTCCAAAGGAGATAGTACTAAAAAGACTACATTAGCATGAATAAAGATGCAAGATGTTGTTGAAAATTCAAGTTAAATCTTTAAGTTTTTCATGATGTTTTTGAGCATGAAATGTTTCCTATGAGTGCTGAGTGTAATGTTATTTTATGCTGAGCTACTAGATTATCTAGTTGATGATGAGCTCGTAGTAGCTACTAAGTGATGGAAATATCAATGAATGCCGAGTGATCCTAAAATTGGTTGATGCTGAGCTTACAACTGTGTAAGCACTCAACATTAAATGCAAGGTTTTCGAAGGGTATATGATCAATTTTTGCTCATTATTCATCATTTCAAATTTGAGCAAGAGCAAGCAGAGAAAAAGGCTATTCAGAGACCTATTCAAAGAATTTGTAGAGATTTTAGCAATGATCTCACACCAGTTTATCATATTTCACAAAGTATTTATCACAAGCTAAGCTATGTAGTTTAATTTTACATAAACCCTATTTTGACCAAATGGCATCTAGTTCAAAAAATGTTGAAGGGAAGGAGGTTTTGAATGTTCAACTTGTCAGTAATGAAGTTAAGCAACCCATATTTAAAGCCATTCCTTACATCACCTATAAACAAGATCCTTCTGGCACATTGTCAATGATCTCGCCAAACGTAATTATGGTGCAAGATGTGAGGAAGTATTACAATTGCAAGATAAGAAGTATACAAGACATGGAGATAAAATAGATGCATATAATAGATTGTGTTAGAATGGTTTTTTGAAAGAGGAATACAAAATTTTTGAGAAAAAGGGTTTAACATGAGCCGTAGATTTTCTTAATGTATTTAAAATTGAGTGGATACAAATTATTCTAAGAAGAGTTTATGATGGTTCTTCATGGCTAGAGGGAGGACCTATCAAGATCACCAAGAGAATAATTCATAGGGTTACTGGCTATCCAACCCTAGATTGGCCAAAGACACTCAAAAGTGACTCCAAGGAAGTAATTGAGAAGAAAACTGGAGCAAAATGGAATAAGAGAGGCATGACAATAGATACTATTGTTGATCCATTGTTGAACTTTGTTGTAAGGGTAATCTCACATAAATTCTATCAATCAAGTAGATTGAATAGTGTACCCTGTATAACTATGGATGTTGGGTACAAGATTGTAAAGAAAGATCATACATATGATCTGGTCGAGCCACAATTACAACAACTAATGTAGAATCTTGGAGCTATCAAGAAAACCAAGAGTGCACAATGCAAGTTTGGTTCAATAATAGTTTGCATATTCTTTTATGTGCAAAATAAATTCCCCTCTTTTGGTACTATAGGGTGGAAAATAAATAGATCAATTGCAGTGTAAATCAATGAGTTCATTAAGCACATGGGAGAAAACTTTGAAACCTTGATGACAAGTTACTTTGAAGATTTTAAGAAATCAATGAAGGAAAGAATGAAGATACTAGTTTCTTTGGTTGAACAACACTATAATGACATATGTTTTCCTGTTGATATTGATTACACTTTTATGCAAGTTGCCACACCAAGGGTAAGATGGTTAAGACCACTTGGGTATGAAATTAATGTTGACGAAGCCTTAATAGCCATCACTGCACTAATAGCAAAGGAAATAGATAAAAGTGAAAAGATATTTGGCAACTATGAGATGGTAAAATCAAATATTACCATGGAGTTGAAAACTACATAAGCCATTAAGAATAAATATAAGATAGTGAAGAAACTAAAAGCCAAATTTGGAGAAGTTGCTAGGGAGGAAGAAGACGAGGATGAAGAGGAAGAAGAAACACAAACTCAAGAACCTCTTGCATGGACCCAAGGCATGGGAGAAGACAAGGAAGATAAGGAAATTGAAGGTGCCAAGGGAGAAGAAGCCGAGAAAGCACCTACTCCTTTCGAGTCTAAGAAGAGGAAGGCTAAGGCACAACTAGTGGCAAAGGCAAAGAAGACTATCAAACCTAACCCAACCAAGTCCATTGCTCCTACCACTAGAGCCAACACACGTGCTACAACCTAGAAGGCCAAGGAAAAGACAAAGATAATTGATCAAGGAGGCCAAGTGCAAAAGAAGCAAAAAAAAAAATATGTGGCACATCCAAATTTTGATGAAGAGAGGACAGAATCAGATGAAAATGACCAATTTAAAGTGGTAAGTCACAATCCTCTATCTGATCTTAAAAAATTATGTGAAAATATCAAAAGTAATGCAGATTTATCTAGTTTGAAACATATTGATTTTGATAAACTTGGAAAAGAAGAGAAAAACTAAGTGGAAGAGGCATTATATGCCATGATGTCAAAGTTTAAGAACACTCCACCAGAATTTTCCAACTCAATACAAACAGGTTTATATGATATTGTTGAGAAAAGATGGCATTAGTGTCTAAATTTGGAAAAATAGATTAGGGAAACAACATTAGCTCAAGTGATACTAGAATTGACAAAGGGACAGATTGCTAAGGTTGTCAAGAGATATGCAATTAGGTTCACCCCTAAATATAGAACCTTCACTATTCTTCAAAATAACATTGAAGATGTGGTCAAGAAATCAACTCAAATATGGAAACTTATCTATGGGTTGACCATTGTGAAATAAGAAGAAGCTAACCCTTCAAAGGGTAAACATGATGATAAGGATGATGAAAAAAATGATAACAAGGAAGATGATGATAAAGACAATATAGTTGGGGAAGAGATAGAAAAGAAAAATGATGACAAGGCAACAACTGAGGAGTAACAAGATGAATAGAGTGTGCAAGACACACAAATGCCTAATGTCAGTCCTCCTCATGATACAAGTGTAATAACTGAAACTATAATTGTAACGGATGCTTGTGATGCATCAACTCAGAACATCAATCCATTTACTCTAGAAGATTTGAAGAATATTCTAGACCAATCTACACTTCAAGATAAACTCTATGAAAATATAGTTTTGGTTAGTGTAGAAGAATTGAAAAAGGCAGTAACTGAGGTCACAAGGGAAAAGGTGAATCCAAAAGAACCACCTTTTGTCATCCCTTTAGTTACTAATGTATAACCTTCAGTTCAAACAATAGTAGATACATTTACTAAGGTTGATACAAGTATTAAAAATGATACTATTGAGAAGAAGGTAGAAGAAAAAGATAGAAGTACAGGTCAACAGTAGGAAATAGGACAGATAGATTTATCTGTACCTACAACACAAGAACAAGGTGCTAGCTAAGTCATAGTAATAGACCAGGGAAAACCTGAAGAGAGTGAGGAAATACCAAAGGTGAAGGAAAAAGTGGCCATCCAAGCACTGCTAGCCTTACCAATATCTACCACTCCTTCTATACAAGCTCTACAGAAGCTGGGCATAGAAGCCATTCCATTACAAATTTCAGTACCAAGCCCTAGCTCATCAAAGGTTCATAAGGTAATTCAATATGGAGACATAAGCCTTGATGGAGAGATTTTTATTCCAAAGTATGACTATGAAACTATGACATTGGAGCAAATAAAAATATTACAACAAGCCTTAGAGAGGAAGAAGCATCAAGAAATGCTTAGGAGAGAACACAGGCAGAAGCAAGCACTCCAATATATAAAGGACATCTTTCTATATGAATTTAGCTTACCAACTCCTGAAGAAACCAAGCCACTAATAGAACAACTAATAGATATAATGGAAAAGGTCAATAATGAAGACCTTGATACAACTACAAAACTTTTAGAATGGTTTGAGAAGAAGTTTCAAGGAAAGGTAAATGAGAAAATATCTAGTGAGATAGCACTAACTCAAGTTGTATGGGCAACTAAGGTTGAAGAGGTGAAGAAGGTACTTGAGAATATATTCTCATTGTACATACATCTATGTGATCCTACACTCTTCACTCAAGAGACTAGGAGTCATATTTTGATTCTAGAGAGAAATCTCAACATATCAAGTACTAAGCTACCTCATAACCTAGCTCAAAGTGAGAAGCATTTTAGAACATTGCTTAAGACAAAAAGTCACTTAGCTATACTAACAATAGATGAGGCTAGCATAAGAGACAAATTGACATGTATATAGACATCCCTTACATGATACATGGAGATAATGCACAAGGATCTAGGTTATGCCAAGACTCTACTGAAGAAAGACCCCAAATCTTTTTACTTTAGATAGCCTAGTGCACCTTGCTGTTGAGCTTGCAATCCAAATCAAGTCATTGGATGTTGCATGTGACAACTAGGAGGCAACCATCAAAATCATAATGAATGTCCATAAATCTTTTTTGGACAAACACACTATACATGTATAGCCCATTTGACATAAGTGTCAAAAAGGGGGAGAATAAAGAAAGGGGGAGATATAATAATCATATTACATCGGGGAAATATAAAAGAAAGGGGGAGCATAGTAGCATAATTATATCATTGGGATGATATGCATTTTTGGAGAGAAAGTAGAAAATAGATACAGATATTAGCTAAGACAGAGCATATCAGATGAAAGAGTACCAGATATAGTGCATTGAAGTTAGAGAGGAGTATAGATTTTGGATACAAAATATAAACATTAACTTAGGGGGAGTTATCAATTTTGAGGTATATAGGTTATTGCAAAATTTTGGAATTTTGAAGTTTTGTATATAAGCCAAGTCATAGATATGTTATGCTCAAGAAGATTAAGGTTGATTATGTATATTCAAGTGTTTTTTCCACTCATGCCAAAGGGGGAGATTGTTGATCTCAGATTGGTTTTGACAAGTGAGTGTCAACACACTTAAGCCATTTACTCAATTCATGCCAAACTAGTAATACATGCTAAGCACAACATGTAAATATTAGACCATGCCGAGTTGGAATGAGTGCTGAGTGACTCAAATGTTGAGGAGATAAACCATGTCGAGTGATTTAGGAGTTGAGTAAATAGTGGATGCTGAGTAACGCAGGTGCCAAGTCAAAGCAAAAATATAGTGCATGTCGAGCATTAGTGACTTCATATGTTGGGTGACACAATTTTGACATTTTTTTTGTAATGGCGCTAACAACTATGTAAACCATTTTTGAGCTGACTTAAGGATAGATTACAATCTTTTGGAGATAAGGATGAATCTATATTTGGATTCCCTATGCAATTACATCTAGCCAATTAGAAAATGGGAAGGTTTAAGCAGCAATATGGATGAATCTCAGCCATAGATTCATACCTAACCTAAAGCCACCTAAGTCTTCTTAAGGAGGAAAAAGCCCTAAACTCTTTATGGATGGGTGAGTGATTGAATTGGAGGAGTGAACAAGGTAGTTTACAGAGCATTCAAGATGACTTAGAAGTAAGAGTGAATTGTAGAATCAGTTAGAGAAGAACATAGGATAGAGCAAAGGATACAACATTGAGACATCTGATCATGAAGGATCAATTAGACATTGTGTAAAGGTGATCTATCATCAAATAAGCAAGTGCTAATCATAGGATCTATGCTAAGATATTTTAATAGGAAATTTTAGTTAAATCTCTTCAGAGTAGTCCTAATAGGTTGTATGAAATCCTTCAACAAGGTGCTTACTTAGTTGTAAGTTGAAGTCCTCTAAAAAGGTACACTTCTAACAAGGTATTGAAATCCTCTAACAAGGTGAGACCTAACAGTCTTTGTAAGCCTTTAATAGGGCAAACCTTTCATAGGGTAGACCATGATTCATGGTCAAATCATTGTGACCTTTATTGGATACACTTTATTACTGCAGTAGTAAAGATTTGTGGGTGTCATCCCCACCCCAGCATTACTTTCTCACTTGAAGGGTTTCTGGGTAATCATATCTATTGTTATGTGTGTGATTTCTTACATGATTTAGATGTATATGCTTTACATGTTATTTCAGATCACTTGTTAATGCATGTGATGAATGAATGGTGAATGGTTTATGGGTCCAAGTTTAAACTACTGATTCACCTCCCCCACCCCCCACCCTTAGAAATTTACTCTTTTCACTTATAATTCCAACATGTTCCACATAGTGTATTTCTCCTTCTCCAATTCCTAATAGGTGCAACTTCATCAGATTCTACCATATAGGGAAGTTCTCCTTGTTTAGCCTTGGTACCTCTTTTTTGTACATCTTGATCTTTAGCTTCAAGTACCTTCAAACTTTCCTTTACAAGCACCAATGCTTTGATACTAATTATCAGAATGATTTAGAATAACTCAGAGGGGGGGAGGGGGTGAATTAGTTATCCTTAGGTCTAGATGTACCAATTCAACTTCTAATCACTTCATATGCTTCAAATATAATTATTAAGTAGCTCGATCTCTATAGAAAATAATCAATGACATAAAACTTATAGTCCACTATCATAATAGTAACAAAATTTTCAAAATGTTAAACATTAACAATAAAACATCCCAATTAACATCCATACAAGTATGACATAGAGATTTAATGTGGAAACCTTATTTGGGAAAAACCACCAGTAACATGCTACAAATTTTCACTCTTTTGAAGTGAGCTCTATGAGAAGCCGACCCTGTTAAAGGTTACAAAACACAATGTTAAATGTGACCATGTTAAAGGATTTAATCAACCTATTAGGAGTGGCCTAGTTAGAGGGCTTTATAATATTCCATTGGAATGTCACCTTGATTCAAGGATTTCAATATTGATACAATGGTTAGAAAGTAATAACAAGTTGATTTGATAAATACTACTCACTTTGCAAAAATATATTACAATGTAGCTTCTATGCTAATTCACTGACTGACCTCCATTATCATCTGTGTCTCTAATCTACTTGGAAATCCTTTAAGTAATCACACTTCACCTCTTCATAACTCTTCTCAACCTCCTTCTTAAGTTCACCAGTCAATAGCATCAATAAATATCTACTTGCAAAATTTTTTATGAGGTCATTCTTATGCTTCCTTAAATAGGTAGTTCTAATCTTTTGTCGCTTAAACATCATAGTAGATTTTAGGGTTTGGTCAGATTCATCAAATCCTTCCATCATTTTGTTTTCCTTCCCCCCCTCTAGACACTTCTCCAAACTTCTCTTTGAATCCATGCATAGAAACACTCAAACATAGTTTCCCTTGAATTAATTGTTGACTGATGGAGGTATAAATAGGATAAAAAAGATACTAAGAAGGAGGGGGGGGGGGGTGGGGGTTGGGGGGTGAATCAAAATCTTAAACACTTGAATTTTCCATCAATTAACTCACACCTATCAATAAACTTGTCCATGTAAAACTTGTAATGTAAATATATCGTAACATGTAAATCTAATCAATCAAATGCATGAAAATATAAAACACATAAGACAATATTTGTTACCCAAAAACTCTCCAAGGTGAAGGTAAAACTAGGGTGGGGATGACACCCACAAATCTTTACTACTATAGTAATAAAGTTAACTAGTTAAGGTTTGATCATAAGATATGATTTACCTCGTGAGGAGTATGTCTTGTTAAAGGCTTAAGAGACTGCTAAGTCTCAACTTGTTAGAGGATTCAACACTTACAACAAAGTAAGGACTCTGTTAGGAGATTTACAAAGATTTGTTAAGACCAAAATTTTAAGAGATTTACCCTAATTCAACTTGGTTCAAAATAATTTAATACCTGACTCTCAATTTTCTCTACATGTTGATTTCGAGTCTTCTCCTTGCTAATTGATGCTCTCCTCTTATATGATATTACTTGTCTTTCCCGTTCACTTCACTATCATGACTATGTCACTTTCTCTATTAGATGATAACAAAACCCTTCATTGACTTCTTATTTGTATGCATACACTTCTCTACTCTTTCTCTTACTTCATACATTCTCTCTATCATACTGATCTAGGCTAAGATCACTGCTATCTAAAAGGTTCTATAAAGAGTTTTCTAGATCCTTCCATAATAGCCTCCTTATCTAAATCATTGATCACACGACATAGGGATTTGTGATCCATGCCATTTAAATCTTCTATAACAACCTCTACAATCTTTAAATATTCCTTCCATTTTAGTTGTAAAATGCGTTACCTCAAATTTTGTTCCATTTTTGACTTTTATGTAAACTTTGCATTACTCAGTCTTTACCATTTTTTGATGCTCAACATTTCTTTTTCTTGACCTGTATAACCCTTCTAATGCTTGACATATATTATGCTTGTCACACACTATATAACTTGACACTTGTATACTTGGAACTTGTTCAATTGCCGATGACCATACAGTTACTTGGATCCTATAAAGCTCGGTACGAACTTTCTTATATACTTGACTTGACCTATGTAGAGTAGCTCAGTCATAGTGACAACCGTCTAATGCTACCTTATAAATGACTAGGTGGTTGCTAGTAAACAACAATGGTTAGAGATACAAACAATCTACCCCTTTGACATTAGTGGAAAAAACACACTATCATATTTATAGTGTTATAATACAATTTGATAAATGAGCTCCCTTGCTTATTCTTATGACATATTCCAATGAAAAATGAATAAAAATGCAAAAAATGAATAACAAATCCATTTCACATTTATTCATATCTGTATTCTCCCTCATAGTGACGACCATTTGAATCTACCTTGTAAATGAATAAGTGGTTGACACTAATAGATAACAATGGTTAGAGATACCAATGATCTCCCCCTTTGACATTAGTGAAAAAATACTTTGTCATATTTACAATGTTAGAATACAATCTGATAAATGAGCTCTCCTCCTTAGTCTTAAGACTTATTCTAATGGACAATGAATAAACAATGTAAAAATGAATAACAAATCCATTTCACCTTTATTCACTTCCGTATTTCTCCCTTTGACATCACATATCATTCCCTCTTCAAAAAATCTTATTCCCCCTTGTTTCTGAACACTGTATGTCATTGCTATTGGGATTGAATAGGTGGAAGTAATCCATATTTTTCAATGAATTCCTTATGAACTCTAGTAATCATGGATAGTGCATGATCCCATGTGGTTCTTGCTACTTCCAACATATGATTCTACAACTATAATCTTGTAGCCAAATCAATTAAACTATCAACCACTGAAAGATTGTGATCTTCTATGATAAGATCTTGGGCTATTTTTAGTTCTCTCTACATGACCTCCAAATGAGGTATCATCATTGCCTGAATAGAGATCAATTTGGATCTCATATTATTGTTAGCTACATGAAGCTTAGCCAATGTGCCTTGAGCATTTAGTAAATTATTGAAATGATCAATGCTTGACTCTGTTGACTTAGAAATAATACTGCTAGATCTCTTCATCTCAGCCTGAATTTGATTTATTTGTGCCTAAATATTATTAGTGAATCTTGGCATATCTTAAAAAATTGTGTACAAATGTTGTACCTTTTTTATTAGCTCAATCATAATCTGTACGCTCTCTTCTACTTGGCAATGGTTATGAAAACTTTGTCCACAACCTTAGTTTTAAATCTTTTGACAGCCCAACCCATTAGCTTCTCATTTGACTCCATATTTCCAACATTCACTTGATCAACTATAATTATAATCTAGTTGATGATTGGTGCATCTTCATCAAAATTTGGAATGTCAAAAGGCAAAAAAAAAATGCTTCACATCATGTAGTACATGTTTCTACTTGTACTCTTTTCTTAGTTCTTCTTGCCTTTTCTTCTTTGCCAAAAATTCTTGCAACAAAGTTGTTTGCTCCAAGGTGAGATTTTCCAGCTCCAATTGTGGCATCTCAATTATTTAATCTAGACTAACTTCAATATTTTATGAAACATCTTTTATTGCTGTCCTCTTTCTACTAGGTGAAGGAGTGCTGCTACTCAACACTACCTTGAGAGTTGGTGAAGGGGTGTCACCACTCGGTCTTGCTTATGAATCTATGCTTGAGACAAAAATAATCACACTTAGTTCAAATTCATTTGATTCTTTTCCTTCCTCAATGTGAGGTGTTGAAACAATCTTATTATCTACAATTGTTTCCTTCTCTTGCCCATCTATCTCTATATTTGTGAGCCTTGACTTCTTGGCCTCTGGAGTGTAAGGGGTGTCAGCATGTATAGAGGACATGTTTCCTTGTAGACTCGACACACCTAAGCTTTCTCCACTACTATAATCATCATCAATGTTTATAATGTCTGTCACTCCTGTCTTTGGTGTTAACCCAAAAATGCTCTTCCATAGAAACTCACTTTGTTGTTGTACAAATTCCTTTTTATTTAGTAAGATAAAAAGATATTCTATATTTTGGAACAAATCTACTCCTATACTGCTCCAAAAATGTGTCCTTTTTCTCCTGGGATAAATTAGGCATTACTCTAACTAATGTGTCAATCCTTATCTTTTTCTCTTCCTTCTCTTCCTGTTCCCAACTTATGTTCAATCTATCATATAAGTCTTGAGGTATCTTCTCTATTTCACTAGGAGCTAATTTAAATTTTGAAATCATTTCTACCATAGCCTCCTCAAATTTATTTCTATCATCATTATCTAGTGTATCATATTTGACAAATCTAAAATAAGATAAACCTAGGGAACTCCTTAAGTTTGCACATACCTCATTAATAGACTTAGGTTTCCCCCGAGGTGGTCCACTAACCAATCTCCTTCTTTTGATTCTGGGGGTACTAGGATTTGTAGCTTCCACTACCTTCTTCTTTGTAGACTACTCGACACTAGCAGTTGGCTTGGTCCTTGATTTGGTGGTGGAGAAGATATGGGTGTCACTTCCTACATCTTCTTTATTCCTTTATCCTTTTTACTTAGTGGCATGAAAACAACTAGGGCTTTTCCATTGCACTTTCTTCGTCTCCATCTTCCTCATCACCACTGTCTTGTTCTTCATCTTCACCAAGACCTTCTGTCAATTGTAATGGTTTGTTTCCCTTGCCTGGGGTGCCCAGTATTACTTCTAAATCTTCAATCATTTTTTCCCTTTTCTTTTCTGTAAAAGCTATCTTTATATTGACAATTATTTTGGCTTTAGCTTCTTCATACCTCCCAAAAGGTTTAGCCTCAACATCTATCTTTTCTTTTAGTAGTGCATCAATGTTTGTACTCACTATATCATTATCTATCTCATAGTCAAAACTTTGTAACCAAGCCTTCCTAAGGTTTATTGCCTATACAAAAGTGTTTTCTATATCCACAAGAAAACATATGTCACTATAATATTTCATGACCGACTCTTCAAGTATCCTCATTCTACTTTTCATTATTTTGTTAAATTCATCAAAATAAGTATCCATTACTTTCTCAAAAGTTTCTCCCAACAAAGTGATATACTCAATAATGTGTTTTTTCAGTGGTTTGTCTTTCTCCCATACAACATTACCAATACTAGGAAAAAACTTATAGATGTAAAAGAAAATACATAAAATGAGGGATCCAAACTTACACATTGAATTCTCTGCTTTTCTTATGAATGATAAATTTTTTGCAAGTTGTAACCTCTGTAGCTTGGCAAGATCATACTCATGATCTTTCATTACAATCTTCCACACTTGATCCATAGCCATACAAGACACAGTGTTCAATCTACTTGATTTATAGAATTTGTGAGCGATAACCCTCATTATGAATTTAATTAGTGGATCATAGATGTTTGTGATGGACAAACCACATCCATTCCACTTGGTTCCTATGTTTGCCTCAACTTCCTCATGACCCAAGCTTCACATGGTTTACTTACTATCTAGGGTTGGATAGCCTGTAACCCTATGAATCATTTTCTTTGTGATCTCCGCTAGTCCATTCTATAACCAATACTTATGGATTATGCTCAAAACAAATTTAATCCATTCAACCTTGAAATTCTTTGGGAATTCTAGGGCATAAGTTAACCCTTTCCTTTCAACAACTTTGAATTCATCCTTTAGAATTCCTTCATTACACAACTTCTCATATACTTCTCTGATTTCATAATCTCCTAATTCTCCAATTTTACACATATAAAAAATTCTAACATCATGGATCATAATGACTTTAGGTGGTATCGAGGATAGCACACTCATTGAGTGTCCTTTCATAGCAATCTTTGGAATAACATGAAACTTCAATGGAGGACAAGCATTACTCTTCAGTAGTTGAATTCTACTAACCTCTTGGCTCATTCTAGTGGTTGACGAAGCTATCATGTTTGTAGTTAAGGTTTAAAGTTCATTCTTCTTTAGATACTCAGTACAGTTTATATCTTCACTCGTTCAAGCCTCTTCATCCAAATCACTCTTGAAAACTTTGCTAGTCGCTAAAATTGCCAAATCGCTTTGTGCTCTCAAAAATTTGAATGCAAGATATGTAATGATGTCTTCAAAATTTGTTTTTATACTTTCTTTTGATCAATTAGGATTCTCCATTAATGTTGTGTACTTAGGTAGGTGGAAGCTAGTTGTCACAGTCGATGTTGATGCCTTTCAACTAGGTCTTTGTAATATAGATCAATCTCTTCCATATTACTCGATCTCCATCATTTCTCTTTTGAAGTGCTTGGTCTATGTTGCAATGCTTGGTCAACATAGACAATTTTTATTGAAACTTGTCAACCTTTCAAAAATTTGTTCTTATGCATCTTCACATATGTAGATATGAATGTTTGTCACATTTTCATGTAAGGAACTGATGTATGATATATCAATTAAGTATACATTTCCATACATACCTCTCTATCTTAGTTTGAGATGATATGATCACCTTCTCCATTGGATTGGGTGACCTCATCTCTATTAGCTCCACTAGTTCCATCTTCTATTTTCCTTTTCAGTTTCTAGTTTATTTCATTCCTAATTTTCTCAATGTCCACTTTGCCTTTGCCTTTTCCTTTTGTCTAATTTGCTGAATGTTCTTGAGTCTTGCAGTTCTTGGTTTTATGTCTAAACTTGTGACATTTGGAATATGCATTGTTAGGTGCATTATTATTCTTTTGATTTTTCTGGTAAGGTTTTGTTTGCGATCTATATTCATATTCCCATATTTCGGATAGTTATAACAATATCCTTCAAATTTAGGTGTAGTAGTTGTAGTCCTCAATCTTGACTTGCACTCATGTATTTGATGTCCTTGTTTCTTTCAGTAAAATAATAACTAGTAAACTAGGTCAAGAATTTTGCATACCATGTTTGCTTCAATCGATATTTGTAGTATGACCAATTTTTCCACAATGATAGCATGTTGGTTTGTCCTTTGACTTTGCATTCCTCATTTCTCCATTTCTGGATGATTCTCCTTTCTTAATGCATGAATGTCCTGACCCATCATAACAACTCGATGACTTCATAAGTTATTAAAGAAATTCATTGCCTCTTTAGGTTTGTTGAATTTATCCATAGATTCTTTCTCATCTTTTAGTTCATTCTATAGTATGTCCTTCTGTGATTTGAGATTTAAAATTTCCACATCCTTGTAATTCAATTCTTGATTTGCAAGCATTTGTTGATTCATCATGTCCAGTTGTGTATTTGTGAGCTTCTGTACATCTCATATCCTTTCTTCAAGTCTAGTAGCCATCATCATTTTTTCTTCTTCAACCATTTTCCTATCTTCTTTTGTTTAGTCACTTCACATAGTCTTACTAATTGGATTTCATGTTCTCTTTTCAATCCTCTTATTTCTTCATTCAAGAGTTTTTTCTTGTCAAGTAGATCAACAAATGCTTTGTCATTTTTATTGATTAGTTCAAATAGTCCTTCAGTCTCCACTTCATCATATGAAAAATCTTTTATCTGAATGACATTTTCCTTTCCCTTTTTAGGGAATCCTCCAGATCTTGTCTTGCCTTCTCAAGTTTCTATAGTACGAGTTGGATGTCAATGACCTAATTGTCAATAACCTTGTCCAATTTGAAAGCTTCCATTGATCTAATCCCCAAGCTATTAATATTTGTTCAAAGAACCAATGCTCTGATACCAATTATTGACTAATGAAGGTATAAATTAAAAAAAAAGATACTAAGGGGTGGGGGGGGGGGGGGGGGGGGATGGGGGAGGGCGATGAATCAAAATCTTAAACACTTGAGCTTTTCATCAATTTACTCACACCTATCAATAAACTTGTGCACGTAAAAATTGTAATGTAAATCTATTGTAACATATAAATTTGATCACCCACATGCATGAAAATAAAACACATAACACAATATTTGTTACCTAGAAACCCCAAAGGTGAAGGTAAAACTGGGGTGGGGATAACACCCACAAATCTTCACTAGTGCAGTAATAAAGTTAACCAATTAAGGTTACAATGTTTGATCATAAGATATGATCTACCCTGTGAGGAGTCTCTTTGTTAAAGGCTTAAGACACAACTAGGTCTCACTTTGTTAGAGGATTTAACACTTAACAAAAAAGTAAGGACTCTATTAAGATATTTACAAAGATTTGTTAAGATCACTCTAATAAGAGATTTACCCTAGTTCAAGTCAGTTAAAATTGATTTAGTACCTAACTCTTAGTTTTCTCTGCAAGATGATTTTGAGTCTTCTCCTTGCTAACTTATCCTCTCCTCTGATCTTATATTACTTGTCTTTCTCTTTCACATCACTTCCATGAATAAGTCACTTTCTTTGTTAGATGATAAAAAAACCTTTCACTCACTTCTTTTTCACATGCATACACTTCTCTACTCTTTCTCTTACTCTGCACAGTTCTCTTCATCACATTAATTGTTAAGATCACCTCTATTTAAAAGGTTTCGTAAAGAGTTGTCTAGGTCCTTCCATAATAGTCTCTCCATCTGAATCATTGATTGCACAACATAGGGATCTATGATCCACATCATTTAAATGTCTATAACAACCACTACAATCTTTAAATGTTCCTTCCATGTTAGCTTGTAAAATGATTTACCTCAAATTTTGTTCCATTTTTTACTTTTATGTAAACTCTACATTGCTCAATCTTTACTATTTTTTGATGCTTGACATTGATGTTACTTGGCCTGTATAACCCTTCTGATGCTTGGCATGTATTGTGCTTGGCACACACTATATAACTTGACACTTATATACTTGGAACTTGCTCATTTTCTGATGAGCTCAACTTGTATTGAAATACTCGATGACCATAAACTTACTTGGCTCCTATAGAGCTCGATACATACTTGCATATGTACATGAATCTACCTATGTAGAGTAGCTTAGTTGCAATGATGACTATCTGAATCTACCTTGTAAATGACTAAGTGGTTGACACTAATAGACAATAATGGTTAGAGATAACAATATTAAATGCTCTACGTCATCCATCCTTATCTTTGAAATGTTTTACATATTCCAAGAATTTAATTGTGTTGGTCAAAAATCAAGATTTCTTCATAAATAGTCAAATGCTAACACTTGACCAACATTGTCTTCTAACACTTGATCATTACTAAATTACTTATTCAATATTAACTTTTATGCTCAACATACTTTCTGATACTCTGTCAATACTAATGCTCATTTGACACTATATTCAACTCGACTTATATTGTCACTCAGTCAACACTATCATCACTCATTATAAACTTCTAGTTCCATAATCTTCTGCTCTTTTTCTAGGTCAAGCCTATGTATTTGGTCTTCCTTTGATCATTCCTTCTAGGCTTCAATACAACTAACTTCTCCACTTGGGTTAAGATTAAAGAATTACATCATCTTGTCAAGGTTTAACTAATCACGTGCCCATTGTAGTTTCACATAACTCAACCTTTCCTCTAGGTGCTTTTTTTAACTCATCTTCTCAAATCCTCTTCATCAACCATCTTGATATAACACTCTACTCAAATAGCAATTATCTTACCAATAAAGTTGACATTAATGACAACATAACAATTGTTTCAATTATTGTTCCAACATTGCTATGACCCTTTCTACGTACATGAAAAGTTTATATAGATTCAGCCTAAAGGAATAATAAAGAAATATACTTTGTTGTTATCCTATTTTTATGAATAATATATATGGATCATGTAGACCATCAACTAGGAAACAATCTTTCAACATTTAAAACATAAGGAATTTAGTTTTAAAATATAGGATAACAAATAAAAATTATAGCAAACTATATCTTTGAAAACAAGGTCATCTTCTTCCTGAAATGGATATGACAAATATATGTCTTCAAAAAAATACATGGATGGGTTTAATATGAAAAAAAAAATACAATTGATATTAAAAAAACTAACAGCAACATGTATTTGTGTGATGCATAGGAGGGAAAAATTGGATATATGACTACTTAGAGTGGTAGGAGTTATTTTGATTTGGTATTTGTTGACTAATTCAAAAATAAGAAAAACTAATTCCTAGCAATAACATTGCACCATCTTAAATTGGAAGCATTTAATTTATGACTGTTAGCACCTATTTTGGTAAATTTGCATTTAAGATGCATTTACACCCCTCTCCTATATTCCTCTTAAATGAGATCTAGATGGGACCTAATAAGTCCTCATTGGCATTCCTATCCTACAATGCAAAACTTGAGGTAGGATCTATTTACTTAGTGTACCATCTTAAATTGGAAGTACTCCAATTTAATGAAGGTTTAACACCTATTTAATTCAAGATCATCAATCTCCTTGCACCTTTCCTTCTTTCTTCCATTTTATGTCCTTTCTCCTAGGAAGAATCGGGGTAAAACCTAATAGATCATCTTTAAAGATCCTATTTTCATGGTGTTAAGCTTGAGGTAGAATATATCCAATTAGGTCTTCCCTTGCCTTCATTTAACCACTTGGAATCTACTCTTCGCACCAAAACAACTAAGTGCCTAATTTTTTAGAACTAGGACCTCTTTTAAGGTCCTAGAGCTTTTGGGCCCTGATTTTCAGGAATGCCTTATGCCTATGATCAATTAGGGACATAGTGCATACCTAATGTGATGATCAAGGATGCATTGCACCCTTTATTGGGACCTATTTTGAGTCCTTTGTTTGAGTCATGTGTCTGAATAACTTTGGGGTGTTAATTTCTAAGCAGATCATCTTGGAAGAGTTAGTCAATTCTGAACCCTTCCATTTGGTCCATTTCTTATCTCAAGCATTTTATGATCAAGAAAATTTACAAGTACTCTAGAATTCAAGCATTCAAGTCTTCAAATATTCAAGCATCCTCCAAGAAATTTCTCCATTTAAGATCAAGAGCATTCAAAAAATTGTGGGAGTCATCGTCAAGATCTCCTTAAATCCATTCACGATCCTTTCTTGCATCTTCTACATCCATTCGTCTTTATCTTCTTCATCTTAATCAATTGGTCAGGTAAGTATTTTGCATTTGATTCAAGAGATCTTATTATTGTAAAGTGAATTCCTACATTTACTTTACAAAAATGTTATTTCAATTATTTTAATTCAAGGTTAATTCCTAAACTAGGGTTTGATAAAGGAAAACCCACCATTAACAACAAAAACCCTTTCTCATTGTAGGTTGTAGATATTAGGTTGAAAAATAGGTTGCATATTTGAGTAACCTTTTTGGTTGTCTTCAAAACTACAAAATTAGAATCAATATCTCACTCATTCCATTAGGGCCGATCAGATCAAACCTAATGCTTCAATGCTGAAGAGGCCATCCTTGATGCTCTAGTTTAACCCTAAAAGATCAAAGAAAAATTTCTAGATTTTGTTCGCAGTGTATTTTCAAACCCAAATCTGACTATTTCCATATATTCTAAACAACACAACACAAATAATATTAGGTTTTAAAGGTGTGCCTTCTACTTTATTTATCCTTTTAGCATATATAATTACATCTAGATGTAGCATATTATCTCATCTCTAGGGATTTCAAGGATTTGGTTGATATTTTCCCCTATTCTTCCTCGACATAGTTTGCATTAATGCTCATTTCTTGTTTGGTTAGCACTAATCTTTCTAGATCTAGTTCTTTAGAATCAGGAGTGAAAGGACTTATCTCCTTGATTTCTCCTCTCTATTATGTAAGTGGTTGGTTATGTGATAAAATTAGGATTTTATGTCCTTGATTCACATTTCCACCCTTACATTAATGGGTGAATCCAACATATGACATTTCCACTTCTGATCTAGTCAGATCTTTGCATTTTATTATATTATCTTGTGATCTATCTTTGCATGCTTTATATCTTCCTTAGATTATATTCTGTGCTTTTCAATTTTGTTCATATCATAAGGTTAGATTTCTTTTGTGTCTTAGTGCCTTATTTGGTGTATGAGCTTACTACATCTAGTCCTACTTATAGTATTCTCGTTAGGAGAAGTCATAGAATCATGGATCTTTTTAATCTAGATTTCTCTTCTCCTTGCCTTAGGAACCTTAGCAATCCTATAGTTTCACATGTTTCTAATCATTTTATGGAGCATGACTATTCTCACTCATCTCATGATGAGGATCAGGCTTTGACAAGTGATAAAATTTTTATTCATATTGATAAAATGCATGTTTTGATTCCTCAAGAGAATCACAATATTGATACTATTTTTGACTTTTATGCTCTTAAGAAAGGGATCTATAATGATGAACATGTGTGGTCTTGCTCACCTTGTCCATACCGATGATAAGAATTTGGTTCAAGATGCCTCTAAAATAGGAATGGATTCCCTAGTTTCTACTCTTGAACTTTCCTTACCTATTTATGCACCTATCTCTATAATTTCTACTTATGTTGCTTCTATTGTGACTATTTTGTTTAGATGTCTAATCATCTTAGTAGTTTTCCTATTCCTTCTTTTCCTATGAGTGTTCTTCTTGTTTCATTTCTCACTTCACAACCTTCATAAAATAGTGTCCCTTTCACTTATCCTAATCCTCCTATTATGGTTCCTAGTGTTCCACCCATAGTTCCTTCCTATTCCAACTAATTCATACACTCTTCCTAGTGTATCAAATGCTCTTCTGCTACCTATTTATCCTAATGATTCCACTATCCTTAACCTCTCTCAAACTAATTCTTCTTTGCAATAACAACATGCTTCCTTTACTCAATCTAATTTTAATGTCCCTACATGTGATATGGGTAGTCCTTTTTCTTTTGAAATTATTTGTATTGTTTCTCCTCAATAAGATGATATGCCTTACTTTGACACTTATAATGGTAAAGGTGATCCTATGACTCATCTTAAGACCTTCCAAGTTTCATGTAGTGATTATGCTCATGACCATAGGATTCTATCTAAGTTGTTTGCTCGCACCTTCCAGGACAAAGCTTTGTAATGGTATTTCTCTTTTCCACCTTATTCTATTGATTCCTTTCATAAACTTGCTAATGCCCTTATCCAAAAAATTTAGAATAACATTGGTCTTACTATATCTCTGACTGATTTGATGCATTGTAAACAAGATCCTAAGGACTGATTTTATTGGTAGATTTAACCATTTGCATGAAAAAATTTCTTATCATGTGCCTAATATTGATATTCACCATATGTTTATTATGAATTTACAAAAATACATTAGAGATAAGATTGTTCTTACTGAGTTTACATCCTTTTCACAACTTTGTGCAATACTTCATCATTATCAATTACAAGTGAGTGAGTTTGAGAGCACCAGTCCAATGGCTCCTATACATGTTGATAAGAGTGATGTCACACCTAATCATAAAAAATTCCAAAAAACTAACAATTTCATGTCAAGATTAACAAATCTACAAATACATTAGATGAACAAGTAGTTGTTGCATCTTGAGGTGTCATTGCTTGTTCCTCAATTTTTCAGATGAATCATAAGTCTACTTCTCTATCTAAGTCTTTGCATTCTAGTATGGGTAGGTAGGTTAGTGCTAATTTGATTACACTTCCTTTTATTAAACTACTTCTTCCTTCTACTAGATCAAGTCTACACTTTAATCCTAAAGGTTTTTTTCAATATCATCGCTAACCTAGCCATGATACTAAGGTGTGTTATTCTTCGACGCATAAGATTTAGGATTTGATTGATTTTAATGCCTTATCTATTGATACTCATGATAATTGAAATAAAATTGTTGTGCTTCCTAATTAAAATATTCAAACATGTACCTATCCTCTACCTCAATACACTACTAATACTATTATTCAACATCCTTCTTCTTCTCTTGATGTTGACGTTGCTTACAATACCTTATGGTGAGAGAATGATAATAATGTTAATATTATGGAACAACCCATTGCATGACCACCGGGGCCATTTTTCATGTTGGGGATTTGATGTAGTCAATGTAATCATGCCTTCATCTTCTGATGGACATAAGTGGATAATCATAGTAAAATATATTTTCACTAAGTGGGTTGAAGAAATTTTGCTTGTTAATTCCATAAGAGTTCAAGTTTCTAAATTTATCCTCTACCACATTATTTTCCACTTTGGTATCCCTACCACCATATTCAAAGATCACATAGGTAATTTTAAAATTCTTCATATGGACAAGTACTCCTACCTTCACATCCACCATCACTTTTTCACCCCATATTTTCAAAAAGGTAATGGTCAGGATGAGGCAATTAACAAAACCCTTTTCAAAATCCTCAAAAAGGTTGTCAGTAATTCCAGACATGATTGGAATTTGAAAATCAACCCACCCTTTGATCATATTGCACCTTATCCTGTACATCCATAGGCACAACCCCATACTCCTTTGTTTATGGTGCCAAATTCGTCCTACAAATAGACGTTTAACTCCCTTGCATATTTCTTTACAAGGTAAAATATTGAATGATGACTATTGAGTTGCTAGACTCACCCAACTTGGTCTACTTGATGAAAGAAAGCAAGATTCCTGCAACCAACTTGTGGTATATCAGAACCAAATCAAGTGAAAATTTGACAAAAATATTCATCCTCTCCACTTTTAGGTGGAAGATATGGTAATGAAAGAGAACATGAAGGCTCAACCAAATTGAGAAAAGAAGGGATAATTTGAGCCCACCTGGCTAGGCATAGAACTTATTGAGGTGAATGATATTGGTGGGATCATTCAAAATATCACCTTCTAAATTGGATAATCAATATGCTTGTAAGCTAGAGGATGTTGTGACAACATAGGTGCCTAATCCCCACAAATTTCACTCATCCCCTTATTTATATTCCCATGGTGTTCTAGCATCGCACAATAGAGGCACCTATGCTAATAACTATGCTTGAAATGCCAATCTAAATAGTGTATTATGCCACGACTAGTTTCCACATTGTACTATAAACAATCTTAGATGTACCATATTTAGTGTACTCTATCACTTGTCTCTCTATCACCTTATCCTGAGCTTTTTAGTTGTACTATAACAATAAGTTTTTAATCTTTTCATCTCAAGTTCCTGTATAGTTGTCCCTATAATTATCTTAGTCAATCCATTGTACATATTACCTTCTTTTTCCTTAACTTCATTATCCTAAAAAGTTTTAGTTTGCTATCCAATCAGGGTTCTAGGTGTTGCCTAAAGGTCCTTGGAGGATGTATCCTTCCTCATGTCCGATCTTGGTTTATATCCAATCCTACCAATCTCTTTGGAAAAATGTTATTTTCATGGATTTTTACTCTTTTTTTTCTATTGGACTTAAATTTTGGTTCTTGATTATCTTTTCTAAGAAATTTTATCTCTCTCTCCTCAAGGTTTCCATGATCTTTCATACCATAATGTGTTGCGAATGAGGAAATACGAGCACAAGGTATGGATCAATTTTTTGTTATTTCTTGTTCTACTTATGAGTCAGTCAGATGTAATCCTTGCATATGCAAATATGTGATCACTTGTGGTTGTATGGAACACTTCAAAAATATTGCTTGTTTGTGGTTTTTCTAGCATCATTTCTACCTGATTCCTTTTGATATTCATGTGTGATGCTCAGTCAGTCCTATGCAATGACAACGATAATGCCTTGATCTTCTTGGTAACCTTGGTAGGTCCCCAACATTTCTATATCAAATTAAGTTCTCAACTACATGGTGGTAATCCTTCATTGGGTATCCCATGCTCAAGCTTCAAAGGATCTCATCCAATCCCCAATCAAAAGGAAACACAAAAATGAGAAATTATTTTGTGATAATCCCAAAAATATCCCAAAGAATCTATTGATCCCAATCATCCTATCAAAGTACCCTATCAATATAAGTCCTACAATCATGATCCTACAACCAATCCAAGAAAAATTTCCAACTCACATACATCCCACATTCACTACCCTATAGGTTTGATTTAGTAAGCTGCCCTTCCCCCCATTTACTCCCACAAATCCATGAT
This sequence comes from Cupressus sempervirens, assembly GCA_028749045.1. NCBI lineage: Eukaryota > Viridiplantae > Streptophyta > Pinopsida > Cupressales > Cupressaceae > Cupressus > Cupressus sempervirens. Next base: position 1,225,927 of record CM053790.1, on the reverse strand, counting down.
TTCTAAACTCATGTTTAAAATTGTGCAAGTGATTTCTCCCCCACCATCAAGGAATAATAGGTCAGTGATATGTTGCATTTCTCCATTCTTCATGATATCACATTCCACATTATTTGCATAATCATCCTCATTGATTACATTGTATTTTCCTTAATTTCAAGTAGCAATTAGATGCATTCATCATTCATTTTTAGATATATTTAATTGCATTCATCATTATTTTTATGGTGCATTTTTACTATCATTTATTTTTCATTTCAATTCATTGTATAACCATTGAAATATGTGTTTAGTTCCAATTATTTGTTATTTTCGTTGTCTTTCTTAGTATCCATTATCATTACATTGAAATAATCTCGTTATCATTAGTTGCATTGTCATCTAGGTACATTAGTTTTCATTATCATTTCAATGCATTATTCTCATTATCATTAGTTAAGTTATCATTCAAGTACATTAGTTATCATTATCATTTCATTGAATTAGTCTCACTATCATTAGTAGCATTCTCATTTAAGTGCATTAGTTTTCATTATCATTTCATTATATTAGTCTCATTATCATTAGTTGTGTTATCATTTAAGTGCATTAGTTATCATTATCACTTCATTTAGTCTCATTATCATTTTAGTGCATTAGTTTTTAATATTTCACAATTGTAGTCATTCATTATCATTTAACTTACAATAGACATTATCAATTGATTGCATTAAAATTCATCTCATTGCATCTTACATTAGATCCATTATTTATTATTCTTAGTTGCATATAGATCATTTCATCTCATTTCCATCATTAAATACATTTCATACAACCATATACACATAAAAAATATGCATCTCATTCATATAGAAACAAAACATATATACATAAACATAACTCATCATAGACATCACATTTTCATTATGTCAAAGTGCATCATAATAGGATTAAAAATACACATCACATAGATCCACATATACACCGCATACAACTGCATCAATCACATAGGTCATCATATATCACATCTAGTAGGAACACACTAGTAACATCTTATATCTCATAAAGAATATAGAAATCATCATATTCTGTAGGCACGCACATCAATACAAAATTATATAAGCATCACATAAAGAATCATAAGCATCTCATAAAAATGAAAGAGCACATGATCCATAACACATATATCCCACCCAATAAATGCTTATCATATATATCTCATCCCAAAATGAATCAAAGAATACATCCCACCCATGAAAGAATATAACATCCATAAACTATCCATCATGTATGTTATATAGTACATTGGGATTCAAGCTCTAAAAAAAATAAAAAATACATCATTTAAAGTAAATCATACCTATAGTAGAAATTTTGCAAAATGAATTATATCACTACCCATTTGTCTCCTCTCTTGCAGGATTATCTATTGGATCTGTGAAAGGATTCACTATTGGGGTAACCTGTAGTGGACCTAGAATTCATGGAAGCAACATCTGTGCCATAAATTTGCTAACCCCTCCAGCCACATCTCCTCCTCCATATGAATCTTTCCCCCCTCCCTCTCCAATCCCTAAGTTATGTGCCTCCTCCATGCACACTAATCCCTCTCATCTCCTCCGACTCTTGCCTACCCTCTATGCACCCGTCACCCAAAAACTATTGTTGCTCACAGTCTCCATCCTTATGATTGAACCGAATGTATATGATCAAGTAGAGTGCCCATAATTCTCTATCTAATATACAAGCACGAATACATAACAAAAGCCCTAGTAGAAACTAATCCTCTCCTGCAAATCAAATACCTCCTATGTTAGTGTTAGATCTCATCAATATATTCCTCACCTCTCCCTCCACCCATCATTGCCTAAGCCATTAGTGTAGCCACCTTCACCAATAATCATTCCCTCTCCACCTACAACTCATCTCTCTTGGCCTACAATGCCTCTAACCTCCCATGCAATCTATCACTCTCTATTTGTAGTCCATCCCTCTCTAGTTATAAACAATCAAACTCTCCTTGAAAATTATTTTGCTCAGTTGAAATTGATCTCTCCCAATGCATAGCTAATATTGATCCATCTGGGTGTCCTGCAACAACTAACTAGTGGCATCATGTGTCTTTTGTAGCGAAGCTAGTTGTGTTGATATCCTACTATCCTTCCCTCCAATTAAAGACACTCCTTCACCAGATCCCCCCATAGATACCTATATATTAGCTGGTGCCTATAGACCATGTACTCTATCCATATTCATCTCTTGAGGCCCTATCTCCTCTTTTCTCCACTTCTCTCCCCTATCCTCCTCCCCTTGTACATTACACCCTCCTCCTAGGTATCTCTTAGAATAGAGCCTCCCTCTATCACAAACTCAGGAAACATGTTGTCCCTATCTTGCCACTGTCACTTCCTCCCTACCCCTTGCCAGTACTCAAGGTACCTATGCCCTCCCTACTACCTGTGGCATCTAGAATTGATTCAAATGTGTCTATAGCCCCCACATTTGTCAAACCTCCAAACCAACCACATGCCACTAGTTGCATGTCCTACCATCCCACCAACATTCCATTGTAAGGAAACTTGCAACCAAAAATATTATTATTTCCACATAACCCATAACAGATTTTAAACAAATAAGTAATTAAAATCCACATGCAAGAGAATAGACAACATACTCACAAAAAAGTGACACAAGATATATCCTTGGGGAAAAATCCATCTTCCAAAAGCATCCATCTCTGTGTATTATTCAACAATATATCATTACAATACAACCATGGAAGCCTTCAAATCCATAGTCAAAACCAAGAAATCCATGTGAATAAGCATGAATCCTCACATCCCATGCCATGATTTCAACCTTCACAAATGCTCCCTTGGCTAACTTGTCTCACCTTGTCTTGCTCAACTTTCCTTTTTTGTCTTTTTTCCTTCTCATACAACAACTACCCTTGTGGTTGCTTATATAGTAGAAATCTCCCACAAAACGACCGAGTGGTATTACATAAACCATGTGATACCAAACCCTTATAGACCCACGTTTCATATTGGAAATTTAATTATTTTTTCCCAATATTAAATAATTACATCAAATATTATCACAATGTTACAATACAACTCATCAAGAATATCCCATGGGAATCTCTACATATTGCATGCCCATCTAGGTGCAACATTACATAATAAAATAAAATAATACAATATTATGCAATGTATTCAACACACATAATCACAAAAATATCCTACTTGTTGTATACATTGCATAGGGCCAATCCGTAGCCACATAAATGAACAAGGAAATAATCCTTCTTAGCACATCCACCATCATGGATCAAAGTATGCGATGTGCTCCGTCCTAGTACCCACAAAAAAATAAAAGTATAAAAAATCTCAAACATGAATGATCCCACCTCCTATTATATCACTACCACCAGACATACATAGAAGCCATCCAAAGAGAAAGCCACCCAAACTATCACAAAAGAATTATAAAATCTTGTACCAACTACAAAATGCCAAGCACAAACACTTGATCCAAAGGTAATTACATGAATCTATAGTTGTCAAAACTCCATAGCTGAAATAATACCCATAGAAAGTGCCAACCCATCCAACTATCCATACCTCCAAAGCTATACCAAGTGAATATCACATCATTAACATATCCAATCCATGACTTGAAATCACAAGGCTTAAGAGAAATACCTTCCACATATACACCAAGAAGCTCCCATTGCAAAAGATAATATCAAATCTTCAATCAATCTACTCAGAAAATTTCATATAGGTGAATCCATGTAGTATCAGGGACATTCACAACACATAAGCCAATAATTTGCAAGAGCAACTCTCATAACATATCTCCAACACTCTCCTAAGTTCTCCACAACCAAAAAAGGAAAGAGATAAAGGAATAACCATGTCATCTCTCACATGACATACATGAGCACAAACTAGTGATCACATTCTCTAACCAATCTCAAATCCAATGTAAGTGAAACTGAACATCCAAGAAGATAACCTAGACCAAAGAAACAATAATACAAATCACAATCTGTATCATATCCTTCTACACACACCTCTAGATGTAAATTGTGCCAAGTAAGATCTCTATAAAACCCCAACCAATATGCCACGACAACACCCAAACCCTATCATATAACTAGTCATGGATGTAAGCCTCCACAAGAAGCTCAAACACATAAACCATTCCTAAACTAAGAAATACTCATTCCTAATCCAAGGAGTATACCTAATATAAAACCATCTCCAAAACTCGACCAACGTAACAACAACATATGCACAAGGAGATAACCTATGATAAACCATCTCTCAAATGAACCCTCTAGAACTAACTCATGTACCATATCTCAAGATTCATATGAATGAAATACAATCATAAACATAATGCACCTGAGAGAAATAATGGGCTATACCTCTCAAGTAGTAAGACTGCTAAGTAGACCAAGCATGGTGAATGATAATTCTCATCAAGATATCAAAGTCTCCAACCAAGACTCATCTAAGAATAATATCTTCTCAAGTCTATATCAAGTGAATGCCCCTCAGACTTTTTTTTGAAACCATAAACCATCCAAACAAACACATCTCTAATCCAATGAGAAATCAACATCACCACTATCTCTAAGTATCCACGAGCACCTGTAACCAATCAATCCATGCCAACTCTAAATGAAACATAGAAATATCATGAAGTATGCAAAAAATGATCAATATACTCAATACAAATGATAAACCATCTCTCAAATGACCCCTATGGGACTAACTCATGTACCATATCTCAATATCCATATCAATGAAAGACAAGTATAGACATAATGCACCTAAGAGAAATAATGGGCTATACCTCTCAAGTAGTAAGACTGCCGAGTAGACCAAGCATGGGGAATAATAATTCTCATCAAGATATTTAATTCTCCAACCAAGACTTGTCTAAGAATAATCTCCTCTCAAGTCTATATCAAGTGAATGTCCCTCAAACTTTCTGTTGAAACCATAAACTATCTAAACAAACACATCTTTAATCTTGTTAGTGAATAGTTTTTCCTTATAGTTACTTTGAAGTTATATCAACAAGAAAAGCAATTTTCACCACAAATGAGTCTGAAATACTTGCACATACTCTCTATGTTTAAAGGTACAATTCACTTCTATAATAATTTATCAATGTAGTTCTTATTGTAAATGAATTATAATAGTTGTTCTTTTAACCTGAAAGAACTTAAGGGAAATGAAAACATCCTCTCATAGCCATAAAATAATGCTGTACATTTAATTACTAAAATTTGATATGTATGCCATACGACATATAGGTTAGAATTCTAGAACAAATTAGAAATGGAAAGAATACACAACCTTAAAGTAACACATAAAGAAATGACACCTGAAAGATGAAAGGCTAGAAACTCACTGTGCTAAGTGCATGCAAACTTACAGAGATAGAAAGATTAAGCTATCACCATGTACATCCATACATGACAAGGTAATCTTTATGAAAAGAAAAAATGGTAGGGGAATGAAAACAAGGTGGCTTCCATTTAAAACATAAACCTGGACTTGAAGTGTGTGGATGGGTGACAAGAAAAATGATGGGACAAGTATTTAAATCATTAAAATCTCACTTGAGATCCATATGTGCCACAATATGCCTTAACATAATTACCTTTAACTCACAATTAATCTTTCCCATAGATTTGGTAAACATTGCACTCCCGTTGAGCTATCCACCTAGACATGTGGCACTAAAGGCACCAATCTTTATGACTAGGTGAACATAAACTATTGAACTACAAAATAATTCAATGTTCAAGCTCAATAGTCATGATATATTAGAAACTGCACTCATAATGACATACTAGACACAAAGGTGAAACCATGAACTTGAACCTTGAACAAAGTGTTCAATTTTCAAGTTCAATGTCAATGATGAGCGATAGTATCCATGGGATGATTGACTTTCCTGACTTGACCAAGAGAACTGATGAACCTTGAACATTGAACAAAGTGTTCAATGTTCAAGTTCATGGATTTGTTCAGTCGAGAGACTTAAAAACAAATACTAGTACATTTGGGGGTAATTTTTGATGGTAGGCCAATTTGGCTTTTCTAATTCATTTAAAAAAAAATTGATCCCGATAACGTCAAAATTTTGATGACAATTAAGTTTTGCATGGAACTTTCGACATTTTTGGGGATATAAACAAAAAAAAGAAAAGTGAAACTTCATTTCATCGTGCGGAAAAGTGTAGGCATGAGGCTTCAAGTGAGACCAATCAAGAGCTTTTTAGCACCATCAAGTTAAGGTTGATGGATTAATTTGCATTCTCTACGTCCTCTTCTATTTGGAACTTTCTTTCAAGGTAAGTTCTCATCCTCTTTTGTTTGCAACTTTCTTAACTTCAATGTAAGGGTTCAAGGTATTTTTCATTTTCATTGTAAGGGTTCAAGGTAATTTTTGTTTGCAACTTGTTTAATTTCATGGTAATGATTCAAGGTAATTTTTACTTTTGCCATCGATTATGGCAATTCAGACATTGTTCATATTGCCCAATTTCTCAATTGTACTCTATAAAGACCTAGCCATTTAAGATTTTTAAGTGTTTATTGAACCAAAAAAGTGCCCTTGACTATGATAGTAAAATGGGTCTATGCCTTCATGGTATAAAACAAAGCCATATTCTTTGCACAAGACTCTCACCAGTTGCCATGTAATGTTATTGTTGCCATTGGTTCCCACGACTCTGTTACTTTGCTGAAGACTAGAATGTTAGAAAATAGAAAGAATTAAAAATGTAAATCAAGAACATAATAACCAAATAAAGAAAAATACTAAATGAGAAAATATGATAAACCTAGGATACAAGACCTCAAAAATGTTTGAAATGCCAAAGCTTGAAATAAAGAATCCTAAACCAATAAAACATCTTATATGCAATCCTCTGAAAAGGGTGAGAAAATGATCAATGATTAAATATTATTATCCATATGAACAAAAATATCATATTTTTATCCACTAAAAAATTCAATTTCTTTTTAAAAATGTACCTAATTATTTTAGTTCCTAAATTTTCATTTGAAAGTTAAGTTAGTTAAATGAGGTGATAAAATTGCATATGCAGATGTATGTATGTATGTATATGTATGTATGTATATATGTATGTATGTATACATGTATGTATGTATGTATAAATATATGTATGTATATCTTATGGTGGGATGAAGACTGAATCAACAAGAGTAAGGAAAAAGCAAAAATCCACAAGTTTCAATGTAATGAAATGACCTTTAATGCCTCCAACACCTAAATGATTGTCAAAGACCTATACTATGATCCAAGGTGGTTTGAATGGTCTTAAAATATCAACTATAAGGTGATTCAACTAGTTCTTCCCTTCTTCCCTTCCACAAACTCACTATGGTCATAAACTAGAAAATGCACAAGATAGGCCTAGTAGCCCTACCAATTAGGTCTCCAACAAGCTTATAAAATGCATAAATTTTAAGAATTAAAAAAAGAAGAAGCAAATATATAACCTTTTTAGATACTCTTTATTGAATACTTCAACATGCCAAAAAGGATAGACAGGGTTACTTTGGAAAACAATCTCTGTTTTAACGCTTGATCAACAATTTAGGCCTCTTAGATTATGGATTTGCAAAGCAACTATAAGTGAAACTTACTCCAAAACTTCAAGATTCTCCATAGTCTCATAAAATGAGTTGAATTAAAGGAATTTGAAATCAATTTGAGTTTATAGATCCTGGAAGTGCAAAAGCCCCAATTTGTGTTTCAAAACCCTTAAAAACTAGGGCTTCATCAATCTATACTTTCCCAACACTCTCGTCAACAATTGATGGATGGAACACCTTATCCTTACAATATTTAGATACAATCCAAAATAAAATTAGCCACCCCTTAAGGTGAATGTGCTACTACTGTAGCATACCCAACAATTTCAATGTAAAATTCCTTAAATTAGTTATGGTGATCACCAAAATACTTCATTCCCTCCTTCAAAAATGCATATAGAATGGTTAGTTGCTATAATACATATTGCAAACAAGAAATTCCATGAGAATTAGGAACTTAAATTAATGGAATGACTATTTCATAATTGAGTCATCAAAACTACCTACAAACTAGAGAGTATTATGACAATCAACAAAATATGAATGGAAACACTTCTAGAAACCTTCAATCAAAAGCATGAAAGTGGAAGATTAGATCATAGGTTAATGCCCTTGTTTTGTTCAAGATGAACTTGCCTTCAAAGATAACAAAAAATAATGAAAAAACTCATAAATCTTGTAAAAATAGAGGCTTTCTTATTAAATTTGCATGCAATCTGTATTTGATCTCTCCAATGTAATCACAGTCTATGAGTACACCCAACAGATTGACTGTTGAAACTTGAGACTCAGATGTTGAAGGAATAGTACAACTAGGTGGAAGTTTTTAAAACACAAACCAAGAATGTCTTCCCCATCCTCATGCCCTTCTACTCTCCAAACATTAAGAGTTTTCACTATGAGAATGATGAGATATTCATTATTTTCATTCAAACCCTAACTGCAAGGTGGGGTAAACAATAGGCTTAATAAAAACTAAAACCCCTTTCTCCTATTCAACAAAAACAAGTTATTTCATTCATCAATCCTCAAAAACTCAACTTTCTAAAAACATAAGAACAATTGATTGTCACTCTACAAATAGATTTTATAAATATTTAATTTGACTGTGCATGATTTTCCCACCAAAAGGATTGCTATTTCATTCCAAATCTGTACAATACTATTCCAAGCCCAGACTTAATTTAAGGTTGAACATAATCAATTTATAGGTCGTAACTCTTGACCTTACAACTTTATCGTTCCAAATTCGATCAAAATAATGATTTGATTGTTAGACTTCCATATTACAAGAAAAATTGCAAAAAGTTGCATCACAACTTTTATTGCAATTTTTGCAATTTTTACAACTTTTACACAAAATTCAAATAAAAGACTCTACATGACATCAACTGTCTTGCTCGAAATTCACTAGAATTTGCTTTAACTCAGCTCCAACTAACTTTTTATGCTTCACTTGTACTAACTTTGCTCGACACCTACTATCCACTCGGTCAAGCTTGGCAGACAAACTTTATTTAACTTATTCTTCTAAACTTTCTAAGTGTAGCTAGCCATTTTTTAACCTTAAGTAGATCATCAATAAATCATGTCATCACTATCTTAATTGATCCTTGTACTTCATTAAATAATCATAACTCAGCCTTTCCTCTAGGTTCTTTTGTTACATCTCATTGATCAAATCCTCTTTATCAATCAACTAAGTGATAGTACTTGAATCTTATAAGCAATTATCTTACCAAAAAATAACAATTTTGACCTCAATGACAAAAAAATGATTGAAACACATAATCTTCTTCAACAATCTCCTTCTTAACAATATTTTTTCCAATGATCTTTTCAATTAGATTTCAACAATCTCCCTCTTTAGCATTGATGGCAAACCAAACTAATCAACCAAGTCAATCAAATGATGAATATCTTGTTCAACCAATCTGACTAAGTTAAGATAGTAAGGAAATACCAAAGAAAGAACTTGTTTCTCCCTCTATCAACAACTTCTGATTAGGTTACAAAACTTTTTCTTAAAACTCCCTCTAAGTTCCTTCTTGTATCTCCCTCTTACTAGGTAGATTAGGATTTATCCCTCTTTTTTTCTAGCTCTCTAATCAATGACTCCCTCTTTTGTTCTAACTTGATTCTTGATATTTTTCTCCCTCTCTGATTAGTAGATCAATTTAGGATTTTCTCCCATTTATCTCTTGGACTTGATTAGTAAAACTCTTCTTTTGATGATGATTAGTTTAATGTACTTTCTCCCTCTTTGACAACACTGCCAAAAATGTATACCAATTTTTTTTGCATCCTTAAAATATGCAAATATAAGCTTCGCAAATTCTTCATTTTCTCCCTCTATTAGCTTTCTTGTGACTAATTTGAACTTTCAACTCTATGATTACTTTAGGCAATTCCTAAAGTAAGATCTACTGCATCAATTTGTATTATATGAACATCAGCTTGTTTGATGTAGGGCACTGCTTCTATTTCTTACATAGCCATTGATAGGGGTATCACCCCTATTTTATCACGTAGATACTCATGAGCATCCTTAGGTAATGGTTTTGTGAAGATATCTGCAATTTGCTTCTTTGAGTTAACATATTCCATCTTCACCTCTTTGTCTTGAACTAACTCTCTTACATAATGATACTTGATTACAACGTGCTTTGTCTTTGTGTGCATCACTAGATTCTTTGATATATTGATAGCACTTGCATTATCACAATAAAGTATCACTAGTTCTATGATTTCTTTTTTCATTCCTTTGAGTAGCTGTTTGATCCATACAATGTTTGTGCAGTTTTACAATAGCAAGAACATATTCTACTTTAGTAGTAGATTGGGAAGTACAACTTTGTTTCTTGCTTGTCCATGTAACTAGTCTCTTGCTTAAGAAAAATGCTCCTCCACTGGTGCTCTTTCTATTATCAATGTTTTTAGCCCAGTCAGCATCATTGTAGGCTCGCAAGTCAAACATTTCATTCTTCTTGTAGTATAGGCCAAACTCTTATGTTCCTTTCAAATATCTCATTATCCTTTTCACAACCATTAAGTGATTCTCCCTGGGATTAGCATAGAATCTTGCAACTATCCCTATAGCTAATGTAATATCAGGTCTACTATGTACTACATATTGCAATTTTCCAATCATAGACCTATACAATGTTTGGTTCACCTTAGTTGAATCATTATTCTTGGACAACTTGTGTCCTCTCACCATAGCTATACTTACTAGTTTGGAATCCTCTAGTCCAAATGTCTTCAATATGTCTTTGACATACTTTGACTGAGTGATGTATATACCATACTTCATTTGATCTACTTGCAATTCCACAAAAAAATGGATTTCTCCAAACATAAACATTTCAAATTCTTGCTTCATCTGATTTGCAAAATCTTTACATAAAGCATCTTGTCCTCCAAATATGATATCATCAACAAATATTTTAGATAGAAAAATACCTGTCTTTTTCTAAATTTATGTATAGATTGTTATTATCATCAGTCCTTTCAAATCCAATCTTTACAAGATAAGCATGGAGTCTCTCATGCCATGGTCTTGGTGCTTGCTTCAATCCATATAGAGCTTTGTGTATTCCACATACCATGTTCTTATTGTTATCATCAAAAAATCCTTCTAGCTATTCTATGTAGACTTCCTCTTCTAGTATGCTATTCAAAAATGCAGATTTGACATCCATCTAATAAACTTTAAAACCTTTGTATGCAACATAATCAAGTAGAGTTCTTACTCCTTTCATTCTTGCAATAGGCACAAAAGTCTCACCATAGTCAATTCCTTATTCCTATGCATATCCTTTGCAAACTAATCTTGCTTTGTTTCTTATCACTTCATCATTCTCATCTAGCTTGTTTTTGAATAACCACTTGGTGCCAATCATATTCTTTTCTTCTGGTCTAGAAACTCAACTCCATGTTTTGTTCTTCTCTATTTGTTGAATCTCTTCTTCCATGGCCTTGTACCAATCATCATCTTCTAATGCATCTTTTACTATTTTGGGCTCCTTCATGCTTAACAAACATGATTCACTTCTCAATCTATTTCTTGTCATTGGCCTAGCATCTTTGTTTCCAATGATTTGATCAACATGATGATGCCTTTTGACATATTTGGACAATCTTGGCTCAGCTCTTATTTCTACACTTTGTCTTTCAACTTCAAAGTCACTATGTAGATCTTTGTTAGGTATCTCAACATCTCTTTCATGTGTACTAATCTCAGAATTAGAATGTGCATTTTCTTCATTCTATAACTCAGCATCTGAATGTAGCTTGGTTCTTGAATGCGACTTGACATTCATAGGATGTGACTTGGCAATTACTAAAACTTCTTGTTGATTTGTAACTTGATTTGTAACATCTTCTTCAGCATGCATTCCTTCATAGAAGTATAAAAATGATTTGTATTCTTCTGGTTCTTTCATAGGTTCAGCCTCATGTACTTCTATCAATTCATCAAAATTCACATTTACACTTTCCACAATTTTGTTATCGTTAGTATTTAAACACTTATAGGCTTTTCTTCTTGTGGAGTATCCAAGGAATATACCTTCTTCACTTTTTACATCAAACTTTCCATTCCTAACATCTTTAAAAATGTAACACCTACTTCCAAATACCTTAAAGTATTTTATATTAGGTGGATATCCATACCATAGTTCAAAAGGCATTGAATGAGTACCTTTCCTGACTTGCACATGGTTCAAGGTATACACAAAATTATTTATAGCTTCTCTCCAGTATTTTAGAGCAACATACTTCTCCATCATAAGTGTTCTAACATAGTCCATTATGGACTTGTTTCTTCTTTTAGCAATTCCATTTTGTAGAGGGGTCTCGAGGACAAATGTTTGTCTTTTGATTCCTATGTCATTACAGAACATCTCAAACTCATTTAAAGTGAATTCTCCTCCTCTGTTTGATCTCAAGCATTTCAGATTCTTACCTGTTTCTTTCTCAACTCTTGCCAAGTACCACTTAAACATTTGAAAAGAATCAAATTTCTATTTTAGAAACATGATTGTCATCATCCTAGAGTAATCATCAAAAAATGACATTATGTAATTATCTCCTTTATAACTTCAATTGGTCCACACATGTCAGTATGAACAATCTCTAGTATTTCTTTAGAGGTATATGCTTTACTCTTAAAGCTTGACTTTGAAATTTTTCCTAGTTGACATTGTTTGCACACTATATTATAAGGTTTCTTCAACTTAGGCAATCCTCTAACTATTTTAATGTTACTGATACTAACCAAATTATCAAAATTAACATGACATAATCTCTTGTGCCAAAGCCATACATCATCAAGTTTTGCATTAAGATAAGTAGCATCCTCTATATCCAAATAGAATAGATTACTTCTAGTTTGATCACCTTTTCCAATTAGTTTCCCATTTGTGTCATATATCTTGGCAGTTTTGTTTTCAAATTCAACTTTGCATCCCAGATTATTCAATTGTGACACATTTAACAAGTTATAATTTAATCCTTCAATATAGTAAGCATTGTCACATGAAATCTTGTCTGCAAATTTAATAGACCCTTTTCCTTTTATAAAACATGGTGCATCATTACCAAATCTTACACTATTTCCATCATAACAAGTTAAGGTAATGAACTTACTTTTTCCTCCAGTCATGTGATGTGTGCATCCACTATCAATGATCCATCTATCATTCTTGTTCACACAAGTCACAAGTGTAGTTGTCTCATATTCATTAGGTTCATCCTTCATTGCAACATATAACACTTCATCATGTTCATTAGAATCATGTTCATCAATAATATAGCATGATTTCTTGCCTTTGTCTTTGTAATCTCTACTATCATTTTCTCTTCTATTTTTGTATTTTTTGCCTTCTCTATAGTCCTTCTTCTATTTACATCTTGCAGCAATATGACCAACTTCATTGCAATTGAAACAAATGATGGGTAACTTACCTTTGAACTTGCCTTTACCTCTATGAAATCTCCTTGCCAGTAGTGCTTCCAATTGTTCAATTTCTTCCTCATCTATATTACTATCATTGGATGCATAATTTATCTTTCTCTCCTTCTTCTTCTTCTTCTTCTTCTACTACTACTACTACTACTACTACTACTACTACTTTATCTCCCCAGAATCCTTCAATAACAACTCAGCTTTGAAAGTAGATTCAAGACTCTTTGGTTTGTAATTATCAAAGTTAGATAGCTCAAAAGTAGTGAGTCTACCTACCAGACCTTCAAGAGTTAAATTATTTCCTAGAATACATCTCAACTCTTGGATTGTAGAAACTCTAATAGCATAGATAGGCAGTAATGTTTCCAAGACTTTACTTAGTATAGTATCATCATCTATATGATGAGTAGTGCCTCTTATTGTACTAACAAATTCTTTTATCCTAGTAACATATTGAGCAATATTTTCACCTTCTTCCATTCTTATATCATCAAACTTACCTTTGAGGCTCTCATATTTGGCTCTTTGAACATTTTTATCTCCTCCATAGATGGTGGTTAGGGCATCCCACATCTTCTTTGCAGTGTCACAACCTTTGATATCATCAAATTTGAAATAGCTTAGAGAAAAAGAAATCTCCAACATCGCTTGATTGTGTTCCTTTTTCTTCTTCATATCTTCAATAGTTAGGGCTCCTGCTGGATCAACATGTTCTATTGTAATGGTATATTGTGCATGATATCCAAGTCCTCCAAGGTGTAGCTTCATCAAACTTTTCCATGCAAGAAAGTTATCTTTGTTGAGCTTGGGTACTTCTCTTTTGGACATCTTGATCTTTGTGCTTCTAGTACCTTAAAACTAGTCCTCTTAAGTAGATGACTCTAATACCAATTTTTGGAATTACTTAAGAATAACTAAGAGGGGGGGGGGGGGGTAATAGGCCAACATTGGGGCAAATAATTAATAAATAATTAACAATTTATGATGAAATTCAGCTTGGTCTATTCATGTCAATCCGAGAGCATAAGCTTGCAAAAGGTGTCCGAGCAATATGCCATCAAGGGATGTTAGTTATGAGATGAGGGATTATGAATGCATCTAGAATACACAAGAATAAATATGCAGCAAACTAAAATAATTCTGGTGATAGGAACTATCACTTCCTAGCGACAAGAACTATAATATTATGGCAATAACAGTTTCAATAGATCTAATAATCCAAAAACAAAACTCTCAAATACAAATCAAACTGATCTACAGACCATAAATGTGCATAAGATATGGATGGTTAATCTGATAAAATAATTCCTTAATGCACAATTCTTTCTCTTCTAAGTCTGGGATTAAAATTCTATAGGAACTACATTACATAAATGTGATAGGAACTACAGTACAAAAATTAAGACAGATTATAATAGAAATCAAATCTGAAAGCCATATCAACTAGATCTGCAACATAGAAATAAAAATAGATTATTAACACTCATTGAATATAGAAATATAATAGTAACTAATTTTTTTTATTAAACTATCAAACATAACAATATAAAACATAATAAACAAATGTCAAAATACACTAGAATAAATTATTTACTGTTTATCAGCTGCTGGAGAGTGGGCGCCCTTCCTCCCATCAGATGATAGAGATAAAGCTTACAAAACTATGGTGGAAACAATCAACACAATGATTATATTTCTTAATAATTTGATACCAATGAATTACATTCAATGTTTACATATGCTGCTTATATTATTGCAACTTGTAACAAATAATATTAAAATAGGTAATTTGTTTTTGAATGTGGCTAACAAGTTGAAAATAATTGGTTTACATAATATTATTTGTTGGCAACATAACAAAACAAATTTTTTATAACTGTGGCTAGAAATAAGAAAAGATGTCATAATAATCTATATAAAATCTTGGATACTAGCCACCTATTAAAGAAAATAATCATAGGATACTATAATATTTGGAGACCCTCCTTAAAGCCAATAAATGCATTCTTTTCCATAATCCTCAACAAAGCTGTTGAAACACTTGGGTAATCAAACAACATGCATGAAAATATAGAAAATGCTGAAGTGGATGATCAAATAAATTGATGTGGAAAATGATAGGAACAATCATTTAGATAACAAATTTTGGTGAGGAAGGTGATAGGAAGACTAGAAAGCTCCTGTAGCAGAAAGTTCCTATAATTTGTATGCTGCAAGCTTGGTTTTCTAAAGGCTTAGGATTATAATTTTTATTAATAAAAATAATCAATAATATATTTTCTATATTTTAATCCCAAAACTATAATAAATACTACTAATATATATTAAATCATATGCAATGTAAAATAGGAAAATGGAATAGGGAAGTAAGTATGAAACTCAATGAAATGGATTAAAATATGGCATAGAATGGGTCGTAAATGGATCTCATCATTCCCCCCAACTTGGCATATTGCACACCCTCGTGCAATTAATATTATCAAGGGGTCTTTGGTTTGAACTAGAAGTACTTTGGATTTATCAATTTGGCTTTGTCTCCATGCCGAACCATGACAACCCATATATAAACACACATCCCTTTCTTTGCTTCACATGACAAGTTTTTTTAATTTCTTTCTTCTTCAAATAGGGATATCTCTTTTAACTTTATATAAGTTGTTTCTCTTTTCTCTTTTATTTTTCTTTTATTTTTATTTTTAATAGGATCATGGTTCAAAAGGTTACATATAGGGGAAATTTATCTTAATTTGCACAAGAGGAGTTTAAATGGGTGAAATAGAAGAGATGAGTGACAAAATAAAGGTTCTTGTATGCTGGATATAATGGATAGCATGATGGAATTATTGAAGGAGATGGATGGAAGATAATAGGATGACATTACTCTCCCTAACTTAAAGGTTGACCATCCACGGGAAACAAGGAGAGGATAGGGAGGGGTGTTGCATAGTGATTAACATAATAAGTAATATAAATAAAGTTAAGAGATAAAATAATGAATTTTTTTTTTATTGTTTTACCAACATGCACGGGCAGAGAAACCAAGGGTGGAACATAGAGAAACTCAGCAAGTGGTGCCTCCAAAATGGATGAATCAATGACAAGGAACAAAGAGAGGCATCCAAAACTGCAACACCACAAAAGACCACCATTGAACTGAAATCAATAGAGAGTATACCATTGGAAGGAACCAAACATTTGGATAGAGAATGCAACTATAGGAGTCACCACCATCAAACTAAAGTAGTGTAGAACAAACAATGGGTAGCCCATTCCACTAAAACACCTTAATTGAGCAGGTAGCACATACTATAGGTGATCAAAGTGTTGATGACCACGCTAAGGAAGAAATTCAAGAGGGAATGACAATAGATCCCAAGAGCTAAATAACCACAAAATCCATTGAGTGTTCCCGAAAATAATGACTAGCAGAAAAACCAAGAACACCAATTATTGCATTTTCTTATTTTCATTATTTTCAATATTTTTTCATTTTTTTCTTTTTTCATTTTTTCTTTTGTTTCAAATTTTGATAATGACAAGAGATCATTGGCAAGCCAATTTTCAATCACTCACTACTTAATGGTGCTGTAAAAATAGTTTTCACTAGTAAGAATTTATTTTGAAATTAATATTCACTAGAAACTAGTTTTCATATATTAATTGGCCAACAACACCCAAAGGTTTTCTTTGTTGGATCTTTTATTTCTTTTTTCTCTTCCCCCCCCCCCTCCCCCCCCCCCCCCCCCCCCCCCCCCCCCCCCTTTTTTTTTTCTATTTTTTCGTTGTTTTTCATTTTTTTCATTTTTAATAACTACATAGAATGACCAATGAACAAGAAATGCTTACATGGATGATGAAAAATGATACCATCCAAAACTTGAGTTTTTCCTATGACCTCATAGAAGGCACTGTTGAAACTTGATTGCATAATGAACTTGGAATGATGACTATGAATAATTTCCACAAACTTGGGAATATTGAAACACTTCACAAATAAACCTTGATCTATGTATCTCACAACACCAAATCTGAAATTTGTTTGGAGAAATTGGAAAACACTAGCACATCGAGGTAAGAGAATCACTCATAGTGATGGTGCTATTCACATTTCTCCATATGATGACAAAATAATATGACATATCCTTCATTATGAAAGACATGAGTATGGAGTGAAAACCAATAGTAGTCACCAATGTGTCTGTAAAACTTCAGAGAAGAGGAGACACATCTCGAGGATGAAGTGTGGCAGTGGGCAATATGTTAAAAATTATTGTACTTGTCTTCAAAGAGTTTTGAGATGTGTAGCACAATAAAATAGTACTACATTGTGCATGGATCTCATAGACTAAGTTGCACATTGTCCTATACTTTACCAAGCACCAAAGAAATCTCATCTCAAGGTGGTGAACACCTTATACCAAAATATGCATGTGAGCACCAATTGTAAAGCACAACCAAAACTTATATGTGCGAGATAGCTAGCAAGCCAACACAATCTTAAAAAAGCTAACATAGTGTTTTATATGATTTTGGTGTAGAGAAGCATCATCAACTAGCATTGGTACTAAGATTTTCAAACCACAACAAGTGACTTGTAACCATATTCTCAAATTCAAGTATATCAAGTATAGAAAAGCAATTTTTATCTAATTAATTACCCTATCAAAGTGAGTAATGCATTTATAAAAATGGTAGGTAGAGTCATTAATATAAATAAACACTTGATAAAAACAAAAGAATGTGATTACAATGATTATACCAATGTCAATCAACATAAGAATACATACCTAGAATTTTTGAGATGTCACATATTGAAGTTTGCTAAAAAGGACCAACAAAACAATCAACGAATCTTGATTGGAAATCATCCTAGTACCACAAAGTTAGAAGGATTTCCCCCCAACTTAACTTCATGCCACAAGATCACAAAATCATTGGGATAACCAAAAAAATTAGGTAACCCACAGAGAGTAATACATCTTTAGAATTTTGCGAGCCTTTTTGAATGATAGATAAACCAAATATTCAATAATTCAATGGATGTACTCCCAAATTAGCTATAGGATATAAAAGCATAGGGAGGTAGAATTATCCAGGGAATCAAGAAATGGATTTAGTATTTGATATCAATGAATGATCATCTAGATATACAAGAACCAAGAATGAAGAATATATGGATATTAATACTTTGATCCTTTTTAAATAAATGAATCATCCATAGTTTATTTAACCATCTTATGACAATGGAAAGAACCAACAATGAGGAATAACAATCATCTAGTTTTAACATTTTGGCCATTAATGCATAGAATCCCTTATAATTGTGCTTAATCAATTATTGGTCCTAAATCAACAAGTATGTGAGGGATGCACATTTTAACCATAGGCAATATGTATAAGTACAAAAAGAAAATATAGATCTTGGAGGATTTGGCAACACATTTGTGGAATGACGAATGCATATGGTTCAATATTACTTAGTGTATGAGTAATTTTTACACACATATTTATTAGTCCAATAATCAAAATTTGTGCAATTTGAAGTATGGGCTCATTTGTGGGTATTTGGATTTCACTAAGTGGAAAGGAAGAAAAAAGTTGATTATAATTGAATAACTGATATTTTTCTTCTAATTTAATTAAATGAAAATCACATCCCTTGTATGTATCAATACATTCCAATGTTGATCTATCAATTTCAAGCACATTATTAAATTGTAAAGAGATATGTGAAAGTTTATATGTTCTATTAACCACCTTATTATGAAGTGTTGTATGAGGAAATATAGTTTCTTTTGGTGGATATGGTAGAGTGGGTATAATATGATGTGAATGAGATAATGAATATGGTATGAAGTTTGAAGGAGATACAATAGATGGGAATAAGTAGGATGGGTGGAATGAAGATGGTAAAGATGGGTATAATGGTTGTTGTGAGTATTCTTGATTCCATTTATCATGCATATTATGTAAAGAAGTGTGTTTTGAAGAAACATGTTGGCTTTGTAATGAAGTAGAGTGACAATACATATTACCAACATAATTCATACCTTGATCTTTGTGAGTTGGCATTTAAAATGGTTCATAAGTTACAAGGAACACTTGTTCACTTCCACTCTCATGGTAAGGATCATAGATATATTGTACCTCATTCACCATGTGCTCTTGGTTGTCTAGGCATATGCATTGGTCATCTTTCCCATAGAAATTAGAACAAAAAATGGTTAAATTTTCATCCTCAAAATCACATTGCTCTAAGAATTCATCAATGATTTGCTCATGTTAAAACTTAGAGGTAGAATTCTTGCATACCTGTGATAATGGAAGATCAAGATCATTTAAGTTGCATTCATTAGGTAAAGAGGATGTAAAAATATCACCTTTGGTTGGCATGATTTCCCCACCAATTTTTTCTTTTGTTTTTAAATTTGAAGGCGTGGGTCCAGGTGCAACAACCACCAATGGGGTCAAGGGGCAACGCCCCTTGTGGGATCTTGGGGCAGTGCCCAAGCACATTTTTCCTCTTGTGTTCCCTTCAAATTTTGCATTTTTGAAACAATTTTCACCCAAAATTAATGTACTTGAACAACCTTGGAAATGCATCATTTTTAACATTTTTTCTTCAAAATAGCTTCTTTTCTTTACCAATAACTCACAACTAGTGATAATGTAAAATTGAATTTAATTTCTAAAGCAATTAAGGAATCTAATTTCTAAGGCCTACTTGCAAACTCTAAAACAAAAATCTAAACCAATGCATCTATATGATCTAAGCAACACAAATTAAGATTAATGACTTAAGCAAGGCTAGCAATTGCAAAAGCTTTTATTCTAATGCATTGTTCCTAACTCAACTCATCAAGCTAACATGCCTTTGACACCTTTCCCCAGCAATGACACCAAAATAATAGTCCAAAACTTGGCCAAATAATTAAGAAATAATTAACAATTTATGATGAAATTCAGCTTTGTCTATTCGTGTCAATCTGAGAGCGTAAGCTTGCGAAAGGTGTCTGAGCAATATGCCATCAAGGGATGTTGGTTATGAGATGAGGGATTGTGAATGCATCTCTAACACACAAGAATAAATCTGCAACAAACTAAAATACTTCTGGCAACAGGAACTGCCACTGCCTGGCAACATGAACTATAATTTTTTGGCAACAACAATTTCAATAGATCTAATAATAATGAAAAAAAACTCTCAAATACAAATCAAACTAATCTACAGACCATAAATCTGCATAAGATATGGATGGTTAATCTAATAAAATAAATCCTTAATGCACAATTCTTTCTCTTCTAATTTTGGGATTAAAATTCTACAGGAACTACAATATAGAAATGTGATAGGAACTACAATATAGAAATTAAGATAGATTATAATAGAAATCAAATTTGAAAGCCATATCAACTATATCTACAACATTGAGATAAAAATAGATTATTAACACTCATTGAATATAGAAATATAATATTAACTAACAAAAATTATTAAACTATCAAACATAACAATTAAAACATAATAAAAAAATGTTAAAACACACTAGAATAAATTATTTACAATCTATCCGTTGCTGGAGAGTGGATGCCCTTCCTCCCATCAGATGACAGAGATAAAGCTACAAAACTATGATGGAAACAATTAGAATAATGATTTTATTTCTTAACAATTTGACACCAATGAACTACATTCAATGTTTACATATGCTGCTTGCAACTTGTAACAAATAATATTAAAATAGGTAATTTTTTTTTTTGAATGTGGCCAATAAGTTGAAAATAATTGGTTTACATAATATTATTTTTTGGCCACATAATAAAACAAATTTGTTATAATTGTGGCTAGAAATAAGAAAAGATGTCATAATAATCTGTACAAAATCTTGGATACTAGCCACCTATTAAAGTAAATAATAATAGGATACTATAATATTTGGAGATCCTCCTTAAAGCTAATAAATGCATTCTTTTCCATAATCCTCAACAAAGCTATTGAAAGAATTGGGTAATCAAACAACATGCATGACAATATACGAAATGCTGAAGTGGATAATCAAATAAGTGCACATGGAAAATGATAGGAACAATCGTTTAGATAGCAGATTCTGGTGAAGAAGGCAACAGGAAGATCGGAAAGGTCCTATAGCAGAAAGTTCTTGTAATTTGTATGCTACAAGCTTGGTTTTTTAAAGGCTTAGGACTATAATTTTTATTAGTAAAAATAATCAATAATATATTTTCTATATTTTAATCCCAAAACTATAATAAACACTACTTATATATATTAAATCATATGCAATGTAAAATAGGAAAATGGAATAAAATGGGATGGAAATGGAATACGGAAGTATGAAACTCAATGAAATGGATTAAAAATTGGCATAGAATGGGTCATAAATGGCTCTCATCAGGGGGTGAATCAGTTATTCAAGGTCCAAATGTATACAATAAAACTTTTTCACAATTCAGTGAACCCATAAAACATTCATACCCATGCATGCATTTATTGTGTATTTACTAAAACTTGTGTGTAACTGTCAAATCAACTCGTAGAAATGTAAAGCATGAAAAAAAACACATTCTTCATCACATTTGACACAATGATTTATGTGGAAACCCAATTTGGGAAAAGCCACCAATAACATGCTACTCCTTTTCACTCTTCTGAAGTGATGCCCTGTGAAAGGTCAACCCTGTTAAAGGTTACAATACACATTGTTAAATGTGAACTAGTTAAGAGATTTCAGTCACCTTGTTAAAAGTGAGCCTCATTAGGACTTTAGGCCATTCACTTGGAATGCCATCCTATTAAAGGATTTTCCAATGACTGTTAGGTCAACCTTAATCCAAAGGATTTACCCTAGACTGATACAATTGTTAGAGAGTAACAATAGAGCTTTGATCTGATACAACTTAAAACTTCACTTGCAAATTATAGATCTTTGTTTAGACCTCAATTTTGCTTGGCTTTCATACTTTGTAGCTTTGATAGCTTGTTCACCCTTCAAGCATTCATTTCCTTAAGCCTTCTTGCTTGGTATACCATTGTAGACTCTTCTCTTGGGTCACTTGATGAAGCAAAATCCTTAATTCCTTCTCCTTCTTAGGTTCTTGCACATGACACCAACCTCTCTAACCTCTTTGCTTCATGACTAGACATTCCTATATAAAAGAAATTAGAATATTTTTCCACTCATTATCCATTGTTCAAATTATTATTTTGGATGGATTAGGTAGGATACAATGTATCTACCCCATAACTTGACTTTTCTAGAAACTTCTCCTAGAATCCATTTTGAATTTTCCTAAAAATGGTTTACATCAAATTTTGTGCCACTAGCTAATCAAAATTATCTTCCTCCTAGTTCACAAGTTCCAAGAAAACAAACTTGTCAGCTTAGATTTGGCGAATCTTTGATCTTTATCATAATGCAATAGCTTGACATTATCAACCTTCTGATGCTCAACACATACTACATTACTCGACATCAATTGTAAAATCACTCGACATCAACTAGATTTCACTGGTGCTTGACATCAGCTAAAATTCACTTGGCATCAATTGTCTTTCTTGGCATCCACTAGAATTTTCTTTAACTTAGCTCCAACAGACTTTCTGCTTGGCTTGCACTAACTTTGCTCGACACCTACTATCCACTCAGTCAAGCTTGGAAGACAAACTTTGTTTAATTTATTCTTCTAATATTTCTAAGTGTAGCCAACCATTTTGTAACCTTAAGTAGATCATCAATACATCATGTCATCGCTATCTTAACTAATCCTTGTACTTAATTACATAATCATAACTCAACCTTTCCTCTAGGTGCTTTTGTTACATCTCATTGATCAAATCCTCTTCATCAATCAACTAAGTGATAGTACTTGAACCTTATAAGCAATTGTCTTACCAAAAGATAGTAAGTTTGATATCAGTGAGAAAATAATGATTGAAACACATAATATTCTTCAACAATCTCTTTTCCAATGATCTTTTCAATTAGATTTCAACAGATAGGTGAGTATTTTTTACCACCATCAAACATTCTACCTCACTATTACCAAGAATTATCGACCATGATCAAAGATATTGGAATGGAGTATCAAACAATGCATGCATGTCCCAATGATCATATTATATATCATAAACAACATGAATTTGCAATAGAATTCCTTGATTGTCACATTAGTAGATATCAATTAGATCAAATAACAAAAAGGCTGCCTCACAAGGTTCTTCAATACATTCCCATTATTCCATGTCTGCAATGATTATTCAGGTGTACAAGCTTGGTACAATTTATGGATTCCCATGCACACAATAGAAGTCAAGATGACATTATGTGAATGTCTAAAAATGGTTCTACATTTAAGGACATATAAGATAGGTGGCTAGTATTAAAAGAAGAACCTCATCATCTGAAGTTTTCATCAACAACAGATGGTGTCAATCCATTTGGAGAAATGAGATCTATTTCCTTGGTTAGGCCTATTTTTGTTATTAACAATAAGATTCCTCCTTGGATTTCCATAAAGAGGGAGCACATAATGTTGGCAATGATTGTACCAATTATTTTTCCATTTAATAGTCATCTAAATTAATTTATAAATATAGCATCGAAATGGTCGTAATAATTATGTTTTGTTTATGTTCATTCAACTAGGTAAGTACCAAGTGAAAGATATGAATGTATATATTGAGCCCTTTATTGATGAGTTGTTGGAGTTATGGAATGGGGTCACTATGTATGACATCTCTAGACCAATTGGTAAAAGGCAATTTCGATTTCGTGCAATGCTTGTATGGACTATACATGATGCCCCTTGACTAACCCATTGTTGTGGTATGTAAAAATATTAATGCATATTTTTTGTTGTATGTTTAAGTTGCATGTGATAATTGTAAATATAAATCTTATAGTGTAGATGTCATCCAATTATACACAATGTTGTAGGTTTTTAGAAAAAGGGAAAATTTGCACATCCAATTTGTGGTCCAAAGATGAAATCTCACCATTCAAAAAGTTTAGAAAAGTAGGTGTTTGATGAGAATAGACACTTTTTCCACAAAAATCATAAGTATTGAATTTTTGAAATACATATATTCAATGGGAAAGAAGAGACAACATCAAATCCATAAAGAATGACAACTCACATGTGGAAGTTGGAGTACAATAGAATGAATAATCAAGGTAATGTCATTCCATCTTATGTAGGTTTTTGTATGGAATTTAAATTTGGATACTGTCTTTTGTTTACTAATGATATAATTAATGTTCATGAAGGTCACCAAGGCATCAATGAGAAACTTCCAAAAGGACTTAAAATCTATCCTAGACAATTTGGTAGGTTGTCGTATTACGAGCACCTCCCAATCGTGCATTTGTTTGATGCTATGCATATTGGAAAGAATGCAATAGAGACACTATGAAAAATATTAGATAGAAGGTGTGACACAGAAAAATTGGTCAAAATTTTCAATGAAATTGATGAATCCAATCATGCATTGAAGTTTTTTGTTTAATCAAATAGAAATGGAAACTTGATTAATACAAGTGCCATTCCTTGGTTATTAACGTAGCAACAAACTAATGCCATAAAAAAAACTAAATTTCCCACAAGATTTTCTACAAACATAAGCAATCTCATATCAAAGAAAGGGGATTTTGGGTCAAGGTTGATAATGCATGATTGACATACCTTCGTCAAGGTAAGTCACGTTCTTCTCTATTTACAATAAATTTGTAAAACATCATGTACTTTTGATTATTTTATTTTATAATATATTGAAAAAGATCATTTTATTACTATTGCAGTACATTCTACCTCCATCTCTCCTACACAACTTTTACAACATGAGTGTTAAACACGTTATATATGATCTTGGCAAATACATGAGGTTAGAAGTGTTATTTGTTAGATTTGTTGTATAGAAGTGTTGTTAGTCTCGTTAATATATTTTTGCATGATGAATATCTTCTAGGTGGTTTTTATCTAAAGAAATTGATAAAACAAACATAAAGAAATGGAAGAGAAAAAATCCTTAGTGTTTGTTTGAGATGCAAAAGTGTGCACCTTCAAATTTTTTCAATGCACAAGAACACTACCTCATACATCTAGTTGAGGAGATTGAATTGTGTGGACTTTTACCAACTAGGTCAATGTGGATGGTTAAGAGGCACTTAAATTTTTTGAAGGGCTTGGTTTGATAAAGAGCATGTCCTAAGGGTTCCATGGTTGAGGCATATATGATCTACTAGACCATGGTTTACATTAGTGAATATCTTCCCAAGTTTGCATCAAAGATCCATGTAGATTGCATTAGGGATCCCAAGTCCATGAATAGATTCAAAGGGGAGTACTTGATGGGAAAATGTAGATTGAGGAAAGTGAGAGGTAATTATAAGATGTTACTATAGGTAATTAATTCTTATCTATCATCAATATAAGTTGTTCCTATCCGGTCTATTTATTTTATATAGTTTCTCATGAGTAGGATGCACTTAATTTGTATATTGCAAAAAATATTGATTGGATGATGGTATGGATTGAATGATCTCAACAAAATGGTCTCTCATTAACATGGGAAGATGTTGCTTCATTGGTTAAATAAGCTCATCATAATGGAGATCCCAATGTTACACCAATGGTAATTGATCTAGCAAATGGTTTAAGGGATGGAAAGGTACATATAAGTTAATCTATCTTGACACAGTTGATTAATATCAACTCAAAGATGGATGCATAATTTTGACATGCTTGAAAAATAATAGGTCAAACACCACAAGGCTATGTACTACAATGGCCATAAATTTCACATAAAAAAGGTGTACGAGACTAAGAGAACTTGTAATTCTGGGATAACTGCAATGTTCAAGGTCACCAATATTTTATCTAGAAATGAAATGCATCCTCAACAATTTGAAAATAGATACTATGGAATTTTGGATGATATAATTGAGTGTGACTTTAATTCCTTAAAAAAAGTTCTATTCGGTGTCAAATGGTATAGGCTACAACTGAATCAAAATGATCCTGATAGAACTATTATTGAATAACAAAAGGTCATTTGAGCCAGTTGGAAATAAACCCTATGTTCTTCCAAGCCAATGTGAGCAAATATTTTACTTTGGCATTCCACATAAATTAGGTTGGTCATTTGTTGTTAGACATGATCCAAGAGGAAGATCGATAAAGTATAATGTGATTGAAGAAGAAGATACTGAAGAAGTGGAAGATTAAGTAGATGATGATGATGAGGAAGATGAAGGAGGAGATGATGATGTTGATGATGGAGAAGATGAAGAAGGAGATGATGATGATGGTGGTGAAGATGTTCATGATGATGGTGATGGGATTGATGATGATGATGACGATGACAAAGATGATGATGGTGGCAAAGATGATGATGGTGGTGATGGTGATGGTGATGGTGATGATGATGATAGTGTTCATAGTGATGATCATGATGTTAATAATGGTCATTCTAACAATTTGGATGATGATGGCGATAATGATGATGTTCATGATGATGAGATGGATGAAGAAGATGATCAATAACATGATCAATGGAAATGTATTAGGTGTTGATTACATATATTATATATTTTGTAGAGGTAACCAATTGAAAAATATACAATGTTATTTTTTTTGTGATGTATGCATATTGCTCATGTTATGTTCTATGAATAATTTGTAGCATAAGCATCATCTAATTTTTTACTAACTTAAGACAAATGATTTACATATGTAGGAAACTATAACCCTTTAATGAGGATTGTACAAAGTGACATGGATTGGGAGGTATAATTTTATTACATGCTTTCTTTCTCTTTACTTTTGATGTTAACTTTAGGCAAACATCATCCATATTAGCCTCATTTTATAGCAAAATATTTTGCTCCTTCAATTATATCTCTCATTTGATGGGCTCCAAGTACCACCAAATAGGTACTATTAGATTTGTCTTCCTCAAGTGAGGGAAGTGTGGGAATGGAAGAGGACAGCGAGGCATGTAGTGGGTCTATGAAAGAGAGAAAAACTAGAGGGCAAAAGATTAGAAAAAATTTAAATAAATGCAAGCAATTTTTCCTTGCTTAAGAGGGGTCATGTTCTTATGATGATGAGACAAATGGTGACATCAAGGTTCCCTTGAGGTACACACATCTTGAGAAAGAATGGGTACATAAGGAAATACCTCCAATTAACACTTAGTTTTGTGTTAACGAGAGGATATATCACATAGCTCCATCATCATTACATGATTTTGGCCTATTTTCCATGGATGACATAAATTTCAGTTATAACAAGGTTATTGAATTGACAGAGTATGTAGGACTTTGTTACAATTACAAAAACTAGATGCAGATGGTTCAATGTAAAAAAAAAGTATGCATAGGTATGCATTGTCAGAAAATTATCTACAATGGAAAGAAAATAATCAAAGTAAAATAATTGTTGTGTACATTGATCAAAGGAAAAAAGAAATAGAGACCATGCAAGTTTCATAAATAGTACGTGTCCTGTGTCAACTAATAAGTGACCCAATTGCATATTTGAGGCACATGAGGGAAATCATGTTTTTGTATGTGTGATAAAATAAATAAGTTTAGGGGAAGAGTTGCTAATAGATTACAATTTGAATCACATAGTTACAAAGAAAGTTACTATCATGGGACTTGTAAGTACTATATGTAAAATTTAAAATAATAACTTCCAATTAGAACTCTAATAAACAATATACCATTTTAATAATAAGTTTTATTTCTACATGGACTATTCCTTTGATTATGCTGATGTTTTTATATAAATTCTTTGTCACAGGGCAACATGGTCGACCCATCGAATGACAGAGGTAGGGACGTTACTCTCACCCCTTCTCTAGCACAGGTAAACCTTCTGTATAAAAATTAATGCAATTACAATTTTAGAAAATGTTTGATTATTATGTTACTTTGGTGAAGGTTTTAGACTTTTTTTGATTGTTATACTGATTTTTTTTATCACAATTTGATTCATAGGGAAAGGGAAAGGAACATATTGCACAACATTAATTACTTACTAATATGGCAGCCACTGTATTATGTGATGATGACATCACATATAGCAGTGACCCTATTAGCATGTGTAAAAAGACCCTAAAGAACGTCAATCTACAAATTCTTGGGCTCGTGATGGATCCACATCCAACATAAGAGAAAGAGGCCACAAGAAATAAATTGTGTCATAGAGCATGTTGTCTAGAAATAAGAAATAATGAGTCTTTTGCTAGGATAATAGTTCAATAAAGATTTATGTTTTATACTAATTTATGGATCATGAACCACTATATGTATATTTTGTTACAGGATTTTTTGAGACCACACCGAGTTCTTCCACCTGATGAGGGTACTAGTGTACGCCCTAAAGCTATGTGATTTTAATTCTCAATCATCAAAAGGGACATTATTTTTCTTCATGATTATTATTGAAAGTTTTATATTACTATTTTCATGTTCACTCTTCTCCTTTACTAAAACACTTGTATTCATTCTTCGATACTTAAGATTGATACAATCCATTATCCATACTTTATAATTGATACTCATTCCTAATATGTTATCTTAGTTGTATGTGGAAAACTCATATATCTTTTCTAATTATAATTTCTAAACCTTTGTGATGATACAATCTTAAATGTATATCCTCTTGACCAATTCCATGTCCATGAGCTTGTGATGTTATGATTCTGATATTTGTGTCGTATATAACAGTCGGTCTAAAACATTCTATCATTTCCTTTGATATGATTTCATTGCCATTGTCAAAAAAACTTACAAATCCATGTAAATTCATTTACGAGTGTCTTTTTCATTAAAAGATCCTTATTGGTAATGCCCTTGATGTAATGTTTCCTAAAATTAAAACATGGGAAATAGGTACAAATAACTTACAAAAATCAATTGCAAGAGATTTCTTTCCTTAAAGTCTCAAATAATACTTAAAATTGATAATGATTGATGTAAAAAAAATTGTCTGCGATACCACTTTTAAATTATTGTTCTTATGTTATACAATTGATATGATAAATGAGAACAATGCCACTACTATCTCTAATACAACAATTAGGTATATGTAAGATGATTTTGCTCTATATTTCTGTACTTAGTCCACTGCAACAATGTCAAGATTATCTTTGTTGTTTTTGATATGACTGATAACAATTATGCAAGGATGATCTTTAATTTGAACTGTGCAACTAATGAGATTGGTAGTTGTCTCCAATATGATAGTGTAATTAAGCTACAATCTATTCCTACTCTCACTATAATTACTATTACTCATAGTGATACATGTGCTATTCTTCATTTGTTGATGAAAACTTGCAAGTGTTCTCAATGATGCTATCGATGTGTCTGATTTTGATCCTTAAACATATGCAATTATCTTTCAAATATTGCTTGTTGTGATATGATGATCTGCTACTCTTGATATATTTCTATAGGTCTAGTTCCTGTTATAGTGGTATAATTCTTAAGCATTGACTTGATAATATTTGTTTGGAACGACTTATGGGTGGAGAGTTTCTCTCGATAGCGATGCCATTGTTATTTATTATTTATTCTTAAATTTTATTAGAGAAAAATAGGGGACATAAAAAATACATTGTATGTATATATATGATTATTTTTTAGGTGCTAATTATTTCCATATAGCTACTTCCATGAGGCTAGCTGCCACTCTAAGATTGCTAACTACAAGATCAACAACAAGGAGCATGCAAACATCCACACCTATTGCAACTAGAGCTGGTAAATATTTTTTTTGCTACATTTTGTTATGTGTTAAATATGATAATATTTATACTTTCTTGTTCATTTGAATATATTATGACATTGATTAACTTTTTGCAGGGATAGGTACACCTTCTCATGGTGATGATAGAACTGATACTAGTACTATTGATAATATACTAGCCTTTCTTGGAGCAGCCCGTGTTACTTGTACTAGATCATTAGAGGCATCAGTGTTGATGGCTGAGGAAGATATGATTCCCTTAAAATTGTCTAAGCTTCTAGGTATTTTAAAATTTTATTTATTTAGAGTGTAATTTTAGTTTACTTATCATAACTCATTTTTAACTAATGATGTGGTGATGATTTTGTAGGAAACAATCTTTTTTATGAAACTTTTTATGATTCAAACTTGAAGATATTTGGGCCCACATTATGTAAAAGGTAAGTAGCTTGATATAATTGGTTGCTATATTTTTTTGTTCATCCATTTGTTGTAATATATTCAATGTAAATATCTTGAACTAATTTTTTTATCTAATAATTTTGTTTTTTGTTAAAAGCTGGATTGAGCAAGCCCCTAAATTAAAAGACCATCTCATAAAAACTATGGAGGAGTTCTTTGGTCAAAATATTTTGAATAGAGCCCAACTTCTAAAAAATCTTGAAAACATCTAAAGACTATGAGAGGCCAGTATAGAAGGGCTCCAAAGCTTAACCAAAAGTACGAGCATCCTCCTATGGTGCCACAACTGGAGTGGAATGAAATCATTAAAGATGCAAAGGAGAAGAGACCAATGGATAAAGGAATTAACCCACCACCTGACAAAAATAGGAATGTGTCTCCTAAACTTCAGTCTCTCATCTATTCCATCCTTCCAAGAGAATCTTCAACATCTCATGAATGCATACCAACCTTCAAACACACATGCACACCATAACCAGGCCTCTGTTGCATTTTTTTCAAGAATGTTGATTCACTATTTTTTCTTGCAATAACAGTTAACATGTTGATTCATGGTCAACTCTTCATGATGCAGGAGCATCCAGAGGTATAAGGGCAATGCTGTGTCAACCAAAAAATAAATATACTTAGACTTAGTTTCTGTTTCATGTGTTTTCATTTCTGGATACCCATTTGGGTCAAATAAAGGTTCCAACTCTCACAGTTCCACTATCAGTGTTCTAGGATAGAGTATTTGAATACCTTGGAATACGTGTAAATGCTAAAAAAATAGGAGTATGTAATTGAGCCATCATTTTGGTGAACTAGAAGGTGTAAATTGGTTAAAAGATTGTAATTTTAATTTAGAGCATTCTAGAAAAAGAATCAGGTTGAAAGGCCTCACGGTTTCAAAGTTATTGCAATTTTTTAGTTTTTAGAGACCTCCTAAGAATGCTTCAAAGTCAGGTTAGGGGCATTAAATGACCTCAAACAGGGATGAAAAATGGGGGATGAGTAAATATGGTCCATAGGGCTATAGAGTGCTTCGAGAGCTTTCTCGAAATGTAAACAGTTCGTCAATCGGAGCTATGGTTCAAAAGTTATGCCTCCCAGAAGTTTGATTACCGTTTTTGGATTCTTCTAGATTTGCGTTGACTTCTAACGCAACTTTTGGAGCCTTCTATTTGGTTGGTGGATTCCAACTAGCACTTTCTAGAATGTACTCCTAATCCTTAAATCTCTGAGGTCTATTTAAGAACATTTTTGGCATTGTAAAAGGCAGTTCAGAGTGGAGTTTGAGAGGAGGTACTAAAAGGAAAAATTATCTCCAGAATTATACTATTGTAAGCCCTTAGGGCATGTTTTGAAGTCTATTTTCTCTGTACTAAATGTATTAGCTTATTTAAAAAGTTAATAAAATTTTCCCTTTCCTGTTGTGTCCATTCTGTGCTTGGGTTGTGTCCCCATCAAGTGGTATCAGAGCCAGGTTTTCTTGAGTGTGTAGACAGAGCATCGACTGTGAGGCAGTTTGCACTAAGACTATGTGGTTGAGGGTTTGAGTTAAGAAGATGCCTCCACGAAAAGAGCATGGTGGAAGGGCCAGAGCTATTAATCCTGAGGAGGTTCGAGCCTTCCAAAGGCAGGTACAAGCATTGTAGGAGGAGCTCCATAGAGGAACAAATGTTGCCACAGGTGACTAAAGTGAGGAAGACAATGAAGAAGAAGAAATTAGACCAGAAGGGGAATTTGATAGGGAAGTTTTGAATTAGGCAGAGGAAAGGCTTTTTAGGGCCATTACTAAGTTTGGGAAAAGACCTACAATTGATGTGCGTGTATTTTTAGGAAATTTGAAACCAGATGAGTTGATCGATTGGATCAATGAATTGGAAGAGTACTTTGAGTATGAGGATATTAGGGATCCAGATAGGGTTAAGTTTGCAAAGGCAAAACTGAAAGGCCATGCCAAAATCTAGTGGCAAGAGTTTCAATTGGAAAGAAACAAAAGAGGAAAGGAGAAGATCACAAGGTGGGATCTTATGGTGGACAAATTGAAGGAGCAATTCATTCTTGTTGATTATGAGCTTGATTTGTTTAAGAAGATGCATGGGTTAAAGCAAGTAGGAAAATTAGTCCAAGAACGTATAGAGGAGTTTTATCGACTTATGATTAGAGTAGGGCATGCAGAAGCAAATAAGGAGAAGGTTTCTTGTTATATCAATGGGTTGTGACCTAGCATCCAGGAGGAATTAAGTCTGGTAAGAATGACTAGCGTTGAAGAGGCATACTAGTTTGCCCTACGAGTTGAAGAGAAGCTAAATAAGAGGTTTGAAGAGAGACAAAGAGGGTGTGGTCAAGGAGGAAGGGGTAGTGGTAGGTCATCTGGAGGCCGAAATGAAATCCAAAAAAAAAATGAAGATGTGGGTACTAGTAGGAACTAGAGGAACGAGGGTTTCAACCGCTCCAGTGATCAAGACTTTGGAAATCAGAGAGGAAGAGGTAGAGGATGTGGACAAGGAAGAGGAGGCTTTCGTGGTACCTAGTTCCATTGCAATGAAGAAGGTCATCATGCCTTTGAATGACCTCAATGACAAGGAAGGACAGATAGGAGAGCTAAGGGTCAAGCTAGGGTTGCTCATGTGGATGAGGATGCACAATCATCACATTCAGAGGATGCAAAAAGAGGAGAGAATTTAGTAAATGAAAGGGTCCTACGAAGTGGTGAGATTGAACCAAGACAAAGGAGGAGTTTGTTCCGTACCAGATGCAAGTATGAGGATAAATGTTGTGATGTGATCATTGATGGTGGTAGCACTGATAACTTGGTATCAAAGGAGATAGTCTCTAAGCTGAAGCTCAAGAGGGAGAAACACCCCCAGCCCTATCGGATTGCTTGGGTGAAAGATGATCATAAGGTCCTGGTAAGTGAACAATGTTTAGTGAAATTCAAATTGGGAGTTACCATGATGAAGTTCTCTGTGATGTTATTGCAATGGATGTTTACCATCTATTGTTGGGAAGACTGTGGCAGTTTGATAGGCATGCAGTACATGATGGTCATGCAAACACAGACTCTATAACAAAGGATGGAGTTTGCCACAAACTGAAGCCCATGAAAAAGGAAGGTGAAAAGGTATGTAGCAGTGCTAGGATTTGTCTCGTTGATGGAAGGAAGTTTTTAGATGGCATGAGACATCAATGTATGTGCTATGCTTTGATTCCTAGGAAAGATAAAGAAGGTAGTAGTGAAATACCACTTGAAGTTTCAGATTTACTAGGTGAGTTTGGAGATATCATCTTTGATAATGTTCCAAAAGGATTGCCACCGGTAAGGCAAATCAGTCATCAGATAGATTTAATTCCAAGAGCTAGTTTTCCTAACAAGGCTACTCATAGGATGACTCCTACTGAAATTGAGGAGCTAAATAGACAGGTTCAGGAGCTATTGAGGAAGGGCTTGATTCGAGAGAGCCTAAGTCCATGTGCAGTACCTACAGTACTGGCACCAAAGAAGGATGGAGAGTGGAGGATGTATACAGACTCTTGAGCTATAAATAGGATAACCATCAAGTATCGATTTCCTTTGCCAAGAATGGATGATCTTATGGACTACTTGAGTGGAGCTCAGTACTTCACAAAGATAGATCTCAAGAGTGGCTATCATCAGATATGGATACAAGAAGGAGATGAGTGGAAAATAGCCTTCAAGACCAAGGAGGGTCTTTATGAGTGGTTAGTCATGCCCTTTGGATTGACGAACGCCCCAAGCACCTTCATGCGGCTTATGAATGAGGTACTTAAGAAGTTGTTGGGAAAATTTGTTATTGTCTATTTGGATGATATTTTAATTTTCAGCAAGACTTTGGAAAAACATTTATTGCATATTCGTAGTGTCCTTGAAAGGTTAAGGGAAGAGAAACTATTAATTAATCTGAAGAAGTGTATCTTTGCAAAAAGGGAATTAGTCTACTTGGGGTTTGTTATATCACCTAAAGGTCTTAAAATGGATCCAGAGAAGGTAAAAGCCATCTTGGAATGGCCTACTCCAAGGTCTGCTACTGAGGTAAGATCATTTCATGGTCTGGTTAGTTTTTACAAGAAGTTCATTAAGAATTTCCGTGGCATATGTGCACCCCTAATTGACACAATAAGAGGGGATAGAAAAGAGTTCAAATGGATTGTGACAGTTGCGAGAAGTTTTGAATTGCTGAAGAAGAAGGTGACAGAAAAACTTGTGTTGGAACTTCCAAATTTTAGAAAGGTGTTCCAGGTGGATTGTGATGCTAGTGACAGTGCTATTGGGGCTGTATTAAGCCAAGAAGGTAAGCCTATTGCATATTTTAGTGAGAAATTGAATGATGCAAAAAAGAAGTATTCTGTTTATGATCAAGAGTTCTATGTAATAGTTCAGGCCTTAAATAAATGGAGGCATTATTTATTACCAAAGGAATTTATTTTATATACTGATCACTAGGCATTACAGTACCTAAATAGCCAAGGTAAATTGAATCAGAGGCATATGAAGTGGGTAGAGTTCTTGCAAAGCTATACATTTGTGTTGAAGCATAAAGTGGAAAATCTAACAGGGTTGTAGATGCACTAAGTAGGAGACAATTGTTACTTACAGTAATGCAAGTTGAAGTAGTTGGGTTTGATGAACTCAAGAATTTTTACCCTGAGGATCCTAATTTTGCTGAAGTGTGGAAAGCTTGTAAAGAACCTATTGCTGTAGATAGAACTAAGTGGTTAGACTATCTGATTTAGGATGCTATGTTATTTAAGGGCAGTCAATTATACATTCCAAGGAGTTCCATGAGGGAAAATCTGATTAAGAAGAAACATAGTGGAGGGATGGCAGGACATTTTGGTCGAGATAAGACCATTGCCTTTCTTAGAGAACATTATTTTTGGCCTCTGATTTCACAGGATGTGAAGAAGTTTGTACAGAGTTGTCAGATTTGTCAAGTTGCTAAGGGATTTAGTCACAATACTAGACTATATTAGCCATTGCCTGTTCCATCAAAGCCATGGGAGGACATAAGTATGGATTTTTTTCTTGGATTTCCAAGGACACAAAGGGGTAATGACTCAGTATTTGTGGTGGTTGATAGGTTCTCCAAAATGGCACATTTCATTCCATGCCACAAAACTCATGATGTTGTCTATATTGCAGACTTGTTTTTCAAAGAGGTGGTAAGACTACATGGTCTTCCAAGGAGTATCGTTTCTGACAAAGATACTAAATTTGTAGGGTATTTCTGGAGAACATTGTGGAAGAAGTTGAGAACAGACTTGAAATTCAGTTCCACACATCACCTGCAGACTAACAACCAAACAGAAGTAGTAAACAGATGTCTGGGCAATTCACTGAGATGTTTAGTTGGGGATAAATCCAAGGGGTGGGATTTGATTCTACCACAAGCAGAGTTTTCTTACAATAACTCTATAAATAGGAGTACTGGTAGATCACCATTCCAAATTGTATATGGAAGTAGCCCAAGGACTGCACCAAAGTTGAGGAAGATAGAGCAAGGGGAGAGGACAAGTGTTGAAGCTGAAGAATTTGCTAAACATATCAAGCGTCTACATGAGGAGGTTTAGGCACACATTACCAAGATGAATTAAGAGTATAAAGCTAGGGCTGATCAAAGGAGAAGACATAAGGAATTCCAAGTAAGGGATCTAGTCATGGTACACTTACAGAAAGAAACATTTCCATCTGATACTTACAATAAGCTGAAAATGAAGAAATTTGGTCGCTGCAAAATTCTGAAGAAACATGACTCAAGAAATGCATATGAGGTGGAGTTGCTAGATGGAATTCACATTTCTCCTATTTCCAACATTGCAGACTTAATAGAGTATCATGATGATGGTGCAAATGAGGAGCTGGTGTTAGAGCCATGTTCAATTCCTACTTCTAAGGAGGAGATAGAGGAGATTCTGGATAGTTGTGTGGGTTGGAGTACTAGAAATAGGCAGCATGAAGAGTATTTGGTCAAGTGGAAATGACGATCGATAGAGGACTCAACTTGGATTTCAGCAGCTGAGGTTTCCCATTTGGGATTTCCTCTACCATTCATAAAGTGATAGGGTCACTTTTCAATCTACCTTGGGTGTCTGATGCAGGAGCATCCAGAGGTATAAGGGCAATCCTGTGTCAACCAAAAAAAACTGTACTTAGACTTAGTTTCTGTTTCATGTGTTTTCATTTTTGGGTACCCATTTGGGTCAAATAAAGGTTCCCACTCTCACAGTTCCACTATCAGTGTTCTAGGATAGAGTATTTGAACACCTTGGGATACGTGTAAATGCCAAAAAAATAGGAGTACATAATTGAGCCATCATTTTGATGAACTAGAAGGTATAAATTGGTTGGAAGATTGTAATTGTAATTTAGAGCATTCCAGAAAAATAATCAGGTCGAAAGGCCCCAAGGTTTGAAAGTTATTACAATTTTTCAATTTTTAGAGACCTCCTAAGAATGCTTCAAAGTTAGGTTAGGGACATTAAATGACCTCTAATAGGGCTGAAAAATGGGGGATGAGCAAAGCTGGTCCATAGGGCTATATAGCGCTTCGAGAGCTTTCTAAAAATGTAAACAGTTCATCAATCGGAGCTATGGTTCAAAAGTTATGCCTCCCAAAAGTTCGGTTACCATTTCTAGATTCTTCTAGATTTGCGTTGACTTCTAACACAGCTTCTGGAGCCTTCTATTTGGTCAGTGGATGCCAACTAGCACTTTCTAGAATGTACTCCTAATCCTTAAACCTTTGAGGTCTATTTAAGAACATTTCTGGCATTGTAAAAGGCTGTTCGGAGTGGAGTTTGAGAGGAGGTACTAAAAGGAGAAATTATCTCCAGAATTATACTATTGTAAGCCCTTAGGGCATGTTTTGAAGTCTATTTTCTCTGTACTAAACGTATTAACTTATTTAAAAAGTTAATAAAATTTTCCCTTTCCTGTTGTGTCCATTCTATGCTTGGGTTGTGTCCCCATCACTTCACAAGGAGAAATGGTTATGATTCAAACCCATAAAATAACTATAAAGACAACCAAGAAAAAATTAACACCTTCCCTAATCCCCATATAATGAGAATTATACAATCAATTTATTCTTTATTTTGAATTTTCATAGTATTTACTATCTAATAGTGAGCAGTGAGGCCTTTTGCCATAACCCAAAGATGTTATGCACACTT
The DNA here is from genome assembly GCA_028749045.1 of Cupressus sempervirens. Classification (NCBI taxonomy): domain Eukaryota; kingdom Viridiplantae; phylum Streptophyta; class Pinopsida; order Cupressales; family Cupressaceae; genus Cupressus; species Cupressus sempervirens. The sequence goes on along the minus strand of CM053790.1, from coordinate 1,187,914 downwards.
ATAATATCAATAGTAGCTCTAGATATTCATTTCCATATATAAGAAACTTAATAATCACCATAACCTTGAGACAAAGGAGGAGATAATAAGACTGCAATCAAAATACCATTATATCAACAATATTTCACAAAAAATGACTAATTTATTATACAAACTCTTACACCCTTCTCTTCATCTTTCTAACTTCACATCTCCTCCCCTCTCTTCTATACGAGATTACATTGTGTATACAACACATAACCTTTCACCTCCTCTAAGAGCTCGTCCAAGATGGATGACTTTCCATCTTCTAACTTATCATTTTTGCAAAAAAATGTTGACAACAATTTTTTTGGTACAATTTACATTTTTAATTCATTTTTGGATTTATATAATCTAACATATTTCTAGAAGTGTGATTGTGGATTTATATGATCTAAGATATTTCTAACATATTTCAAAGTTTACATATATAGGCTACAAGACACATCAAAGGCGACACAAGCTAGGAAAGAGAAGGTTGGTCAACACCATATTAACTCTGGTGGATATATGAAAATTCACTCACACTTTGTAAGTAGCAGTAAATGAAATTTCATATCAATTTTTTAATATAAAATTACAAATGAGCAATATATTAATTATTGATGATATTATGCAAAAATATGTAGGGCATTGAATTTAATCCAGTGCCCATAGAAGAGGAAAAACAAATTGGCTTCAAGCAAGGCTATAAAGCAGTGGTTGTGCACCACCACACAGATTCTAGTGGCCAAATAAGTGTAGAAGATTTTGGTGCATCAGTTGACACATAGGAAAATAGGCCAAATGAATAATAACTGGTTGATTAGCTAAATACCTTAGTAATAAGGATTGGACATCCTTCTACATTGAGTGCATGACTAGATATAATCATGTATTTTTCTGATGCAAGAGCATCTTGGGTTTCCTTACAATCCTGCACCTTTTCTCTTTTTGCCAGTATCTGTCGAGTTCTTAGTTGTTGCTGAGTTCCTTTGGGTGCCAAGTGAACTCTTTGGATGCTGAATCATTCTTAGTTACTGTTGAGTTCTTTTGGTTGTCAAGTGAATTCTTTGGATGCCTATGGTTTCTGAGTGATTTTATTTAGGTGCCAAGCTCTTGTTGATGCTGAGTGATCCTTTGGGTGCCAAGTGCCAGTTTGATGCTGAGCTTGTGTGGATGCTGAGTGCCAATTTTTGTTTTTTGAGTTGTCTATGTCTAGTTCTAGTTTGGGTCGACTTTGCTTTCATTTAATTTCTATTAGGTAGCTAATATTTGTAAAGGGCTGACTTGTGGCCTTTCTATGTTCTAGAACCTTCTGTAAGCCATTTTGGGAAGCATATATAGAGTGTTTAGGCTTAGAATTAGGGAAGTGATAGAAGGAAGTTTTAGGAAAGTTTTTGGAGAAGTAGATTGGAGGGAAAAACTAAAAGTGTGAATTTGTAGTTGGATCTTTGCATGTGAATGTATTTGTAATTGGCCGTAACCCAGAAGGCCTTACAGCTAGGCATGTATGAAGATGCTTTGATGAATCAATAAAAGTATTTCTCTCTTCTTCCTCCTTTGGTTTTTTTTCCTTGTGTTTGCTTCCATTGTGTTAACTCTTGCAGGGTGGTTTGGATAGCTAGGTGAGCCATTAGCCCTAGTTATTCATCCCTTGCCTACGTCATTTCCTAAGAATAACATATTGAATTCATTTATTTTTCAACCTAGGAGCACAAGCTTGAGAGGGTGGCTACAAAGTATATGCTTTGATTCCTCTTTAAGTCATTACAACTATAGTAGGAAAGAAATGTTTAAGGAAATTAAGCTAGGAACTAAAATGACATTTGCCTTAAAACTTAGAGTAACACTACAAATAGTAAATTTATTTAAACACCTATGTCATAGGAATAGTAGAAGTCTACTTTGCAAGGAAACAAAATAAGAAAAGAAATCTATTCTAACAAATCAGTTCACTCACCAAGTGTGCCCCCTTGGATGACTGAATAGAAAACAATCAAGTCTAAAGGTGCAAACTTGAACTTTTTATTCTATTCATTCATAATAAGAGATTACATTAATCTATTGAATAGAAAAATCTACTCTATTTTCCTTCTGGTCAAAATCATGTAAAGATCAAAATCTCCTTTCAAGGTTACAACAAAAATTATTTAAAGGAAAGCTTTAACAACTTCCTACTCCTATGATCACTCCATCAACGAGGATCAATTACAGCTCATAAAGTTTACAACATAAACACTATTAACTACATTTTAACTCCCCCGAGAATATAGTAGGTTGAGGAAGCTATCTTCATGCATCGCCATAACATAATTCACACAATGATCTGCTTATGCAGTGATTCATCAATCATCTGGTCAACTTTCTAAAATGTCATCTTCAATATGCATGACAAACACCTGCAAAGCATTAAATGCAACAATTTCTACATACATGCATTTATTTCATCATCAATGTTGGAAAAGGTATAATGTTCAGATTATCACTCTTGCAAATCCTATGGTTGCGGGAAGGAACCTACCCAAACATAGCATGAATGATAAAATACTTATCAACATGTAAAAAACCACACATTCAATCAAACAAAGCATAATTGATCAATCTATACTTCAATCTTCGTGTCTTACTCAATCTATACATTTCGTTGCAGCCTACTACTCCTCACACAGATCTTACTCATGATGACGAAGGCATGTATCCTGCACATGACAAAGACCTCTATGTGCATAAGAATGATATAAGTACACATTCAAATTCTATTGAAAATTAATCATGTGATTATTAATAAAATTTAACATCTTAAATTGCAATTGGTGTAACCTTTATGTGATAATATTTGAGTATGTAGAGTATGATGTTAGTGTTGAGCATGTTGAGGTTGGGGGTGAACAAAATGTGATAATAGATGATGTGGCGCTATCAGGTAAAGAAAAATCCTTGTTATGTTCTTTAGATTAATGAAATACTTATAAAATTAAAAAAGAGAGTTTAGAATTAAAGCCATTTATTTCTTATTGTAGGGGTGCATTAGTTTTGTCCTTGATGAAAGAAGAGGAAGCCTCATGTCATAAGATCACAACCATAAGAGCCATAGGATGCTGACGTATCTTCAAAAAACAAAAAAAAAAAAAACAAAAGAAGAAATGAATGTTAAAAATCTTTTTTGATGATGAATGTGTTGATGGATTCTTATGAATGTTGATTATTAATGGATTTTCTGAATGTTGCTTATTGATGATGAATGCTGATGAATTTTATGTCATGTTATTGAATATTTTTATGTGATTATAATGATTGATGTGTTCACAAATTATTGATGAATTTTTATAGGTATTAATGAATTATATGTCGTATTAATGAATGTTATGTGAATATAATGATTGATGTGTTCACAAATTATTGATGAATGTTTATGTGTATTAATTAATTGTATGTCATGTTAATGTATGTTATGTAATTATAATGATTCAATGATATACTTCTAAAATGAATGAATGAAATATTTACTTAGTTGTTAATGGAGAATTTAGAGTGATTATGGGGGAGGAGGGCAAATAAGCTTCCACCTACATGTGGTTTTCCTTGTTAAGTAGAGAATATAAAAGGATTCTTGAAACCAACTGAAGCTCAAGGTAAACCTGTTAAAAGCATTTTAGTTACAACTTTTTTTTGTATCATGTCATTATTGTCTCTCACGTGCATTATTGTCATTATTGTAGATCATGGGGATGCTTGGACTTTGAAGTCTCCAATATGGTACTTACTTTTAATGGGTGAACATGGTAAGTTTCAGGTGAATGCCTTAAAATGGCCTTAACATAAGTACTATAAATTACAACATGTTTGTTTATCTATAAGTTGTATGCAAATTATGATTTATTGCTGATTACCAATTGCTTCTCTAGTAGAAATGGACAACATGTTACTTTCTCTATAAATTGTATGTAAAAATGGAGCTACTCTCACAAGAGATTGTGTATCACACTTGTTCACCAAGGAGGAGAAAGTATTTGATTGTCAATATTAAGGTAGACTAATCTTCTAAGTTTACTGGCTTTGGGTTTCTTATACTATCTCTATAACTATCAATATCTTATGAGACTCTCTACAAGTACGAGCTATGAATCTGTACAAGTCAAATGGAGGTGAATGAATGTAGATCATAGGATGAAAGATGAATCCAAGATTGGAGGGGTATGAGAGCATTAGGCACCACATACCATAGAGTTTATTTAGTTTTACCAAGAGTTTCTTCCAGGTTTTAATTTATTATCATCCTTATTTTTCCAAAAATAAAAAAGCAACCCTGAGATCCCTATTCTCTCCAAGCTTTTTAAAATCTATCATAGAAAAAGTTATGTCTATATTGAGAGAAAAAGGTCAAGAATTCTATAGTTGTGAAGACAGTAACATGTCTTTGTTAGTATGCAAAAAGTGTGCATTGTTATTTTATTGTAGTTATTTTCATAACTAGTGGCAATGATATATAATGATTTTTATTTTTTGTTTACCACAATGGTGTTGTATGTCATGAAAACATGGAATGACCCTACAAAGTAACTTGCCAATGTCATTTTTTAAAAGTGCTCTCATATTCAAAGGCCTCCTTGATATGCTTTGACATAAATGGACTTATGTTGGCATAGTTCTCTAATTCAATCTTGTTTATTGCCAACATGTGCATTATTTACATATATTGATGATTGACATGCTACATTGAAAATGTGTTCAAAACTGGCCACTATTGGACTTGGAAAATGTAGTCATAAAATTGGCCCTTGAGCACAAAACTATGACTCTGGTTTCTCATTCAAAGATATGGCTTTTCAATGAGAATCAATTCGATTAGTGTCAAAGGGTAAGATTTTTTTTAAAAACTTTGACTACCATCAATATTTTGATGCTTATTGTCGTCAACGGTATAAGCAACACATCAAAACATCTTTACAAGTCATCACTATTTTGATGCATCTTGCCATGAAGAGTATGAAAGACCCATCAAATCATCTCTTATAGTCATCGATACTTTGATGAATCCCGCCATCAATGATGTTCAATCCTGTTGAACCATCTCTTGCAGTCATCAATATTTTGACATTCCAAACTAGTTTTCTAATGTGCAATTTTGATGGACACACATGGAAAAATAGGTCCAAATTTACTAGTGAAAAAATGCCAAAAAAGTTAGGATTCATGATGGGACTTCAATAATAGACTATCCTTTTACAAAAGCTTAAATATTACCATGATTGTGTGAAAGAAATAAATGTGGACCATTCATGGGTAACAACTAGCTCTGACTAGGGATTTAGATTATGAGGGACTAAAAAGGAAATTAGACATCTCTAGTTTTGCACTAAGACCAACAAAATGAAACATAAACTAAGCTAAGACACAACCAAAATAGAAAGGAATCTAAACTAAGACCCAAAAAAATAGAAAGGAACCTAAACTAAGACACAACAAAACTACAAAGCGTAACAAGAAACACTAAAGCTAGAAAAGCTCCAAGTCTTATTCATTATAAGATAGGGGTAAATCAATTTCATCTAAGTACCTGAGCCTAAAAGAATTTGGTCTGAGAACTTTACTGATTTCAAAGGGCCCCTTAAGTGGTTCAAATTTTCCATGTGCACCTCATGGTTCTCTTCTTTTATCTCATAGCAAAACCTTATCATTCTCCATGAAATTTTTGGGCTTGGACTTCCTGTCAAAAATCTTCTTAACCCATGCCTGATGAATAGTTATATGATCGACCACTTTCTATCTCTCCTCTTCAATCTTTGCGAGGTAACATATTCTTTTCTGTAATGAATTTTGAAACACTTCATCTTCAATCACCTTTTTCAACTTGATTGTAGCTAGTTCTAGTGGTACTAGTTCAAAAGGAGACATCTTGATGACTCACTTAAGAGTAGTTCGATCAGCCCATAGCACTTCAAAAATATTTTTATGCCAATCCCTCACATTATCATTCACCAATTTTCTCATCATTGAAATCAGATTTTTGTTGGAAGACTCTGCCTGACCATTCCCTTGTGAAAAGTAATTAGAAGAATGAGAAAGATGAACTCCATTATCATAACAGAACAACTAAAGCTCTCTCAAGGAGAAGTTCTAGGCATTATCTATTACTACTTTCTCAGGTACTCCAAACTTGACTAGAATGTTTTCCATTAAAAACTTAATCACCACTTCAAAGGTAGTTTTTCTAATTGGTATTTCCTTGAGCCACTTAGTGAAGTAGTCAGTGGCTATTAGAATATGAGTGTTACCTACACTTGAGGCTGGGTTGAGAGGTCCTATAAAATATAAACCCCATTGTTTAAAAGGTTCTTTGATAACTACTGGCTTCAAAGGGAGTGCAACTAGTCTGGGCTTTCCAGCAAACAATTTTTACTTCTCACATTTCTCAACCCACTTGTATGCATTAATAAACATTCCAAGCCAATAAAATCCATTTCTTAATATCTTTAAAGTTTTCACTGTGGATGAAAAATGTCCTCCGCAAGCTTCATTGTGAAGAGAATGAAGTAATTTCTCTTGTTGATCTTTGTCTACACATCTCAGGAATGCACCATTAAGACCCTTCTTATATAACATGTCATCAACAATGGCATATTTAGTGAATTTTAATTTCAAATTCCTTCTTTCCTTACCGGTGAGGTGTTCAAGAAATTTACCATAGATAAGAAAATAGGGTTCAATTGTGAGTTATGGATCCTATATAAAGAGATATTTCTGATTGTCATTATCTAGAAAATTTGATTGATTACATCCAATATGGATTTTTTTTTGTCACATTTACCTTAACCCTTGGACACCAAAATAAATGCATGATGAATTATGATGAGTATACTCTCTAACAGATAATACACTCATTGTTTCATTGATTAGAATCAAAGATATAATTAAACCCTTGATCTTAACTCTATGAAAGAAGGTTTTTGACGAGTCTTAATAGATTCATTCAATATTTCATTACTATCTATGAATAATCACAAAAATAGATCCAAAAAAATATTGAATCATCCCTTAATCATTCCAAATCAAATATAAGGCCATTCAAATCTATTTAATAATCCAATGACATCAGAGCTTTTCAATTAGAGAATGCCCCAAAAGAAAACAAGGATATTCCATATGGATTGATCTACTTAGAGATTTGACGCTATTGGTATTAAGATTTTTGCAAAAAAGAACCAATCAAAGTGCTAGAGATGCCTTCCCATGCTGATCTGGATAGGCAAATTCAACAAGTCTTAGACTAGAAGCTGTTGTTAGAGGTAGAGATGAAAAACCTATACAACCAGGCTAGAGCTATTTTAGTTGAAGAATGGAATGTGTAGCTTATGAATTTTTTGATCATAGTGTGCTAGGATATTCATGGGAAATTCCATGATTTAGTGGAGATTTTTCATATTGGTGACAAGGCACCTGATACTAATTATCTATTCATTGGAGACTGTGTAGATTGTGGATACTATTCTATCAAGATCAATTCATTGTTATTTTCCTTAAGAGTGCATTATAGAGATAGAATTAAAATAGTAAAAGGGAATTACGAGTGTCATCATATCACCCTAGTGTATGGATGTTATGATGAATGTATGAGAACATATGGAAATGCAAATGTGTGGAAGTATTTTACAAATATCTTTGATTACTTATTGTTAACTACCCTTATTGAAAGTCAAATTTTCTACTTGCATGGAGGTCTCACCCCATCATTGGATACACTTGATAACATATGAGCTTCGGATCATATATAGGAAGTACCACATGAGGGACCAATGTGTGATCCTCTTTGCTCAGATCCTAATGATCACTATCGCTGGGGTATTTCCCCAAGAGGTGTTGGATACACATTTGGTCAGAACATAGATGCACAATTTAATCATACTAATGGCCTCAATTTGGTATGGAGGGTTTCAATTGGCGTTAGGATAAGAACTGAATTAGTGGAATTATTTTTCCACCTCTTATTATAGTTAAATAAAAATATTTGTTGTATGCAAGTTTGTGTCCAGTAGCTTAGCAATCTATTTTTTTCTCATATCCAAGTAGCTAAACTAAAACAATTCGTTGGTTTGATTGAATCATTTCTTGAGCATAACAAGCTGGTGCACCCTCTTCTTGATTTCAGATTCTATAATCATCTTTATTTCTTGCAGAAGTTGGGTATTGAATTTGGGAAGGGATAGAAGTAATTCTTACAAGAATAAAATATGTTATGTCTTCTATGAAACATGCATTAGCACTTTGATAATTAGTACCTGAAAAGTCAGTTTTGATCAAAATCCTTTCCTTGTACATAATTTAAGGGCCATGTTAGAATTGTGAGATTATGTCTATCTAGAAACCCTCTTGAGTTTTTTCCTGAGATTTTTCCATTATCCAACATTTGTCATTTGTCACTAGCCAATGTTCGAATAGAGGAATAATTAAAATTTATCTATAGTACATGTTGATATAGAGGTAAAGTCATGGTACAAATTCTTAATTAGAAAAGGTTCTTGTTCTTTGGTGTCACTTAAGACATTCAAAATTCCAAAATCTTGAACATTATCCAAAAACTGAAGATTTAGCAAATGTCCAATTTTTCATGAAGGCCTTATACCAAATCCATGAGGCAAAGTCCATCTAAGGATGGCCAAAAATATGGAAGGACCACTTGTTCTACACTGGGGACTATCAATAAATTCAACCAAGGAATGGACAGTATGTATAGTTATATTTAGATTATATTTCCTCTTAGAATCTACAAGAACATGAAGAAAAAAATTAATTATGTATGTACTATAGTTCCTAATCAGTGGAAGTGTTATATTTTGTAGGACACTCTTCATTGAGAAGTATCCATATCTAATCACATATCTAAATGACAGACTTTAGAAACTTCAACAATTACTTGCAAGAAGAAATCTAATCAAAGGCCATTTCTTACTCCACTCATTTTCACTATCTGTGATTGTTATTTACATCATTATTACCTTCATATCAACTGGTAGCAAAATTTGGAAAGTATTACTGTAGATGCTCAAGATATACAACTATCCAAAGTTAGATGTGCTTCAAATATTTCTCTTAGAAAACTTCTGTCTTTGGTTTCCATTTAAATCGTACCCCATATTGACATCATAGAGTGGATTAATGATCTAGGTAAGTCCTTCAATCCTGACTTTGCACAACATATGCTAAAATTTCCTTTGACTAATGAATAGGCTGGTTGCATCAAGTTAACATTAGAACTTATCTCTTTGACTTCAATATCTAATCAAAGAGCTCTCCATCTTTACATAACTCCATCATTTTGTGAACACAGTTGTCATCATCTTCAAATATATTACAAAAAAGGATTTTGATCATGGAGGCTGGCAGTCATAAAATATGATCAAATGGATGCCTAATTTTTTGAATTTTAAGGCTCCATCAAGGGTATTAGGATATTGTAATGTTTCTCTAATAGTCATTATAGTTAGTCTATAGTTTATTAGGTAGTTTCTATTTTTGTTTCTAATTCACATTGTTTCTTCTGAGCACATAGTATTTGTAAATCTATATACAAAGCTTTCATCTTCTTTGTTTAATACAACACCAATTTACCATAACCCTCATACAATGGGAGTGGTGCTCCATTTACTGTTGGTTAAAATGATGTCAAACCAAATAATGACCATAATCTAGATCCTTTTGAAGATTGAAGGCTATTATACAAGTTTCTAACTGTATTTATTTCAAAATTTATAATTAAAATAATTTCATTTGAATTGTCCTAGACATATATGATACATAACGTAATATTGGATTTTTCAACTATCAACTAACATTTATTTTTATGATTATAATGCAGTATCATACCATCAAATTGATAATCTATTTTTTTTTTAGACTAAGTGGTGTCTGGCACCTAGCTGCAAATATGATGTAGAATTTGTTGTTGTAAGTGGTTGTTATGACATTACTTATAAATGCTCATATATATTTTTCTAGAATGTAAGTTATGTTTTGTGTCTTAGTTTGTTGATATTTGATTACACCAACAACTAGGCTTTTCCCTTTAGTGACATAAAAGGTAAAAATGCTGAATTTCTCATTCAAATTTGTTTCTTCCCATGTCAAAAGTTTTTATTCCTTTTTAACTCAAATATCCTCCACTGTTTAGAAGAAGCTCATTGTCCAGTGGATTGCAAGACAGTGGCAAAGTGGATCTTGAAGAACAGTGCAAAGTCAAAAAACATGAATTGGTATGATCTAATGGATTTGACTTATAGGCTTTATTTAAATCCCTCCAAGTTACTTTGACCACCTTGAGTAACATATTGGTAAATATGCTTGTAGGTCTTGAAGCATTTTTCTTGTTTCTTGATAGTAAAATTAACCATCAGTATTAACATCAATACTTCTTAGAGAATGACTTATTCATCTAATATAACTTTTAGTTTCCTTTATTTTTTATTTTTCAAATATATATTATTTCATGTTTTCTTCTTCTTGCTGCTTGCAATAGTTAGTACATATCATCTGTCTTATTGCTGATAGTTTTTTGGCCATCAGGATGAGGTGCTCATTGCTGGTTTAACCTCAAGTTGCTGGAAATTTTCCTTTCAATCTTAACCATAGCTTGCTAGAATCTTGTTTGTAAGATAGAAGATGAGGAAACAACAACATATATGGAGTAAAATATTTCTAATACTTCAGATACAGAGTAAACCCAAAAAATGTTGACAAAATGCCTCATAAAGAATTGAAACACAAGAATGGAATGCACGGATTCTTCTGCATGCACTAAAGTATTGATGTGTAGATAAACTCTAGAAAATTTCAATTAAACCCCTAGTACAACATTTTCCTGTGATTCAATATAAATTCTTGAGTAGAATTTAAACATACAACAATGCATAATAGAGGATTTTGATCTTATGTTAACATTGATAGTGTCTTCAAAACATATGCAGAATGTGAAAGCATGGGAAAAATGTTACATGTTAGTTAAAATGTTTCAAAGGCCTATAGTCACATTTAATGTGCTTAGAAAAAAATGGATACTTGAAAAAATACATGCATATTTAGGAGAGGTAGAGCAAGCACATGAAGTATTCGACACAATGTCTTACATAATTTGCAATATAGGGTAAGTAGATTCAAGCATATTTCTACACACACACACACACACACACACACACACACACACACACACACACACACACACACACACACACACACACACACACACGCACACGCACACGCACACGCACACGCACACGCACACGCACACGCACACGCACACGCACACGCACACGCACACACACACACACACACACACACACACACACACACACACACACACACACACACACACACACACACACATATTACAATTGGCTAGATAAAGTTTAAATAATATTGTGAGATTTACTCATTGCATGGTTGCAAAATTGGGTTTGCTACTTAGTCTACTATTCTTGTTGTACCTACTAAAGTTTAAAGCTTTACTGGATTATTGTGATTTGTAATGTTAAACACATTCTAGAACCTATTCATAAATTTAAACTTAATAGATAATATTTGATTCAATCAAATCACCGCCGTAAAAATCCTAGTGGCAAATGACACAACAGGAGTGTTGAAATGAAGAATGGACTTGTGTGAAAGCTTATAATAGCACATGAATAATTATTCTCTAAGACATATATGCAAAAATTGAAATTAAAATCCAAACATGCAGATTGTTTAACCAAAACTGAAATTTGTGAAAAGAAATAGATTGTTTAAGACAAGCCACAAGGATAAAATAGATGCAGTATTAGAATGGATTCTTTCAACATTGTCATAAAACCCTCATGGATAGAGTTGGTATGAAAGTTTTGTGCATATCTTTGTTTCTAAACATTGAAAATTAATTGTCTTCTAAATTTGGTTGGTATTGTGGATTTAATTTCATGTGAATTTGGTTTGAGACTAAAAGGTTTTATATTCTAGGAGAAAGATGTTTTCCCTAAGTGGACTGGACATGCAAGTTTCTTTATTTTTTGATGACAATAAAATTGAGGTTCATTACTACGGTCATAACTTTAAATTGCATTGTTGGATTCTTTTCAAATTTGAATATGTTTTTGTGATCCTAATTCTCCACAAACACACTAGAACAATTTTACAAATTTAGTCTAGGTTGGAAGATATTCATGTCTATGTATTGGTCTATAAAACTATCATTAAGAAGATGATCTAAGAGAGAGTCCATGGGTAGGCATTCATTGGGGGATTCACCCGCTCTATTTTTTTTTAAACAACTTAGTTTGGTCAAAATTTTGACCATCTCTTGAAATTTTTTGACCAAGCATTGGTGGAAATTTTGAACAATTCTTGATCGTTTTCTATCGAGAATTGGATAAAATTTCCACCAATTCTTGAAAGTTTTCAACCAAGAATTGGTGGAAATTTTGAAAAATTCTTGATAGTTTTCTACCAAGAGTTGGTTGAAATTTCCACCAGTTCTTGAAAGTTCTTGACCAAGAATTGGTGGAAATTTTGACCAATTCTAGATATTTTTTGACCATTATTTGGTCAAAAATTTGACCACTATTTGGTCAAAATTTTGACCAAAAATGACAAATCAGAGTTAGCAGAGACAAGCTAAAATTTTGACCAACTTGCAAGTTGGTCAAAATTTTGACGAGAAAAATTGCCACAAACTACTTGGTCAAAATTTTGACCAACTTGGGTCAAAATTTTGACCAAAATTCGTCAAAAATTGAGTTCAAATTTACTAGTGGATTCCTCCACATGTTGATCTACCTTAGTAAGAGGTCCTTTACACCTGACTAAATATCCTACATTGAAGATGGGGGAATGGCTAGATCATTTGGTAGCCCAACCTTGTAAGCATTCGACCCATACTTGGTCAATATAGGACATGGCCCAAGTCTTCTCATCTGCAACTTTGTTGAAGTTCCTTTTTTCATCCTTGCTTTATTTAAGTGAACCACAACCAAGTCCCCTACACCAAACTGTACCTCTCTTTTCTTGAGATTAGCTTTGTCCTTTATTTTTGTGGTGTTGTCAATGAGGGCTTGTTTTACTTGATCATGCACTTCCTTCATAGATTGGCTAAAATCTTCAGCATAACCACTATTAGGTACTTGACCATCTAGTTTTCTCAATTCACATAAACCCCTAGGATGTATCCCATATATAATTTCAAAGGGACTCTTGGCTTTAGTTCTATTTATGCTATCATTATAAGGAAAATCTTCTTGGTGAAGGACTAAATCCCATGTCAAACCATATTCCTTGGTTAAGAATCTCAACAAGTTTCCAAGTTTCTTGTTGACCATCTCAGTTTGACCATCAGCTTGAGGATGGTAGGCTGAACTAAATGATAGATTGGTACCTAGTCTTTGCCATAAGGACCTCCAAAAGTGTGTCATAAATTTGCTATCCTTGCTAGATATAATGTTGTTTGACAAGCCATGAATTCTCACAACTTCCTTGAAAAACAAATGAGCAATATTACTTGCATCATGGGTGACCGTACATGGAATAAAATGACTCATTTTGCTAAATCTATCCACTACCACATAGATGCTATCAAAACCACTATTTTTTCTAGGTATACCAACCACAAAATCCATACTTACACATTCCCATGGTCTATTTGGTATTGGGAGAGGCTAATAAAGTTCAACATTTGTAGAAGTCCCCTTTTCTCTTTGACATATGATGCATTTCTCAATATAAGTTTTGACATCTCTTTGTATTTTAGGCCAATAGTAGTATCTTTGAACCAATTCCAAGGTCATATTAAGCTAAAATGGCCACTCAAACTCCCATTATGTTTTTATTCAATGAGGTTCTCCCTCATGGATCCTTTTGGTACACACAACTACCCTCATTTGAAGAGTAGCCCATTCTGTAATGTGTAGTCTACAAACTCACCATGAAAGTGATTTAGGTGCTCTTGACACTCCTTGTATGCTGCTACAAAGTCTCCATCAATTTGGTAGAGTTACTTGAAGTTATCCAACCCTATTCTCCTTATTTGGACTTCTTGAACCATGAGTAGCCTTCTACTTAAGGAACTTTCTACTTTATTGAGCTTCCCCTTCTTATGCTTTATGGTGAAGGTATAAGACTATAAATACTCCACACACTCGACATGTCTATGGATTAGTTTGTCTTGGGAGTTGAGGAAACTCAAAGCTTGATTATCAATGAACACTACAAAATCATTAGGCAAAAGATAATGCCTCCATTTTCTAAGGGAGTGAACAAGTGCATAAATTTCTAAATCATAGGAAGAGTACTTTAATTTTTTTGCACTTAGCTTTTCACTAAAGAAAGCCACTGGTCTATTGCTTTGACTTAAGAATCCTCCCACTACTATATTACTAGCATCACATTCTACAACAAAAGGTTCATATAAAGTAGGTAACCTCAAGATAGGCTTATTAGCTACCTCTTTCTTCAATGTTTCAAATCCCTTTTCTACTTCTGGTGTCTGCACAAACTTGGTCTTTATTACACCCTTGATAGTATCTATCAGGGGAGCACATATCCCACTAAAGTTCCTGATGAACTTTCTATAGTATTGAGCTAGGCCATGGAAACTCCTCACTTCACTAGCATCCTTGGGAGTTGTCTAACTCAATATTGCTACAACTTTATCCTCATCCATTTTAAAATCACAAAGTGTAAATATACTAGTTCCTACTTTATGAAATCACACTTGTCTAGATTGATGGTTAGGTGTTCCTCTTTTAACTTAGACAATATAATTCTAATATGCTCTAAGTGTTCCTCTTTACTCATGCTGAAAATTAATATATCATATAAGTAGACTACTACAAACTCACCCATGAAGTCTTTCAACAACTCATTCATGAGCCTCATGAATGTACTTGGAGCATTGGAGAGGCCAAATGGCATGACTATCCAGTCATAGAGTCCTTTAGTAGTTTAAAATATATTTTTCACTCCTCTCCCTCTTTTATTCTTATCTAATGATAGCCACTTTTAAGGTCTATCTTGGTGTAGTACTTAGCCCCTCCTAGGCAATCCATTAAGTCCTCAATCCTTGGACTGGGAAATCTATATCGGATTGTGATCTTGTTAATAGCTATGGAGTTTGTGCATAATTCCATGTTCCTCATTTTTTAGGTGCCAAAATAGTAGACACATTACATGGGCTTATGCTCTTTCTTATAAACCTTTGATCCATCAGTTCTTGTACTTGCTTTGCAACTTCCCTATTATGTTCAAGAGTTAGCTTGTAAGGTGCCTTGTTTGGGAGAGATGCCCCTAGAGCGAAATCTATTTGATGGATGATATCTCTTTGAGATGGTAGGACTATAGGTGTTCCATTTTATATAATGCTCTTGAATTCCTCCAAAATATGTTACACTTCATGAGGTATGTCCTTCTTCTTATTCTCTCTTTCCTCCTTAGGTTTCACCACAATAGTATAACCCACTCCTTCTTCTTTGTCAAGAGTTTTTATGAATTATTTCCCCTTCAACATAAACACATTAGATCCACTCCCTTGATTATCTAATTCAAGTAGTGAAAAATTTTTATAACATAGTCCATCCTTTTTAAAGGTGTATGAGTTGAGCTTATAATTGTGTATGACTTTTCTATCAAACTACCATGGCCTACCTAATAATAGGTGATAGGCATCCATGGGTAAAACATCACATATAATCTTGTCTTTATATCCTCCTATGGTGAACTCAATCTATGCTTGCTCATTCACCAAAACATATTGCTCCTTGTTTAACCAAGTGACCTTGTAAGGAGTGCTATGAGGTATTATAGGAATCTTGAGTTTAGCTATGGCCTCCTCTAAAATTAAGTTATCAGTAGACCTTGAGTCTATGATAATTTTTTAGACCTTCCCCATAATCTTACACCTCACCCTAAAGAGTGACCTTCTTTGCTTGGGCTCTCCTTTAACTGATTCTTTAATTAGAATCCTCTTTATCATTAAATTCTCACCACTCTCTAAATCCAACTAGATATTAGGTGACCTAACACTTGAAGCATCTTCATGTATGTATGTTAATTTCTTTTCACCTTGTGATATTGATCCCTTTTTAGGACACCTATAGGTAGCATGCCCTAATTGCTAACAGTGGTAACACTTTATTGTAGCAAAGTAAGATGGTCCCCTTCCTCCTAGTGATCTACTTTGCCTCTACCTCTGCTTGAACAACCTATTTGATTGGTTTCTCTACTTTTTTCAATCATGTTGGACTCACCTTGGGACCTACTATCATTGCTTCTACCTCAATAGCTTCCCCTATGTCCTCTGCTATCTCTACCTCTTCCTCTATTCTTTGAGGTACGATCTTGTTTCCTCTTTCCCTTCTCTTCCAACTTTAGAGCCATTTGGTAGCATTAATGGACTATTTTAAGGGTTACAAGACTCATGTCTTCTTAGATGGAGCACTTGAGCACATTCAAATACCTTTCCAATTTGATGCTTTCATCTTCCACCACCTTGGACCTTAAGCATAATTTTTGGAACTCTTTAGTGTAAGAGTGTACATCCATCTATTTTTGCCTAAGATTCTACCTTCTGTTATGCAGTTGTATTTCATAGTCTTTCAAAATATAAGCCTATATGATTTTAGCCACCATTCCTTTCCAAGTGACAATGGGGCTTTTCCCTTCTTTTTCCCTCTTTGTTTGAACAAATTTCCACCAGGTTAGAGTAGTACCTCTTAACCTTATATTTTAGAGCATCAGAGACACCATCACACTCAAAATGGTTCTCCATTCCTTCAATCCATTCCATGATGAGGTCTAGATCCATCTTGCCATTAAATAAAGGGATGCCTTCCAAGGCTTTGCTATTTATTGCTTTTAGTCCCTTTAAGAAAGGCTCTTCTAGTATAAAAGGGTCTGGTGTTGGGACTTCTTCCTCCAACTCAACCGATTTCTCTTTGGCTTCCTACTCTTCTTTCTACTCCATCTTGTCCTTGAATTTATCTGCTATGTCTTAGACTTCACTTAACAATTGCTCAAGTTGTGCCAATCTTTCTCTCAAAGACTTATTATCTTCCTCTTGTTCTTCTACATTCTTCTCTTTTTCTTCTACCTTCTTGGCCAATTCAAAATTGCTCACCATCTAGCTAGAACCATTAGATTCAGTAGGCGACAACATTCACCTTGTTTTTCACTTACTTTTCCCACACCTTTTATAAGGCTCTGATACCACTTGATAGGAGAGGGATGAACTAATCACTAGTTCATGCTTTTTTTCTACCTCTAAGACCTAAGGTGACTTTCAAGTTCACCACATGGATCTATAGGATCCCTCTTATGTAGAGATTCCCAACGCCTAAGCCCCACTCTTCTATCTTGATCAAATTCCACTTCTTGCCATTTTCTAGGTTCTCATGCTAGGTGGAGAACACTCTAGGTTTCTAACTGAACTAGGTCTTCCTAGGTCAATTCCTACACACCAGTTGCAAAGTCATGGAGATGGTGAAATACCTCTCAACACATCTCTTTCATGGCATAAAGCAACTCTATGCATTTAACTTTCTTACTAATTTCACACTTTCCCTTAAAAATAGGGCTACAAGAAAGAGCCCCAATTAGACTTCTTGTTCCTAGAAATTAGGGATTTCTTCAAGTTTCTTCCACTAACAATTTGGGCTTCAAAATTGTTGTACAAGACCTCTATAAAATCTAAGGGTTTTTAGGCATTTACAAGACTAGTATGTTGTTTGGATTAGTTAGGTGCCTTAGTAGCAAGCACCCTATCTTTCTTCCCAAAGGAACTTCATGTTAGAAATGCTTTAGAATAACTAAAGTGGGGGGGCGGGGGGGGGGGGGGGGGTGGTGAATCAATTATTTAGGGTCCAAATGTCCTATTCAAACTTTTCACTAAGTGTAGTGAACCCATTCAACCATTCAAGCTTTAACTTATCTAATCAACAAGTTACTATAAATCAACATGCAAGCATAACACATAAGAAATCAACACATGACACAGTGATTTACATGGAAACCCAATTTGGGAAAAACCACCAGTAACATGCTACTCAATTCTCACTCTTCTAAAGTGATTCCCTGTGAAAGGCCTACCCTACTAAAGGCTTAAAATACACTATTAAATGTGACCTTGTTAGAGGATTTAACCACCCTATTAGAAGTGGGCCTGGTTAAAGGACTTTAGAACATTCACTTGGAATGCCACCCTGTTAAAGGATTTACAAATGGCTGTTAGGCCAACCTAAGTCCATAGGATTTTAGATCTAATACAATTGCTAGAGAGTATTAGAAAATCTTGACTTGATTTCAACATAAAACTTATCTTGCATATCTCAGATCACTTCTTAGCTCATACCCTTGCCTGGCCTTCAATATCTGCAACTCTTGATAGCTTGTCCTCCTTTAAATATTTTTTTCCTTGAGTCTCCACACTCAATGTACCAGTGCAATCATCTCTTCATGACCACTTGTAGAAGCAGAGCCTCTGTGCTCTTCCTTCTCCTAGATGTCTCCTCCTTGACACCCTTTTAACCACTTTGCAGATTTGGCTCTTCAACAACAACAGTATCAATAGCTCTTTGCTTCTTGGGCTATGACTTCTTATATAGAAGCCTTGGATTTCCTTTTCTCACTTGATTCTTTTAATTTCAATTCACATGGATTAGGTAGGATTCATTGCATTTGACCCATATTCTGTTTCCTCTAGAAACTTTATGAATAATCATTTAGAATTTGCTCAAAAATAGCTTACATAGGATTCTGCTCCTCCAACTCATCATCCTTATCTTCCAACTTGTTCACAAAATTTAATGTAACCACTATGTCGGCTCAGATTTGGTGAATCTTCATCTTTTAAAATAATGCAGCAGTTTGGCACTATTGAAATACTGGTGCTCAGCACATACTGTGTTACTCAGCTTCAACTGTATTTTTCCTGATGCTTGGCACTTGAAGATCACTTGGCACCAACTAAAAATTTTCTAATACTCGACACCTAATCTTCACTTGGCACATGAAGATCACTTGGCACACACTAGGAATTTCTGTTACTCAACTTCAACTAAGAATTTTCTCGGCTTCAACTAACTTGCTCGGCACCCACTAAAGATCTTAGTTTAAGCTTTGCAATCAAACTTGTTACAACTTTTTTCCTCCAATGTTTCTAAGTGTGACCACCCTCAGTATCCTTGAGTATGTCATCAATACATTACTTAACCATTGTCTTAACTAATCCTTGCACTTCATTACAACATCATAACTCAACCTTTCCTTTAGGTGCTCTTGTTACATCTTGTTGATCAAATCCTCTTCATCAATCAACTAAGTGATAGTACTTGTATCTTATAAGAAAATATCATCCCTATGAATAGTAGGTTTGACATCAATGACAAAAAATTTATTGAAAACATTCTTTTACAATAATCTTCCTCTTTGATCTTCAACAACAATGAGCTTTTTCAATCAGGTTTCCAACAATCTCCCTCTTTGGCATTGATGGAAAACCAAACTGATCAACCATTAGACTAAACTATTCAACCACAAGCTTACTAGGTTAGAATAGTAAGTCAAATGCCAAAAAGTAAATTATAACATCACATCTCCTTCTACTATTCTGATTTTAGCTTCTCCCTCTTTTCTGATGTATCCTTGTTCTTTGTCTTTCTCCCTCTGTATTGCTCATCTTCTTCTATTTTGATCAACCTCTAAAATCTCCCTCTAACTTTATTTGATCAGTTTTAAACACCTTCAATAGTTTTTGATAAGTTGTCTACTTCTCCCTCTTTGACAACAATCCCAAAGACATATTAGCATCTTTAATATGCAAGTGTAGCTTTTATAGGTTTATTCAATGTTTCCCTCTATCACCTTGCTTGTGATTGATTTGAAATTTCAACACTTCTACTACTTTAGGCATGGATCCCAAAGTAAACATCCTCTGCATCAATCTATAAAATCTTCAACATTCACCTTATTTGATGCAGGGCATACTTGCTTTTTGTTTTAAGTAGCCTTAGCTGGGGGTATCACCCCTAACTTACCTCTAAGATACTCAAAAACATCTTTTGGTAGTGCTTTTGTGAAGATATTAGCAATCTATTCCTTTGAGCTAATGTATTCCATCTTTACTTGCTTTTTTTCTACCAACTCTCTTACATAGTGATACTTGATTGCAATATGCTTGGTTTTAGCATGCATTACTAGATTCTTTGATATGTTAATAACACTTGTATTATTACAATAAAATATCATAGGCTCAATTACCTCTTCCTTCATACCTTGTAGCAAATGTTTGATCCATACAATATTGGTACAGTTTATAGTAGCTGCTACATATTTAGCTTCAGTGGTAGACTATGAGGTGCAACTTTTCTTTTTGCTAGTCCATGTAATCAACCTCTTTCCTAAGAAAAGTGCTCCTGCACTGGTGCTTTTTCTATCATCAATGTTACCTCCCCAATCTGCATCAGTGTAAGCTTTCAATTCAAAATTTTCACTCCTCTTGTAGTATGAACCAAAGTCATCAGTTCCTTTCAGGTATCTCAATATTCTCTTCATTGCCATTAAGTGATTTTCTCTTGGATTTGTAGAAAATCTTGCTACTATTCCAACAGCTAATGCAATGTATGGTCTACTATGTACACCATATTGTAGCTTTCCAATCATAGACCTATACAATGTCCGATTTACTTTAGTAGACTCATCATTCTTGGATAGTTTATGGCCTGTTGCCATTGGTGTGCTGACTGGTTTTGAGTCTTCTAGGCCAAATGTTTTGACTACTTCCTTGATGTATTTGGATTGGGTTACAAATATGCCATGCTTTAACTAATGTACTTGTAATCCAACAAAGAATTTGATTTCTCCAAACATTGACATTTCAAATTCATGCTTCATTTGATCAGCAAAATCTTTGCATAAAACATCTTTCCTCCAAATATTATATCATCAACAAACTTTTCTGATATCAAAATAACTTTACCTTCTTTAGCTTTGATGTACAAGTTGATGTTGTCATCTATTCTTTCAAATCCTATCTTCACAAGATATTTGTGCAACCTTTCATACCATGCTCTAGGTGCTTGCTTCAATCCATAAAGTGCTTTATGTAGCTTGCAGACCATGTCCTTGTTCTTCTCATCAACAAATCCCTCTAGTTGTTCTATGTAAACTTCCTCTTCCAGTATACCATTTAGAAAAGCAGACTTCACATCCATCTGGTAGATTTTGAAACTTTTATATGCAGCATATGCAAGTAATGTTCTTACTCCTTCCATTCTTACAATAGGAGCAAATGTCTCTCCATAATCCAATCCTTCTTCTTGTGCACAGCCTTTGCAAACTAGTCTGGCTTTGTTTCTTGTTATCTCATCGTTCTCATCAAGTTTGTTTCTAAATACCCATTTTGTACCGATCACATTCTTGTCAACTGGTCTAGGAACTAGAGACGATGTTTTGTTTTTCTCAATCTGATCTATCTCTTCTTCCATGGCTTTATACTAGTCATCATTTTGTAGTGCATCTTTCACTATTTTGGGTACAACCTTGCTTAGCAGACATGATTTTATCTCCAAGGAGATGTCTTCTTACATACTGTAAGACCAGTGGTGTACCCTATTTTAGATTTCATAAAAAATTTAATTAGATTATGATGAACATTTTTGTTACTAACAATTAATTATAAGATCCTATTAGAGCCTAAGCGGACTCAAGCAATGATAAGTGCAATCACTATTAAATAACTTCAGAAGGAATAACTAAAATCACCTGAAAATGAAACTTTCTAGGTTCAATCTAAGGACTTGATCAAAGATTTACAGAACAGCTCCCTGGCCAAATTAGGGAGGATGAATTAACATTTCCTCTTCTAGGGGATAACAATGAATGTAGGTTAAAGCGGCAATAAGACATATGATTACATGTGAAACTTGTGTTTAAAGAACGATGACACACTTGTGAAACATGCTAATAGATTGAGGAAATTAACCCTAGAAATTTACTCACAAACCCCTCGTAGTGTGATAAAGAGATATTGCTAGTAATGTCAATATGACTAATTTGATTGAAATATTAGTTAATAAGTCTGCATATTAGTGATTTTCACTTAAGACATGTGTACTGCAATCCATTTCATATGTTTTCACTATTTAATGATTATAAGCATGGTGATAGTACTTAGAACAATAATTCATTATGCTAATACCCATATGTTGATATTTCAATGTTTTGAATATGAATCAAATGAAAGTTAATTATATATGTATTTAGACAAAAGTTAAATGGATATGACAGTGCAATGCTTCTTTTTAGAGTAGTTGAATTGAAATGATTAGGTGAAGTTAAATGTATATGTTAATGTGTATTATGTGGCATTGGATTTATTCTGCATTTATCTGTATGTATTTGTATATTCTTTTATCGGGCTACTAATGTTTAAGTTGAGTGTGCAGGAAAGTTGAACCATGGAGATAAATGGGGGAAACAAGGTTAAATCTTATAAGAACACAGTGAAGCCAAGGTGAATCTTTGGAAGATTCAAAACCTCATTATATTGTGTTTATTTCATAATGTAATCGTGTATGGGTGTTATAGTTGGAAAGTATGATTAATTAAAGACATGTAATCATGATGTGTAAAGTGTTTTAATGTGTATGTGTGTATGTGTGTCATTTGACACTTGTAATGTTTATGTGAAAATGACATGTCCAATGGGATTATTTGGCATGAAGTCACTTAACCTGAGCCTAATCCTCATTATGGAATCAATTAACCCACATTGGAGAGTGTTAGGAACAGTCACCTTCATGATGGAAATTCAAGTTATAAGTTGATATAGGAACTTTAGAGAGCCTAAAATGAGTCCCAAGTGTTAATTTTGGGAAAATAAGTTAATAACATGGTAATAGTATGGGTTGGGGGTTTAAATATAAACATAAGTTGGTCTAGGGGACCTAGGAGACCCTCAAAAATAGTCATTTCCAAGCCAATTCGAAAATCATATTGTAACATGACTTCTTACCTCACTACACCACTTGGATAAGTTCTTATTGGTGGAAGATACAAGAAAGTAAGAGGGGTAGGTGAGGAGGAAAGTGAAGGTCTTTATAGGGAGCTTGTGCCAACCTTGGTAATTATCCACCCACTCTCTAACTTTAGAGACAAACAAGGATTGGAAAGGAGAACTGTGCAAACCAAGTAGGAAGAGGTTCTCATTTTCATTACCATAGCTTGTAAGCAAGTAAGTGCTTCATGCCATGTTTCTTCATTTCATGAAGTTGTAAGAATGCTTCTCATAGGGTCTATGAGTGTAGTAGGGAATCATGTCTTGTCATTGGAGTCTTGTATTGTGTTGTGTTGTGCAGGTGTATGTTGTTTCATGTAATTTCTTGGGGTTCTTCTTGGATTTCCTTGCATTGTTGAGTGTTGAAATTGTACATGGGTGTGAAGGCTTCACTCACCATTGGGAAGGAAGAGCAAGCCTTGGGTGAAGCGGTTAGTTGGGCTTGAGATATAGTTGAGAACCTTGGAGAATGGCCTCCATTGTATGCCATATGCCTTCATAATTTGTTATGGATAGTAAAGAGAGTGATGGTGTGGTAAGAAGGTTGCTGAAGTATGGTTTTCAAGGTGGCTTTAGTTGATGGTAGTATGAAGGAAGAATGCTTGTGAATAGCCTCGAAAGGGCATGAAATTATTGTTTTGTGAAAGCTCGAAAGGCATGGAAATCATTGATCAATGAAGCCTCAAAAGGGCATGAGAATTGTTGTTACAAATTTTATAGGATATGGAAAATCTCCTAATTGTGATCCCACCTTCACCCAATGTTTATGATTCCATGTGTGAATCATTGTGCAAGCCTTGGTTGGGAATTGTAAATGTGATGATAAACTGAGATATTCTTGTTGGTTTTTGTTATTGGGATGATGTTAGAGTGTAACCTGGTTGAACCTTGTTTCCCCTAGCACGGGGGTGGTCTCCTTGAGGCCCAGGTTGGGAGGTGAGCCTCCATGGTTCTATATTTTTTGGTATTTGCAGGTTATTTGATGTTTTGGATGCTTGGAGGTTAAAAGGATTTCATTGCATTAGAGGAGGGAATGATGTTGTAATTGGTTTGATAATGGAGGTGCAATCTCCAACTGGATATGTGTTTCTTTTTGTGATCAAGTGTATGGTGTTGTTAATAGCCAATTGGCAATAGAGGAATTGAGAAAAAATCTTAGTATGGTAGCAAGGTATTTCCATTTGCGTAATCCTATTATAGTGATTTCACCATCTTTTTGTGTATCTTAGAAATTATCAGAGGAAGTCTCTATTAGTGTATGAGGATGAATTATCTTGTTCTTCAATTATTGTCATTCTTGCATTTCTATGTAGATAGGAAAGACAGAATGTTATCATTATGGTAGAATAGTAATACTGGGAGATTGGATTATGAAATGTTATTATAATTTCAGTTTTACTGCACATTAGTGATATATGCATGTTCTCTTATTAAATGCATACATATTGTAATGAGTAAATGATCAAAGGTTAAAAGAATTATTTTAGACCATATATAATATGTTCAATTACTCAAAAGATCTTAGAAATAACATATAAAGTTACCTTTGAATTTAGAATAGAAAAAAAAATAGTTGGCATCAATGCATAAGTGCATAATATTAACCTTGCTATAGGAGCTCATCCAACATTCTGGAAAATATATGGGAAAGAGAATAACTTTTTTCTCTTGATTACAAATCAATAAAATATTCATGGGAGGATATGCTTGGCATCCTATCTAGGACCCTAGGTGACTTGGGAGTTAGGATAAGAATGAGTTAACACTCAACTCTCCAAAATTACCCTAGTTCCACTACTCAAGTTTTAGGAAAAGACATACAGTCTTAGTCAAATCAGGGTATAGTACACATGTAGAAGAAATAAAATATATATTAAAATAAATCTTCACATCTAAAACAAATAAAAACTAAAATAAATAAATAAAACATGTTGCTCACTTCAATAAGGAATTGAATCAAGTCAACAGCAATAATTCATATAAATCTAAAAGGGGACACGGTCCCACAAGACGCCCACTCTCCTAGTCCACCTCTAATCACAAAAAGTGATATACTCTGACCCATATCAGACCTTATCCCATTTTGGGTGCTACATCTTAAATAAGGATGGAAGGAGACTTGTTTTAAGAAAAAACACTTGAGTAACCATAACCTATTCACCATTCAACCTCCACCTTGGGAAAAGTACAATCCTCTTCATTACTACTCATATTTTGGATGAGGTTCTTACACATGTATAATGAGAGTGGAATAAAAGTTGCTTGATTTTCAACTACCCACGCCTAGGAAAGAGGCAAGTTTGGGAAATAGTGCGCAACATTGTTTGAATTGTGAGGAGTGCAAGAAACAAGGAAAAACAAACTTTAATAAAACTTTGACTTGACAAGACCCTCCTTCATCCTAGGCACCTAGCATGAAAGCATATGCTATAGATTCTTCCCTCTTGCACCTAGAGACTAGGTTTAAGGCTAGCACAAAGTATTTAGGTTGTAATAAGTATGTGGTTTAGGACATTATTATAGTTCTGTGTCATAGTTTTAGTATAGGAAATTTAGTTAAACTAAATGAGTAGATATTTTATTATTATATTTTGGTAAAGAATAAAAATACATATATAATAAGAAATTAACTTTGGCTTTAGTTATGTAATAAGAATTAGTATAATTGGGGTTCTAGTTTAATGACTATTATTTTGGTTTTTTTATATATTAAAAGAAGGTAAGGAGATTTATAGGATGAGATAATGCAAGATTTATTTGGAGGATATTGAATATTTTTTAATTAAATTTTTAATGAACCTTATAGATTTATTAGATAGAGAAAAAAAGATTGTTACTTTAGATTGTTGGGGTTGAGTTGAAATGAATTTTAAAATAAAATTTGCATAGGATGTTAGTATCAACTAATCTTCATGAGACTTGGTTCCAATTAATATTCAAGTAAATGTATTATTCAATATTATAAATCAATTTTAAAATAATAATTATAATAATAATAATAATTAGAGTATACGTGTAGTTTTGTTACTAACGAACAACATCCACCAAATCTAGGTTCCAATTAAGTCAGCCAATGTTAGAGAACCAGGTAGAATGGTAAACATTATAACACTTATATGTCCAAGTTGTAGTGTGATGAGAACCCGATATCATGGAGATCGAATTTATTGCGTGAATAATGTAAAAGCTCAATGTCTATCTGAAGGATGTCTTAGTGTTGACATTGTAGTGAGTTAAAATGTAAAGATGTGTTGTTCAATTGAGGGTGTTCTTGATAGTTTGACTGATGTCATGTTTTAGGTGTAAAGTTTAGTAAGTAAAGGTTAACCCTAATAATCATATTAATATAAAAGAAATTTTTTTAAAAAATGTTGTGCTTGTTTTGGTTGCCTTTTCGGGTTCCGGGCATGACACACACTTGGCTAATCTGGGTTCAGTCCTTTCCATGTTTGATCCTTTAGTTTTAGAGTCATTTCATTCTTCTTCATCTAGAATTTCATCATTCTTTTCTTGCATACTATTTTTAGAATCAAAATGTACATTTTCTACATTCTGCAGCTCGGCTTTTGAATGTAGCTCGGCATTCACAGGTTGAGACTCAACAGATATTGAATTTTGTTGTTGATTCCCAACTTGATTTGTAGCATTGTCTTCAACTATCATTCCTTCATGGAAGTATATAAAGGATCTATAATCCTCTATTTCCTTTGACTCATCAACCTGAACTTCTGCATGCTCATCAAAATTTATGTTTGCACTCTCCACAACTTTTTTAGTGTTAACATTGAAACACTTATATGCCTTACTTCTAATGAAGTATCCAAGAAATATGCCTTCATCACTTTTTGCATCAAACTTTCCATTTCTAGTATCTTTCAGAATATAGCATTTACAACCAAATACTTTGAAATGTTTAACATTAGGTCAATGGCCATACCATAATTCAAAAGGTGTTGCATTTGTACCTTTCTTGACTTGAACTCTATTCAGTGTGTAGACTATAGTACTTACAGCTTCTCTCCAGTACTTTAGTGAAACATTTTTCTCCATCATCAAGGTTTTGGCATAGTCAATCACTGACCTATTCCTCCTTTCAGCAATACCATTTTGTGGTGGAGTTCTTGGTGCTGATGTTTTCCTTTTGATACCTTTGTCATTGCAGAATGTTTCAAAATCTCTTGATGTGAACTCAACTCCTCTATCTGACCTTAGGCATTTTAGGTTCTTTCCCATTTCCTTCTCAAATCTAGCCAAATACCACTTAAACATTTGGAATGCATCAAATTTTTTCTTTAAGAACATAGTAGTCATCATCCTGGAGTAGTCATCTACAAATAAAATTATGTATCTGTCTCCTTGGTAGCTTTGCACTTCTATTGGGCCATATAAGTTTGTATGGACTAACTCTAGTACTTCTTTGGAAGTGTATGTTTTACTTTTGAAACTAGACTTAGTCATCTTCCCCAGTTGACATTGTTTACACATTGTGTTTTTAGGTTTCTTCAACTTGGGCAATCCTCTGACTTTCTTTTTATTGCCGATGCTAATCAAATTATCAAAGTTAACATGACACAACCTTTTATGCCGAAACCACACATCATCAAGTCTAACAACAAGACATGTTGCATCTTCCATATCTAGGTAAAATAGATTACTCCTAGTTTGTTCACCTTTTCCTATCAGATTTCCATAATATTGAGTAAAGGTAATGAACTTACTTTTATCTCCTATCATATGATGTGAGCATCCATTGTCTATGATCCACTTGTCATTCTTGTTCACACAGGTAACCAATGATGTTGCTTCATCTTCATCTTTGTCTAATTCATCCTTCATGGCTACATAGACTACTTCATCATCATTTTCTTCAGAGTCTTCTTCAACAATGTAGCATCTCTTGCCTTTCTCCTTGTAATCTTTGTTGTCATCTTCTCTTTTTTTCCTGAACTTGTTTCCTTCTTTGTAGTTATTCTTCTATGGACATCGTGTAGCTATATGATCTACTTCATTGCAATTGAAACATATGATAGGGAGCTTACCTTTGAATTTTCCTTTACCTCTATGGAATCTCCTAGCCAGTAGTGCTTCTAATTGATCCACATCTTCCTCATCTGTGCTGCTATCACTAGATGCATGTTTTCCTTTTCTTCTTTTCTTGCTTGATGTTTCCTCCTTAGTCTCTTTTATTTTCATTTTGGCTTTAAAATCAGATTCAAGGTTCTTAGGTCTATATTTGTCAAAATTGGATAGCTCAAATGTAGTAAGTCTTCCCACTATTACTTCAAAGGTTAGTGTGTTCTCTTGTACACACCTCAACTCTTGGATGACTGAAACTCTAATAGCATAGATAGGAATTTAAGTTCTTAAGTATTTGATAATAGTTGTTTCTTTTTCCAATTGTCCACCTAGACTTCTTATTACACTCACCACTTCTTTCATTATTGCAGTGTACTGAGCAACATTTTCACCTTCTTCCATCTTCATGTCATCAAACTTTCCTCTTAGAATTTCTCTCTTTTCTCTCTAGACATTTCGATCTCCTCCATAGATTTCTAATAAGGTTTTCGACATCTTAAATGTAGTGTCATAGTCATTAATGTCATTGTTGGTGTTTTAAAACTACTAAGCAATAAAGTGCTTCAATACCAAATTGCTTACACTTATGCAATTTAAGGACTAGCCACTTCCCATTAACAATTACATAAGCAAACCATTTGGATCCAACATTAACAAAACCAAGAATGGTTTCCTTCTCTTTCGGCTCTGCAAAACCAAGGTGGGTATACCTAGGGGATGACTCAATTTAACTGTTGTTGTATGAGAACTATCTTAGTTTCATTCTGAATCTCATCCTCAATTATTAAACACATAGCTAATTGTGACATTTTAAACATAATACATCCCATATAACAAATTTGGTCATAAATTCTTCTATAGATCTACAAGTATTCTCTGCAATAGTGGCTAACTAAGGCTAGAATATTTCATGCAAACAAGTATTGACCAACTTTGAAGATCTTTAGGAAATAAAAGTGAAATTGATTATAACTTCACATTTGATATTCATCTATGATCTATTTCTCTTCTAGCTGAATTAATTTGACTAGTGCCTAATTCATTAGGGTTTAGAGTTTACTGCAATTCCATGGATCTAATTTTTTGCCTTACAACAAATATTATCGGCAATTCTTACTGGAATTCATCATTGAAAACATCCTTCCCATTACTATAGCAACCTTATCAAATTCATCAAAGCTTTTACTTAATTCATTGAACTAATAGCAATGATGAAAAGATATACAACCTAAATGGATTGCATTCAATTGCACAAGCTTTTACTCACACAATATCAAGATAACTAAGTAATCAAAAGGAGATAGGATTCAAAAAGAACTGCTATGGGGACAACTCATACTTTGTATTCATTTTCCTTGAAAATTGTATACATATGTAGTTAACTCAGAATGAAGATCATTCTATATTCATGTATTCTAAAAAAAATTGCAGAGAAAATAAATCATAAGACTTCCTCAAAATTATTGGACCGAAAACAAACCAAGTATATGACTAAAAAGCATTAGAAATCAGACCATTCTCTAGCCCTAGAATCTCACTGATATAATGTGAGATGCAACAAGCTTCAGGCTAAGAAAATTGATAGGTGTCTTGACAAGAGATATTCTCATACATGTAAGGAAACTCAGGTGCAAAAACAACTTCCTACACTAATCTCTTAAGAGAAGTATGGTGCAAATCCTATTAAAATCTTTTCACTTACAGATTCAATATCATGTAAACAACAATATTTTGGCCAAGCAAGAATAAAGAAAATAGACAAATAAAGAAACACATAACACAAAGATTTTTTGGTGGGGAAAAACCTTTTGGTAAAACAACCCCACCCCTCCAGAACTTGCACAATGTATTATCTTCAACACAAGGTTACAATACACTTGCAATGCAAGTTCAACAGTGACAATAGAAGACTCCAGTAGCTACTCACAGTACCAACAATACACTTTTTTGCATACCTCCTCTTCATAACCCTAAAAATGCTTAGAACATGCGCTTCACTTTAGGGTTACTCCCAAAGGTAACTGTATTAGGGTTTTACCATTCTTCGAGAAAATAGGAACCCTAATTTTTTTTATTAGTATAGAGTGTATAGTACTTGAATTTATCAGTTTCCACATGTCTTCACCTATCATTGAATCTTACTAACATAGCTCTTACGTGTCATAGGAATCTGTCATAGCCATTTTAGCTATGATCTCCTTATACACAATTCAAGATGCCGACACATCAACATTATTTGCAAGAAATAAATTTTACAAAACAAATAATAAGAATAGGAATTATCCAAGGTTGAGACACCTTATTCCTAACAATATAACTATCACAAAATGACAAAAATGTAAATAATAGAAAGATATGTAGATCAAAAATTCATTTTTTGGGTCCCTTTTTGTTACATCTCTTTATGCTAATTTGGCTGCTACTTTGATTCCTCCATGTATGCAACTGCTAAGTCCACCAATGATGAAATCTATTCTAATGATTGCAAACTAACCTCAACCGTGGGTTTCACCATCATTATACTGTACTGTAAGAGTCACTTTCACCTTTCACTCTTCCTTGGTTATATTAGCATCCTAGGGTTATGGGATTATTGCTTAATGTGAAGCATCTGAGCTCAGAGGTAATGTGGCTATCAAATATAACAAAATGGGCATTTTCTACTTCCCCAGTCATATCTACATTCAAAACCATTCCTCTACCAAAATATGTCACTCCCTTAAAAAGAAAGACGTACATCAACAAAAAGTAAGAGTAACTATACACATGAAACTGATGGGTATAAAATCTTCTTCACCCTCTCCAAAAAATTTGCATAGGGTCATATATATCTCTATTTCCCTCACATTCAATTATGCTTTCTTGAAAAATTCTTTAGAGAATGATGTTTTTGTTGGTCGAGTTCTAATTTTGCCAAGTTCACCCTTTGCTCTTCTCACTATGTTAATGGCTTGATCACAGCTCTTTGCCATAGTAAAAGGCTTGTCCTATTAAAGGCTTACAACACACTGTTAAATGCGACCTTGTTAGAAGTGGACCTAGTTAAAGGAATTTAGAACATTCACTTGGAATGCCACCCTATTAAAGGATTTACAAATGGTTGTTAGGCCAACCTAAGTCCATAGGATTTTTAGATCTAATACAATTGCTAGAGAGTATTAGAAAATCTTGACCTGATTTCAACATACAACTTATCTTGCAAATCTCAGATCACACCCTTGCCTAGCCTTCAATCCCTACAACTCTTGATAGCTTGTCCTCCTTTCAAGCTTTGTCTCCTTGAGTCTCCACACTCAATGTACCAGTGCAATCATCTCTTCATGACCACTTGTAGAAGCAGAGCCTTTGTGCTCTTCCTTCTCCTAGATGTCTCCTCCTTGACACCCTTCTAACCACTTTGTAGATTTGGCTCTTCAACAACAATAGTATCAGCAACTCTTTGCTTCTTGGGCTATGACTTCTTATATAGAAGCCTTGGAGTGCCTTTTCCTGCTCGATTCTTTCAATTTCAATTCACATGGATTAGGTAGGATGCATTGCATCTAATCCATATTTTGTTTCCTCTAGAAACTTCATGAATAATCCTTTAAAATTTGCTCAAAAATGGCTTACATAGGATTTTGTGCCTCCAACTCATCATCCTTATCTTCCAACTTGTTCACAAAATTCAATGTAACCACTTTGTTAGCTTAGATTTGGTGAATCTTCATATTTTAAAATAATGTAGCAGCTCGACATTATTGAAATACTGGTGCTCAACACATACTGTGATACTTGACTTCAACTATGTTTTTCCTGATGCTCAGCACCAACTAAAAATTTTCTAATGCTTGACACCTGATCTTCACTTGGCACATTAAGATCACTTGGCACACACTAGGAATTTCTATTACTCAACTTCTACTAAGAATTTTCTTGGCTTCAACTAACTTGCTCGTCACCCATTAAAGATCTTAGTTTAAGCTTTGCAATCAACCTTGTTACTGTTAGAATTTGAAAAGATTAATAACCCAGAAAACTAGTGCAAAGAATAAATATCTAAACTATGAATGCAAATGATACAAAATCAAAATAGCAACATAGAGTTAGTCTCCAAGAGAGTAATGCAAATGTTGGAAGTAAAATAGCATTAAGAGGATGCAAAAACAAGATATGTAAATACAAGCCAGGTAGCATGCTTATATAGGCTAGGAAGAGGGAGGAGGTGGCAACACTAACCAATGAGGAGAAACCATCTATCAAACTAAAGATAGAAAAGTATCTTCCCAAGATAGCTAATGGATGCTCACATGTAGGAAGGTGACACCTTACAACCATTCACCTAATAAAACATGCTTTATTAACCTAAGTGAGATTATTAAAAGTGTAGGAAAAACCTAGCAAAATAGGAAAAATAAAAAAACTACACTAACACCCTCCCATAAGTGAAGCTTAGGTTGATGTAGAAATGGGTCCTGACAAGTCAAGCCTATTGAGGTACCCATGTACATAAGATTTCCGAAAAGAGAGAGAAAAGAGACCCCCCAAAAAAAGTCAGGACTCCGAGTGAGAGGAAGAGGCCCCCCAAAAAGATGAAGCATCCTGCACCCCCAACAAAGCTTGAAAATGAAGGAACTTGCTCTCAGTGAAGGGTTTGGTGAAGATATCAGCAACTTGCTCAAAAGTCGAACAATAGCGAAGGTCAATGACATGACCATGGATGAGCTCCTGAATGTAGTGCGTGTGGACCTCTATGTGTTTGGTTTGCTAATGATGAACTAAATTTTGTGAGATCTGAATGGCACTCTGGTTGTCACAAAATATGACTGATGGCAGTCTAATCTGGATACCAAACTTAGTGAGAAGATGTTGAAGCCAAATGGCCTCAGTGGTGGCATTTACAACCCCCCGATACTCAACCTTAGTAGAAGATAGAGCAATGGCAGACTACTTTTTACTCAACAAATAAATAGGACCTGACCCAAGTGAGAAGCTATACCTTGAAGTAGACTTGCGATCCTTAGAATCACCTGCCCAATCTGAATCTGTGTAGCCCACCAAATCAAGCTCAATACCTGCTGTGTAGTGAATCCCACAACTATGAGAACCCTGAATGTAGTGAAGGATATGCTTGGTTGCTTTCCAGTGCAGCTAATGGGGCTCCTACATGAATCGAGAGACCATGCCTACAACATAGTAGATATTAGGTCTCGTATGTGTTAGATAAATGAGACTCCGAACAAGTTGGTTGTACAAAGTACCATCAAAAAGTGGAGAAGAACATTGAGCCTCAAGTTTGACTCTAGAAAGGAAGGGAGTCAAAGCAGGCTTATAGTTAGCCATATGAAACCTTGAGAGTAAATCTAGAGCATACTTCAACTATGTGATGGTGATCCCAAAAGGAGACTGAAGGATCTCAATCCCAAGAAAGTAATGCAACAAGCCCAAGTCAATCATCAAAAAATTGTCTTGAAGGGCCACTTTGACAGTCTTAATGGTGGGTGAAGAACTTCTTGTGATCAGAAAGTCATCAACATACAAAACTAAAAATAGAAGTGAATCACCCTATTGTAAAATGTAGACATTAGGATCAGAGTGGCACTGAGTGAATCCAACTGATAGAAGGAAGGAGTCCATCTTGGCATACTAGGCCGGAGGAGCTTGTTTAGGCCATAGAGAGACTTTTGAAGACAACAAACAAGTGAAGAATCCTAAAGGAAGCCCTATGGTTGCTCCATGTAGATCTCCTCATGAAGGTCACCATGAAGAAAAACACTCTTCACATCCATCTGATGTACTTCCCAACGATTAGCTGTAGCAATGGCAAGAACAATTCAAATGGAATTCATTCAAGCAACTGGCACAAAAGTCTCAGAGTAGTCAATCCCAGGAACCTGGAAGAATCTTTTAATGACCAAGCGAGCCTTGTGTTTATCAACTAACCCATCTGCTACAAATTTTGTCCAATAGATCCACTTACATCGAACAAGTTTTCTTCCTTTAGGAAGAGGGACAAGATCCCAAGTGTGGTTCCTCATCAAGGAACTATACTCTTCCTACATAGTTGTATCCCACCCAGGAATACCAAAAGCCTCATGAAAGGACTATGGGTCTGAGGCAGTAGCAATGAAGACATGTGGAGCATCCTAAAATTGTGAACGAGTTCACCTAGTGTCTGATGGATCCCCAACCCAATCACCTGCAGACTGCAAGGTTTGTCTAGCCCAAAGTGGATAGGAAGATGGAGAATCTGGAGGGGAATCATTAACCTCTGAATGATGACCAGGAGAGGAAGGAGGTGAGTTCTTTGAATCACTTTCTGCATCAGAAGTAGAGGTAGAAGACTATTTAGGTGAATCTGACTCATCAGAAGATCTGTCATGTATTCCAAGTGACTCTAATGTCAAGGTAGAAGGAGTTGGAGAAGTGATAGAAAGCGAGCTCAAAGATCCCTCCTCAAACTGAACACTCCTCTTAATGAATAACTCATGTGTATTAGGGTGGAGCAATCAATAACCCTTCACACCATCAGGATAACCTACTAATATGCAAGGTTTGCTTTGCAGATCCAAGGCCTAACATTTCTCTATAGGAATGTGGGCCCATGCAAGGGAGTGAAAAAATCAAAAGTGCTTAATTGATGGTTTTTGACCACTCCAAGCTTCAAAAGGAGTAACTCCCTTCAAGGCTCAGTGAGGAACACAGTTCTAAATATAACAAGCACAATTAATGGCTTTTGCCCAATACTGTGGTGTAAGAGATCTAGAGTGAATCATATAGTTTTCCATTATCTTCAAGAATCTATTCTTCCATTCTGAAACACCAGTTTGTTGAGGATTGTATGGAACTAAATGTTGTAAATCAATCCCCTCTGAAGTGCAAAATCTTTCAAACCGATGGTTGACATACTCACCATAATTGTCTATGCGCAAAACCTTGATGGCTTTCCCAGATTGCTTTTCTACAAAAATTTTGAAGTCTTGAAAATGATCAAATACCTCTGACTTCTGTTTGAGAAAGTACACCCATGTATATCGAGAAAGGTCATCAATGAATGTGAGGACATATCAGGCCCTACTGAAAGAAGGATGTTGAAATGGACCAGCCAAATCACTGTGAACTAACTTTAATATTTGTGAAGCTCTCCATGCCTTACTTTTGTCAAAGTTTTCCTTAGGATGCTTACCAAGAATGCAACCTTGGCAAACACCTCTTGAGAATTGAACCGAAGGCAACCTTGTGACCATGCTCTGCTGGTTGAGTTGATGCAAATAGCTAAAGTTAAGATGGCCAAACTGCTCATGCCATAATTTACTCACATCATTAGAGTGAGTGAGCAAAATAGATGAAGGAGGATCAGGAGCAAAGTGAGAAAATAGATAGAGTTGTGACTGATGATCTGCTCATCCAACTGCAACTACAAAATCACTATGCAACTCATGTATCTCCACTGAATCAAGAGTGAACTCAACCTGCTTGCCTGAACTTGTGTGAGTGATTTGGTATATTGATAGGAGATTAGTTGATAATGAGGGTACACAAAGAACATCATAAAATGTGCCATCCCCCACATCAACAAACACTCTCCCACACAGCTCAATAGGAGTGTCATCACCCATCAAAATAGAAGGCATAGTACATGGCTCCAAGGATGCAAGTTCTTCCTTAGATGAAGCCATGTGGTCGAAAGCACCCGAATCAAGAACCCAAGTGGATCGTGAGGAAGAAACTGCAACAAGAGCCTTGCCCTTTCCTTTAACCTTGTTTTCTTTTGCTTTGTTAGACTCTTCATTATAACTTTTTTTGATAGACTTAGGAACACTAATATTATTCTTCTCAAGAATGTATGTCAAGTGATCAATTTGTTTCTTCAAACATTTATGTTCATCATGACCGGGTCTTTTACAATAGGCACATTTAACCTTTTCTTTCTTATGCTTATCGTCGTTAGAGGATGAGGTATCAATAGTTGCTTTTGAAGCAATTGGTATCTAATCCTTCTTTTCCTCACTATTATTTTGTTTCTCATCCTTACTATTTTTGTTACTACTGTGTCCTTTTTGTTCTTTTGTGCCTTGGTTGGCAGCTAAGGCATGTGACTTAGAGGACTTAAGAGTGCCCATCTGGAATAGTTTGTCCTATTCTTGAGTGAGATTGATAGCAAAATCATCTAGAGATGGCATGGTGAATTGAGTACCAAGTGCACCCTTAGTAGCATAGAAGGTAGAGACAAACACAGGATATTCTAAACTTAGCTTAGAGAGAACACAAAGAATAAGTTGTTCATCTTTCTTTTCAATTTCACATTGTTTTAACTGTAGCCTTAGTGATTTCAATTTGATGAAGAAATCTTGGATTGTGCTAAAATTGCTTGGACTCAAACTAATTAATTGATTTTCCAACATATGACCCCTCATTGAATCTTGTGTGCCAAATAGTATTTCTAGCTTTGTCCATACTTCATTTGGTATATCCAAAGAATCAATGTGAAATAGCAAGTAAGGAGAAACAAAAAAACACAATGTTCCATATGCCTCATCACATTTGTTAAACCACTTAGGCTTATCTTCATCTTTATTAGGTTCAGCTTCAAGTCCCATAGTTATCCTATTTAATCCAGCTTTCCTTAAGTGAATTGTCATGCGTTATTTCCACTCAAAGTAATTGTATGGAGTTAGGATGGGCATATTTTTTTGATCCATGATGAAGACATGCTAAAAAGAAGAGAACCCACCTATGACAATGCGCCACCCCCCCCCCCCCCCCCCCCCCCCCCCTTTTTACTCAATCAAAGAACCCCCCCAAAGAAATATGATTTGGCACTTTATTTTAGTGCATTTACAACTACCACTAGAAAGAAATACTTAGTGGTCTTTATTTCAACGCATTACAAACCTTCATGAAGAGCATATGCTGAAAGTAAAACTTGGGCACAATAATCAAGGAAAAAAATAGCACCAATATGATTTACTGAAAAAATCATGCACTTTCAAAAAAAGAATCGCCCTAATACGAGGTCGTGTGAGAAAATTATGATCCTCTGAAGTTTCCAAAATGAGAACTTTGTATAGTCACAACCGAGAATCTACAATTTTTGAAGAATTCATGTATGAAAATTTAAAAAAAAACTCCACTAGTGGATAGAGCACAAAAAAATAGCCAAGGTCATAACAAGAATCATCAAAATCGGAGTCCGTATGAGCATGAATGAGACATTTGAAAATTGCATTCAAATTTACGACTGCCAATGGAGAGGGGTATGGTTGTAGCTTTTTGTGCTCGATTATGAAAAATATATAGCTTGTGTGCAAAAAATAAAAGATACCTAGATATTTTTTCGGTGCTGCAAACAAAACCCAGGAAGCATTTTTATTTTTGATGTATATAAGATGTTGTTGTAGTGTAAATCAGACACTTTTAACAGTAAAAAATGGCTCCAAAAATTAAGAAACGATCCCAGCAACCAAAATATGACATGCAAATCCTAGATTAGCTTCCTAAGTCCATCAATGGCATGCTAGAACCTGCAATACTGATTGAAAACTCCAAATATGCATGTTGGTTGTCAGATTTGAGATTGAAACCCCAGAGAAAAATCATTTTTGTCAAAACTTTTCTGATTCTCAAGATCATCCAAAGATGCAAGAGAAGAGCATACTTCATTTTTCAAAAAAATACAATTAAATTTATTAGCCCCCCCTCCCGAATCTCTCAAATAAGGAAATTGAAATCTACTCTTGCACATAGAAAAGCTTTGATACCATGTTAGAATCTAAAAAGATTAATAACTCAGAAAACTAGTGCAAAGAATAAATATCTTAACTATGAATGCAAATGATACAAAATCAAAATAGCAACATAGAGTTAGTCTCCAAGAGAGTAATGCAAATTCTGGAAGCAAAATAGCATTAAGAGGATGCAACTACAAGCCAGGTAGCATGCTTATATAGGCTAGGAAGAGGGAGAAGGTGGCAACACTAACCAATGAGGAGCAACCATCTATCGAACTAAAGATAGAAAAGTATCTTCCCAAGATAGCTAATGGATGCTCACATGTAGGAAGGTGATACCTCACAACCATTCACCTAATAAAACATGCTTTATTAACCTAAGTGAGATTATTAAAAGTGTAGGAAAAACCTAGCAAAGTAGGAAAAATAAAAAAACTACACTAACAGTTACAACTTTTTTCCTCCAATGTTTCTAAGTGTGACCAACCTTTGTATCTTTGAGTATGTCATCAATACATTACTTAACCATTGTCTTAACTAATCCTTACACTTCATTACAACATCATAACTCAACCTTTCCCTTAGGTTCTCTTGTTACATCTTGTTGATCAAATCCTCTTCATCAATTAACCAAGTGATAGTACTTGGATCTTATAAGCAAATATCATCCCTACAAATAGTAGGTTTGACATCAATGACAAAGCAATGATTGAAAAAATTCTTTTACAACAATATCCCTCTTTGATCTTCAACAACAATGAGCTTTTTCAATCAAATTTCCAACACTTCACTTACTCCCCTTCACATTCTATATCTGCACTGCTAATGTTCTTCATAACCCTGCAAATTCCAAGCTCTAATACTTCAATGCTCCCTAGCATAGCATGCTCTGGCTC
Organism: Cupressus sempervirens; assembly: GCA_028749045.1. NCBI lineage: Eukaryota > Viridiplantae > Streptophyta > Pinopsida > Cupressales > Cupressaceae > Cupressus > Cupressus sempervirens. Next base: position 1,149,167 of record CM053790.1, on the reverse strand, counting down.
ACCTAGGGAAAGAGCTTAAAAATTCCTCCATGGCTTTTGAGGGCCCTTCCTTTTGCCAATAGGAAGTACATAGAGTACACTCACTATCCCTAAGAGGTCATACTATTTGTACAATGGGATAGTGAGTTACATCTCTTCAAATGCCAACTACTTGATTTAGGACAACAAACTGGCTGGAATGAAAATAATTTGCAAACAATGAAAGGAAACACAAACACACCTACCATACTGAGGCAAAAATTTTCTAAACAAGCCTACCTACATTACCAAATGGATACAACATTGAAATCAACACTCAAAAAATTTCTTAGCTCTATATTTTGTCTCTTTATATTCAAACACCATGCCATAGTATACAGTTTGTACACTAACTCACAACTTCTGGCAACTTTAGGGTTTTAGAAGCTTATATATGACTTCTTAGATCTTATCCCCTCACATTTAGGGCTTCCATGAGCCTCTACCATGCTTGTAAGGGTTTTTGCAAGTTAATCAATAGTTTTGCAAAATTGTAATTTTTTCTTACATAGCAATTTTTTTTCATTTTTTGTGTTGACATCTTTTCTTGCCAAATTGGCCATCCCTTAGCTTTTCAATGCTAGATACCCTTCCCTAGGCTAGAGACCTATGCTAGGAATTTACTGACAAGGAATCCCTTAAAATTTAAGGTCGCTTATGACTTCAGGACAAGGAATTCTTTGATTCCAAGGCCATTTAATGACTTCCTATCCCCTAGCCAATGTTGCAAAAACACACACCTAGGTCTTTAGACCTTTATTCAAACTACAAAATCTCTCTTAGATCATATCACAAAAAAATTGAAAATTGTGAGGGCCTTATGTTTCGAGGTTCCCTTGCACCACTTTATATTCCATGGTATTGTTGGTGTTCTCAAACTCAAGCTTGAGAGCTTTATGAACAATCTCGCCTAAGAGTGAGATTAGAACCACTCTGATACCTGAGAAAATTGAAGCACAACGACCATCACAGTCCAAAGTACAAAAAAAATCTTTGGACACCTCTCTAGAACATGTTGACTCTTTAGATGAAACAAAATACTTAGCAAAATCAGATTATGTGCTAGATCTAGGACCTAGGATTTTCAGAGGCTAGGACTATGTATTTGGCTTTACTTTTAGATTTAATCACAACCTTCTTATCCCCAATTAGAATGGTAGTCTAAGACTAGTCTAATCTTACTTCCCCACCTAAGTCTTTGCAAAAAGTTCTACTTAAAAGCATCCCATAGCTGGTAGGGATATCTGCAACTAGGATGGTTAATTTGAACCATTTGTTAGGGAATTCATCTGGGGCTACTTGTACATATTTCATCTGTCCTATAAGAAGAACTTGTTTGAAATACATGGCATAGAATTTACTAAAGGTTTTAGTCAAAGGAAGGTCTAGGTCTTTAGCTACTATAGCAAGCATAATATTATTAGAGGCCCCATAATCAATAATGCAATTTCTCAGTTTATGTCCATAAACAAATAGGGATACATAAAATGAGTTGGGTTTTCAGCATTAGCATACACTTGAGATGTCTTAATATGATTAGATGTTAATTATTGAGTTCTAACAAAGGATTAATATTTTCTTTGAAATTGTTTCTTGAATTGTCTAATTGAACTGGACTTTTAACACTTTCAACTAATCAATTCAATTCATTAGGATTGGACCTTAGGTAATCAAAAGGAGAAACTTGAATTGAGGACGACCTAAAAAAATTCACTATATCAACACTAGACTTGGGACCAGCTTCTTCAGGTGTCCTTTCTTCTTGAACCGGATTCCTTTGGATTTTGAATTTGCCCTTGTGTTTTCCAGCTTGATCATGCCATATAGTAGTAGGTATAGAAGAGGATGAAGAAACATGAGCCTTATCATAATGATTACTCCTAGTGAGCACTATAAGGGAAGGGTCCTCTAGATTAGTATATACATCACCACCTCATTCTTAGTCAGATTCATATTCAAAGTAGTAACTTTCAGAGTCACCAGGTCCTCTAAGGGATTCCTCACTAATAGGTATTTCTTCCATAACTTCTTTTTTTACTCCCATTTCTCTATAAAGAATCATTTTTTGGCAAGAAAATCCATCATGCTCATCAGTCAAATGAAAGATACACATGCTTGCCTTCTTAAGGGAAGGTCCTTCAATTGCTTTTTCTAATTTCCTGACAACATATATGATTGTCTTCCTTGCATTCCTATTTGATTAAAGTTTATGGGGATATCATGATAAGTCATCCTAGGAATCTTCCTTTTCATCTCTAAAACATCATTCAAACATATCTTTACAATAGGGTCAGTTGAACTAGAAGTGGATACCTGATTTTGAGGATGTTGCATCTCTCGTCTCCATTTCCCTACAGCTAGGAAATCATCTTCTAATTCCATGGCTAACCTTTTTGTTACATAAAAATCTACCACTTTGTTCCTTCTCATGTGAAAGCTTATGGTAGGAGGCATGCCATTCACAAAGAAACCTATTCTATTTTCATCATTGGGTATTGTAGTGGTAGGGATCTTATATAGGGTCTTGTTAAATTTGGCTATGGAGTCACACATGGGCTCTTGAACTTATTTTTTGAGCTATGAGAGTTGTAACAAAAGAGTATGCTCATCATTGAAAACTTTGAACCTAGATTCAAAAGCATTCCTCATGGAAGCCCATTCGGTGATAGACCCAATTAGGAAGATGGTGGAACAAATCAGTAACAACTTTTGTCAAGGTTTGCACAAACAATATGACTGCAACATTTTTAGAGTTGAAAGAAATAACCACACAAGTCATATTAAATACATTTATATGTTCATTAGTGGATTTCTTCTCATCCCCATTGAACTTAGGAAGAATCTCTTGAGATCCTTTAGGTAATAGATCAAGATTAGGTCCTAGGGCTAAAGGTCCCACTTGAGCACCCCAGGGATTTGCAACCATGGCTTCTATCCAAAAATTGATTAGTTGACTGTTAAAGTGTATAAGGATGAGGGTACCAGACAAAACTAAAGCTTGCAAGGAAGTGACAACTAATTTAGGCTTTGTAGGAGAAGTAGGGCTACTTTTAAACTTAGTTATTCCCTTCCTCCTAAGAGTATGGTCAGGGGTAAAATTTAGGGACTTTACAAATTCAAATGATTCATCTATGGAGCCTTTTTTTCATCACCCTAGGTATATTTTTCTCCAGCCAACCTAACAAAGGAAAGATTTACTACTAGATTTATTGGGTAGGATTAGGATTCAGAGCTTGTTGAGCTAGTCTTTCTACAAATTCTTCCTCTTGAGTGATAGGTACTCTAATTAGTTCAACCCTTTATTCTTTGTCTTCAAGAACCTAACTAACTTGCAAGTATTGCTCATCATTATTCCTGCTATTCTAAGCTAAGGTATTTAAATCAAAGATGATGTCTTCTTGAGTATTATCAAACCCTAGACTAGGTTGAAGAATTGGGAAATTATCTTGATGAGGCAAGACCATTATTAATCAAAAGAATGTACTTTCCTCGGTAGAGTCGCCAAAAATTGTTAGTGAATAGTTTTTCCTCCCAATTACTTTGAATTTATATCAACAAGAAAAATAATTTTCACCACAAATGAGTCTAAAGGAATTCCACAAACTCTCTATATTTAAAGGTGCAACTCCCTTCTATCATAATTTATTAATGCAGTTCTTATTGTAAGTGAATTATAATACTTGTTCTCTTAACCTAAAAGACCTTAAGGGAAATGAAAACATCCTCTCATAGCCATAAAAGAATGTTATAGATTTAATTACTAACATTTGATATGTATGCCATGCAACACATAGCTTAGAATTCCAGAACAAAATAGAAATGGAAATAATACACAACCTTAAAGTAATGCAGAAAGAAACAAAACATGAAAGGCTAGAAACTCACTGTGTTGAGTGCATGCAGACTTGCAAAGACAGAAAGAATAAGCTATCATCATGTACATCTAGACAAGACAAGGTAATCTTTACCAAAAGTAGAAATGGCAAGGGAATGAAAACAAGGTGGCTTCCATTTAAAACATAAAATTGGACATGAAGCATGTGGATGGGTGACAAGACAGATGACAGGACAAGTATTTAAATCATTAAAATCTCACCCAAGATCTACACATGTTGCAACATGCCTTAACATCATTACGTTTAACTCATAACTAATACAAATATTTCCTGAAGATTTGGTAAACGTTGCATTCCCGCTAAGCTATTTGCTTGGACACATGGTACCAAAGGCATCAATCTTTATGAAAGGGGTGAAAATGAACAATTGAACTACAAAACAATTCAATGTTCAAGTTCAATAGTCATGATATATTGGAAACCACACTCATAATGATAGACTAGACATAAAGGTGAAACCATAAACTTGAACCTGGAACAAAGTGTTCAATGTTCAAGTTCAACATCGACGATGAGCAAAAATATCCATGGGATGATTGACTTTCCCGACTTGACCAAGAGAACCAATGAACCTATAAACCTTGAACATTGAACAAAGTGTTCATTGTTCAAGTTGATAGATTTATTCAATCGAGAGACTTAAAAACAAAGAATGCCAAAAAAGTCAAGATTTATGATGGGACTTCAATAATAGAACATCCTTTTGCAAACACTTAAATATTACCATGATTATGTGCAATAAATAAATGTGGACCATTCATGGGTAACAAATGAAATGAGAAATCATCATCACCACTATCTATAAGCATCCATTGGCACCTATAACCAATAAATCCATGCCAACTCCAAATGAAACATAGAAATATCACGAAGTATCCAAAAAATGATTAATATACTCAATAACAAGAAACTAAACCAATATCAATGACAAACTTCAAACCATGTTCTCAGGAACATAAACATGACAATGCCATCTAAATCATCTCAACCAAAGAGATACCATGCTCCATATGAACATACTATAACATGTCAAAACTCTAAATGTGTATCAAGAGTATACCATGACATAATAATGAAACCATACTAATACCAAGGATAACATGTCAAATGAAAACATAAACCACACCATTATCAATAACCCCATGAGTCCTCAATATGCAACCATCTCTACACACCATGTGCAATGCCCTACCAAGGGATGCAAAAGAATTAACCTAAAGTTTTACCAAGTTTTCCAAACATTTTTTTTTAAAGAACAACATACACATCAAACATAAAGTAGCGGAAGCAATAACATACAATCAAATTAAGCAAACATCACATATTACATTCCTTAAGGATCCCAAGATGTTGAGTCACATTTAAATTTAATTAATACTAAGTCTAATAAATACCACATCCACATGAAAGAATAATCATAAGTCCAAATCCATTTAAATAGTATACATTTGTTCTGAATGTCACTTGGCAATAAAATTTGGAATGCTTAGTCATCCACTGTACATGTCATAGGGTATGAAAGGATAAAATAATATACATTTATAAAAATAGATTACATTATCCCTTTCTGATCCATGAAATAAAATACAATACAATAAGTGAAATAATCTATCATAAAGATATAACCATCCATCATAATACACAAAGATAGAATGAAAGGAAATGCAGACAAGAAACTCTAGCCATGACATCAACGAACGGATCTCAATGGTAAGAGTAAAAAAGAACTACCATCGAATGCGTGGTAACTCAAAAAGGCCCACTCCCACCGCACTGAGGAGATACTATCAAGTCCCAAACAAGATATCCATCCAAAAATCAAAAGTAATATCTAAGTCTAGGAAACCCTAAAAGTAATCTAACTCAAAGGTTCTAAGATAAATTGACATCAGACCTAGAGACAAACACAAACATGTAGGAAACCTACTATGTAAGCGGGCAAGTGTCATCACAAAAATCAACACTAGAGTTACCCTGGTAGTCTAACTTGACCTTGACCCCCCAGTGACTCCATGCAACACTAGTATAATCTCATACTAACAAGGCATACTAATGATACATGGTCACAACCAAGTGTTCTCTCTACTCCCATCCTATTATGTACTAGCACTTGAAGCATGGGTAAGAACATACAAAGACTCTTATTAGGTTAATTTTACTCTCATTTAGTGTAGTGTTTTCAATTATTAAGCAACTTACAATGGGTTACCCTGGCAGCCACTTAGGGCCCCAGCCTCCATTACAAGCCACTTCCCAACATTACATATAGATAACCTACCCTAGGCTCATAAAAGCACAAATCAAATAATCATAATATTTCACCTCAGTCCTAGGCAAGAGCCTACAACACAATGGTAAATTGTGAGCCTCTTATCGAAGAGTTCTTGGGTTCAAATCTACCCATGCTTAATAAAATAATAATTAATAATAATACATAATAATTATTCTTGGCTTTAGCCTCTTATCGATAATATATAAAAAATGTCACGTCAGTCCTATACAAGTGACTGGAAAGCATCAAAAGATAAATCATGATAACCCATCAATTGTCTACAACTAACTGAAAAGTATCCCAAAAATACTGATTAAAGACTCAAAATGGTTAAGTCAAATATATCATAGCATTCATTTCGCTATCCCACAATGACAAAGAAAGCAATAACCAAAAATATAATCAAACTCATCATAGAGCATATCAACACATTACCATGGTTGAGTTTAAAATATCAAAAATCAAATCAACATAATACCACAATCACAGAACTCCCAAGCCTCTGGTAAAATGTCCTAAAACTAGTCAACACTCTAGTCAACCCAAACCCAAAACATAGACAACATACATATAACATAGTGTAGGTTTCATAGTTTGGTTTGACTTTGAAAACATATTGTTGAGTTAACAGTAAGGTTTCAGTTTTCATTTCAATGTATATTTCAAGTAGATGAGATTATCAATTTACCCTTACAAACTAACCCATTCTTATATTTGAATAAAATACAGAATTACCACTATTTCATTTTAAGTCAATCTTCTAAAATACTCTAAGGTTAATTATTTATTTAAATTATTAAAATAATAACAATTGATCTTCAAATAAAATAATTTCAATTCTAATAAGGTCAATATCATTAATAAAACCATTAATTAAAATGCACTATATATATATATATATATATATATATATATATATATATATATATATATATATGTACATATGTATATATATACATATGTACATATGTATATATATACATATGTACATATGTATATATATACATATGTACATATGTATATATATACATATGTACATATGTATATATGTACATATGTACATATATATATATATATGTATATATATATATGTACATATGTACATATATACATATGTACATATGTATATATATACATATGTATACATATACATATGTATATATATGTATATGTATACATATATACATATGTATATGTATACATATATATATATACATATGTATACATATATATATATATATATATACATATACATATATATATATATATATATATATACATATACATATGTATATATGTATACATATACATATGTATACATATACATATATATATATATATGTATATATATACATATATACATATATATACATATATATATATACATATATATATATACATATATATATATATATATATGTATATATATATAACTTGTTAATAAAACTTATTAATACAAGGCATGCCGACCTTTTAAAATATGGCCACCCTACTATTGCAGGGCTTGTGGCCATAGTGGTACTTTGTACCACTGTTGTACAAATCCTTTCTCTTCAAAAATTTCTTCTCCCAAATTTGTGGTCCCTCGAAAATGAACCCTCAATTGGTGATAATGAGTTCTCTCCTAAATTCGGGGCACGAATTGTGCATTAACCAAGAGGATTCCTTGTTCACCACTCTTTAACTCTTTATTATCTCTCTTTTAATGTTTCCATGCACCTTTATTGCAATATAAAATATTTTAATTAAATTCACTTGACTTCTCTTTTTAATTAATTTATTAAATTTTATTCTCATGCATACTTTATGCAATCTTAAAATTCTTTAATAAATTAATATCTTTTCCATGCTTTAATTTATTTTTGAAACATTAATTGATAAAATATTTATTAACTTAAGAAATAATAATATTTAGCATTTATTTAAAAATGGACTCTTAAATATATTATTAAATTAAATAAATATTATCATGTTCTAAAATTAAACTTATAATTTTATCTTTAAATTTAATTTCTTTTTATTTAATTAATTTCCAAATTAATTAAATATAATTAAATACTATAACAATTTTCCAATAAATTAAATTATTAATTGAATCATTTAATTTGACTTAATTAATAGAAAAATCACCAAAGACTTATAGGACCAAATACGAAAACCCATCATAGAAAAACACATACAAGATCAAAGTAAAGGGTTATAATTGTGAACTTACATCATACAACGCATTCAGAAGGTAATCAACTCAGATACTTATCCTAATTTTCAAGGAAAAATGAGTTTAAAGGTTAGGATTTGGACTTAAGAATTTATCCCCCCTCTCTTACCATTGAGATAATGCGATAGGGTACGCTCATCCTGGCAATTTAGGAAAGTTGATACCCGATAATTGTAATCTGCATAAAATTCACACATGTACAAACACATATATACTAAGCTAAATAGGCAATGATAGGAAGTGGTGTATCATGTAGATCCCAACTAGTAAGTGACTACGACTCCCTTCCTTAACCACATAAGAAATGTCATATATAAAAAATATATACATGCACACCATACACATGCAATATGGGGTAAGTATCCATAAGAAAATACATATGATAATCCATCTAACTAATCATCATTAATAATTGAAATCACTATAATAATCATCATGCATACATGAAGTATAGAGTACCAAGTAGTCTCATCATAAAATCAACTGAATATGAAACAATATATGATAATATAAAAAATAATGCTACTAATCATCAAGCATAAAATTGGCCTAAAAGAGTTTAGCAATGATAACAAAATGTAAACTAGGGGCATGCACTACACCATGAAGAACCATCTCCACACACCATGAAGATAAAAATGCACCATGAAAATTTCAAAGAAACTTCTATAACAACAAGATCTAAGACATCCTCCAACATCTATAAACACCCAATAAATATATCAATACCAATAACTCCCACTTAATTGTGGTACCGAGTCACCTATGGCATCATAACATCCATCTCCTACATGAATATCCTCTAGGTCTACACACACACAACCAAAGTGTTAGTACCAAGTGAAACCAAGATCTCCAAACTAAGAAGATACAAACCAAACTAGGAATTGATCATCTACTACCACCTCATCACTATCACAAGCTCCCACTAAATCATGTATCCAAGACATCCATTATATCATGATGAGAAAACCATACAATAACCATGAGAATCAACCCAGGCATAAAACCATCAAATAATTCAAAGTGTAAATCATGAGCTCCTCAAAAGAGACCAAATAGCCATGATCCTCAATCAAGAAGATATACCACCATAATCAAATAAAGAATCCTAACCAATGTGAGCTAATTAATTATCTATATATCCAATCATGTTATGCCAAAATCTATGACACCACGATCACATCCATGAACCGAGCATTTAACTCTCAAATTTTCCAACCTTTCAACATAAACTAGTCAAACACAATCATCCACCATGACTGTACCTGGTAACAACATCTCATCCCTTCTATATGAAGAAAAATATGTAAATCATGTGACTAAGGGTATAGACAACCCAAAACTAAGCCACCAATTTGAATATGCATCAATAATGAAAGATCAATGGGCAAAGACAACTCATATCCAAGTCATAAATGAAACCTATACTTATAGATTTTTTTCAACACTACATGTAGACCTAAAAATTCATCATACATATCCAACCTAAATATTGATAATCATATTATCACAAGACCAATCTAAAATATAGGCTAAGTATACAATGACATCAAAGTCAAATCTTCAAAATATATAATATCATAAACTCACAATGTTACCCTAGTCAATATATATCATAAATCATTCAAATCAATATATCACCAAATAAACCATGTCAAACCTACACCAAATCAGAACCAATGTGTAGAGCTCTCTAAGAACTTTTTGTTGAGTTTGACTATGTATGCCCTAGTTATGTCCAAATTATCTATGTTCAAAAGAAATAACATATAAATCTTGGGCTCTTAAAATGTACAAAATGTCAAAATCATAGAATCAAACCTACACCAAGTTGTAGTTCTCTGAATTAGCTTTTCAATGACTATAAGAAGTCTAAAATATGATATCCTGAGTGAAAGTTAAGGTTGTTTTACCAAGACATCATTTTTACCACTCTCATTGCAATTTGTTTTATTATTTTTGTGATGAAAAAATTATGACAGGATTAAATTTGATAACCATCATGGGATGAAACTAAAAACCTTTTGCATTTTCTCTTGACATGGCCAAACTAAAGCATATTATATATCAAAATTTATGGAAAGGCCAATCTGGATCAAATGGTGAGGTTTGTTTTTTCCCAAAAGGTCATTTATGCAAGGCCCCCCTCCTAAAACCCTCATTTAAATGAAGCATCCAAATAATCACTTTGCCCAATAATTTCACATGTCCAAAATAAACCAACATCCCATCATAATTGTAAACCCAAAACCTTTAGATCTACAATAAAATGCCTACAAAACCCATATATCTTGCCAATTCTTTCATTATTTCATGCATTCTAGTAGATTCAAACTATGGTTAGAACAACAAAAGCATAACTCTGATACCACTTGTAAGGAAACTTGCAACTAAAAATATTACCATTTCCACATAACCCATAATAGATTTGAAACAAATAAGTAATTAAAATCTACATGCAAGAGAATAGACAATATCTCCACAAAAAATGTGACACAAGATATATCTTGGGAAAACCTCATTGAAGAAAAAACCAAACCTCCAAAAACATCCATCTTCATGTATTAATCAACAATATACCATTGCAATACAATCATGGAACCCTTCAAAGCCATAGACACAACCAAGCAATCCATGTGAATAAGGATGAATCCATGCATCCCATGCCATGATTTCAACCTTCACAAATGCTCCCTTAGCTAACCAATCTCACCTTGTCTTGCTTGTCTTTAATTTTTTGCCTTTTTCCCTTCTCATACAAGAACTACCCTTGTTTCTTATATAGAAGAAAGCTCCCACAAAACCATCAAGTGGTACTACATAAACCATGTGCTACCAAACCCCCATTGACCCAAATTTAATATTGTACATTTAATTTACTTTTTCCTAATATTAAATAATTACCTCAGATATTATCAAAATGTTATGCAATTTGTCAAGAAAATCCCATGGGAATCTCTACATATTGCACGTTGATCTAGATGCTCCTAGGTGCAACATTACATAATAAAATAAAATAATACAATATATAAAATATTATGTAATGTGTGCAACACACATGATCTTAACATCCATCCCTATGCAACATTAGATTAAATAATGTAGTCAACTCCCGTGCCACTCTCTAATACCAAATTGTATATGTTGAAACATCTTATGGCTAATTCAAATTGTTGTATCACCCTATCCAAGTGATATTGCTCAACAATATAGTCCTATGGCCGAAAAACAAAGCCTAAAGTAATAGTATATGGCAGTTGTTTTTGCTTCTTTGGCCATTGACCTAATCCCATGCAAGGTCTCTATGTAATTGCTCTAATATCGTAAAAAAACATCCCTCCAATGGTCCAAGTCATTAGTATGATGATAGGTTAATATGATATCCCCACTTTAATAACATTCAATAATAAGTAATAATTAAAAGAATACAAAAGAAAAGATAATATAATTATAATATGTGTAGATAATAATTATAACTATGCTTATATCTTGATCTATTAATCAAAATATATTGTATAATAATTATATATTATATTACTAATGAATCAAATACAAGTAATAATAATATATTAATAAAATATAATAGAATACCTATCACATAATTATCAAAATAATTTCTTTAAGACACGACGATTTGGAATATTAGTTGTTTAAAAGGAGGGAGAAACATGGAGAGAAAACACAATTGGAAAATATTTTTCAATTTCTCTACAAAATGTTAAAGATATGATTTGAGATTATTATAGATGGTATCAGAGCATGTTCCTCCCATCCTGATGGGAAGAACATCAATAAACAATAGTTTATAGAGTGATAATCAATTGCTTCTAGCAGACACATTAACATATTCCATAAAGTTGCAGACATCACACACACCCTTCCTATATATTTTAATCAATGAATGATTAGAAAATATGAGGGAACAAAAATAACTAATATAGAAACAATGATATTTTTTATTGCAAGTTATCACCACAAATCAAAGATGAGACCATGTTTTTGAATATAGAAAAAGGAGTAAAAAAGGATTTTCACATAAAGATAGCAATAAGATCCTTATTATTAGCTAATAGGATTTCTCATTGGAGTTCACTCCAGTTAGATATGGTCTCATGCCAATATGGTCTCATGCCATTTGGAATTTATCACACACTACTTAGAATTTTTCAGATTTTGAATCACGCCCACAGATATTTGATTTTGGAAGCATATCTTTCAACAATCATAGAATGCATGATTTTGTGATCCCACAATCATGAAAGGCAGAGAAAATATTTGAGAAATCTTATCTGTAGATATGGGAGTATGATAAGATCATCACCATTGAAAACTTGTCCAACACACCATTTAACTCAACTCATGCATTATATCTTTCCCTGAATTCCATATTCAATCATTGACAACCAATTTCAATCAATCGAGTGGGTGAGTGTAGGTGGAGTGGAGAAAGTATGAGATAGTTTGTGAAGAAGATGAAGAAAGTTTTTCTTCAACACTGGGAAGAGATGAAATGCATCTGCAGGTGGGCACTCCAAAGTTGTGGCACAAATACATGGTAGGAGGAGGGGAATCCAGTGTTGCAAACAACTCTGTAGGGGGTTAAAATTCAAGGAAATTTGATTTGCATGAGGCTATGAAAGGTTTCAAAAAGAGTTGAACCGACTAGAATAAATCAATATATAGATTTTAAGAGCTATGAAGAAATATAGAGAGGAGCAATGACTAGAAGAGAGAATGATGTCCAAGCCATTGGATTTGGTCTCACTTCTAAACTCTACTTCCTCATCCAAACTGGCTAAACCAAACTAGGGAAAGTTGAATTCTGGAAGATTTTTCATATGGTCTAGGGATTTTTTAGGCATTGTTCCCTCATTTGAGACATTTTTGTATTCCCAAAATCAGGTGGAAGAAAAATTATTCTCCAAAAGAATTTTCTTGTTTTTCTCCATAAACACACAAATTATAACAAATCATTAGTAAAACCCTACTTAAAAATTGACGCTTTCTCAGAGATGTTAGATGATGTGAAAGTGAGAAAATCTTGAGCAATGTTGCATACTATGAATCTATACTGTAAGTTGAGCATTAACTAACATTTTTCTAAATTATTTTTTGAATCGTCATCTTGATTATTATCCAAAGCTTCAACACTTTGGCTTACTCCTAATATCATCAATCATTATGGACACCATTACCTAAATATTTTATTCAACTATTAAAGCTGCCAAAGAGTTAACAAGAATTGAGACCACTTCATTTAGAACAACTTTGAAGGCATCATGTGTTCATACCATTCACAACCATTACAAGCGCCTCCTTGACCCAAGTTTGAAAGGCTAAAGCTAAAGTTTCAAATACTCAATACTCTTAATGGGACACCTTGAGTTCCAATCTAAAATAAGAAAGTAGTTCTCCCAAGGGGGCTACACATGCCTTCTTCATGAATCGGGCCTCTGCCAGTGGATGTAATAGCAGAACTTATGAAAACCATTAAGAATTAAGACAACTTCGTCAAAAAAATCTTTGAAGCTATCATGTATTCATACCACTACTAGATTGTAGTTCAAGTGGAAACTAGTAACAACCATTATACATAACTCCTTGACCCAAGTTTGAGAGGCTAAATCACAAGGTTCAATTTTGTGTTTGCTTTTGGTATCAACAATTGGGCTCACACTTAATATGTTACAAAGTAAAAGAAATAAAATGAAAAAAAAAAAACATATTCTAAACTAGAAACAACAACAATAAATCTTAGAGTTCAATTATTTTTAATGTCTTGTAAGTTTAAACTTATTAAATGTTATGTACCAAATGATTACAATTGTCTTACTAGTCTTACAACAGTTAACATTGAAAATATCTAAAACAAGATTCTAAATGAGATGCCACTTTATGGCGTCTATTATATGGAAATTTAAAAGTAGTATTAAAGAAGAGTTACACCAATTTGAATTATGTTGTCTACATTAGCACATTATGATGGTTATATGTTCTTGTCATCAAGATCCAATTATTATTGAACTTTTAAATGGGGATAGCTCACTTGAAATGTTATCCCTCCTAAAATTTAAACTCTATTTTGTATGGTTGTTGATTAGATTGGACTGAAATAGTAGCTATTAAATTTCCTGACTTCTACATGTTCAAACTTAGTTTCAAGGTGGGAACAACAAGAAGATTTTCCTTTTGAGGAATACTAGTCCTAAAGATCTCAGTCATATCCAATTCAAAGGGATCACCATTGCCTTCCAAATTCTAGTCAAAGCAATGCACCAAATGAGCCAAAACAAGCTCAATGTTTGCCATTGCAAATCCAGCACCAGGGCATCCTCACCTTCCTGCACCAAAAGTAGCACCTCAAAATCTCACCCTTTGATATCAATATTCTTAGCTATAAATCTACTAGGCTTGAATATTAAAGAATCTTCTCACACTAATGGATCTCTTCCAATTGCCCACACATTCACAATTAGCCTTGTCTTGTGAGGTATAAAGTAACCAACAACTATACACTCTTCTCTGGCTTCATGTGGAATCATTAATGGTCCTTGAGGGTAAAATCTAATAATATCTTTCACCACACATTGCAGGTATTTCATGGCCACAAGCTCAAATTCTCTCACCATGCACTATTTTTCAGCTATACATTCAATTTCTCCTCGTAACTTCTTGGCAACATGTGGGTTTCTCACCATCTCACTTATTGCCCATTATAGGGCATTGATTGTTGTCTCCAAACCACCAAGAAACATGTACTATCAAAAGTGAAAAAACAAATATTCAAAATTTTCTTCAAACCCTGGCACTAAATTAAAGAAAATAAATAATTCAAGAAAATTCAAGAAAATTATTCCTTCTTTCTGATGATGGATGACAAAGTGATTTGAAAAATAGATTGAAAAATTTAATCTACAAGACTACTTAATAATATTCATAGATTGTAGTAACCAGTACCAATAATTCAAGAAAATGTCAATATCAGTAGGCAAATAGAGAGGGATGTGAGCATACATGTATTGTTGCTTTAATGTGTTCGCAGGTGATTTTCATTCTGTTCCATCTCATCTACTAGGTTCTTAGTATGGTTTACATTTTCCTGACTCCCTTGTAGATGTTGATCAATAATCTTCTCAAAAACTGCATCAAAGAAGTTGTGGGCTTTCTCCATTTTTCCCTTCACACCACTCTTAAGTCATTAATCCAAACAATGGAAGGAATGAAGTCTCCAATGTTGAAAGCCCCAATCATCTTTGTGACTTCTTGCACCATTTGGTTGAGCTCCTTGCCCACCAAATCATCAAAAAATTTAGTCCCAGCCAATGTCCTCCAGATTATAGAGAAGATGAGATATTCTATGATCTTGCTCACATTCACTGTTGTTTCTTCATTCTTGGAGAATATCCTAGTTTCTAAAAACTTTTGTGTCTAAGATTTTGGTTTTGGATTACTCGAATGAAGATGTAATTAGGATATTTGGAGAATTTATTGGTTGCTAAAAACCTTTGTTTCAAAGTTTTATTTGAATGACTAGATTTTTTTTTTTTTAATTCTAGAACAAATGGATGGTTATATCCATCTAATGAATGTAAAAGAGAGTAGATCTTGAACAACGTTACATACTATGATTCCTTAATCTCAATATCATACAACTAACATGTTTCAATGTGCATGTGAATCTTATTTGACTTTTATCTACGACATTCTCATGCTATGGTTACATGTTAAATACTTGACTTTATGTAATATTGAATGTGTGACATCATGGGAAGTTTTGGCTTTGTTAGCATCACCTAGACATGCAATAATTGCTTAAGTGTTCCATTCATTCTAATGATATATGGCTTCTTGTGAGCCACTACTCATGAAACATGGGTCAATGAGCTTGACTCAAAACTTACATAGTTGAATCATGATAAAAATGTCACAATTCGACATCAATTTTATTTTCTAATAAAACCTATCGGCGTACCTCTTGCACCTCTTTCTGATGCAAGTGGTAGTTTACCGTCCTACAATAAAGACAACCAAGTCAACATGAAGTTGCGTATAATTTTTTTGGTAGTAATCATTGTCAGTAACTTATTTATTGTATACCAATTCAATTATGGAGTAACCAAAAAGGGGGAAGGGAGAACATGTCCAAATTAAGGTCATCGATATACTACAACAACACCAATCATAATTGAAAAAGTAAAGGATATATTTGATTCACTTTCTCTACGCATCAATCAAGGCACATATAATCTTGAATTCGAAGAAATTAAATGGAATCAGACTTGAATAGAGAACCATCATTCAAAATAGGGCCATTAAATAATTAATTCCCCATTAGTAATTAACACCAACACGTTCTATTGGACTAAGCATTATTATCTCCAAGTCATATCTTTATATTAAGGAGAATGATGAGATGCAATATCTATTTATTAATATGGAGTTTTAGCGATAAGGAAGACCATTAATTTCAAGGGTTTATTATATACAAAATATCTTATTAAAGCCTTAGAAGTGTTTGCACTTACCCACAAATAATTAAGGTTCTCAACAATGACAAATTATGGGCAGTTGTGTCTCTCTTTATGACCAAATGACACTGAGGACATCGAAAAAAGATTATTGTAGAAAGAACATATAAGAAGGATAATTAAGAAACACATGCACAATAATTAGATTCAAACAAAAAGAAAAGAAAATAAAGGAAACACTAGGATTGAAGAAAACTAAGCCATTAAATTAATAATTAACAAGCCAAATCAATTTATGCATAACTGTAATATTAAACAAAGAAAATATTTGGAGCCAAATCAATGAATGGCTAGTTTTCTGAGCACAAATTTTCAAAACTAATCAACAATTCCAATAATTCTAATCAGCATTCTAGAGACTCAAGACACTATTCCATGAATAAGATAGAAAAAGTGACAATAAAAAATTAACATGGAAGTCAAGAGCTATACCTTACATAGAAAAATAGTTGTGAACCAAAACTCCTAGCATCTATTGTATAATCCATTCACAACCAATGATTGATTTGAGTACAATTTATATTATATTTAGCTTTGTTGTATTATTATCAATGATCCGACTATACTAAACAACTAGCACAAAGTTTATATTAATAGACAAAGGAATGAAATAGAATATTGATTTGGAGAAGAAGAATCCAATCAACATGCACTTTGTAACATAAAAAATCCAACTTGCTAATTCATCAAATCATTTTGGTGATTGGAATTATGACTTGTTGCAGTCGTCGATTCTGTAGGAAAAGTGTGAATAGGCATACAAAGAAGCAATAAGATCAAGGTATGGAGTTCTGAGTGGTTTAATTCAGATTCAACAACTCATGCATTGTTTTGAATCACACATGAGTTCGTGGAAAGGAAATATGATTTGAGCAAAATTTTGGTCAATAATTACAATTATACATTTACCATTAATAATATCATTGAATTTTCATCATAATATCCAATTCAATGTAAGGATGAAATATTGTTGAGTTGTCATTTTGCATGATGCTTAACAGAAGGAATCCTTTCAAACTCCTCTCTTGAAAAGCGAATCTAGGATCAACTCCAAGGTTTTGGGCAATCTTGCAACCTATTGAAATCCACTTAGTTGAAGATAAATGTATTTGTTCACAAGGAGGCCTTTGTTGGTTCAAACCAATTTAGATGAGACATTTGATTTTATGTACTAAAAAGTAACCACAAAAGAGATATATTTTTGGTATTTTATGTTTTATGATGAAATGCAATTTAACAATGCAACTGTATGAATTCTTAACTTAACCAAGCATTAGAAAAGCAAATAACAAAGATAAGGTAATGAGAGATTTTTAAAAAAACACAAAAGGAAAATTCTTGATGGACATAAACCATGGTAACAACATGTATGTGAGTTAAATCATTGAAAAGATTATGTAGGAAACTAATGAAAAAAGGAGTAGTGTTTTCTCAAATCCACTAATGCAATCGTCAATGGGAACTTAGTAATAACCAAAAGATGTGTCACATATCATAAAATTACAAGGCCATAGGAAGTGCACTCATGTGAGACAAGAAGCTATATAGGAACAATAGGTAATCTCTTCTCCAACTTGGTACGTTAGCAAAATTTGTCAACACACAAAAAATTTGAGAACTAAAAGATCGCACAATCAAATCAACACAATAAAACCATTTGCTCCATTATTATTCATAAACATGCATTCATAATAATAACACACTTCGGCAAGAATAACTACACTCAGAATGAGAGCACCAGTAGCATATATTATTGCATAAAAAATAACAACCTGGAATACATATTACATTCTTGAATTTATAAGAAATCATTTCCTCAATTTGTGTTGAGAGTCAGAGATCTCTTCATGCAAATATATCATTAAAACTAATCAAATAAATATAATTATATATAAACTAACTCTCCAAAAGGTGCTAAGTAGGTCTCCACCATTGTTTATATCAATTAATGTGTGCATGACCCTTTATATGACTTAAAATAATGTAAGAAGTAGATAAGAAGAAGGAAGTTGTAAGAGGATCTAAGTCATTGGAAGCTCTAAAAATGGAAGCTTAGCCTTCTTTGAATGTTTCTGGGAGTTGAACTGCCATCAAAATGTGTTTCTAGTGCATGGAATTCTCTTTAAAAAAGAAACTAACAATTAACTATTAGCACATTGTTACTTCAAAATTGTTTTTGCACCTCTGTGAAAAGTGCACCTTGCGCATAAGTTCAAAAAAATCCAAAATGTTCTCAAGTGTCAAAACTACATTTCTAGCTTCTAGGTTTTCTTCCCCTTTATACCAGAGTGATGTTTGGATGTTTTCTCTTGAATTTCTCTATAATATCCATCACTTTAGCATGCAGAAAATGCAAAGCTTCATACTTATCTTTTACTACAACCTCTAACTTTTGTACAAATTGCTGCAAAATCCTCAAGTTTAGTGTCTAGCTCCAACAGTACCCATTCAGTTATGGATGCTTGTTTGATATGTTCTTCTGAAAAAGCATCTTCAAAGGTTTTTTGAAACTATTGGACAAATAATTGCACTAAAATGAGTTTGGCCTTTGACTCATCTTCAAAAATTTCAAGGCAGACATCACTGTAATACTTCTCATCTTCCTAAATCTGCTCTTGCATTTGATCCTTCAGCTTCTATATCCCCTCATGTAATGTTTCAATTACTTTATTACTGGCTGATATTTTGTCTATCCAATCCTCCAATTTATCAAGCTCTTTTTTTGAGTACACCTCCATGAGTGTATGATATATTTGACCTTTTTATTGATTGAAGCGCTTGAAGGTATTTTCCCTAGGTATGGACCTCATCTATAAGCCCAAAATCCTAGTTCAATATAGATACCAATTTTTTCAACTAGACTGAATATGGTGTAACAATTTCAAATTAGCCTATATAATATGTATACCTTTGTCTTCAAAATTGTCACTTCATTTCGAACATGCACCCAAAAATGAATCTATCTGTACACTCCCCTTATCTCTCTCCTCTAATGTCAAAGCAAGAGTGATCTCTAGATTATCCCAGTCAATGGGGCTCAGTAGTCCATGTAAATATCCTCTCATAAGCTCATTTTGTCTCCTTAATATTATCAACTCAAACTCATCTTCATCTATGTGCCTGAATACTTCCTTTATACCTGTAGTGATTAATACTTTGGTAGTATCTATTGTGGGTCTCCCTAGAATAACCTCCTTGATTTGATAGTCTTTAGGGGTCAACTCCTCAGTGTCAACATGTGGAGGAGGGATAAAAATATGTGCAAGAAAGTCTTGGTCTTGATTCTTCATTATGAAGGCCAATGGTCACACATCACCCATAGGTGGCTCGGGCTTCTTGATAGCTTTGACTAACTCCTCCATTCCCTTGTCTGCAGTTACATTTGGCTACCTATTTTGTGGGACCATAACCTCCCTCTTCATCCAAGTAGGTGTAGTGCCCATGGAAGACATATATCTAGCTAAAGGGAAGATTTGCATCGCTAGCTCCTTTCCTTTATCACTCCTTTCTAGAGTCTTCTCCTTCTGAGATAGATATATATTGGGATTCCATGTATCCATTCTAGCCAAAGTTCTTGCCTCTGTATCTTGAGAAGTTGATCGAGGTTGGTCCAATATTTATCCCTCCTCTGATACTTCATCAGCCTACAACTATTCTAGATCTTCTTCATCCATTGCTTGTTCCTCCATCTGTATAGTAGAAGGAAGTGGGCTGACTGAGCCTTTGTCCAAGAAAGATAAGTCCTAAAATGGTGGTGGTGGTATAGCTAGATGACCTTGTGGTAGAGGTGGCATTTGGTTCCAATCCTCTCCCAAAGGTTGGTTCATAGGTGTATCTTTTATCTTATCACCCACCATTTCAGTGTCCATAGGCATAAAATCAAAATTAAAAATTTCAAATACATATGTTTCTTACCCCTCTTGTTCTTTAATCCACTGTTGCTACTCATCTTCTAAAGTTGTAACCTGAATAGGTTGCCTGGGAATAGATGGCGGCATCACAGTGGAGCTCCTTCTTTGCTCTTCTTCCATAGTCCTAGCTAGGAAAGTCCTCTAACTCAAGGGGATATTATCTTGTTCTTCTTCTTCATCGTCTACCTTGGGGATGGTTTTAGTCACCTAAGGGATGGGAATAACTTTCTTCTATAACTTCCCTCTTCTTGTCTTTTTCATTGTAGGCTCAACCCTAGACTTCTTAACAATTGAAGGGGAGGCTTCTTCCTCTGGACTAGTTGGTGGTGTTTCCTATGCTTCTTCTTCCAACTCCTATTCTTGTTCTTGTCCAAGTGGGGGAACTTGTTCAATATCTTGGGCTTGAGCAACCTCTTCATCTTAAGGCTCTTCAGTCTCAAGCTCAGCTTGCTTTAAGGAATCTCTTTTCATCTTATTCTTCTCTTTATCTACCCTAAAGTACTCAACATTCCTCTCATGTTGATATACCATTTTTTGCCTAACAGGGAACTAAGCAGGAAAAGTTGGTACTTTAACTTTTACACCTTTACCCTTAATTGGGGGTGTTGTGGCTTGAAAGGCAACAATTTATAGAATTGGGTCAAGGTTAAAAGGCTTCTTGATCCATTCCCTTGTCAACTGAATGATGTGCCTTGCCCTATAATTTATATTTGCATTCTCATTTCTATCTATCTTTGCATTCATGATTGGCTTATCATAGATTTTGTTGTGGTTGTACAATGCATCCAAGAAATCTTGAGTGTCTTTCTAAATAGCCTTGAGTGGAATCTTCATTTTTAAGGCCTTTTCTACTCGATATAGAGTCATCCTACAATAATCCCTTATTTAGATATCATAGTCATCTATTGCATTCATCCAATGGTCTTCTATAGCATCTTTATGCACAAACTATTCCCTTGCCAAATGTTGAACTCTACCAATAATATCAAAATAAGGGTGAGGGAGGTTGTAATCTGCCAAGGGATATTGATCCCACTCTGAATCAAAGGTCATAATATCTTGTTTTTGCTTGACCTCAAATGCACCTATAGTAATAGATCATACACATGTCTTCTTATGTTGCTTCCTCACTCCATCATATGTAGATGTGAGTTGCCTAACAATCTCCAATAAGATGAGCCTTTCGATGGATATCTCGAGAGTTTCTTTGGATTCACCATAGTACCATCCACCCTTAGGTAAGTGAATGTTTTGAACTAGATGTAGTAGGCATAGATCTCTTCGATCCTTTCTGCTACCTCTAATGACATCCTTTTAGCATAATCACCCTGTATAAATTATATGATTGCAAATATAAAAGCATCATTCACTATACATTACTCCTTTCTCTGATCTAAGACTACATAGGGCCAGACATTAGCATGCTCCCCTTCTTGTAAAGTCCAAGGTAGTCAATTTTTGTTGCAACCAATAAGTATACCAAATATGATGTCATATAAAACTTGGGGTTGGCCTTAACTCCTACCAGCTATTCATCTAGTTTTTCACTCAGCATTGTGGTCTAATCAATTGGAATTTTGACCATTATAATGGTCTCTATGAAATGGACCATCCAAATATGAAGATGCCCAGCTTTCAATAGACCCATAACTCTTCTCAAATGTACAAGTGTCACCCTTTATATACCCCCTAGTCATGTCTACCTTTATGACTCTGTGTCCCACTAGTGTTCTATCAATAAAAAATCATGATTGTATGATCTCTGTGACCTTTTCATTCTCCCTATACCATATTTCTACTCGATCATAAGTTATCTTTACATACTAATCAGCTCTAGGGAGATGGAATACTTTCTCAATATTCCTAGGTCTAAGGTCCAAGACTATCTCCCCTATGGCCCTTTTAACAACTCTTTCTTTAGACACATAGTTTTTCGGCCAAAGCCATGATGAGCTTAGAACACTACACAGATATGGGATGTGATATGATATTCACCAATCCTAATCTAACAACCGTGAACACAATCACAAACCTCTCTTTAGGCTTATTTCATATTATGATGAATGCATTCCAATATATGTGTCTCAATTCAGTATCTCTAATCTTTGAATGTCTATCCTAAAAATGTGATTTCTTTGGTGCACCTTGAAACTTGAAGACAATGGGTTTTGGAGATATCTTTTCTGCAAGTGAGGATGATGAAGAAACCATTTTATCTATACAAAATAGAAAGATATTAGTCAAGAGAGCTTAAAATATAACCTAAAACAAACGCTAATTGCCAAAAACCCAACCCATAACACCAAAGTAGTGAAAAACTAGTTAAAATTCCCCCCTTAAAGCCCTGAAATACAAATTAGCACACCTTGATAGGTGTGTTAGGTGTTCTTAGAAGGCATTCTAAGAATCTTTTTGCATAGTTGTGCACCTACACATGTGCACACCTTGGTAAGGTGCGCAACTACGCACATACGCAACATGTGCAAAGGGGGGGTCTTCACTTAAGCTTAAAATGTGTATAAGGGTGCACACATGCACACCATGATGGGGTGTGCATGTTCACACCCTTATTATCTATTCCTTAGGTTTAGTTCTTGAAAGGTGCACATGTGCACATCTTGGGGAAGTGCGCACCTTTCAACTTAGGTTTATTTGTTAGCTTTTCTTTTTTTTAGGTTTTTGTGGCTACAAAGGTGTGTATGTGCACACCTTGAGGAGGTGTGCATGTCCACACCTTTGGTATTCTAACACTTTGTGGTTTTATTCTTGTAGGTTTGGAGATACACCTTTGAAGGTGCAAGATCAAGGAGCACGTAGAGAACAATTGGGAGAGGAGAGGCGGTCCTGGGCTTTTATAGTCTTGAGATAGTGCACACCCTTTGGAGGTGTGCACCTGCACTTGTGTGCAGGTCTACATCTCCAAAGGAGTAAAGTGTGCACTTGCACATTTAGCGCACCTTCACACCCCAAATGGGTGTGCATGTGCGCTAAGTGCATTAGTGCACCCTTTAGCACAAAAGACCTACTTCTTAAAAAAATGCTAGTTCTGGCATTTGATTCCTTTCATTTAGAGGACTAGGGTTGGACCCTGAATCTAGGAAGATTCCCGAAATTCTCCCAAGCCCTATACTAAGGGTCTAGGAGATAAAAAAATATTACTAGGGGGTCCCCATTTCTAGGAGAAATGGGGCATGCATTGTGAAACCACAACAAATACATCATTAAGTATCAACATTCAAGAATGATAAACCAGTCAAATCAATAGGTTACAAAAATAAAAGAGAAATTTGAAGGTTAGAAAAAATTCACAACTCAACTACTCACATCACTCTCAGCCTTCACTTACTAAATAATGAAATCATAGATGAGATTACAGATCAGTAGGAAAGATAAGTAATAAAGAGACTGAGATTCTTATCCTCTATGTTTGTTCAGAGTGAAAAGATTGTCTACAAATCAATGAGATTACACAATCATCATCAAGACATATTGTAAGAAAGGACTAAAATAATCTATTCACACATAAATAGAATTCATTTTTCACTCAATAGTTAGTTACCAAAGAAAGTTTGCTCAACACATATAGGTCACTAATCCATAAGAACAAATAATGACCAATACTAAATACTTGCATTGCAACACCTAGAATATATGCAAGCATACACTTGAAATAACTCAAGGAAGAATTTTTTTTCACTCTCTAGGGTTTCATGTATCACTTGAGTTTCCTTACATATGGCTCTTTATCTGAGCTTTCCTTCTGTGTTCTCCATCTATCATACTGTGTTTAGTGCAAGAAGTTTTTAGGGCTAGTTTATAATGGCTCCAACCAATTGTGACCCATCAGTTGATACTGGCATTCACACTACTACTTTAGAAAGCCATGGCACCTCCATTCAACAAATGTAGGCATACTTCTAGTCCCCCAATTTTTAATCTTCAAAAGTTGCCTCTCATGAAAAGAAATTCCCTTAATGTCTTCCCGGATTTTTCTAACATGTTCTTATGAGGTTGAATTGGTTTGGAGATCTAAAATGAAAATTTCCAACTTTGATTACTTCAGGGTTAGATTGGGATTTACAATAGAATAAAGATTTGAAAATGCTCTGGCTAAATATGATAAGGACACTCCAGATACATGGGAGAAGGTAGTAGCCATGATGCTCGAAAAAAGTGCCATGAATGTCAAGAAGCATTGTAAGGACCTTGAAGACAATGTGAAAGTCCTCGAAGCTAGTCTAGTTGATGTAAGTTATAACAATTCTTCATATGCAATTGAATGTATACCAAATAAAGATGGTGAGTTTCCTAGTTTAAAGCAATCATTTGGAAGATGCAATGATAAAGCTAAGGAAAAATTTAGATACTTACATAAAAGAATGAATTAGATCCAATTTGACACATATGGGATTCAAGGAACATTATACTAACGTTGCTCTTAAGGAGTCAAATGAACATTAACTACTCTTGATTGGTTAATGCTAAATGTTCCTGAAAACTAACTACCCTTTAATTTTTCTCCCAAAGCATCCAAAGTTTTGGTGCAAGTTTTGATAAATGGTATCTTTGAGAGTTCTAATCATTTTCATGTAGAGAAAGGTAAACATGAGCTCATAGGTATAGAAGTTCAATACCCAAACCCAAATTCAACAAAGGCCTGATTAATATATAGTATTAAAACCCGAAGCATAGTTATTTTGAAGCCTTTTTACATATCGACAAAAGTTAATATCTGCTTTTAGTATTACAGTGAACCTGAGCAAGAAGAGTTTGCTTTGGTAGAAAATGCCCTCACATGTTTGTTTTCTGCAAGAAGAAGTTATTTGTACATTTTTCGCAATGAGAAGTTGTTTGGTCATTTTTCGCCAAAGAGAAGGCCAAGAAATAAAAATATACGTATATTAGTTGAAGTTACTATGGCATTAGCTAATGAGGTAGCACAAGGAACACTATCATCGGCAAGAATTGTATGAACATTTGGCACATAAAAGCAGGAATGAGAAAGATATTCAAAGTGGTTTTAAAAAAAAGTTGGTTGATATAAATTTTCACCAAAGTTTCGCTTATGGATTATGCACATGGAGCCACATCTTTTTAGTATGGAAATTTCTTTTAATCACAATGAGATTAGATGGGTAGCCAAAAAAGCTCAAGCACAAGAGTTTATACTTTCCTTACCAGAAGGTTACAAAACTCTCATTAACAATGCTCATCTTAGTGGGAGACCAAAACAATGTATATCTTGAAGTTGCTATGGCATCAGCTAATGAGGTAGCACAAGGAACACTATCATTGGCAATAATTGTATGAAAATTTGGCACATAAAAGCAGGAATGAGAAAGATATTCAAAGTGGTTTTTAAAAAAAGTTGGTTGATATAAATTTGCACTAGAGTTTCGCTTATGGATTATGCACATGGAGCCACATTTTGTTAGTATGGACATTGCTTTTAATCATAGTGAGATTAGATGGGTAGCCAAAAAAGATCAAGCACAAGAGTTTATACTTTCCTTACCAGAAGGTTACAAAACTCTCATTAACAATGCTCGTCTTAGTGGGAGACTAAAACAATGTATATCTATTGCTAGAGCTATTCTAAGAAAACTAGCAGTTTTAGTACTCGACAAAGCAACTGATGCTTTAGATGCTGAAAGTGAGAATTATATGAAGAAATCAATTAAAAGAATTATGCATGATAATGCAGCAAGTCATACAGTTAGTAATGTTAGGTGTAAAGGTTTGGAAATAATGTTGCACTCCTTTGAAGCTCGGTGTCATAATAAATTTCATACATAAGTCAGATTCTCTGATTACACATCTCATCATTTTATAGCAGCAACAAACATTCTATTGACGTCATCAAGATTTGAAGCTTGTGGACTAAACCAATTGTATGCGATGCAATATGGTGACATTCCTGTTGTTCATGTTGCTAGTGGGCTGAGAGATATTGTTAGACCTTATGATCTATTTGTGAAGTCTAGCATTCGATGGAGATTTTTATTATTACAAGCTCATTCCAAAATAAAACTATTAAGATAAGGAAATAGGCATATCTGTATGGAAAATTTCTTTAGAATATATTTTTGTTGGACACGAAGATTGGGTATATTCTATAAGTTGGCAACCTCCTTTGAAGAGTTGTATTTATAACAATAATGCTTGCTAGATACAACCTCAGAGTATTTTATCAGCACCAATGGATAGGACAATGATGATATGGTGAATGTAGAGGAAGATAGGAATCTGGATCAATGATGTTACAGTTAGATCTATGGGGGTCTATGGAATCCAAAAAGAGATGTCGTTTTGGCTCACGGATATGGTGGATCTTTTCATCTTTAGAAAAATATTGGTCTTTCAATTGAAGATTGGTAGCCTTAGCTAGTTCATCATGGTATTCTGTAGCAATAATAGATCTAGGATGGGCTAGATCTAGTCAATTTATATTATCAGTTAGTCATGATCAGACAATTTGAATTTTAACTCCTTGAGAAAGGCATAAGGATGATAAACTAGAAATATCCTGACATGAAATTGCCCATCCACAAGCCCATGGTAATGATATGAACTATATGGCTATTTTAAAAAGAGAAGGAAACCATCATTATGTTTTAAAAAGAAATCTCATTTAAATGATATTTCTTTTAGAATTTGAAAGGTTCCAATTGGTGTTGAATAAAAAGTAAATTTTTGGAAATATTTGAAATAGATTTAAATATGAAAGAGAGATTTGAAGACATAAATGTGAAAAGTCACAAGTTAGAAGCTGAAAGGATAGTTTTGGTTACTGATAAGTCACCAACAAAGAAACTGAATAGTTTCTACGAGGACAGTATTTATGGAAAATTTTGAGATGGATTGGTGGTTCTACTTTTTTTGCATACAGGTGGAGAGCTGGAGTAAAGGGGAGAGTATTTAGTTTCTGCATTTTCATTCATGCATCTTAGATTGATATCTTTTTCTTTGTAATAGATTTGGTTGTAGATTTTAAGAAAATGTAATCAGAGTATTATGTTTGTTGTGATTAAAACAAGGAAGGTTTTGTTATGAATCATAGTATTTGGACATCATTTTTCCTGATTATTTTCAATCAAAGTATTATTATGGCTAATTTTGAGCACTTTCTTCCATTCTTAGTCAAGTGGTGAATGGGTGGTAGATCGGAGTACTCTCATTTGTTCTTGTTGCAAGGATTTAGATGTTTAAGCTTTAGTTTAATTTCATGTCGTTGCATTTTCATATTTAACAACATTCTTGCATTACCAATCTTGAGTCATAGGATGTGTGAGTTCTCAAAGTTGGCTAGGTTTAACATCTAAAATCTACCTGAGTTAGTCCTGCCTAGGATTAACTTGGTTTCTCCTCTTCCATTCTTGGGTTAAGAATGGACCCAGTTAGTTTAGGAAATAAAAAAATTCATTGCATATCATTCTATAAGGGAGCTATACCTTTCAATTTAGAGGAAATCTATCAACCCCATGATAGATTATCCAACTGTTGGCATCTAATTGTTCTTTCAAATTTGGGCATTTTGGGAGTTTATTCAAAAGAACAATCTGTTTACCAATAGATTTTTGGCAACTTCGCTGGGGAGAATTTTCAAAGTTACATTTTCTAGTTTTCCCTTTTTATAACTGATCTTGTGGAAATAAGGTACATGCCACAAGGATCAGGCTTTTAGCCCTGTAGTCTCAACCAGCTGAAGAAAGAATTAATTCAAATTTGATGACTAGAAGAAAGATAGAGGAGAAAATTGGTGTTGATGTTTGCTTCCTCAGTGATTATAGATATCTCTGTTATCTAGAGATTGGTGACTCCATTCTAGTTCTCATAACTTTGGGTGAGAAGTCCAATGTCTACATTTTCAAATTTTATTATCTCTAACTTGTAGAGATTGGTGACTTTGTTGATTAAAAAGGACCATGCCTATTAAAATGATGAAAGGAAGGAAATCAAACCCTTCCCTTATAGAACTCCATCACACTACTAACCTGGTGTAGCATGATATGTTTGAAACTTGGAGAAAAAGCATCAGTCATGGAGTAAAGATGAACCTGAGTGTTAACAAAGATCATGCAACTATTCTATTATGGAAAAGTATTTGTGCAAGATATGACCTATTGAAAGAGGTGGAAGTGAAGGCAAAAATGTTGCAGCATTATAAAGAAAAGACATTGTAGCCAAGTAAGGAACTAAAGGTGGATAATGATAAAATTTCAAAGATCTCACAAAATCACATCTCTTACAATTTTTCAGTCCTGAGTGAATAAGAAGTTCAATCAAGAAAGAAAACCAAAAGAAAACCCACATTCAAATAAATAGATGTTGAAAGTGACTTCAATTTGCATTTCCTTTGGACTACGTTTAAACAAAGTATAGCTGAAGCTGAAGTAAAAGGATTAGACTCTTCCGAAGATTATCAATCTCCTCAGCTATTAAAGTGTGTACATCAAAGGAATTTTTATATTCAAGATCAAAGAAGAAAAGAAATATGTTGTTCAGCCCTTGTACCTAATGAAAAACTAGTAAATGAAGAGCCCATATCAACCAATGGTTCAATTTTTGGAGAGCAAGAGATACCTTGGTTTCTGGAAGCACCAGCAAATGAAGACATTTGTTACAGCGATAAAGAATTGGTAAGAAAAGTAGACAAAGAAGTTATTTCCATGCCTTCATTTACTCTTGATTTAAAAGGTTTTAGATTTGAAGAAAATAAAGATAAAATTTCCCATGGAGTTTCTTTTCAAAATCATTTGATAGTTAATGCGCTTCCAAAACATAGAAAGTTTAACTTTATTGAAGATTTTGGCAAAAATGATTTTCAATTTGCAAAGGTTGGTAATGATTCTATGTTAGAATCTATTTGTCTTGAAGAAAATGCAATGATTAATCCTCTTTATGAATTTTGTATTGAAGTGAAAGTGAGATCATGTTGACAAATCTAAAAATATGGTTGAAGAGATGGTAAGAAGAGTTGAAAGAGAGGACCTTTCTGTTGCAGATTAGGAGAAATAAATGGGGATCATGCTTCAAATAGTTGTCCTCTTGGAAATTATCTTGAGACCGATGTCCTATCAAAAGATGGAATCCCTAATGTTATTGAAGAACATACTAAGGTTGACTCTTCATCCATTAGAGATGATAGAGATCCAATGCAAGAACCACTCTTTTTGCAGGCTAATGCAATACTGGGTTTTCATAATCATATGGATACACATTTAAAGGTTGCAATATAATTTGATGATCATCCTGCTAAACTTGAAAATGTTGTTGAAGAGATGATTATAGCAATAAATTGTGAGGAAAAGTATTCAAATGTTAATGAAGTATTATCAAATCGTGAAGAAGATAAAGAGCTTGATCCTGGTTCTTTTTGTTCTGAAATGGAGGTTGATCAAACCGCGATGCCTACATGGGAATTTTCTTCAACAGTTAATCCAGGTATTGAAATTTTAAATTCAGATGAATATCTTGCAAAATTGACAATTGTGACAAATGAAGAATATGTTTCAATTTGAATGGAACATGTGTATCATGAAGAATCACCTTGTTTTAATTTGTCTTTAGAACCTAAAGTTGCTGAAGAGAATACCTGTGATTAGTATGATGCCATTTATTTTCTAGAATTTCTTAAATGCTCCAATGTTCTCAATCCTGGTTTAATTATTGATATCTTTACTAAGAATGATATGGTTGATATGAGTAGATGTGATTATGTTCCATTTGTGCGTTCCAAATCTGGTGAATATTTTTCTCCTTCACAGAAAATGGTTGAACATATGAAAGGAAGTGTGCAAAAAGGTATAGAAGAACCAGAGATTTATAATGAGGCATGGTTATTTGGAAAGGTCTTGTGGGTTACTATATTGAAAATTTCTTTTGGACTTATTTTCAACAACGAAGGTGTTGCCAAAGGTTATTAGTGTTGTTTCAAACTAGTGAAGCATATTCCTCTATTTTGAAAAGGATCATATTTCTCTATTCCAGTCAATGGCCATTTATGATTCCTTCCTTGTTCTCTATTCTTTTTGTGAGGTCTCCTCACCTGTAGTAGTTAGATTTTTCTTTCTAGTTTTGCGTGTATTTAGTGTAGCCTTTCCTGCTTGGTGTAGTGGTCTTCCTTTGCTTTTGTAGTTTGTTGACCTCTTGTTTTGGTAGTTTCAGTTTCCTTTGCTCCCTTCTGCCCTTCTGGTAGCTAACTCTATGTTTTCCCTCTTTTTGGTCTGACTCTGTAGCCCAATGGATAAGGCTTGCTCTATGAAACTTGAGATTCTGGATTCTTTACGTACTTTCCAGCACATAATCCCCATTCAGAGCCAGCTATAGGCATACTTCCAGTCCCCCAATTTTTAATCTTCAAAAGTCGCCTCTCATCAAAAAAAATTCCCTTAATGTGTTCCTAAATTTTTCTAACATGTTCTTATGAGGTTGAATTGGTTTGGAGATCCAAAATGAAAATTTCCAACTTTGATTACTTCAGGGTCAGATTAGGATTTACAACAGAATAAAGCTTTGAAAATGCTCTGGCTAAATATGATAAGGACGCTCCAGATAGATGGGAGAAGGTAGCAGCAATGATGCTCGAAAAAAGTGCCATGAATGTTAGGAAGCACTGTAAGGATCTTGAAGACAATGTGAAAGTCATCGAAGCTGGTCCAGTTGATGTAAGTTATAACAATTCTTCGTATGCAATTGAATGGATACCAAATAAAGTTGGTGAGTTTCCTAGTTTAAAGAAATCATTTGGAAGCTACAATGATAAAGCTAAGGAAAAATTAGATACTTACATAAAAGAACAAATCAGATCCAATTTGACACATATGGGATTCAAGGAACATTATGTTAACACTGCTCTTAAGGAGTCAAATGAACATCAACTGTTCTTGATTGGTTAATGCTAATGTTCTTGAAAACTAACTACCCTTTAAGTTTTCTCCGAAAGCATCCAAATTTTCGGTGCAAGTTTTGATAAATAGTATCTTAGAGAGTTCTAATCATTTTGCTATGGAGAAAGGTAAACATGAGCTCGCGGGTATAGAAGTTCAATACACAAACCTGAATTCTGAATAGGCCTGATTAATAGGCAGTATTAAAGCCTAAAGTATAGTTGTTTCAAAGCCTTTTTACATATGGACAAAAGTTAATATTTTCTTTTAGTATTACAGCCGACTCGAGCATGAAGAGTTCGCTTTGGCGAA
This sequence comes from Cupressus sempervirens, assembly GCA_028749045.1. NCBI lineage: Eukaryota > Viridiplantae > Streptophyta > Pinopsida > Cupressales > Cupressaceae > Cupressus > Cupressus sempervirens. The sequence continues at coordinate 1,117,120 of CM053790.1, read as the reverse complement.
AAATGCCCTCATATGTTCATTTTCTGCAACAAGAAGCTGTTTGTACATTTTTTGCAACAAGAAGCTATTTGGTCATTTTTCACCAAAGAGAAGGCTGAGAAATTAAAAATAAATATATTAGTTGAAGTTACTATGGCATCAGCTAATGAGGTAGCACAAGGAACACTATCATTGGCAAGAATTGTACGAACATTTGGCACATAAAAGTAGGAATGAGAAAGATATTCAAAGTGGTTTTAAAAAAAAGTTGGTTGATATAAATTTGCGCCAGAATTTCACTTATGGATTATGCACATGGAGCCACATTTTTTTAGTATGGACATTGCTTTTAATCATAGTGAGATTAGATGGGTAGCCAAAAAAGCTTATGCACAAGAGTTTATACTTTCCTTACCAGAAGGTTACAAAACTCTCATTAACAATGCTCGTCTTAGTGGGAGACCAAAACAATGTATATCTATTGGTAGAGCTATTCTAAGAAAACTATCAATTTTAGGACTCGACAAAGCAACCAGTGCTTTAGATGCTAAAAGTGAGAATTATATGAAGAAATCAATTGAAATAATTATGCATAATAATGGAGCAAGTCATACAGTTAGTAATGTTAGGTTTAAAGATTTGGAAATAATGTTGCACTCCTTTGAAGCTCGGTGTCATAATAAATTTTGTGCATAAGTTAGATTCTCTGATTACACATCTCATCATTTTATAGCAGCAGCAAACATTCTACTGACATCATCAAGATTTGAAGCTTGCATGGACTAAACCAATTGTATGCGATGCAATATGGTGCCATTCTTGTTGTTCATCCTGCTAGTGGGCTGAGAGATATTGTTAAACCTTATGATCCATTTGCAAATTCTAGCACTAGATGGAGATTTTTATTATTACAGGCTCATTCTAGAATAAAAATATTAAGATAAGGAAATAGGCATATCTGTATGGAAAATTTCTTTAGAATCTATTTTTGTTGGACATGAAGATTGGGTATATTCTGTAAGTTAGCAACCTCCTTTGAAGAGTTGTATTTATAACAATAATGCTTGCTAGATACAACCTCAGAGTATTTTATCAGCACCAATGGATAGGATAATGATGATATGGTGAACGCAAAGGAAGATAGGAATCTAGATCAATGATGTTACAGTTAGATCTATGGGGATCTATGGAATCCAAAAAGAGATGTCATTTTGGCTCACGAATATGGTGGATCTTTTCATCTTTAGAAAAATATTGGTATTTCAATTGAAGATTGGCAGCCTTAGCTAGTTCATTAGGGTATTTTGCAGCAGTAATAGATCTAGGATGGGCTAGATCTAGTCAATTTATATTGTCAATCAGTCATAATCAGAAAATTTGAATTTTAACTCCTTGAGAAAGGCATAAGGATGATAAACTAGAAATATCCTAACATGAAATTGCCCATCCACAAGCCCATGGTCATGATATAAACTATATGGCTATTTTAAAAAGAGAAGGAAACTGTCATTATGTTTTAAAAAGAAATCTCATTTAAATGATATTTCTTTTAGAATTTGAAAGGTTCCAATTGGTACTGAATAAAAAGTAAAGTTTTGGAAATATTTGAAATAGATTTAAATATGAAAGAGAAATTCGAAAGATGTGAAGACATAAATGTGAAAAGTCACAAGTTAGAAGCTAAAAGGATAGTTTTGGTTACTAATAAGTCACCAAAAAAGAAACTGAACAGTTGCTATGACAACAGTATTTATGGAAAATTTTGACATGGAGTGGGGGTTCTACTTTTTTGCATATAGTCGGAGAGCTAGAGTAGAGGGGAGAGCATTTAGTTTCTGCATTTTCATTCATGCATCTTAGATTGATATCTTGTTCTTTGTAATAGATTTGGTTGTAGATTGTAAGCAAATGTAATCAGAGTTATGTTTTTTGTGATTAAAAAAAGGAAGGTTTTGTGACAAATCATAGTATTTGGACATCATTTTGCTTGATTATTTTCAATCGAAGTATTGTTATGGCCAGTTTTGAGCACTTTCTTGCATTCTTAGTCAAGTGGTGGGGTGGTAGATCAGAGTATTGTCATTTGTTCCTATTACAAGGATTCAGATGTTTAATCTTCTGTTTAATTTCATGTCATTGCATTTTCATAATTAACAACATTGTTGCATTACCAATCTTGGGGAGTCATAGGATGTGTGAGTTCTCGAAGTTGGCTAGGTTTAACATCTAAAATCTGCCTAAATTAGTCCTTCCTAGGATTAACTTAGTTTCTCCTCTTCTGTTCTTAGGTTAAGAACGCACCTAGTTAGTTTAGGAAATAAACAAATTCATTGCATATTATTCTATAAGGGAGTTGTACCTTTAAATTTAGAGGAAATCTATCAACCCCATGATAGATTATCCAACTGCTCGCATCTAATTTTTCTTTTAGATTTGGGCATTTTGGGAGTTTATTCAAAAGAACAATCTGTTTACCAACAACAAACATCCTCAAAAGTTTGTCCCAAAGGTTTTTCACAAGGTACTCCTAATATTATCCTTCCTCTGCAAGAATTTCACTCTGCATGTGAATGGTTAGAACAACATACTTTGATAGGGTATTTTGTGGGTAGGACTCCTCCTGAAGCCATGCTTTGAAAATAGGCTAAGAAGAGTTGGACTTCTCTTGACATTGTGCAAAACCTTACCAAAGGTTTTTTTAATTCTACTTCACTAACCCATTCCAGGCTGATGCAGTTTTTAGCAATGGCCCTTGGTCAATTCATTCCTCCTTGCTTGTGTTCCAATGATGGTTATGAGACTTTATAGTCTCTGATAACAAAAATCTTAGGGTGCCTATTTGGGTTGTGTACCCTAGTCTACCCTTTCCTTGATTGTCATTTATTGAGTCCATTGCCAATTCTCTTGGCAAAGTTGTAGCTAAGGAACACGATAAGTTTTTTAATGCTCACCCTTAGCAATGCATTTGCATTGAGGTTGATCTCTCCAAGGATCTCAAGGATTCTATAGGGATTCAATTTGGTTCCCACACCTTCTCTTATAAGGTGCTCTATTTGAACCTTCCCAACACTTGTTATAGGTGTTTCTTAGTCAAACACAAGATCAGGGATTTCCCCTTGGCAGTACCTAGGGTTAAACCCTTGCCCAAGGATACTCCTACTAAACTAGTGGAAGGCACCATTGGTGGGCTAAAAGGCAAGGATTCTTTGGATACCAATAAGACATATGCTATTGTAATTTCTATTCCTCCTATGCAAATAGGAGTGTAAACCTCAACCATTGTAGGCTCGACGATAATTTTGCTAAAGTCAAATCTTGTTCACTCATAGGTTTTAAATCTTGTTGTTTCATAGGGGATCAAGGTAGCTACAAGGGCTACCACTCCTATTTTTTTTTGTACTCCTCTTTCTACATCTTTCATTATGACATAGAATGTGTGGTGTTCTCATAGTCCTCCTAGACATGCTAAGAAACCAATAGAGAAGCAGCAAGCTATCATTCTAGGAGAGTTTCCTTCTGGTTTTACCCCAGTTTCTACTTTTTTACAAAATAGCTACTTCTCTCTCGAGGATGAAGAAGATAAGGAAGATTTTCCATGTTTTTTTTATTGTGGAATGTATGAGGTTTCAGAGACCTCTCTAGGAAGTACTATGTCAGGGATACCTATCATAGACTTGGCAATTTTAATTTTCTTTGAATGTAAGAGGTTAAAATCTCTAGTTTCATGCTCTCTTCTACATGTTGTGTCATTTGGTTAGATGATATTATGTTTTCATCTCAGCGTGAAACTGTTAGAGGTGGTGTAGTTACTCTCCTAGCACCTTGCCTTCATTCTATTATTATTTCGCATAGTTCTGAACCCACACACAAAATTATTTGGCTTTTTCTTTCTCTAAATAATCATTCTTTTGGTATAGTTAATGTATATATGCTTCTAATGATGTTGTGGAAAGATCCCAACTATGGTGTTGGATGGCTGAAAACTTGCCTCCTACAACTTGAGTGATGTTTGGTGATGTTAATATGGTTGAGCTAACTTCTAACAAATAAGGCATTTTTCCTTTTCACTAGACAGTTGGGGAAAGGGAAGCATGGTACTACATGCACAATAAATTGGGCCTATTTGATCCCAATACTAACCGCTGCCAACAAAGTGGGGTCTAGCACACTTGGTCTAATTTTTGAGTTGGCTTTGACCGTATATTAAAACATCTTGATTGTACAATGATTAATACACAATTATTTTTTGCCTTTTTTGAGGATTGAGAGTTTCCTATCATTCCTTTGTCGGATGTGACATTGTCAGAACACTATCCCATTTATTTTTCTATTTTTGGAAAACAGTTGTCTAGTTAGCTGTCAAAATGTAGTTTTTCCTCAACACGTCAGTGCTAACACATTCTTCCACTATTGCTCACATCCTACATGTCTTGAATTTAGAGCCACATACTCATTCTCAATTTGGCTAGATTCAATGGTGGAATGATGCTATTACTAGAACCACTAGATTTCTTCTCATCTATGGGAGGTAGTTGGCGGTTTTCAAAAAAATCTCTTATGAAATCAATATCAAAGCCCTTAGGAAGGCTTTTGAAGTTCTTAACCCATTTGATACTAAGTTACAAATCCAGCTTGTCAGGCTTCACCATGATAAAGAAATTACAAATAACTATGCTGCTCAGGAAGCCCAAATCAAAGCTTGCCTCCATTGGTTGGAGGTTGGAAATAAAGCTTCTAAAGAGTTCTTTTAGGCTCTCAGAGCCCATCATACCAAAGTTGGGATTAAAAATATTAAATAGGGAAATACTATTCTCTCTAATCTCCTTGACATCTTGCAAGCTTTTGTGCATCATTATGAAAATGTTTTTTCTTTGCAGGGAAATTTGGTTTCATGGGAGGAAGCTCTCAGAAAGTGTATTTCTATTACTCCAAACCACCTAGTGGTCAAGCAATGGGCCTTCTGTGAACAACTTCTCACCATCAAGGACCTTAAAGAGGCTATCTATTCTATTGTAGATGACAAATCCCCTGGGTGTGATGGGTTCCCTTGTGAATTTTACAAACACCTCTAGAAGTCTATAGATCCAGACTTGCACAAAGTCTATCTAGAAGCTTACCATAATAAGAGCTTAGAAGCCATTATTAACAAAGGAATCATTAAATTCATACCTAAAGCTAGTGATCCTAAGGATATTTTAAACTAGAAACCTATCACCTTGTTGAATGTCTTATAAAAGATCATTGCTAAGGCAATATCTCTTAAGATTCATCATCTCCTTCTTTTAATTGCACGGTCAGAGAAAAATGGTTTTATTAAGTCTAGATATATTCTTGAGAACATCATTGCTATTTGGTAAGGCATGGAATGATCTTGCAAATCTAATCAATAGACTTTGTTTTTAAAAATTGACTTTTCAAAGCTTATGATAACATTGAATGACCTTTTATTTTGGCTATGCTTCAAGTTTCGAGGTTCAGCCATAACTCTCTTTTGTTTTTTGAGATACTTCTACTTGTATTACCATTAACAAATCTCAACCTGAAGCCTTCATGTAGGGTTGCCCTCTAGCTCTGACTTTTTATGTTCTTGTTGCTTAAGGGTTTGGTTACTTATTAGCCCACTCTATTTCCTTGGGTTTGATTCATGGTATTTCCTTTCCTGAATATTCCTCCTAGCTTGTCAATGAACATTTTTCTGATGATTCTTTTCTCACTCTTTTGGAAGATGAGGAGAACATTGCTAATTCCTTGCAATGCTTGGACACCTTTTGTCAAGCTTCTAGTTTGGCTATTCAATGGCACAAGATGCTCTATTATAGGTAATATTTTCTTCTAAACCCACCCTGGCTTGCTTAATTTGAGTGGAAATGGGTAATTCATGGGGATATTTTATGTTTTTTGGGCATTCCCTTTGTTTTCCAAGCTTCACTGGTGGACTTATGGAATGTTGTGCTTAGGAAAATTTAAAAAAAAGCTTGACTACTAGCTTACTAAACCAATTTCTCTTGTGGGGAAATTTTAGATTTGTTAAAAGGTGCTAATGGCTACTCATATTTATTACTCCTCATGTTGGGCTCCTTCCAAAGCCTCTTACCTTAAGTTGGAACTCTTACTTTGTGAGTTTCTTTGTGCAGTTGGTTCTACTTACCATGGCTTTTATTGAGTTGCCTAGGATTTTCGTTATCTCCCCAAAGAGTCTAAAGGTCTTGGCCTTCTTTTCACCTAGAAACAAGGGCTCTCTCTATGCTAAGTGGATTATTCATGCTATAATTGGTGATGAAGCTTGGAAAGTCTTGCTATACTACATCACTTCTGGATTTCTTGTCAATAAGAATGCATGGAAGGGGATTGGATTTCAAATCCTTCTTGTCATGTGGGAACCTGTTCACATCCAAGGATCCTTTATTATCAAGATCATATAGAAGGATTGGGAAGCTATCAAGCATTGGCTTCACTAGGCTAGTGATGGGTTTCATGATGGGCTTTCTCTGAATCAACAGAACCTTTGGTGGTCCCCACTATTTTCCATTTAAGGTGTTCCTCTGGCCAAGACTTAAGGTGCTATTGCTCTGTGTTTTTTTAAGCACAACATTAAGACTCCTTGTTGGTAAATAGATTGTTCTTTTCAATGTAACTCTTACATGCCCAAACCTGTGAGAAATAATTTGATGCCAACAATTGGATAAACTATCATGAAATTGATAGATTTCTTCTGAATTGAAAGGTATAGCTCCCTTATCAATGATATTCAATAAATTTGTTTGTTCCTAAACTAATTGGGTACGTTCTTAACCTGAGAACGGAAGAGGAAAACCAAGCCAGCCCTAGACAGAACTAACTCAGGCATATTTTAACTCCTAAATCTAGCCAATGCCAAGAATCCACAACTCCTATGACTTCTTGATATTGGTAATGCAATATGGATGAAAATTATGTGAATGCAATGAAGAAATGAAGATTTAATATTCAGATTTATGCAATAGGAATATGTGCAAATACTCTGATCTACAACACATTAATTATTTGATGCAAGATGCAAGATAATGTCCAAAACTGAACACAACAATACTCTGATTGAATATATTCAGAAAATAATACTCAAATTCTCTTATTTGAAGCAAAACTCTTCTTTTTTTTTAACACAACAAATACAATGCTCTGATTTTTATTTGCCTGCAACTCTGGCCAAATCTATTACAGAAATCAATGCATGAAATGAAATGCATAAAATAAACTATTGTCTTCCCTCTACTCTAGCAATACCTACTCTTGCAGAAAAGAAGCCCCTCTCAATGGAAAAGGTTTTACAATAAATACATTCTCCAGCAACCATTGGTTTCTTCCAGTGACTTTTCAATTCTGTAACTGAATCTTGAAAAACTTTTGATTTCCCTCTTCCTTTTGGTGTTTATATCATTATAAAAATAGTCTTTTATCTTTTCAAATTTGTGGCCCCTATGGTATACTCATGCTGACAAGTGGCATTTGCTAGTGATGAGGTTCTATTATGATTTTGTAACTGTCATTGACAGTTTTGATAGCGTCCCACTAAATCAGTCGTAACTCATTAACTAGGAATGAGTTTGAAAAACTCTTTGGTCAGATCATGCAAAACTTTCTTCTTAGCAACATATCTAAAATTGAGCCAAATCCAAGGTTTTATTGGAAGTTATGCCCTACGCACTGAGACCCAATTTGATTGTCTGGATTCTGTAACTCCTGTTGCTGAGCCAATAGAGGTGCAAACAGGAACCCATAACTTTTGATCCATAGTGAATAGTACAAAACTATTTGGAGAGGATTTATAAAACTAGCATTCACAACACATAACCAAGATTCAGGTCAATCCAACAGTTATATTGTGAGATATGACCCCCACAATATGACTATTTTCTTTCATCTGCATTTTATGACTGTTATTGCTGATCTGACAGTGGTGCACTCAAGAACCCGTCACTTTTGATCCATATGAAATATGAAAAAATGCTTAGATTAAAATTTAGAGAACTATGATCATAAACACATATCCAAATTTGAGCTCAATCCAATTTTTGAATTCTGAGATATGACCCCCGAAATATGACTATTTTTCTGTCATTGGAGAATCCAAGATTTCTTCTGCTTGTATATGTTTGTTCCATTTTAAGATGGATGAATTCTAATGTAATCTCATTGTATGTCACTTGAGATTGGTTTGGCCTTATAAATACTTTATTTTCTCAATGTCCAATTCCTATAATCCATTATAATTCTATTTTTTGCCTCGAAAGGATCTTCCATCATGATTGAAGAAATCAACAAAATATTGAAAAAGGCTGAACATTGCATTTTTAAACCATTGAACTGCTTTGAAGTCTGAGCCTAAAATGTTAATTGAGATAGAGTTCTGAACCTTTCTGAATTAACAAATCCACAATTTTGAACCAAGATTCTGAATTTTGTTTCTATTGAACCTGCAGGACAGATCAACTGAACCATTGAAATGCTTCGAACTACTTTGAACTTCAGTTCGAAGTGGTTCAACAACTCTAAACCTGAAGCTTTGAAATTGTGACCATATCGGGTACTAACACTCCTAAAGACCTCTTTTCCAATGTCTTTATGAGTCTTAGATCTTGGGAGGATATTCAAGTCCAATTTTGTCTTACTTGTCAAGATCGACAAACTTTTGATCTTCTTATCTCTACAACTATAGTTCATTTAATTCATAAGGTTGGAATTTAGTCTATTTGAGCTTGGTGGAAGAACCAAAAGTGGTATTTTGTAACACCCTTCATTAGTTATAAGCCATGCTTAGAATATTAATGGCTCTCTCCTGATCTTCCCATGGTGGATACTCTTAACCAGTGATGGCATTTTTTGTCCTCTCTTTATGGATGATGTATTTTGATACTATTTGGAGTGCTATCTTTAAGCCCAAGATTGCCCATTTTTCTTGGTGCCTACATTTTCAAGGGCTACCCCTTATGCTGTGGCTTAAGCATATTGGGGCTCTTGATCCTCGATGTCCTTTTTGTGGGCAACTAGAATCATTTTTGCATTTTTTTTGGTTTTGTAGACATGCTCAAAATTACTGGCATTGGATACATGATTTATTTAAGCCTTTTAGGCCATAACCCTTTTCTTTGATTCTCCTAGGATTCCTAGGAAATTTACCCAGATCTATCATACCTTTAGGACGGATTTTTTTTTACTTTATAAAAGGATATGAATTCTATTATTTTCACTCACAACTTTCTTGATATCAATGTTGCTATGTACACTAAAGCATGCATTTGTAATAATGTCATGATGTATATTTAGGTCCAACCTAACAAAGTGGCTCTAGAGGTGGCCCACCTCCATGAGCTACTTAATCATTGGGGTAAAGTGCCTTGTACAATCACCAAAGTTCATCTTGACACCTTGGCTGACCATACGCTACCCAAGGGTCACTGTCGGGGGTGCAACTCCTCTAGTTGTTTCTCCCACATGCCACACTCTCAGGTTCCCCATCACCACTCTCCTAGTGGTGACGATGGTGGTTGGCAACGTCATTGCTTGACATCTCCATCTCAATGTAGTTCTAGCTAGTCCTTGGGTTTGGTGGCTCCCCCTCCTAGTATTCCTCCTATTTCTTCTGGAAAATGCCCTTTCTGCCTAAACTTGGCTATCTCTCCATTGCAGGAAAAGGATAAAGATAAAGACAAGGTTCTCGATGATGTTGTTGGTGGTTGGACTATTCCTAGTCTAGTTGCTAACCCCAAAGATGACTGGGGTTTTAATGATCAAGATGAACCTCCCCTATTGGTTGATACTACTTTGGTGGCCTGAGGGGTTGCTTAATGTTTTTTTTATGAATATCTTTTTATTCCAGCTATGACCATGTGAACTCTTGCTTGCTGATCTTGTATCGCCTGACCCCTTTTTTGTGAATTTGTAACAAGTATATTGATTTATTAATAGAAAAGGACTATTCATCAAAAAACACTTGGACTATTGATTATTAGTATTCATAACATTATAGACCTGTAAAGATGTAAATAATCATAAGGAAGAAGTGAGAAGTAAAGATGACATTTTAAAAAGGGTGGCATCTAACTGGTCAACCCCATTAATATATAATAGTTTATATAAAGAAAGTTATTCAGAGGTGGTTATCAAAGAGGTCAACAATAATATTTTCCATGCAACACATGGATAGCATGGGAGATATAAGGAGGAAGCTTTATATGGAAATAGCACATAATAGATATGATCCACCATATGGAAAAGGAAATACCCATGACAAAGAAATAAAATAAATACATGGAGATATCATTTGATTTCCCTAAACATTAATTTTAATTGTTTTTGATAAGATAAATAGGTTTTAAGGGATCCTAAAACCCATAAGTTTTACAAAAAACAAGGCTGATAATAAGCAAAAGAAGCCTAGCCAAAACAGAGGTCCAACAGCTGAAAAAAGCTTGAAGGCCCAGCCCAAAAAAAAGGCCCACAGAAAGGCCAGAAAACAAAAAAACTAAAACAGACTACAGAAAGCCTGTCCAAAAGCCAAAAGCTAGAAAGACGAAAATACAAAAGAAAAGAAAACTAGTCTTCAGTAATCTTCTCCATTTCCTGCATAGTTTGAGTTGCCTCGACTATCTTTTGTTGCTCCTTTGCCATTTGATCCTGGACCTTCTCCATGCCCTAATCCATACTGGTGAACGTACTAATTGTGGCCTTGTCATCATCTGGCCTGGCCTTCTCCCTGTTCTATCCTCCCTCCTCCACCAGGAAGCCCCTGTCCTTAAGTTTACCAGCTAGGGATTGGATGTTGTCATTCATTGAACTCAAGAGGGAAATCATCTGACTTGCCAAGTTGTGGTTGTAGTTTTCAAGATTTCTAATTCTCCTTTCATTTAAGCTTTCTCTGTTATCCTGGTCCTCCTGGCTATCAATACCAGTCTTTTTCTTAGTACTTTCCATCTGCAATACCTTTTCTCTAACTTCCTCTAGCTCATGGAAGAGCCATTTGATTGATTTGAAGTTGTCAATCATACTACTACGGGCATTATTCAAAAGGTTCATTCCAGTCTCCCTTGCATTGTCTGAAATGGCCAGGATAGTTGGGTCTATGAGCTCATTGAGCCTAGGCTCCTCCAGGTTGTCCACCAGGATCTGAGGGTTCATAACTTCCCTAAAACTCCCCATAGTAGCAGTCCTCACATTGAAATTTTTCTAGGCCTTTCTTCTACTATTGACCTGCACTTCCCCCTTGTTCTCACCAGTGATGACATTCACTTTTTCCTCCGAAGGAGGCTGAGATTGGACAGGGGAGAGGGGAAGAGGAATAGCATCCATCCTCTAATTTCTAGTCTCCTCAACTCTCACTACCTCCCTCTTCCATTTTTTCCCAGGTTTCTCCTCTTCCAACTCCTTCTCTGACTCATTGTCAAAATATTTTGTATCCATTTCCTCCTCCTCCTTAGCATAACTCTCTTTCGCTTGAGCTTGGCCATGATCCCTAGGGCTTTTCATACTGGGAGTTTTCGTTGTAGACTATTTCCTGCCTTGACCTTTATTCTTCTTTCTTGAGGTAACATTCTCCTCCTCCGAGCTAATGCTCTCAATGTCATCAGAGTCTAAAGAAGAGCTAGAGCTGCCTTTGTCAACATCCTCAAATTGAGGAGGGTTATTGCATATAGACTAAGCTTTGAAATGCTCATGGATGAGGACCAATAAACCCTCATGCAAAGCAGGGTTAACAGTGGCTTTCTTCTTGAAACTAGAGATAGCCTTGTTCATAGAAGTGAGAAGGTAAAATGGAATAGAAATTCTACTCTTATGGAAAAAATGATTTAAAATCACAAAATGGTGAGTTCTGACCCGATCAAACCTAGGATCCAAGGTAACATAATCAATAAGGGTATATAAAACATACCTCCAGAACTTCTTTATAGTCTCCATCACATAGAAAGACTCTTTCTTTTCCAGCTTGTTCATCTCTGCAGAATTTTTCATGAACTCCTTGATTGCATTGGATGAAAGTCCCTTGTCCCTATAGAATTTGAAACCCTCCATAGGGATACCAATGACCTCTGCAACCACCTCCTCTGTGGTTTGGAAAGAAACCCCATTCACCTTGACCTTTCCATTGTTCCATGAGTTCACCATGCTATTGGTGACCTCAGGGTCAAAACCATGGAGTTTCTCAAAAAAAATTGCAACCCTGCCCTTTTCCAATTTTTTCCAAACTTTGCCCATATTCTTCCACTTCTCCAATTCACCCACCGGCTCCTTTTTGCTCCATTATCTAGTCATGACATCCATTTTTTCTTCAACTATTCTCATGAGCCCCAATCTCTGCAAATTTTTTCCAGCCAAGATTTTGGCTCTATTTCTATTATTGGGTTTGTGATCATTCGCCTCTCTGATACAATAGCAAGTGAAAATGATAACGATCCTCCAATCGTGTCGAAATGATGAAAGAAATCTCTTGAGATTATGAACACCAAGAAACTTATTATGGCTCGTACCAACATCCAATCTTTCTTTATTAAACATGATAACAGTTAGATTGACCCATACTTCCGTGGATTTTCTCTAGCTCGATTAGTGACTTAGCCTCCATCGAAAAATCTTTTCCGGTATGCCAAGTCATCTCTTTTTCTTCTCCCACCCCTTTGTTAGCAAACTAGTCAGCAACTGGGTTTGCCTCTCTAAACGCATGAGTGACATGGACCTTCTCAAATTTTGTGAGGGCGGCACATGTCTCATCAATTATATTTGCAATCAACCACAAGGGGGGGGGGGGGAGATTCCATTAATGTTGTTAGAAATGGGAAAAGAAATCTGTAAATAAGCAATACCAGGAAAGAATCTAAGTGAGTAAATGCATGAAAAGATATTACCATAAAATAGGAGAGAGAAAGCTTCAAGCTCCAACACCATGAGACAAGATATTTGGAAAGGGGAAAGCAAAGAAAACTCCTTGTGACATTATGAATGAGGCATGAAAATCCTAAGAAGGAAAAGAGAAAGAGCAAGAGAGCAATTGCTCATACAATAATTGAGAAGAGGAAGAAACCTCATTGTTGTTGAATGAGAGAGGAGGGTCATCTCTTAAATAGAGATGAGAGAGAGGAGTTAGAATGTAACTCCCATGTCTATGAATGCCACCATTCATAAGTGTGTGAGGCCAAGTGTGAGATTCCTCTTAAGGAGGAATAATCTAAAATTAGAAATTACAATATATATTTGTCCTCACATATTCCACTAGATGACAAAATAAGATGTAGTGGAAAAAGGACAAAAAAGAAATATATTAGGATACCTTGGCTTATATCCTAATATATTACAACAATAAAGAAAGGAGTTCTAACCTTGGTTTATAAGCACACCAAGGAAAGATTACAACTTCTAACACCCCCCTTTAATCTTTACTTTGGGTGATTACATCAAAGGGTATTAAACCCATAATTTACAAAAATCTGCAACTTAATCTTCAATATGAAGTAATTTGATTGTCGTCGAGCCATATGGTACATTTGCAGATCCAAGAGAAGTACATGAGTCCTTTGAATGTGATCATGTGGAAGCATAGACACCTCTTCATATGTGGAAAACCAAGAAGGTTCCTTGATCGATCACCTGAAAAAAAAGGAGAACAACAAGACAAATATCCACAAGTAGAATGCCATCATATATGCAAATTCGAAATCCTTTTGAATAAGGATAATAAAATTCTCATAGAGAAACAATGAGTAAAACATGTTACCACAAAATAATGGAGATAACCTGATATCAAGATAAATTATATGCTCAAAAAATTGTCAACAAGGACAAATTGAGTAAAAAGCTGGATCAATGCTCTCATGAAAAGAATATTATACTAATGTACAAATGACCACAGACAAGGCCAACTAATGATACGTGCATCAATATTGCATCAATCATGTGCATATAGACAGTCCACTTAATGAATCATTCCACTGCAAGCTAATGGGGGTGTCCCTCCATAACATGCATGACTCATGATCTAAGCAATAATGTATGCAGATCATTATCACATTAATATATGAAAATAACATAAAAGAGAGACATGCTGATCAAAGTAGAATTATCATGATTTGTGTTAGGATAATCAAAAGAATGGATTATGAGGATATAACAACATATTTCCTTCAAATTGGATCAAATCATCTGAATTTGGAGGGAAAACTCCAATAATAGCATCCTCTTCATTGAGGATCAAAAATGGACAACAAGGAGGGAAACTCCATAAAAATATTATCCTATCAAAATGGAATAGATAGGATCAAATGGAGGGAAACTCCATAGAAATAAGTGCATACCAATATAGGATGGAGGGATACTCCATGGGCCAGATAAGGAAACTATGTATCAATTATATTGAGGGGACCTACATAGTTATCCTTGAAAAAAAAATTGGCTCCCTATGCAACTCAAAATATCATTTAAATCATATAGATCAATGGTATAAAACCATAAAGTGCCAACATGGGCATAGAACAATGCTATAAAAGCATAAAAGTGCAATTATGGGCACATCAAAATATCAAAATGAAGGCAAATGTGTAAGATTACTCATAATCCAATTAAGTAAACTGATTTAAGGAAGATCAACTAAATATAGATATCAGGTATAAAACTCCATTAAGGGTAAACATGGGTATAAAAATTATAATAGCTGGTATATTTATCTTGCACACATATATACCAAGATAAATATACTTAAAATATCATAGTATGAAATCATACAATTACAATTATTAAATGATAGCCTGATGCAAAAAAAAAATGATTACCCCCTTTGTTTTTTTATATATAAAATAATTAGCTATATGTTGAATACCTTGGTTCACAATGGAGATAAAAACATAAATGTCCTTAAAACTTAAAACCACGTAATTTTAGGTTCTTTTCATCATGGCAATAAGACCAAAAACCTTTCAATCAAGCCATCAAGTTGCCTAAACAAGAAAATAGATGTTTAACCTAAACTAAAACCAAACACCAACTTTCACAGTGTCCAATTCAAACTCAATAATGTTTGCACACTTGTACTGAAACTCGAGACACGGATAGAACAACAAGAACAAGATACTGGACCAAAACCAGAAAACTAACTTCCTTAGAGGGCTGATTCATAATCAATAATATGGATAGATTTATCGTTGAACACGAGTCCAACACCATTGATTCTTCCATATTTATTCCACAGAACAGCGCGGTCTTACATTGCATGATTGCACATGGTAACCACATGAAATACGCAAATGCAAAATAAGAACAAAGAATAAAGATTGAAGTGGTAGGCAGCTTCACTCCACTATATTTAGCATGTTGCAAGTGTGAGTTATAATGAGGACTGTGAAGACATTATTAAATACTCAAAATAGAATAGAGAACGCATGGGATAAGGCGCCATGCTCACAGAGCCAAACAGCCTACAATAGAATTGTCGGTGGTTATCGAAGATATAACTTGTGATACAAGTCTATTCAAGTTTTGATACAATGGTCTTTCTATGTTTAGACATCGCTTGCATATGACATAAATGGCGTCATTATCAAGTAGTACTGCCACATCGGTCTGGAAGGTAATGGAAAGCCCGGATTCGTCTGAAGCAAGCTGCAGTAGCAGAAAAAATGGCAGAAATGCTAATCCAGGGTTAAACAGGATGAATATAGTAAGATTCTAGAGCTCCACTTCTGTGTAACCTAAAGAATTAGTGAATAATTTTATTTCTCAGGCTATGGAAGGCTCAGAATCATCTGAAGCTTTTCATTCAAAAAAAAACTTTTCTCCGCAAGAACCCGATTTACTGTGAAAAAAGCTTTGAATTTGATTGAGAAGTGGTCGGAGTCTAGCACTACTGGAATTGTGATTCGCCATCGTCTGCAGCTTATGATGTATAACATTATGTATAAGATGATGTTTGATCGACGGTTTGAGAGTGTGGACGATCCTCTATTTTTGAAGCTCAAGGCCTTGAATGGGGTGTTTTTGAAAGGTGCCTAGATCAGCACATGCACAAGAAGCTACTAGAAAAATGCTAAAAAGGGTCATTTGTAGACACCTAGATCAGGCACAAAATGCTACAGACTAAAAGAGGGATATACATTGTGAGTGAGGAGTTTAGCGGAGGATAGTATCCGTGAAGGTGAGAAGAACTTGGAAGACTTTTTTGTAATAGCAAAAGTGAGAATCTATCCATGTCTGGAGCAGCTAAAGTAAGGGCTTCCCTAAACATAGCAGATTCAAAAGGGAGGCCGGTCCTTTGGCCCGCAGCGGGGAACAACACCCCATCCTCTCTGGGGAAGGTTGTTCCTGCAAAACCCACATCAAAGCCTATAGCCAAACAACATCCTCAAATAGAAAAGCTCGAGATAACAGATTTTCCTAGTGTTCTAGAGAGGTAAGCTGCCGCCAACAACATATGGACCCTTTGTGAGCTAACTTGCTACGTTCTGAACGAATACCTTACAGACTCTAGCATTTGCTAACCCTCCAAATATAGTACTAAATCACAATGAAATTCAGCCACTTCAATAATGTATCCACCAAGTGTCTCAATATTTTAGTCCAAAATTACTGAGCACCAGGATCATATTACACCAACATTTGCCTAAGAACCCTCATGTAATTTCTTTCAAACAATACGAATTCTCAAAATCTTACCCACGGCAAAGAAGGGCTGCCCGGAAGGACAATTAAGATAGATATTAAAAGAGCATAGAGTTGCTAATAAGGAAAACCCTTTGGCGGCAAGCCTTCCAAAGGGGGTTAGATGAAAAACTATTAGAAAATAAGAAGTAACCTGCACAAATTAGAGCAAACAAAAGTTAATCAGGTTTGGCGGTAAACCAGCGAAACCCAAAAAAAAAATCAATTTCTTCCATCTTAAGACGATTGAAATCTCTCTCAAGAGTCTCCTTCGAATCGTACCTTCATGCAAAAACTCAAAACAAAGATTAAACTGCTCTGATACCATGTTAGAAATGGAAAAATAAATCTATAAATAAGCAATACCAAGAAAGAATCTAAGTGAGTAAATGCATGAAAAGATATTACCATAAAATAGGAGAGAGAAAGCTTCAAGCTCCAACACCATGAGACAAGATATTTGGAAAGGGGAAAGAAAAGAAAACCCCTTGTGACATTATGAATGAGGCATGAAAAGCCTAAGAAGGAAAAGAGAAAGAGCAAGAGAGCAATTGCTCATACAATAATTGAGAAGAGGAAGAAACCTCATTGTTGTTGAATGAGAGAGGAGGGTCATCTCTTAAATAGAGATGAGAGAGAGGAGTTAGAATGTAACTCCCATGTCTATGAATGCCACCATTCATAAGTGTGTGAGGCCAAGTGTGAGATTCCTCTTAAGGAGGAATAATCTAAAATTAGAAATTACAATATATATTTGTCCTCACATATTCCACTAGATGACAAAATAAGATGTAGTGGAAAAAGGACAAAAAAGAAATATATTAGGATACCTTGGCTTATATCCTAATATATTACAACAATAAAGAAAGGAGTTCTAACCTTGGTTTATAAGCACACCAAGGAAAGATTGCAACTTCTAACAAATGTTGTTAATTATGTTTTTGGAGTCCCCTTTAAGCCAAATTTTGGAAACGCCAGCTTCAAAAGCCAGCTTTACCACACTGCACGCGGTTCTGGCTTCTGCCAAATGGTTGGTCTGGGTACCAAGCGGGAGAGCAAAGGCCACAATCCCCTCCCCAAAATTGTTTCTTATAATTCCACTACATCCAGATGGTCCTGGGTTGCCCTTAGAAGTGCCATCAAAGTTGGCTTTTGACCACCCTTCTAGGGGTAGAATCCATCTGGCATCCTGTCTTTTGGGATTCTTGTCTTTTTCTTTAACCGTCTTCCTGTCCCCTATATCAACTTCCCCCTCCTTCATCACTTGAAGGTTTTCTTTTATGTTTTTCAAAATCTTCCTTACCAGAATTATTGATGGCTCCTCTTTGTCCCTAAAAATTCTATTTTTCCTTTCCTTCCAGATGCTCCAGCAGAAGTGAGGCAAAAACCAGGCATAATTATCCTGCCGGCCAGCAATTTTACAAAGGCTTTTCCAATGATTGAAAAAGTTGATAAGGTTATCTAGCCAGCACCAGAGAATCTCCATATCCTGATTAAGAGAACTCCACACCTCCCTAGCAAAGTCACATTGAATGAAGATATGATTTCTCGACTCAGACTGGTTTTTACAAAGCGAGCATCTGCTAGGCATAACATGGCCTCTCTTCATGAGATTATCTTGCGTTAGGATTTTTTTTTGAAGGGCCAGCCAATAAAATATGTTGATCTTTGGAGTGAGGCCTGTGAGCCAGGCATCTGCCCAAGGGGGTTTCTCCTTTAAACCCCAAAGAGAGTTGTAGCTAGAAGCAACAGAATAACTTCCATTGGGATTATCCCTCCAGACCAGCTCATCCTTATTATTAATAGGGATCAAAGAGTTAAGCACAGTCATTATTGGTTTCAAATCCTCAAAAATGAGGGAAAGGTCTCTCCATTCTTGACCAACCCTGTAATTGCTTACTTTAAACCCATATAGCTCTGTGCATTCTTGCACCCATCTCTCAAATACTGGGTTGTTAGAAAGAGGGCCTTGACATAACCACCTGTCAGACCAAAACTAAATATCCTCTTCATTGCCTAGTTTCCAAGAGACCCTCGCCTTAGCCAAGTCCCTGGCCTTCAGGATACCATTACAAATAGTCAACCCATTAGGGATGTCCTCATTGAATAAAGCAAAATGAAGAGATGGTCTTCTAAGGTATTTATTCTCCAAAATGTCTCTCCATTCACCAGTGTTATTGAAGATTCGCCAAATTTTTTTTGCAAGAACATTAATTTTAATTGTTGTTTGTATTTGAAGGACAAAATTAAAAAGTCTATAAGATATCTTTTATTCATAAGGAAGAAATAAATAAAGATAGATTCCTCACAAGGAGACACCTAGGATAAAATATTACACCTTATCTTAAGCTAATTTGAGTCTAATATTATCATTATTAATACTACTAATAAATTGTGAATAAGTCTATAAATATTATTATATTAGTTATTTGGTGGATAGGGAGTGTGCACAGGGAGTGGAGTAAATTGATCACATTGGTGAAATAGAATCCCAATATTGATAAAGATTTGAGGGACCCCCAAGTAGATCATGTCCAAACTCGAGCAACAGTAAATCTACCAGCCATTACAAAATTAAGCACACACCGAATGGATACGAAGTGTGCACAAGGGGAGGGATAAATCAGTTGTGTTGGGGCAAGAGAATATAAATATGGATAAAGATATGAGGGAGCCCAAGTTGAGTATGTCGAAACTTGAGTTTCAATAAATCTAGCATCTACAACATAATTAAACATGTACCTAGAAGGTGGAGAGTGTGCATAGGGGGAGGAATAAATCAATCGTGTTGGGGAAAGATAATCCAAATATGGATAAAGATCTAAGGGAGCCCCAAATTGAGTGTGTCCAAATTTGAGCACCAGTAAATCTACCATCCACAATAGAATTAAATATGTACCTAATGAACAGGGAGTGTGTATAGTGGGGAGAGTAAATCAATTGCATTGGGGCAAGAGAATCTCAATATGGATAAATATTTGAGAGAGCCCCAAGTTGAGCATGTCCTAACCTAAGAAATAGTAAACCTACCATCCACTAGGGAATTAAACACCCTATTGTAGTACTAACTAAAGGGAAGTTATTAAAATATGCATCTCCAAGAACTTTTGATTTTCAGAAAGGGGAAAGGAATATGAAATTTATGGTAAAAGATGGTGAAAATTTTCCTTAACCCTTTATTATTTTATATTGTAAAAAGGAATCTAACAGAATGGGCATATGCACCAATATGGTGTGCAAAAAGGTGGACACCATGAAAAATAAGTCAAAAGTTCACATAACATGATGGTGTTATGTGTACTTTTGATCAAATTCCAAAATGGGTCTTGGCTCATTACCAAGCCAAGAAAAAACATTTAAATTTTGAACTTAAAAATAATGTGATCGCGTTATGCTTAACAAAATGTGATCATGTTATTAAGAATTAGAAGCATTGATTCTAGTTCTCAATAACCCCATTAGGTTATGAAGAACCATAAGCAATGAGAGTGAGATATATAGAGAGAGCGGGTGAAGGAGACACAAGGGAGGAGAGAGAGAGAGAGAGAGAGAGAGAGAGAGAGAGAGAGAGAGAGGGGGGGGAGAGAGAGAGAGAGAGAGAGAGAGAGAGTGAGAGAGAGAGAGAGAGAGAGAGCGAGAGAGAGAGAGAGAGAGAGAGAGAGAGAGAGAGAGAGAGTTCACATTTCTCTATGGATAATTCCACATAACTTGTCACTTCTCTATCTATTTTTTTTGTTTTTCAGCGCATGTGCATTGAAGACCTTCTATCACTACTTGAGCTACTAGTAGATGGTGTGTATTCATCATCATCATCATCTGAAATAGGCTCACATGCATATCTTAGTTCTTTCCTTTGTTAATTTTCTCTTTCTAGCTCTTTAGGTCATTATCTATAACTTTTGTCATGGGTCAAAGAAATTCTTCCCACTCTTTTCCATTAGCCAGGTGGGCTTTGTCTCTTAATCTTGAATAATTGGTTAATAGTTTCATTCTTAACATATTTCATAACTAGATTCTTCATAGCTAGTTTTCTTTTTTATTGTTGCAATGTTTTCTCCTCAACTAAACATTTTTTAATCAATTGATATATAATCACAGTTTTCTCTTGGACAATCATTTAGGCATATGATTGAACATGTATATCCACAAAAGAGTTGAAATCTAGATCTAGTAGAAGAATACTATTAGATCCCCAATTTTAAAACTTCATCACCTAGTAAATTTTCAAGTTTGAATGACACCATTTGACAGTTTTCATTTGCAACAAGAACTTCTGAAACAATAAGCATTTTAAGGAAGGCATCCCATCATCCTCATAGGATGAAGGCCTAAACTACTTTTTGGTTATTATTTATCAAATGATTCTAAAGGAAATAACATTCTTACCAGCTTAATCTTCAAAGAACTGGGTGAGACTTCTTTCATGTTTTCAAATGCATGCCTAAAAATTTGCAATCTATTAAATCTAGTGAAAAGTGCCATGTTGACATAGATTGCCTAGATATTGTCCTAAAATGACATAGTTGGCCCAAATAATTTCTTCTAACTATGTGATGCCCTAGATTTCCTAGCTGATGTCCTAGACCTTTTCCTTCTTGATATTATCTAAGGGACTCTTCAATTGAGAAAAATTCTGAAAGGAAACTCTCTTCTTCTTTAAATATTTGGAGGTTTTTATACTAGAGCATATCATTGATTGCATCAGTATCAAATCCTATGATGTACCCAACCTTTAATATCTCACAAACACCAACAAAAAGATCTAGATGTTTTGATCATTGACTTCTTGAAACTATCTTAGGAAATTTATCTGCCAAGCACATCTTTTCCTTTTGGTTTTGTGGATCAAATTTTAGAATCAAAGTCCTCTTGATGTCTTTTTTCCAAGGTATATGGGAATGTACACCCACTATAATGTGCTCTATCTTATCATCTTTAGTTATTATTGTTAGAGTGTACATAATTGAAAAGGTTTTATCAGCTTCACAAGCTATAGACTCCAAAAGACCTCTAACAATTTGATGTCTTCTATCTGTCAATAATTTGAATGATGGATAGGCAAGATATCCAAGGATAATCATCTACATACCTTTTTTTAATAGACCTTTTCCTACTAGAAGCTTGTGCAACTAGATGGTAGTTGAAATAGACATCTCATTTTTCTCTACTACTTGTGATAGTTTTCGAGCTCCAAGGGTCGAATACATTGAAAGGCTTTGATGATTTCTGAGATTGTTGAGACTAGGAATACATACTTAACATTCACCTTGGTTGCAATTAAGACATGATATGCATGTGAGCCTAGATTTCAAATGATGATGATGATGAATACTCAGCATCTATTAGTAGCTCATGTAGTGACAAATACTCTTCAGCGCATATGTACTTAGAAACAATATTTTAAGGGATCTTATGATGATTCTTGATATTGTTGAGACTAGGAACACCTAGTACATTCACCTTTATTTCACTTAATACATGATACCTGATACCTTTGGTAATATATGCAATATGGATTCCAAGGATATCCCAACTTCATAAAACAAGAAAGAAAACATCCCAATGTAGAAGTAGCATACAGACCTATCTAGTGATCATATTGTGCTAAAGATGGCTTTTGATGTTGCCGCAACAACCAAAGACTGTGATGCAATATTTACTTCATTAAAAACACATTCTTCTTGAACACACATTTAAGTTTTGGGACACACATAGACCATAAAGGTGTAGGGATTTGAATTTAGACACATGTAAGCTTATTTTAAATCTCTATGACCCCTTATGGCCCCTTTTAACACATTATACCCATCAAGTGTACCCTAAGTGGATCTAATATTATTCTTCTACCAGATCTAGATTTCAATCCTTTTATGGATCTATAGGTTCAATTGCATGCCTAAAGGATTGGCCAAGAGAAAACTATGATTGTATATCAACTCACTACAAAATATTCAGTTGAGGAAAAAATACTACAGTGGTCAAGGAAAAAATTGGCTATGGAGAATATGGGTTTGAATTCTATTAAAAAGGGGAAAGTAGAAAAAGAAAGAAGTAAGCTATGCATTCGATCCTATGTTAGATGATCATGATGAATACTCACAATCTACTGGTAGTTCAAGTAGTAATAGAAGGTCTTCAGTGCACATGCACTAAAAAAAAAAAAAAAAAAAAAGGGATCTTAAGGGGTCCTAATGTCCCTTTCGACACACTAGGACTCCTCGTGACCCCTTTGGAATCATTAGAGCTAACAAGTCTCTGGAAGCACTTATATTTGTCATTGTAGGAGTCATACACATTGTATATGCAATAATCATAGATATCTCACCTCAATTGGTGTCATCGTTTATGAAGCTTTCTCCCGACTATATATCCTTGTCCTTTTATAGTACATACATGAAAAAAAAATGAAGTTTAGTAATAATATCTATAGACCTTATAGGAGAGATGAAAAAATATAAAGCATTCCAATTATCAAAAAACATATCAAACCAATCTTGATTCAAAAATGTTATTTTTATCTTGACTTAATACCTTTGTACAACATAAGATAATGATGGCTACATTTTCATGCCCTCCAAATCTGGTGTTGGTAGTATATTGACAAGCTATGATGATTCTTGAGATTGTTGAGATTGGGAAGACCTAGTTAACATTCACCTTGGTTGTACTTAACATATAATATGCATATGAGCATAGATGTCAGATAATGATGATGAATACTCACCATAAACTAGTAGCTCAAGTAGTGATAGAGAGTCTTTAGTGTACACATACTTAGAAACAATATCTTAAGGGATCTAATGATTGTTGAGATTGTTGAGACTGGGAAGACCTAGTTAACATTCACCTTGGTTGTGCATAACACATGATACCTAATACTTGTGGTAATATATGCAATTGGATTCTAAGGATCTCCCTCTAAATATTGTGTTGGTGGCATCTTGAGTTGATGTACCTCAGAGCCTTCACAGGAAGTCTTTGTCATTTCTTCACAAGATGATTTATCTTATGGTTTAACCACAAGAATCTCTCTCTTATATCCTAACCTTACATTGTATTATTGCACTGCAATTAGGTCTTCCCTAGTAAGGGTCACCATTCGAATGAACAAAAAAATGTCATGGAAAACTTCTGATGAAGATGGCACTTGAACCTACTAGAGTGTCATGGAAAACTTATGATGAAGATGACACTTCCAACTACTAGACTTTAATGAAAAAATTGTGATGAAAGCAACACCTCCAATGACTATTCTTTCATGGAAAACTTGTGATGAAGATGGAAGCTCCAACTACTACTCTTTTATGGAAAATTTTTGATGAAGATGGCACCTACAACTACTGAACTTTCATGGAAAAGTTATGATGAAGATGGCACCTACAACTACTGGACTATCATGGAGAACTTGTGAAGATGGCACCAGCAATTATTGGACTATCATGGAAAACTTGAGCTTAAGATAGCACCTACAACTACTAGACTATGATGGAAAATTTGTGATGAAGATGACACATGCAACTATTGGACTTTCATAGAAAAATTATGATGAATATGACACCTGCAACTACTAGACTTCATGGAAAACTTGTGATGAAGATAACACCTCGAACTACTAGAAATTTTAAGGGTTTCCATTTGGATGGACAAAAATTGAATGATTCCGTAGTCTAAGTTACAAAAGCTAAACTTTCCTTAATAGAATTGGTATTTGAATGGTTGTATAAAACTCACTATGCATCGTACCTCCACCACACTCTTTCTATGATGGGATTTGGGAAGTCTTTGCTAATACACATGTTTTCCTTACAATACTTCTTCTAATTACTCTCACAATATTCTAAACTAGATGAAGTGATTGAAAAATGTGATGGTTATAATATGTCCCATGCATGGATCACTCAAAGTGTGAAACCCAAGACGTACAATTTTTTTATAGTGCCCTATTTTTTCCAATCATTTATTTCATGAAATAAATCTTATTTTAGGCAATTGCTTGCTTAACTAATCTTAATTAGGCCTCTAAAAAATTGGCTATACTTTTACAGAGATATAACATGATTGCATTAACCACATATGTCTAGTAAAGTCATACTAGACATAACGTGATTGCATTATCTCTAGTATGATAGTTTAGTCATACGAAGCATAACGTGATTGCATTTTGTTAACAAAAAAGTGTGTTGATGTTTAGGCTTGGTAATAGGCCTATTTAGCTACCCAAAGAATTGGGTTGATGTTTTCCCTCCATTTTTTGTTTCTTTAGATATTTTTTCATCTTCCAAGATCAATTCTCATCTTTGACTACATAATGTTTGCAAATGGTGAAGTGGGTATATCTAAAATATTTACCACCATGATCTCACATGTTTTCTTAACTTTCTATCCATATTACTTTTTAAAAATTTGGACAAGATTAGAATTGTGAAGTTGATGTTTCTATATCAGTGTCTTGAAAGCCCTCTCAGACATATGTCTACCATTTTTTTAATAACTTTTGATCTACTTAACCAAATGGAAAATAAATTACATATGATTGTTCTACACTTGAACCTATACAATTTTTAAAAAGTGTTGATTTTATTATTATTTTGATGCAAGTTATGCTGAGCACATGAAGAGGTACCAAAATTTTAGGATGGAGTCACTTCAAAAATTTATGAAAAATACACAACTTCTAGATTTCACTCTTAACTATCATCCTACCATAGGGTTTTGAAAAATGCTAAATGTAACTATATGTTTTGTTGAGCACACAGAAGCTACTATGTTATGTTTTTCAATAAAAAAAACAAGAATAATTTTTCATGCACATGAGGTTGGACCCTCTTAATATTATCCATTTTTAAAAAACCTTAGTATTTTAGAAAATAGATTCACAATACTACAATTTTTGTGTTTTACAAATTATCTCATTTTGAATGCATGACCCTCAAATGGGTCTTCCAAGATCAGGTGTTAGTGAACAGATTGTCTTTACCTACTAAAAAAACAATTCAATCTATGTCCAAGGCTTGAAAAATCCAATAACATTCATAATAGTTGGATAAACATTGAGTTATTTGTTTCCCTCTGAATTTAATAGGAACAACTCCCTTCACAAAATATTTTTCTATAAATTCAAAAGATTTAAATTAACTAAAGGCACACTTTTGCTAGAAAGTGCATAAGGAACACTCATGTACTCTTGGGTATTGAGGTAACAACTTGCATACACAAAGATTTAATGGATGAAAAGCTCATAGTCTTTCCAAAAATTAGCAAGATTTAATTAAGAAATTGAATTTTACCATGAATTCAAACTAAAACTAGGAAAAGATAAATGACAGAAGACAACAAGAAACAACAATAGATGTCATAAAGAACCGATCACCATAGCTCACAAAGTAACTATGATTGAACCACTTTAAATACTAAATTTTATAGCACAACAAAATTTGATAGATATATATTCAAAAAGACTTCTTTAGCACCAAGTCATTTAAGAAAGCATTTCCAAACATATGACTATATGTCTATCCCTACTTCCACATAATTAACTTAAAACAGTACTAGCTTTATCAGAGTATATTTTTGGCTACTTCAAATCTAACCCCTATCTAGCTAAATGCTCCAACATTTATAGTTCATTAAAAACTCAAAAAGGCCTCCATTAAAGCCCAGCCTTTCAGTTAGAAACAATTGCAAAAACAAGAAACAATTTTAAAACTAGCTTGGAAAATAAAATAGAAAATAATTGCTCCTAACTAAACACTATCGTCGGTATTCCCTCCATCTATCATAGTCTACTTCACTAGTTTCCAACTCCTAAAGGTTTTTGTGAGCTCTTGCATAGCATGGGAGTGAGGATTCTTCAAACTGAGTAACTTCGATATGTAAGCATCCTTTTTTTCCATTTTAGCTCTTTAATTCTTTAGCTTTGCCTCGGCATGAGATTTTTGTTTAGATATAACATTGATTCAATGTTTGCAAGGGTAGTGAAGTCTCCATGGGTAGGCATGTCATTTTATTTGATTTATATCATGTCATCATTGAATTTTTTTATCAAGACTTCAGAGTCCGTGTTACCATCTTCAAATTGCAGGATTATGGTAGGATAAACAACTTGCATGTCCTTTAGGAGTTCTTTGTGCATTCCCATGATTTTGGCTTCCACTAATCATATTTATTTAATGACTCCTTTATACATTGACTCCTTCCATCCCATATTACTCTTAAGAATAAAAAGCATGCATGAATCCACATTCTTCATGGGATTTTCATTCAGAAACTCCAATACCCTGTATCTCTCAACTTCATGAACCTGGAATACAATGGCTTGGTAGTGATTCAAGTTAGCTTCCCAAAATGGAAAGAGGGTTTGAATCTCACCCAGTAACACTTATCCTTCAATGAATGTGGTGGTAAAATCTAAAATGAACTTATCGCCTTCCTTTGCAATGCATGCCACCCATTCTTGTACTACATCTTAGAACAGTTTATCCCTTTGCATCTGTTTAACCAACTGTTGTCTGTTGAAGGAATTGGGATCAAAAGATTGTGGGGTCTAGACCAATAGAAGGGCACCTAAATTCATCAATGATTCTATATAAGCCACCATGGTGATTACTAGAGCCTTTGGTTCCTTCTTCTCCTTGTTGTGCCTTTCTAATTGAGTTAGCATATGGTCTGCAGAGAATTTGAAGAAATGATTACCAGTGTCTTTGGTAATAGCCCCCAATTTTATAGTGGTGACCTTAAAGCCCTCAGCATCAATTTCTCTAGATTCTTCTTTTTATTTTTATGTGGCCATTTCTACTATTACCTTTCTATTCACTGGATCTTTGATCAACCACGCATCACTCTTCATCTTCTTACCTTTAGAACCATGAGCCACATACTTGGTGACAATATCTTTGATAGGTGTAGACATAGGCTGCAAGGTTCACTTCTTGCTGACAAAACTAGATAACCATGATGGTATAGTAGTAATAGTGGTCATCCCTTGACTTCCTCTAGGAGGAGTCATAAACTTATGTTGATCCAAACTAGGAGCTTCTATTAACTGCACATCACCATCTTGAGTGTCTAAGAAGCTAAGTTCTTCTCCCAAACCTTGTCCTTGAGACATCACTTTCTCTTTTTGAATCTCCTACTACATGAATCCCTCAAACTTAGTCTTTCACCTGGTTCTAGGGGTCTTTCTTTTCTTAGGGGATGGTGTTCTTTTATTATTATTAGGAGCCAAAGTACCACCTGCAACATGAGACAAAATTGATATGTCAGAGGTGAATGTCTCAAAGAAAGAAACCTTCTTTGGAGATTTCCAGTTTGTTTTTCATTAGCAGCCTTCATGTTTCTTCTTCTTAACCAATTATCCATGTGAGTAAGGATAGATCTGGTTCTCAAATTTATATCATCATCTTCCCCTTGGTTCCAATCTACCTCCAACTATTTTAGCTTGCTCACTTCTTCCAATCTTGATTCAATAATATTTGAACCATCCTCAACTACTACTTCCAATTGAAACTTCAATTTGAGAGAATTTATTTGTGGGAGTGTTAGTCTTGAATGGTCTTTCTTTATCACTTCTTCTTCATCGTTATAATCTTTCCATAAATCTTCTAGATGTGGAAGCATGGGTGATTGACCCTTCAGACCAAGTACTTTGGTCATGAAACCTTTGCTCTCAAAATTTCTCCTTCCATGGTAGGATCCAAGATTAAAAATGAGCAAGGTGCTCTCAATGATTGAGGCATTGATCATGTTGTTTCAAGTTAAATAACCAAGCTTAATAGGGAAAATAGACTACCAATTCTCCTGAGGTAGGTTATCTTTAATTACTAAACACAACTGTCTACAAATTTCAACTATGACAAAACAGTCTAGAGCATAACAAGGCAATTTGAGTGGTTCTTCTTCAAATCCCCCTATTCTCAACTATGTGAATTTGGGAAATTAGATAAAATATCTCCCATAAATATGAATTAGCTTTTGGGCCTCTAGGGATAATCTGGGCATGGATGCCTTTTTGAGGTTCAAGTGCACACTTTCTATCAACACATCATGTGTTTTCATAAAATCCTCCAATGCTCTATCCCTTTGGAGCAAAGGACAATATTGGTAGACAGTTACGTCTTCACTCCAAGCTTCATGGGGGAGGGAAGTAATATTGCTGACACAAGCAATGCAATAGGTTAGGTAGAAAGACATGTAGAAATCTTCTCTAGACACCTTAGTATTTTTTAGTTGATTTCTCATTGAGATGGCTATCAATTCTACCCAATCCAATAGTTGTTTTCCCTTTAGAATGATTTATGCATAATGGTACATCCACTCTTCAAAGAGAAAGACATCTGAAGAACCCTTAACCCTATGTAGTAAGACCATGAGGTCATGAATATGATGTCTCATTTGGTCTTTGGTGATTATTTTGGGAAGTCTGGAATTGCCTTTATAAAAAAAATTTGTCCACTTCCTAGCCAACATGTTACAATATTTATCTGGGGATTTTTATACTCAACTAAAGACTAGGTAGGGCTAAAAGTAGAAAAAGTGCATTCAAACAAACACAAGACTGATGAAATGGCCTCCCTAGAGATGGATAACACTAGTTCTCTGTCTTTATTTAAAATGATCTTAGTCCTCACATCGTAGTAGTCAATACATAACTAGAGTAACTCAGGACTCATAAGTGCAGGGGGGAAAGTTGCAGCTTCAACCAAACCACTTGTCAAAATCTTCCTACAACTATTAACTTTGTTGGATTATTCAAGAAAATTTCCTTGCAATTTCTCAACCTTGACACCCTCCAAATTACTATCAATAATAGCATGCCTCCTACACTCCAAACTAGAAATGTTCCCAAAGAAATGTAGATCAGACTTCATTTTAAGCAAGGGAAATAAAAACCCAACACTAGTTTATTCTTTGAAACACACAGAGAGAGGAAAGAACAAGGGGTTTCTTGTGTTCTCACCTGTGGTTTTCTAAGAGAAAACAAGACCTTTTTCCTTTGATTATGGTTTCTTTTCCTTCAATTTGCACTTTCACATAATAAAGAAATGAAATAGAAAACTCATACTTTAAAAGGAAAAGAGACATACTGATAAAAGTACCAACCCATTATGAGGTATTCATGGAAATTTTATTGTAGCTTGATTTGCACGCTTGAAATTGTGTTAAGATACCTTCATTAAATAAGCATTCTCCATGAGTTTCCTTGCAATAATTACAAGTTTTTGACAAATAATCTAACTCCTTGGTGAAAGATTTTCCTTTTTGAATCATGATGACAACTAATCTCATGTCTCAAAAAAACTAAATCTAACATGATCTGCAATCATTACTCATGTCATCTCAATTAGTTCCTCAAGAACTAGTCATCCTTGGAGAATCATTAATGCTTGCCCAAAAATCTTCAGCAATTGAACTACTTTGAACCACTTCGAACTGAGGTTTGAAGAGGTTCAAAGAGGTTCAAACAAACATCTTCATTATGCTCAATAGGTCCCACCTATAGAAAATAGTTAGTATCCAAACCTTTGGTTGAACTTCTTTGAACTACTTCAAACCAAGATTTGAATAGCTTAAAAGAGGTTCAAGACACAAGAGTTGTGACAGACGACACAAGGTTAATTTCTGTATGCAAGGGTCAATGATATTTGTAAGATATGAGATCGATAAAGGCTTGTTCAATGTATGACTTCAGACTTCAAAGGAAACTGAAGAAATTTTAAAATATGGCAACTCAAATTAAGGCTAACATTAGGTTAACCTAATTTCAAAAAAAAGTGTCAACTTATACCCCCCTTTTTGGAAACCATCTTGCCATAGATACCCAAATACACCGTGTCTATATTGTGTCTTTATGCATCAATGTGTTTTCTTCATGTCTTATTTGTGTCTTCATGCATTTGTGTGTCTATCTCATATCTTCATTGTGTCTTTATACATTAATGTATTTATTTTGTGTATGTTTTGTGTCTTCATTCATATGTTCTTGCATAGTCCATCATGTACTAACATGTGTAATTTTGCAAGTATTTGACATATGTGCAGGAAAGGGAATGAACTTGAGCTATGAATAAATAAAGATAAAATTATTTGCTCGAGGAGAAGAAATATTGAGAAGGGAGGACTGTGATATCCTCACTTTAATAAGAGTCAATAATAAGTAATTATTAAAATAATATAAAAGAATATATAATATCAGTATAATATGAGTAAATAATATTTATAACTATACGTATATCTTGATATATTAATAAAAACATATCATACAACAATAATATATTATAATACTAATGTATTATATAGAAGTAATAATTATATATTAATAAAATATAATAGAATATCTATAACATAATTATTAAAATAATTTGAAAAAGACATGACTGTTGGGGATATTAGTTGTTTAATTGGAGGGAGAAACATGGAGAGAAAACACAATCGAAAAATATTTTTTGATTCCTCTAAAAAATGTTAGAGATCTGATTCAAGATTATTATAGTCATTGGCTTTGTCCAATTATATATTACACACTCATATTCATGTTTATCATGTCAACCAATTAGCCTGAGTACTGTAATGTGTTTCTAGGCCCACACCTACAACAATGATGTAAAGTCTATGTTTTCCCTTTGTTTGTCATGACCATGGTACACGATCTGATGCAAATCACAATAAAACAATGCTAACATCAACCCACTCCACACTACTAGCACTCTGGCATTGATGATCCACATAATCGTCAAAATTAGACCCAATTAACACTCATGAAATAGTTGTGAGGAAAGGTACCCACAAATGTAAAATACATGTGCCTCTGTGGTGTCATGTCTAAATGTTGATCCAAAGAAAATTGCCCCTTTCAGATCCTAAATAGAACACAAAGACCAACTAGTAGCTGTATTTCCTTCTTTTTTGTTACATCTTTGGTAGAAAGCACCTCAACACCTCAAACTAGTAACTTGAAAATCATGTACACATCCTCCAATATAACCATCATCTCCCCTATCAAGAGATAGAATATGGTTGTCTCTAAATACCACCACTTGCATAAAGTTGTCACCATAGCCATATAGGTATGTCTATGAGGCATCCTTGCCAAGTATCCAAAGCTAATGGAATCAATATGTACTCTCACTACTGCCTCAAACTTCTTGGCTACTATAAGTATATTCTCATGTCTCTCTTGGGAAACCAATGTGTCAATATACCACTGCATCCAAAAGTTAACCAATTGCTAGTCCTTGTTTACACTATCAAATTACCTTACTAACTATCCCAAACCCTTAGATTTTAAATTTTACCCACCCCCAAACCCAATGCCATTTGTTTGGAAGACTTGCCTTGCATATACCTTTGATTCTTTACTCATTACCCACATTCCCATTGACCAGGGACTGCAATCCCATTAGCCCCATGATCTATTGTGTTCTTTCCTTCACAAGAAATCACACCATTACTAACTATTCAACAGGCAATCAAACCTTCCCTGATCCTATGTTGACCTGACCCAAACCTAGACTACCATATAGGAATGTGTTACCATTTTCGGGAACACAATCCCACTAAATATCTCTCCCATAAATGTGAACCCACATTGAATGTATGTGGGATTGCATCCTCGCCAAATATCCCTTAGCCCCTATTTTTAATCTATCCCACTTGACTTTTATGCGGGACCATGATCCTACTAGTCCCAGAAACATTCTCATCAAGCCCCAAACCCATGAGAACGCAAATTTGCAACCTCAAGAATGAAATAGATGCATAAATCACAATTTGAAAAATCTAGGTTCAACACCTACCAATCTATCAACCATCCCATGCATCTGCATGCATTATACAATCTCCACCCAATGATCTAGTCATCCTTGTACAACCATTGCTATCTCGCAACCCAGAGCTCAAGAAGGCAATAATATCTATGAGAAAATGAGCATAATTGACCCATTTCTAACCCTTTAGGAAATTACATAGGACCCATTCTAAGCCCATTTTCTTTGTTTCCCCTCCTAGATGGTCCCTTTTCACCCTTCCACTATTATTTTTGCATCTTGATCACACATCTACACCTTTTTTCAACCTATTTGCATCCTCCTTCTCACCTAGGTTTTCGTACTTTTTGAAATATTGTCAAGCCTAATTTTCTCTCCCCACCACCTTCTTGAGGGAGCATCACACAATCTAGTCCCTCTCCCTCCTTTTCAAGACTGTGGAAACTTTTTTTCTTTAAAAAATCTTCTCTATGTAATCTATCTTCAAAACTTCATTGAAATAGTGTTGTCTCAACACTATTTTGAAGAGGGGCAAAATGTAGACACTTAAATCTGATCACATAATTATGTAACCATAATTAGTCATATTCTACAATATTATTAATTAAATATTTAATATTTAATTAATTCATGTTATCCCCTAGTTAATTAATTGACTAAAGTCTAATTAATAATCAAATGACAACCTATAGTCTAGTTTATTAATTAAATCCCTATTCCTCTATTAAATTAAATAATTACACAAACTATATAATTTATTTCCAAATTCTCCCCATCTTATTAATTAATTTAATTATTTAAAACCCTCAAACCTTAACTAACCCTCAACCCAATGGTTTACCTTAATCCAACACATGCATCAATAATTAGCTTATTTAATTAAATCCTTCACTTATATTTCTCTAACATATCCACTTAACTAGTTAAATCATCCCCTTATCTAAGCCACATCATCCCCTTGTCTAAGACACATCACTCTCTTGTCTCAACCATACAGCCCCCTTTATCTTAGACTAATCACCTCCCGAAATCACTTGCACAATTTTAAACAAAGATCAAGACTTCCTAAATCACGTCTAAGTCCACTCTCATGCCACATCCCCTACTTCCACATGAGTACACCAAATTCCATCTCACACCTCTCTCACTTAACTATCCCTCCAAAATTTCTATCATTTCACACTCATTCTCCTTGCAACACTTGTATCGAGGCTATAGATTTGAGAAAGCACAATCCATGTGCTCATCTTTCCTTGCATCCTATCCCTCCCTCACAATCTCTCTTCTTTGCATGCTATCCATCCATTTCCCTTACTTTGACCTATAAATTGAACCCTATATCCTTCACAATTCATCAACCTTTTGAGTAAATTTATTATGCTATTATTGAAATCCAAAAGCTACCAAAGCACCATTACTATACCCAAATTTTCATTCATCATCCATTATTGAATCAGTATTTGAATCTTGAAGCAATACCATTAAGAACACATTCCATCCTTAGACTGAATCTAATCAACAAAGGAGTTATTCAATTGTAAGGTTTACACTTTGACTGGTCGTTTTAAGCACTTTTATGATATTTTCATATATGTTTGTTGTCTAGTTAGCTTGTTAGATATTTAATTTAGATTTCATATCCTTTGCCTTCTAGTTTTTATAGCATATACCACATCTTTCCCTCTCCTTAGAATTTTGTGTCATCCCCATTGAGTAACAAAATCCATTCTAAGTGGGTTTTTCATATCTTGTTATCTTATTTTATTATTATCTCATTTTCTCTACTCTATGAGTTTTTCAAAATTTAAATAAAGAGATTTATTTGTCTTATATTTGTTAGGACTAATATACTTATCAAATCTCTCACCCTATCATACAACTATCAAACTTTTCCTTCTCATACTAGCATTATTAAAGTCACCCTGCAACACGATTATCTATCTTTTAAATTCTATTCATTTCAATGTATTTCTAAAGTTTCTCTATCATATGACTATCTATCTTTTCCTACTTCTTGTGGTTTCACAATACACACTCCATTTTTCCTAGAAATGGGGACCCCCTAGTAAATTTTTGTCTCTTAGACCCCTAGTCTGGGGCTTGGGTCACTTTTGGACTCCCCCAAGAGTCCAAGTCAAGCCTCGTTCTTTGACTAGGGAAGTCCAGAGTGTTTGATTGGGAGGAAAATGGAGTTTTTAGTGTTTAAGTGCTAAAAGCGTGCACTAGTGCACCTTTTGAAGGTATGTAGGCATGCTAAGTGAGTGAGTGCACACTTATCCCTTTTCAAAGACATGCACATGCACACTTGCACATGTGCACACCTCCAAAAGGTGCACACCTATGAGTGTGCACACTTGAGCCTAGGGTCCATATAAACCTCAAATCCCCCCTCCATATCCTTATTGTTCCATGTGCCCTCCAGTCTCCTACACCCTCACACCCTTAGACGTGCACTATCTCTACTATCACCTATACTCACCATAACCAAACACAAGGTTAACTCAAAACCATAAGAAGGTGTTCACATGTGCACCTTCTTTCATCACTAAATAAAAAACCTAAACCCTAGAATCTAACCTAACACCTAAGTCACAAGAGGGTGCGCACATGTGCACCTTCTTCACTAAAGATCGGACAACTAAATATAAAACACCCAAGAAAAAAGGTGCACATGTGCTCATGTCCTTTAGTGCCTTCCAAGACACTTAGAGCACACAAGGGTGTGCACATGCACACACCATAAAGGTGTGCATGTGTGCACCCTTGTGCACAAAAGAAAAAGACTGTGTTTTACCCAACCACAATGCACTTGCACTATGCATGTGCATAGTTGTGCACATGCACCCCTTATCAAGGTGTGTAGGTGCATAGAAATGGTCAAATAGGGGCCATTTAGTGCACTTATTTCACTTGTAAGGGTTTTTTAGGTGCACTAAGTAGCATAATAGGGCACTGGGGGGATTTTACTAAACTCTAACTATTTTGGTTGGTCTTTGGTTGTTTTATCATCTGTTTAGAGTCAATTAGGGTTGGTTTTAGGTCAAACTTTGATTTTCTAAACTAATTTCTCCTTTCTTGTGCAGATAAGATAGCATCATCATCCTCTTCAATGGTAGAAAAGATAGCTCTGAATTCCATTATTTTCAAGTACCAAGGTGCACCACGAAAATCCCAGTTTCAAGGTGGGCATTCAGAGATCAAAGATATCGAGCTTGGGCATATAAAATGGAATAGATTCCTCACCATTTGCAATAAACATAAAGAAATATCCAAAATGGTATTAGTGCTTATCAAATCAGGTTTATTCAACACATCATCACATCCTACATCCATTCAATCTTCAAAACTGATAATGGCTCTTGTGGAAAATTACTTGACCAAAGAGAAGGTCATCAAGAGTGTTACAAGGGAGATAGTCCTAGACCTCTGACCTTAGAACATTGAGAAAGTATTTCATCTTCCTAGATCTGATCAATATTTTTAGATTTCTTATTAAGAAGATGAGAGATAGTATTGAGAGAATGAGAAAGAAGCTAGAGAGATAATTCAATCATCCTTCTTGATTGATAGAACACTAGTGGACCGCAGAGTTAGCAAAGTAGACTTAACCCAAGGTTATATGAAAGATGACATTGGATACACCATTATGATTTTAAGAAGGGTCATGGGATTAATAACAACATGACACCTTCACATCTAGATGGTCCACTTCATAGAACCCATCAAGATGGAAAAGATGCCAATAGACTAGGCTACTATCCTAAGTGATAACTTAGATGAGCAATTGGTAGCTGTCAAAGTCGATCCAAAATTTTACATGACATCATATTTGGTGTACTTTCTAGTAACTAGAAAAATAGAATACCCAAGACTTTATAAGAAGGGAAGCATGCAAGATGCTAATGTCTGGCCTTATGTGGTGTACCCTCAACTGGTGAAGAAGAAACTCTCAGAATAGAGCATAGAATACAGGGTGGTGAATGATAGTTTCATATTTTCAATCATCTAATTCATTGAAGATGATTATGTTAAATGGATGTCAGTAAAAGTAGTAGCCAGGTTCATAGAGGTTGACATGTACTACATCCAATTCAAAACATTCACCTACCTAAGAATAGCCAGTATAGTGGAGAAACCTAAGAAGGTCCTAAGATATCCATCGAATAGGCTCATTTTGTTGGAGATTTCTCAACAACTCATGTTTGCATATGAAAGAGTGAGAAAAAGAACAAAAAGACATGGGTGTGGCCAATCATGATCAATTGAGATCAAACAGAAGCAAGATATTGCCACTTTTGATTCTAAGTGGGACCAATATCCATTGGAAGAGTACAACTCCTGTTGTCCCTACTTCAAAAACATAGGGATGGTGCAACATCTGGTAGGGAAACAATTTGTACACAAAAATGCACTGGAAGATCATTGGATGAATATTGTAGATGATTATGATATCTGCATAAGGGATCATTGTAGGATGACTCTATATTTTTCAAAGAAGATGCTCAAAATGAAGATTCTATTAAAGGTTTTCAAGAAAGATATAAAAGACATCTTGGATCCTCTATACAATAGGGATAATATTTACAACAGACCTATAATGAATGAGGAGATCAGAAGTTATGAAAACACAAACATCAATCATAGAGCCAAACACATAGTTTAATTAATGAAGGACTAGATCAAGAAGCCTTTCAAACTTGATCTAGCTCCTCGGGCTATTCCTCTTAAAGCTACATCATGCCCTATGAAGGGTAAAGGTGCAAAAGTATTAACAACATTCCCAACTCAATCTCCTATAAGCTTAAAAATGGTGCATCAACATGAGCTAGAGATTGAGTATTTTGAAGCAGATAGGGGTTTCAAAAGGAGGAGAGCTCCTGCAAGGAAAAGAAGAAAATATCTTAGGATCAAGTACCTCAACAAGAATAGGTACATCCTACACAAGAAAAGCCACAAGCTAATCCTAAAGCTCAAGAGCCCAGCCAAGAGCCACAAGTGCCTCCACACGAAGAATAGGTGGTAGATGAATAGGCAGAAGAAGGGAAGCTAGAAGAACATAGGGTGCCACAAGAAGCTAAACAAGAGGAAGAAGCCTCCCCATTGGCTCTAAAAAGGAAAAGAATTGAATTAAAAGTGGTGGAAACAAGGAGGAGAAAGTTAAATAAGAAAACTACTCCATCTCCTCAAGTCCTTAAAATAATACTAGAAGCTTCAGTAAAAGAAGAAGAGGGGGAACAAATTGAATATTTCTCCTTGAGTCAAAGGACTTGCTCTGCTAGGGAAGTTGAAGAAGAAAAGAGAAGAAGCTCAACCTTTATGTCTCCATCTACTCAAAAGAATCCTATTCATGTTTCAACATTAGAGGATGAGCAACAAAAATTGATAGTGGATATGGAGGGTCAAGATACTAATGTCTTCAACCTCTCCAATTTTGATTTCATGCTTGTAGGTACTGAGATGGTGGGAGAGAAGATAATAGATACTCCAATGAGTGAACCTTTAGGAGAGAACTAGAATCAAATGCCACCTCTACCTTAAGGACCTCTAGGATCCCACTACCACCATCTTAGGACTTAACATTTTTGGAAAAAGGCTCAACAACACCACTTCCTCAGGCTACAAAAATAGAACAAGCAATGGAGGAGCTGAGCCCCAACAACTACAAGCCAATGAAGTATAGGAGGAAGGGAAAATACCTAAGGAGCCTCAATAAAATTCTAAAGATACAAAAGCTAGGAACTTAGCCCAAACAAATATAGAGACTCCAACTAGTGATCTTTCTCAATGGGAAGAGACTCCAGAGAGGACAGATAAGGGAAAAGGGCCTACAATGGAAATCACCTCTTCAATCAAGTAGATGTCTCCAATGGGAACTACATTGACATAGTTCAAGAGGGAGGTTATGTTTTGGCAAAAGAAACAGTTAGATTTAACTGTTGAGGAGGGAATGAGAGAGCTAGTCAAAGCCATCAAGAAGCCTACACCACCTATTGGTGATGCACAAACATTGGCCTTTAGAATGAAGAACCAAGATCAGGACTTGCTTGCACACATATCTATTCCTCCTCATCATGCTAACATTGAACAACTGGCTCCTAAGGACTATCAAATAAAGGAGGTCATGTTGGGTAGACCCATAGGGATGAAAGAGGTGTTTAGACATATGGACTAAGATAAGTCTGAGTTTATTGTGTTGCAAAGATAGAACAAACTTTTAAGAGGATATTTGCATGGATTGGTGGGCCCTATCAACTGGGATAATCTAGAAATCACTCTTGCTATAGTATTAGAGAGGAAAGAGAAGGGGAATGTACAATTAGACCCATTTTTGGAGGCATGTCAACAATGGCATGACAATTTTGAGGAGAAAGTTGTACAAATAATATAGGGGAACTTGAACCTATTGCACCATATTTAGTCAAGTGTGGATGAGCTAGTATCCATAGTGAACCAGGATTTTGAATTAATGGATGAGGTACATACCTGGGCTAAAGACCTACAAGCCCTCCAATATATAAAAGGCCAGAGGTATCATACACTCATGGAAGTATTCACTATCGAGGACCTTCATAAATTGGATGACTAGATAGAGAAGATATCTACCAGCAATAAATTCATGGAGGATCTATATGCAGATATTCAGAAAATAAGAGACCAAACTCAAGAGCAAATTTTGGAAGCAGAAAGATATTACAATGTTGCTTGCCTTGAGAATTTTGAAGATGGTTCAAAGACTAAACTCATTATGGTGCAATCAATAGTCTAGCAATTTTAAGGAACCTTTGAAGATGCTTTGACAGATGAAGATATTAGGCAAACATTCAAGACTGAAGAGGTATTGTTGGAGCTAGACACTGAACTTGAGGATTTTATGGCAACCTAAATAGAAATTAGAAATTATCAAAAATTATTAAAGGATAAATATGAAGCTTTGGATTTTCAAGAAGCTACCCAAGTGATGGAGATAATAGAGAAATTCAAGAGCAAACATCCAGACATCATTTTGGTATAAAGGGGAAGAAAACCCAGATACTGGAAATTTAGTTTTGACATTTGAGAAAATTTCTCATTTTTGGAACCTATCATCAAGGTGCGCAAGTGCATTTTTCATAGAGGTGCATTGACAATTTTGAAGAGGAAACAGTATGCCAATAGTTAACTACTAGGTCCTAATTTAGAGCATTCCATGTGCCAAAAACACATTTTGACGATAATTCAACTCCCAAAAATGCTCAAAGAAGACCAAGCTTCCATTTTTAGAGCTTCCAGTGACTCTCAGATCCTCTTCCAACTTCCTTCTTCTAATCTTCTTCTTCTTTTATTGTTTTAAGTCATGTCAAGGCCCATGCAAACATTTATTGATATAAAAAGGGGGAGACCTACTTCGCACCATTTAGAGAGTCAGTTTGTATATAATTATATTTGTTTTATTAGTTTTTAGCATGAGTTGCATTTTAAGAACTCTCTTTCTCCTAACACAAAGGGAGGAGATGATTTCTTATAAATACATGGATGTAATATGTACTTCAGGCCATTATTTTGATGCAATAATATATGTTATTGGTGATCTCATTTTGAGTGTAGTTATTCTTGACGGAGTGTGTTATTTTTGTAAATACATGTTCATGAAAAATAATGGATCCAATGATTTTATTGTATTGTTATGATTGTGAGACCTTTTAGTTTTGGTGTTTTCCTCGTATTAACGAATTTTGCTAATGTAATGAATTAGAGAAAAAATCACATATTGTTCTTGCATAGCTTCCTGTCTCACATGAGCGCACTTTTCATGGCCTTGCAATTTGATGAGATGTGAAACATCTTTCAGTTATTATTGAGTTCCCATTGATGATTGCATCGGTGGAATTGAGGAAGCACTGCTCCTAATTTCATTGGTTTCCTACCTGACATTTTTGACGATTTAACTCACAGACATGTTGTTACAATGGTTTATGTCCATTAGGACTTTCCCTTTCATGTTATTTTCTTTAATCTCTCATTACCTTTTTTTTTTTTGGGCTAACACTTGGGTAAAGTAGGAATTCATTTAGTTGTGTCAATAAATTGCATTCATCATAAAATAGAAAATACCAAAAATATATCTCTTTTATGGTTATTTTTTCAAAATAATAACAGATCAAACAAATTATCTAAAATTAATTTGAACCAGAAAAGGCCTCCTCATGAACATATGCATTTATCTTCAATTGAGAAGATTACAGTAGGTCACAAGATCACCCAAAACCTTGGAGTTGATCCTTGATTAGCTTTTTGAGAGAGGAGTTTGAAAGGATTCCTGTCATTCAGCATCATGCAAAATGACAACTCAACACTAATCATATTAGAATGTGTCTAAAGCTTCCCTATTATATAACTATCTATCTTTTTCTACTTTTATTGACCCACTCAAAATTTCCCTATTCTATGCCTATCTAGCATAATGAAACTTGCTAACCATGTTGGCATACCATAAATTATCATTATCTTCGTTATCTAGCATATTCATATATAACTTGTATCATGGATGTGGCCTTGCAATAATTCAAGGCCTTCCCATATGGGAATCCTTATGTGGACAAAATAACCTCATGTAAGTCAAGTAATTTTCCTCTACTCCAGTTCACATCTTTAATTAATATATCCTTAGCTAAAATGGGACAAAAATACATAATGTTATAAATTTTCACACTTGTACAAATCATTATTATGTAACACTTCCATATTGTTTGAAGACCTAAATTCCATGTAAACCTCCACCTCCCACTTGTTTTATATTATATTTTCCATTAGATTCTTAGTCACACTACCTAGTCAACCTAAGATGTGTGTGAGTTGTGAAGACATTAACACAACATGCATTTGTCTCACAAATTTGTACGTGCACAATGGTCCATTGAGATGTTACAAATACCACCCCTACAGTGTAACACCTCTTATCATCACCAATCGATGCCAAGAATTGATCCACCAACATAAAACTTTAGCTTTTTACCTCATTTGGCCTTCTATATATTTTCTCAGATTGACTAGATCACTCTTGGGATCTCATTTTAAAACTTCTTCATCGTATTCTTGAGTTCATTATTGTATTGAGACAACTTGCATATGGTCTTTTGAGCTTCACATCATTGTGTCTCCATTACTTTGTCCTCTTGTCTTTACTCCATCAAGCTTGGGCTTTGTGACTTTGAAGGGGAGTCACTTACACTACTTCATTTTATATTTGGTTCAACAAATCATAATTTATTGATCACATTCTTGAAATGCTCTTATCTTTATCATTTATGTATTTGTCTTTGTAGTTATATATCACTGGTATCTCATCTATTCAACCTTTATAGAGGTGTAAACACCAAAATAAATACTTGACTGAGGCAAGTCTCTAAATAGCCACCCAATATTTTTATTGTGTTTGTGTGTGCAAGTTAGTTGGAAGGAGAACTCAAACAACTTTTTGTATTCTTATACTATCTCTTGTTTGTGAGTCCTTTCCTAACTTCTATCCTTTTTATGTTGTCTTTATTTTTAGAGTATAGTAGTCCATACTTTTTCTTATTATATTACTTGACTTCTATTATCTCATTTAGCAATTTGGGTTTCTATCTTTGTTTTGTGTATTGTCTATATTGGATGAATGTGCATTGTGTTGATGCCCTCTTGGAAACTACAGTTGAAACAATTGTTATATTATAATTGATGTCAAACCTATTGGTGAGAAAAATTGCTATCTGATCTAAGTGTCATATCTATTTTATTGATGAGGAGGATTTATGAATTTGTTCATAACAAAAGAATCTAGAGGAAAATTTGAGTTATGAAGAGGAAATTGGAAATGGACATTTTATTAGTTAGAATTTGACAAGATAAATTGATTGTTTAAGTCATGTCACAAGTGGAGAAGATAGTAATGCTCAAGTCTTGAAAGTGTGAAAAAAGATAGATCAAAGGCATAGGCTTGACTGAGAAACAGAGTTGAAGGTTAACAAATTTGATGTACATATCGAGTGATAATAGTGTCAATCAAGCCACAATAAGTGCTGAGCAAAATTAGTGTTGATTGAGCATCAGTATTGACTAAGTGATAGGTGTATGTAGCAAGAAAGACATTTAGTAGTGATGAAATAACCCAGTGATGACCG
This sequence comes from Cupressus sempervirens, assembly GCA_028749045.1. Classification (NCBI taxonomy): domain Eukaryota; kingdom Viridiplantae; phylum Streptophyta; class Pinopsida; order Cupressales; family Cupressaceae; genus Cupressus; species Cupressus sempervirens. The sequence goes on along the minus strand of CM053790.1, from coordinate 1,074,588 downwards.
AGTGTCAGAACATAGTGTTGGTAGAGGAACAACATTTTAACTGTTTATGAGAAATCATAACTTTCAATTGACTAAGTTGATTTCTTGGGATATAGAAAGTGTGTTGAAGATAAGGATCAATGAGTTGGATCATTTAATACCAGAAGAGGATTAGGTAAATGAACTAAGGAATGGATTTTAAGAGAAATTTCTAGAAAAGAAGAAGATAAACAAATTGGAGATCACATTCATTGTATGCGATGAATCTAACTGTAAACCATAACATCTATGGTGATGATTAAGTGGAAAAATATTACAATTACCTATTTTAGGAGGTACAAGGGCAAACTTTTGTAATGTTCTAGAAAGATTGAAAGATTGGAGTAGTTGCTTATGTTATTGACTGGCAAATCTAAGCAAAAGGTTGAGACGAGTTGAGAAGAGGTGAAGAGTGATTTCTTGAAGGGTTGCTAAGAGAATCAAGATGGAGATGAAAATGGAGGCCAAATTGTGAATCAATTTTATGAGCTAAACAAAGATCCATACATGCATAGTGAGTCACCTTAACAAATCAAAATCTTGATGTTACTTTTCTAACCATTGTAAGTAGTATTTGAAATCCTTCAATCAACATTGAGCCATATGTAAATCTATAATAGGGTGATATTCTAAGGGAATGTTCTAAATCCTCTAACAAGGCCACTCATGATAGGGTGATTAAATCTTTTAACAAGGTCACATTTAATAATGTGTTTTGTAACCTTTAACATGGTTGGCTCCTAACAGAGCTCACTTCAGAATGAATAGGCCAACATTGGGGAAAATAATTAAGAAATAATTAATAATTTATGATGAAGTTCAACTCATTCTAATCGTGTCAATCCGGGAGCATAAGCTTGTGAAAGATGTCTAGGCAATATGCTATTAAGGGATGCTAGTTGTGAGATGAGGGATACATCAAACCAAAGTACTTTGGCAATAGGAATTGTCAGTTCCTGGTGATAGAAACCGTAGAAATAGAACCGACTCGTAACAAAAATAATCTATGATAAAAATAGACACTCACAAAAAATCCTTAATTATAATTCATATGAAATGTTATTATACAATCATGCATGGATATTGAAAATATAAACTAATATAATATAATTAAATCCATACATTTTAATTTGAGCTAATTAAAATACAAAACGAAACAAACTCAAATGCACTTCATATGTAAATGAAAAAGAATCACCAGATAACTTTAGAGTGGGCCCACCTCCTCAGCTACCTGGTGATGAAGAAAAGAATTGGTTTTAAAGCTTTGTAATCGTGCACACAAATATGGAATTTATATTTTAGAATGATAATAATCTCTGTACACTATTGTACATTCTGTAGAATTGTGTATATATCTCCCCCACACTATATGTTGTGTTGCTTATATATACACAGCCTTAACAATTCAATAACTCCTTTGATATGCACTCCATAGAAAGAATGACTATTACATAAAAAATCTATAATATAAATCTATGGCTTGCAAAGAATAGCCATTTTTTTGTTATCATTCCAACCAAACAATGTTGTCTTAATCCACAATTGTTGATTCATTGTTCTGAAATGTTTCAGTTGTAATAGAATTTGTTTAATACAAAATGATCAGCAATAGTAATGGTTGATGTCGAATCAACTATGTTTCCACACAAGCAAGATAATTGATAAGATATGATCCCTTTATTACCATTGATTTCCCTTAAGATGGACATGTAACAAGCCTTGACATGGCATGATTTAGATTAGTAACTTAAGAATAAAATAATACCTCTAGTGACAACAAATCTGTTAGCACATAACTTGATGCAATGTCCTCTCCACACATAGTTACATTATGCATCAAATATTAGTAAAACATGTGTATATCTATGCTGACAAGAAATAATATTCAATCAAATTTAATCTAAAATGAGTGGAACAGTGGATACTTCAAGGTTTCATAAATCACCTTCAATAACATTATAATCAACACCAATCATTATAGGAAAATGCATAGCAGGCAACATGAAGATCTATAGGTGACAGGAAGATGTATACCAAAAATCAACATGTTGCAGTAATAAGGATTAATAAAAGAAATCAACAATGTAGTTTCCATATTTTAATTCCAAAACTATAAGAAATACTACATATACATACAGACATACATATATATAATCATATGTAAAATAGTAACATGGGATGAAATAGAATGGAAATGGAAGAGGGAAAGTGAGTATATGAAACTAAATGAAATGGATTAAAATATGAAATAAAATGGCTCATAAATAGCTCACATCAAGAAGAGTGAAAATTAGTGACAATTTGCTAGTGGTTTTTCCCGAATTGGGTTTCCACATTAAATACTAGTGTCAAACTTGTGTGGATGTTATCTATGGTGTTTTACTAATTAATGTTTACATTATGCAAGTCTATTATATTTAGGATAGTGGAAAATTAGTTGATGTTATTAAAAGTTGATTGTATATACTGAGCTATGGAATCATAAGATCTAAAATTATTTAAGTGTTTGTTTGTTCAATTGGTACATATGGACCTTGGATAACTAATTCACCCCCACCCCTCGACCCCCCCCCCCCCCCCTGCCCAAATCTTAGTTATTATAAATATTCTTACAATTGATATCAAAGATTTGATACTTACAAAGAGAAGTTTGAAGGTACTCGAAGCTAAAGATCATGATGTACAAAAAGGAGGTACCAAAGTTGAAGAAAGAGAATTTTCTCGAGTGGAAAATGTTGATGAGACTACATATAGTTTCCATTGGTGATGTTCTGTTATAGTTTATGTACAATGCATATGTGAACATAACAATGGTCCCTCTAACTACACAATAACTGAAAGAATAGTAAGAGCACAATCAGGCAATGTTGGAGATTGCTTCAACCCTAAGCTATGCTGAGTTTGATGACATAAAAGAGTGAAAGAATGCAAAATGAATGTGGGATAACCTGAAGACCATATATGGAGGAGATGATTTTCTTGAGAGCCAAATCAAAAAGTCTAAGAGGAAAGTTTGATGAAATGAGAATGATAGAAGGTGAGAACATAGTTTAGTACTGTGCAAGAATCAAAGAGGTTGTCAATGTTATTCAAGGTGCCAATGGAAAGATTGAGGATGAAATAATAATCAACAAGGTATTGAGAAATATACTTCATATTTATGCTATTAGGGTTTCTGCAATACAAGAACTGAGATGTACACCAGAAAATGGCCTAACTCTAGGTGTAATCAGTAGGCTTACTACTTTTGAGGTGTCTAATTTGGATAATTACACTCCTTCTACTATCGAATATGATTTTAAATCACAGCTGGTTCTTAGCAAGAAAGGAAAAGAAAAATATGGGAAAAGTGACAATGACACTTTTGATGATGAACTTGAGGCACTGTTGGCTAGAAGACTTGGAAGATGCACAAGAAAATACAAAGTTAAACTTCCTATCATCTATCTTTCATGTAAAAAATTTGATCATATTGTTGCAACATATCCTAATAGAGAAGACAAGAATGAGAGAAATACAAGAAAAATAAGGACTACAAAGAAAAAGTTAAGAAATCTTGTTTTATTGCTGAAGAAGAAACTGATACTAAATCTAAAAGTAATGATGAAGAAGTAGTCTATGTTGCTATGAAATATGATTCTAATAAAGATGATAAAATTATATTAATCTCTTATGTGAATAAAAGTGATAGATGGATAAGTGATAGTGGTTGTTCAAATCACATGACTGGTGATAGAAGTAAATTTGAGAATATTGGACCATACAAGGGTAGTTGTGTTAAATTTGGTAATAGTTTTCCATGTCTTGTGAAAGGAAAATGATCAATACAACTAATTGATAAGATCAAGTGTGACAATGTATATTGGATTGAAGGACTCAATTATAATTTGTTGAGTGTTTTAGAGTTAAAGAAATTAGGTTACAAAGTTGAATTCCATCACAGAAACACCAAAATATTTGATGTTGATGGTAAACTAATTAAAAGTGTTGATCAAACAAGAGGTAACTTGTTCTATCTAGATTTATTTGATGAGACATGTTTGTTTGCACAACATGAAGAGATTTGGTTATGACACAAGAGGTTATGTCATGTAAATTTTGACAAATTGGTTAGCATTGGTAAAATGAAAAGAGTAAGAGGTTTTCCAAAACTGAAGAAATCTAATAATCTTATGTGTAAACAATATCAATTGGGAAAAATGAAAAAGTCTAGTTTCAAGAGAATAACATATTCATCTAATGATATTTTGGAATTGGCTCATATTGACTTATGTGGACCCACTAGTGTTCAAAGTTATTGTGGAGACAAATATTTCATTCCATTTGTTAATGACTATTCTATAATGATGATTATAATGTTTCTTAAAGAAAAATTTGATGGTTTTTAGCTATATAAGTGGTATTTGGCCAGAGTTGAAAAGGAGATAGGGAAGAGTTTGAAGTGCTTGATATCTGACAGAGGTGGTGAATTCATTTCCAATGCATTCAACATATTCTGCAATGATAGAGGAATCAAAAGATAGATGTCAGCACTTAGGACCCCTCCTCAAAATGGAATAACTAAAAGAAGAAATGGATCAATCATGGATTATGCTAGAACATTGACAATGGAGAAAAATGCATCATAGAAATACTAGAGAGAAGCTGTAAGTATAACAATTTATACCCTAAACATAGTGCAAGTCAAGAAAGTTACAAATTGTTGAACACAGACTAATACAAGTATGAATATGTGTTTCAATCATTGTTTTGTCACTAATATCAAGCATGCTACTTGTTAGTAAGACAATTGCTTAAATGATTTGAGTACTATCATTTTTTTGATTGATGAAGAGGATTTGATCAAATAAGGTAACAATAGCACCTATAGGAAAAGTTGAGTTATGATATGGAAAAAAAAGTACAGGGATTAGTTAAGACAATGATATTATAATGCATTGATAATCTACTTAAGGTTGAAAAGGATGGTTACACTGATTAAGTTTAGAAGAACAAGTTAAAAGAATTGTGCCTATCAAGCTTAATAATATGTACAATAGATGTCAAGAAAAGTTAGTGTAAGCTGAGCAAAAAATTAGTTAGAGTCGAGCAAAAGTTAATTTCAGTGTAAGCCAAGTGATACAGTGTAAGCCAAGTAAAGTTTAGTTGATGTCAAGGATTAGTAAACTTTAGTTTTTGCCAGGTGTTTTGATAGTGGATGTCGAGCAACGCAATATGTGTCAAGCATCAGAAGCTAGTTAATGTTGAGTATCAACATTATGAGAAAGATCAAGAATTCAATGAATGTGAGCCGACAATTTTGATTTCTTGGATTGTGTGAATCATGTGTAAGATAAGCTTGATGAGTAAGTGGCACAGAATTAAAAATAAACCATTTTGAGGCTAATTTAAAGAGAATTGAAGGATAAGTTTCTAGAAGGGAATAAAATGAAATGATGGGTAGATTCATTGAATCCTACCTCATCCAACCTAACCCTAACATGGACGATGGAGGATGAACGGAAAAATATCTTAATTTTCTATTTATAGTTATGGTTGGTCAGAAGTAAAGGTTTTCATGTACGAGAACCTAAGCAAGACAAGGATTCTATGGTATTGCTTCATTTAGTGACCTAAGAGAAGTTTCTACATTGAAAATCAAAGCAAAAAGTCTTAAGGTTATGGATGCTTAAAGGGTGGAAAAGGTGTCAAAGTTGAAGTGTATGAAAGCCAAGTAGAATGGAGGATTGAAATAGAGATCTGAAACCTGCAAGTGTGTTGTAAGTTTTTATGAGATCAAGCCTTACTGTTACTTTCTAATCATTGTATTAGTCTAGGCTAAATCCTTTGGTTTAAGGTTAACCTAGCAGCCATTTGTAAATCCTTTAAATGGGTAAAATTCCAAGTGAATGATCTAAAGTCCTCTAACAAGGCTCACTCCTAATAGGGTGATTGAAATTGTTTAACTAGGTCACATTTCACAATGTACATTGTAAAATTTAATAGGGTTGGCCTTTCACCAGGCATCATGTTTACATTTCTGCAAAGTTGATTTGATAATAACCTACAAGTGATTGTATGATCTAATGGATGCATGCATGATGAAAATGTTTTATGGATATGGGTTCACTAAGTTGTAAAAAATTTTATTTGTACATCTAGACCTTGGATAACTAATTCACCATCCTCTCAATTATTCTAAAGAATTTCAACAATTGGTATCAAAGTCATATGCTTAGGAGGACTAGTTTGAAGGTACTAGAAGAAAAAAGATCAAGATGTCAAAAAGAGAGGTATCCAAGCTTAATAGAGATAAATTTCATGAATGGAAAAGTCTGATGAAGCTACACCTAGGCGGTCTTGGAGATCATGCACAATCTACCATCACCACAAAGCTTGTTGATCCCACTAGAGCCCTAACTACTAAAGATATAAAAAAATAAGAAAGAACACAACCAAAAAATGTTGGAGATTGTCTCTACCCTAAGTTATGCTAAATTTGATGATATCAATGGTTGTGATATTGCAAATAAAATGTGGGATGCTCTTTGTATTATGGAGAAGACACAAATGTTCTAAGAGCCAAATCTAAGAGTATTAGAGGTAAGTTCGATGATATGAGAATACAAGAAGGTGAGAATATTGCTCAATATTGCTTTAGGATAAAAGATGGTGTTAATGCAGTAAGGGGATCTAATGGTACAATAGATGATGAGACTATACTAAGCAAATTTTTGAGAACACTGCTACCCAATTATGCTATTAAAGTTTTTGCAATACAAGAATTGATATGTATACCAAGTTCTAATCTGACTCTTGAAGGTCTGGTAGGTAGGCTCAATACTTTTGAGCTATCTAATTTTGATAGTTTCAATCCTAACAATGTTGAATCTGCTTTCAAAGTCAAGCTATCATTGAAGGAACCGAATGAAAAGAAGAAGAAAAATATAAAGTATGTCTCCAATGACAGTGAAACAAATGAGGAGGATGTAGAACAATTTGAAGCACTACTAGCAAGGATATTTCATAGAGGTAAAGGAAAATGCAAAGGTAAACTAACTATCATGTGTTTCAATTGCAATGAGGTTGGTCATATTGTCATTAGATGTCTAGAGAAGAATAATTATAGAGGTGGAGACAAGTACAAAAATAGAAGAGATAAAGACAACAAATATTACAAAGGCAAAGGCAAGAAGTCTTGCTACATTGCTGAAGAGGAAACAAAAAATGGAATTGACGATCATGATGATGAAGTGGTGTATGTTGCAATAAAGGATGAATCTGATGAGGATGAAGCAACTGCACAAGTATCTTGTGTGAAAAAGAATGACAGATGGATGATTGACAATGGGTGTTCACATCACATGACGAGAGATAAATGTAAGTTCATTACCTGGAATTATTATGATGGAAATAGTGTAAGGTTTGGTAATGATGCACCCTGTCTGATAAAAGGAAAAGGTTTTATCAAACTCACAAAAAAGATTTCATGTGACAATGCTTATTATGTTGAAGGACTTAACTATAATTTTTTGATTGTATCACAATTGAATAATTTAGGTTGTAAGGTTGAGTTTGAAAACAATCTTGCTAAGATATATGATACTAATAGAAAACTAATTGGAAAAGGTGATCAAACTAGAGGTAACCTATTCTACCATGATATAGAGGATACTATTTGTTTAGTTGTAGAATTTGATGATGTTTGGCTATGCCACAAGAGGTTATGTCATGTTAATTTTGATAACTTGGTTAGTATCAATAACATGAGAGTGTCAGAGGTTTGCCTAAGTTTAAAAAACCTAAAAATATAATTTGCAAACAATGTCAATTAGGCAAAACGACAAAGTCAAGTTTTAAGAGTAAGACTCATACCTCTAAAAGAATATTAGAGATTGTCCATACTAACTTGTGCAGACCAATTGAAGTGAAAAGCTACAAAGGAGACAACTGCATTATTCTATTTATTGATGATTATTCTAGAATGAAATTATATTTCTGAAAGAGAAATCTGATGCTTTCCAAATGTTTCAATGGTACTTAGCAAGATTTGAGAAGGAAATAGGTAAAAGTCTAAAAAAATTGAGATCTGACAGAGGAGCAGAATTTACATCAAATGAGTTTGAGATGTTTTGAAATGACAAAGGAATCAAAAGATAGACATCTCCTCCTAGGAACCCTCCACAAAATGGAATTGTTGAAAGGAGGAACAGATCTATAATGGACTGTGCTAGGACACTCATGATGGAGAAAAATGTTTCTTTGAAATTCTAGTGAGAAGCTATAAGTATAGTTGTTTATACTATAAACCATGTACAAGTCAAGAAAGGTACTTATTCAACACATTTTGAACTACAGTATGGATACTCACCCAATAAAACATATTTTAAGGTATTTGGAAGCAAGTGTTATATTCTCAAAGATTTTAGAAATGGTAAACTAGATGAAAAAAGTGAAGAAGGTATATTCCTTGGCTATTCCACAAGAAGTAAAGCTTATAAGTGTTTAAATACTAACACTAATAAACTTGTGGAAAGCGCAAATGTGAAATTTGATGAATATACAAAAGTACATGAGGCTAAACTTATGAAGGAACCAGAAGAATACAAATCATTTGTATACTTTTATGAAGGTATGTTTGCTAATGAATATGTTGTAAATTAAGTTACAAATCAACAGAAAGTTTCAATGACTGTCGAGTCACATACTATGAATGACAAGTTTCATTCAGGAACCAAGCTACATTCAAGTTTCAAGTTACAGAATAGAATTGAAGCGAATTCAGATTCTAAGATTAGTGTACATGAAAGAAATTTTGAACTACCTAATAGATATATAAATAGTTATTCAAAAGTTGGGAGACCAAATGAGGAAAATAGAGAAGAACCAAGATTGTCTAAATATGTCAAGAGACATCATCCTACTACACAAATCATTGGAGATAAAGATGCTAGACCAATGACAAGGAACAAGTTGAGAAATGATACATGTTTGTTAAGCATGTAAGAACCTAAAAAATTGAAAGGTTCCTTAGAAGATGTGGACTAGAGTAAAGCCATGAAAGAAGAGATTGAAAAAATTGAGAAAAATAGAACATGGACTCTAGTTCCTAGACTAGAAGAAAAAAATGTGACTTGCACCAAGTGGGTATACAAAAACAAGTTAGATGAAAATGGGGAAGTCAAAAGAACAAGAAAAGATTAGTTTGTAAAGGATATGCACAAGAGGAAGGGATATACTATGGAGAAACATTTTTCCTATTGCAAGATTTGAAGGAGTAAGAACTCTACTTGCTTACTCTACATACAAAGGTTTCAAAGTTTATCAAATGGATGTTAAGTCTATATTTTTGAATAGTATATTGGAGGAAGAGGTTCATATAGAACAACTAGAAGGATTTGTATGTGTAGACTACACAAAGCTTTATATGGTTTGAAGCAAGCACCAAGAGCATGGTATGAGAAGCTTCATAATTATCTTGTGGAGATTTGATTTGATTTGAGAGGACTGATGGTAATAACAATCTACACTTGAAGACAGAGAAAGGTAGAGGTATTTTAATATCTAAAATTTTTGTTGATGATATCATATTTGGAGGTCAAGATACTTTATGTAAATATTTTGCAAATGAAATGATCAAAGAATTTGAGATTCCTATGTTTGGTGAGATCAAGTTATTTGTGGGTTTGAAAGTACATCAGATGAAATATGGTGTATACATCACTCATTCAAAGTATGTAAAAGAGATACTAAAAACTTTTGGATTGGAAGATTCAAAACCAATAAGCACACCTATGGTAATAGGCCATAAGTTGTCAAAGAATGATGAATTAGTCGAGGTGAATCAAACATTATATAGGTCTATGATTGGCAAATTAAAATATGTAGTGCATAGCAGACCTAACATTGCATTATCAATTGGGATAGTTGCAAGATTCTTTGCTAATCCCAGAGAGAATCATTTGATGGAAGTTAAGAGAATAATGAGATATCTTAAAGGAATAGAAGACTATTGTCTATACTTGATGTAGTGCTAATCTAGATGTACCTCAAAATGAGGTGATCCAAAAACTAGCAAATTAATACACAACAAAAAATGAACAAGAGGAGCAAGATTGAGATCTAGAGACACAAGATTTCATATATTTGAATCAAGAAGTTTACATTCAACATGCCCATCTGTACGACCTTTTGGGTTACGGCAATTACAAAGAAGAATACATATTGCAAAGAAGAATAGATCTCCAAACTCAAATGTGAACTTCTATCTCTAAGCTACTCCACACTAAGACTCCACACTTCCAAACTTATCTACATCTCCATGCTTGAACAATAATCCATCATTGAATAATGATGCCAAAGACTCTACCCAAGATCCCTTAAATAATTGCACGGCCACAAGTTGACTTGTTACAAATTACTAACTAAATAAACCCTTACATTAAATGCATGACCAAGCCATAAGTCATCTCTCAACAAATATTAAAAACCCATCATGAAATTAAATACGTGCCATGTTCGCCCAAACTAGAAATAGACACAAAAGCTAATACTAGCACTCGACACATACAGGATCACTCAGCACCAACAAAGACACTAAGCACATGAAGGAACACTTGGCCAATACTAGATAACTTGGCACACATTACAACTTGACAAATATTGTAACTTGACAATAACTGCATGCTTGGCTAACACTATAACCAACCAACTTGGTACTTGAAATATCACTCGGTTGATACTAAAAGAATAAATGGGATAACACACTCACCAGTATGTTAACATGACAGAGGAAAACTTCAAGTTGGAAATGACCTAAAAATTTACTAAAACTCAATAGTTATTGTAACTCGACAGCAACCAAAAAAATCAGCAGGGTAACACAATGGCTAGGATGCTCCTGCATCAGACTACTGGGGTAAATAGAAAGACCTTAGATGCTCCTGCATCAGACTCCCAAGGTAAATAGAAAAATGTGTCCCACATTTTGCTTCTAAAAGAAAATTCTTCACTCAACTTCATCTTCACAAAAGGTTTCCACTATATCATAGATAAAAGATCAAATTTGAAAATCAACCATCTATGCTTCATCCATTCAAAAATCAAAATCTCATCCAACCAATCAGCATACTCACTTAATTTAAAATTTCAATGCTCCATATCATACTTATCATTACAATCATCCATAACATCATTCTCATACATGAAAACTAGATCAACAATAATATCCAAATCATAAACTCGATTAGCAACAACATATGAACTCAAATCCATAATAACAGAAAAATACAAGTCCATAATAGAAGCAACATGTTTATTCATTCCTCCAACAACATCATGAAAATCCACATTAGTAACAACATCTGTATCCTTTAGCATCTCAACAACAACATATAAGTTCAGATCCATATCAGTAACAATAGCATCAAGTAAATTCACATCAATAACATCTCTAAAATCCTCAACCAGATTACCAACAAGTAAACCCATCTTCTTACCACAAGAAACATCCATATCATCAATCCTTTCATGTAAATCATCCCAAAAAGAAACATATTCATTGCTCTTAACATCATCAAGATGTCTTTCATGGTCCTGCACTAACTCAATAGCTTCTACTTCGGTTACAAGTTTCCTCAACATGTCAAATAATTCTAGATCAACATCTCTCCTTCCACAAACCATATTTACACAAACATCAATCAAACGACAAGCCATTTACAAGCACAGGCCAAATCCACATATCTGAAACCCTACACCAGATCACCAACTAGCTAGGACTTCTAAAATCAAAACCCTTCTATGATAAAATTCACCCAACCAAGGTCCTGGTACAAACTATCTCACAATTTGTTGATCTTCTTGCACACTTAGGAACAACTAAGCTCTGATACCAAATGATGCAACACTAATCTAGATGTACCCCAAAATGAGGTCATCTAGAAACCAACAAAATGAATACACAACATAAAATGAATAAGAGGAGTGAGATATAGATCCAAAGGCACAAGATTTCATATATTTGAATCAAGAAGTTTACATCCAACATGTCTATTTGTATGACCTTGTAGATTATGGCCATTACAAAGAAGAATATATATTTCAAAGAAGAAAAGATTCCTAGACTCAAATGCAAACTTTTATCTCCAAGCTACTCCACACTAAGACTCCACACTTCTAAATTTATCTACATGTCCATGATTGAACAATAATCCATTATTGATAATGATGCCAAAGACTCTACCCAAGACCCTCTAAATACCAAATGATGTAGTGCTAATCTATATGTACCCCAAAATGAGGTGATCTAGAAACCAGCAAATTAATACACAGCAAAAAATGAACAAGAGGAAAGAGATTTAGATCCAAAGAGACAATATTTCATATATTTAAATCAAAAAGTTTACATCCAACATACCTGGCTGTACAGCCTTCCAAGTTATGACCATTTCAAAGAAGAAGACATCTTTCAAAGAAGAACAGATCTCTAGATTCAAAAGTCAACTTCTATCTCCAAGCTACTCCACACTACGACTCCTCTACCAAAATTATTCATGACTCCCAAAATTATCATCTACATATCCATGCTTGAACAATAATCCATCATCGAATAATAATGCCTAAGACTCTACCCAAGACCCCTTTAAATACTTGCATGGTCGCAAGTCATCCTAATATAAATTACCAACTAAATAAACTCTCACATTAAATCCATAACAAAGCCACAATTCCGCTCTCAACAAATATTAAATACCCATCATGAAATTAAATACATGCTAGGTCAACCCAAACTAGAAATAGATATAGAAAACTAATACTGACACTTGGCACATAAAGGATCACTCGGCACCAATAGGAACACTAGGCATATGAAGGATCACTCATCCAATACTAAATAACTTGGTACACATTGCAACTCGGTAAACATTGTGACTTGGCAAACACTGCATGCTCGACTAACACTACAACCAACCAACTCGACACTTGAAAGATCACTTAGTCAATACTAGAAGAATAAATAAGATAACACACTAACCAGTATGTTAACATGATGGCAGAAAACTTCAACATGGTAATGACTAAAAATTGACTAGCACTCAGCAATTGTTGTAACTCGACAGCAACCAACAGAATTAGTAGGATAATACAATAGCTAGGATGGTCTTGCATTAGACTATTAGGGTAAATAGAAAGGACCTCAAATGCTCTTGCATCAATACTACAAGAAAAATGAGAAATTTGAATTAAGAGCCTACACAAATGTTGATAGGGCTGGAAATATTGATGACAGAAAGAGCACTAGTGGAGGAGCATTTTTCTTAGGCAAAAGGTTGGTTACATGGACTAGCAAGAAATAAAATTGTATATCTCAATCTATTGCTCAAGCTGAATATGTTGTTGTAGTAAATTGTACAAACATTGTATGGATCAAACAACTACTCAAAGGTATGAAAGAAGAAATCACTAAACCTGTGATACTTTATTGTGATAATACAAGTGCTACAAATATATCAAAGAATCTTGTGATTCATACAAAGACTAAGCACATTGCAATAAATTATCATTACTTGAGAGAATTTGTTCAAGATAAAGAGGTGAAGATAGAATATGTTAACACAAAAGAGCAAATAGCTGATACATTCACAAAAGCATCACCTAAGGATGCTCATGAGTATCTAAAAGATAAACTAGGGGTAATACCCCTATCAAAGGCTATCTAAGAAGCATGAGAAGTGCCTTGCATCAAACAAGTTGATTACATATGTTATAGATTGATGCAGTGGATCCTACTTTAGGAGTTGCCTAAAGTAATCAAAGAGCTAGAACTACAAATCAGTCACAAGCTAGGTGACAGAGGGAGAATTTGAGAATGTTCATATTTGCATATTAAAAATGACAAGTCTTTAGAATTTTTATTAAAGAGGGAGATAATGTACCAAAGGGAGAGAGACATAAAAAGGGAGAAATATAGAAAGAGAGACATAAAGGGAGATAGAAGAAATAAGGAATATCTACTCAAAGGGAGATAATGTAACTATTGATTACATCTACCTAGCAAGAGGGAGAGAGTGTTGAGGGAGATATAAGAAGTAATTCAGAGGGAGTCATAAGGATGAGTTGATTGATTTTTTGTTGATCATTGTAACCTATTCAAAAGATGAAATGTTATTGATAGAGGGAGAGATTTCAATATAAAGAACTATTTTCTTTTTGGTATTTTGTTAATTATAATAATTAAGCTTGGTCAGTTTGGTTTGCCATCAATGCGAAAGAGGATGATTGTTGAAAATAGATTAATACAAGTATGAATATGTGTTTCAATCATTATTTTGTCACCGATGTCAAACCTGTTACTTGTTGTTTGAATAATTGCTTAAATGATTTGAGTACTACCATTTGTTTGATTGATGAAGAGGATTTGATCAAATGAGGTAACAATAGCACCTAGAGGAAAGGTTGAGTTATGATATGAAAAAGAAGTACAAGGATCAGTTAAGATAGTGATATTATAGTGCATTGATAATCTACTTAAGGTTACAAAGGATGGTTACACTAATTAAGTTCAGAAGAACAAGTTAAAAGAATTTTTTCTACCAAGCTTAACAATCTGTAGAGTAGGTGCTGAGAAAAGTTAGTGTAAGCTGAGCAGAAAGTAAGTTGGAGCTGAGAAAAAGTCAATTTTAGTGTAAGTTGAGTAAAGTTTAGTTGATGTTGAGCACCAGTAAACTTCAGTTCATGCCGAGTGTTTAGATAGTGGATGTCGAGCAATGCAATATGTGTCAAGAATTATAAGCTAGTTAATGCTAAGTGTCAACATTATGAGAAAGATCAAGAATTTGATGAATCTGAGCAGACAAGTTTGATTTCTTGGATTGTGTGAACTATGTGGAAGATAAGCTTGATGAGTTGATGGCATAGAATTCAAGATAAACCAATTTGAGGAAAATTCAAAGAGAACTAAAGAATTTTCTAGAAGGGAATAAAATGATATGCTGGGTAAATTCATTAAATCCTACCTAATCCAACCTAACTCTAAAATGGACAATAGCAGGAGAACTACAAAAGATCTTAATTTTCTATTTATAGAGATGGTTGGTCAGAAGCAAAGGTTTTCATGTGCAAGAACCTAAGGAAGATAAGGAGTCTAGGGTATTGCTCCATTCAATGACCTAAGAGAAGTGTCTGCATTGGCAAGCAAAGCAAGAAGGCTTAAGGGTATGGATGCTTGAAGGCTGAACAAGTCATCAGAGCTAAAGTGTGTGAAAGCCAAGTAGAATGGAGGACTAAAATAGAGATCTATAATTTGCAAGTGTGTTGTAAGTTGTTATCAAATAAAGCCTTACTGTTACTTTCTAATCATTGTATTAGTCTAGGGTAAATCCTTTGTATTAAGGTTGACCTAATAGTTATTTGTAAATCCTTTAATTGGGTGAAATTCCAAGTGAATAATCTAAAGTCCTTTAAAAAGGCATAACTTTTCTTGTGAAAAAGGCATAACTCTCATAGCATAAATTTTCTTGTAATTTCAAAGGTTTAAAATACATACCATGCAATTACTACATAGATCGAGAAAGTATATATGATTGTTGGGATTAAGTCATAAATTTATAGATCTTAAATCAGATCAAGTTTTGTATCAGAGTTTATTTTTGCAGAGAAATTGCAGGTGGTGAATGTTAACTACATTGAAGTTGAAACAAGGAGAAGGTGAACTTGAAGAGTTCAATCCAGAAATTGGAAACAGAAGAACTTTTTCACAAGTTATGGCATTTGAACAAAATCTTTCTAAGTTTGATGTAGAAGCCTTCCAGAGATCTTTTGTGGAGTTAAAAGCTTTGGTGGACATTCTTCTCCAAGAGAGGCATGAACGACAATTGAGAAAGGGAGATAAGGCTAGGAAGAAAGAAGAAGCTAAATCTTCATCAAAAGATGACAAAGGCAAACAAGTAGGAGGTGGTAGTGGCCCTCTTGAACCTCCATCCCCATATTCTTCTTCATCTTCTTCTTCTCTATCTACTTCTTCTAAAAAGAAACATTCTGTGAAGACACCCTTGTTAAAGCTTGATGTAAAGTTTGATTTTCCTGTATATAGTGGCAATTTGGATGTGAAAAAATTGGATAATTGGCTTAAGAAAATTGAAGTGTACTGCAGGGTTCAAAATATTTTGGATGATTCTTCCAAAATCCAGCTAGCTACTCTCAGAATGGGAGGCATTGCATTAGTCTGGTGGGAGAAAAAGATCTAGGATGATCTTGCTACACATGGTAAAATCATTTCAACTTGGTATGAATTTACTTCTGCTTTGAAGAAACAATTTTATCCTTTGGGTTATATGCAACAAGCCATTATGGACTGGTAAAATCTAAAACAAAGTAAAGGGTAGTCTATACAAGAGTATACATAGGTGTTTAGGAAGAAGGCTTTAACTCTTGGAATTCCTCTTTACATGCAAGATAGTTTATTAAAGTATATAGGAGGAATGCATTCATACTTGAAGCATACAATATTGATGTTTAGTCCTTCTAACTTTGATGAAGTGTGTGTTCAAGCAACCCATATTGAAGCAGGTGGAGGAAACACAAGTTTCAGTTCAAAGAAGGAATTTGTTCCTCTTGAAGGATACAAGAAAGGAAAGAAAGCAACCACAGTGAAGAAAGAGGAAGCTGACAAGCCTACTTGTTCACATTGTTAGAAGAAAGGGCATGCAGAAGAAAAGTGTTGGAAATTGCATCCAGAGTTGAAACCAAAGTGGTTTAAGGATCGTAAAGGAAAGAAAATGTCTACAGTCATTATTTAGGATCTTGGATCAGATTTTGGTGATGAGACAACAATATCAGCTATGGGTTTGAAAGGTAAATCTTTTGTTGATTCTACCACTAATGTTTCATACGCTTCCACTTCAAAAAGTCGTGTTTTTCCTGAAGATAGTAAAAGGTGTGAACTTTTTCATTTAAGGGTGATTTCTAAGAACACTAAAATTGACACATTGATAGATAGTGGGTCCCAAGTTAATTTGATTTTAGAAGAAGTTGTTAAATAGTTGGGATTGGAAATTAAGCCACATAAGAGACCTTATCCATTAGGTTGGC
This sequence comes from Cupressus sempervirens, assembly GCA_028749045.1. Taxonomy (NCBI): domain Eukaryota; kingdom Viridiplantae; phylum Streptophyta; class Pinopsida; order Cupressales; family Cupressaceae; genus Cupressus; species Cupressus sempervirens. The sequence goes on along the minus strand of CM053790.1, from coordinate 1,057,497 downwards.
TATGCAATCATAATAGATTGCGAGTCACTGAGAAATGTAAGTTAAGATTTGCAATAACATCTAAGTTCGTAGATGAGGTTGAATTTGATGTGGTTCCACTTGAAATCTATGGGATTTTGTTGTGTAGCCCATACTTATATGATAGGAAAGCTATCTTCTACAGGGAACATAATAGGTATCACTTGTTTAAAAATGGAATTGAATACATTATAAGAGATCATCATATGAAGAATGAAGGATCAATTATAAATATAGGGCATTTGAAAATGATTGTAAATGCAAGTAGTAGACTGACACTCATGTCTTCCACAACTAATGAGGATCAGGTGCAAGAAAAATCAAGTCTTCAACTAGTGATGGTAAAAGAGGATTTGAAAGATTCATTTTCTAATGATGTTTTTGTACAAGAGGTCAAAAATGTTGATACTTTTTCTATTTCATTAGTTATTTCAGTTTTGTTGCTTCTATTTCTACTAATTGGTACTATGTGGGTGATGGATGTAACAATGAACACTGGTGGATATATGGTTAATTGTATTAGCAGTGTTATTTTCTTCTGCATAATGTGTTTGATGGTTCAGATATTCAAAATTCCAGTAGTTTGTATAGGTGATACTAGACAAGTGAGGTGAACATGCCCTCACTTTCATTCTATGTAAAAATAGACTTTTGGAGGTCCAAAAGCTTCTCAGTGGGGAGGAATGATCCAGGTGGTCTAGAAAGACTCAAATTTTCATAGTCTTAGAATCTCTCAAATTCAACATCATTCAAAAGATATCAAAAAAATTAGACCCGACATAACTTGAACTAGGTCAAAAGGATCTCACACGTATAAGTTATGCTCAATCAAAGGTTTGATGAAATCAACAAATCAAAGGGCTCAAAAAAATGTAAAAAAAATTAAAGTCATCAAAAATTTTCAATATTGGTATCATTACAAAGAGTTTTTTAAGAGCTTTCCAATGATGTTTATTTCATCAAAATCTGAAATAAAATGTAGAAGATATTACAGAATTACTTTTGCCTCAAAAAAAGGAGCTCCCTATTTTAAAGCACCCCTATTTTTGTGGGTCTATATTTCCTAACAAATTAGCCACAAACTTTTTTATTAAAAAAATGTCATTTACCATCCCTAGTTTAAAGGGTTGGATTATGAACCCATATAAAATATCAAGCTCTATTCTCCGCTATAATTAAGGATACAAATCCTTAAAATATTAAAGCTATTTCTAAGGGAGCCAATCAAATATTAAAATGATTTATAATTTTTGTAGATAAAATGTGAGAAGGATTTCATGATCTACTTATAAATCATTCATTCCTTGGAAATTATATTTTTGTAAGATATTATTTTAACAAGGAGATTATTATATAAAAATGGGAGATTCGTAACCATTATGGTTTTCACCATAATAGGCAAATAAACTTGTATAAAAGGGGGATTATTTTCCCTTAGAAGGGGAATTAGTATGTGGCAAGAAATTAGACTTTGGGAATTAGTCCTTGAGAAAAAAAATAGTCTTGGAGAATTTTTGCAAAGAAAGTTTTTGTAAAGGAAGGAATAATTTTTCCTTCTGAGAGAATTTGTAAGCACGAAGGTGTTGTGTAGTGCCTTCAAGTGCATAGAAGAGACGGTGAATGATCAAATTTTGGATTCTGTAACAAAGTGTTTTTCTTGGTAGAATTAATAGAACGGTCCCCCGATTGTGAAGCGGACCTAGAGACGTAGTCCTACCCGAATGAACTTGGTATCAAATTTTTTGTCTTTTAATTATCTTTCTTATTCTCTCAATTCTTTAAGTTTTTATTGTTATTAAATAAATAGTTGATTAATTGTGTTTAAAGCATAAATTTTCTCATAATTTCAATGATTTAAAATACATACCATGCAATTACTTCCTAGATTAGGAAAGTATATCTGATTGTTGGGATTAAGTCATAAATTTATAGATCCTAAATCAGCTCATTAGAGATCAAGAATCTAGTTTTATGACCAGAAAAAGACTCACAAGTGATACATGCTTGCTTTGTGATTTTGAGCCCAAATATGTGAAAGATGCTTTTGAGAATGAGGATTGGATACATGATATGAATGAAAAAATTAAGCAGATTGAAAAGAACAAAACATGGACACTAGTACACAAACCTACAGACAAAAATGTTATTGGAACAAAGTGGGTATTCAGGAATAAGCTAAATGAAAATGGTGATCTCACAAGGAAAAAGGTTGGACTGATATGCAAAGGATATGCACAAGAAGAAGGACTTGACTATGGGAAAACATTTTCCCCTATGGCAAGACTAGAAGGAGTTAGAACATTGCTTGCATAATCTACTTATAAAAGATTTAAAGTATATCAAATGGATGTCAAATCTACTTTTCTGAATGGTATACTTGAAGGAGTATACATAGAATAGTCTGAAGGATTTGTGGATCCTAGCAATAAAAATATGGCATGTAAGATGCACAAAGATTTATATGATTTTAAACAAGCCCCTAGAGCATGGTATAAAAAATTGCATAACTATCTAGTGAAGATTGGTTTTGCAAGAACAAATGATAACAACAATATGTACTCGAACGCCAGTAAGAACAATGAGGTATTGTTATTTGAATTTTTTTTTTGATATCATATTTGGAGTCAAGGAAGCATTATGAAAATTGTTTTCTAATGAAATGAAGAAGGAATTTGAAATGTCAAGGTTTGGTGAGATCAAATTCTTTGTTTGCTTACAAGTATATCAAATGAAGCAAGGTATCTTCATTACTCAGTCCAAATATATCAAGAAGATACTAAGGACTTTTGGGATGGAATATTCAAGACTAGTAAGTACACCCATGTCTATTGGACATAAGTTATCTAAGAATGATGATTCCACTGATGTGAACTAGACACAATACAGATCAATGATTGAAAAATTGCAATATGGTGTTCATAGCAGACCTAATATTGCATTAGCAGTTGGAATAGTTGCAAGATTTTCTAAAAGTCATAAGGAAAACCATTTGATGGAAGTAAAAAGGATACTAAGATATCTAAAAGGAACAAAAGACTATGATTTATATTATAAAGAGAATGATAAGTTTGAACTAAAGGTATTTACTGATTCTGATTGGGCGGGAAATGTTGATGATAGAAAAAGCACAAGTGGAGGTGCATTCTTTATAGGAAAGAGACTAATTTCATGGAGAAGCAAGAAGTAAAACTATAGAATTTTATGAAATCCAACTTCACAGTGTGCCAAGATCACTTGCATGCAAATAGTTTGCTGAAGAGAAACCAAAGGAGTAAGAGCTTAAAGCAAAACAATGCAAGAGAAAATATTTCACAATAGGAAAATGAAATTTCTATGTGAATGAATGAATTTACAATGAGAGAGAGACTGAATGTAAAGGCATCAAGGAAGCTTGTAGAACAAACTAGAAAGTGGTAGAAGATAAGGTTGACAACTAAGCATATGTCCACAAAAGGTAGAATAGGCTAGAAGGGAACAAACTCCCATGTTGTCAACAACTCATCACTATAACTATTAACTACATGCATTTACCTAAGCTTAAGTAATAGAATAAATAAATAAAAAATAAAAAATTATTTACTCTAACACCCCCCCTTAAGTGTAACTTAGGGGAATGCCTTAAGCTCACAAAACTAAGATGAAATGCAGAATGGGTCCTGGCAACAAGGCCATGTTAGGTACCCATGTACAATGTAAAGAAATGCAACCTCTAAAAATGGGGAAAGAGGGAAAACCTCATGGAAAAAACCCTCTCCCAAAAAGAGGTAAGTACAAACATGCAAAAAAAAATGAAGGAAGGAAGGAGGGCCTCAACAAGACCCCCCAAGCACAACTTCCACCAAAAAAATTTCAAGAGACTCTCTCAAAACCATAAGTACCACCAGCCCCCCCATGAGAGATAGAAAATACAACAAAGCCCCCCAAGAATAATGGAGCCCCTAAACCAATGAAACTCCAATGTGGAAGAAACAAGGGAGCAAAAAAAGGGAACCCCTGAATAAGAGGGGAAACTGGAAGGCCTAGCTGATGCTCAAAGGAGAAAGTATGAGGATCCTAAAAGGGAATCCCCAAGGCAGGTGTGATGACACTATCATGAATGTCCTTTGTAGAATCTACAACAAGTGCACTTGGAGGCTTGATGAATGGAGCTAGAGGATCAGGTAGAATAGAAGAAGAATCCTACTAGAGAGAAAATACCTCAACTAGATGTGGTGTGGAAGTCAAAACAGGGATCTCAGGAACAATACAAAGGTTCAAGTATCCTAAAAAAGTGAAGAAGTGTGCTCCAAAAATGGAGATGGTGGACCAAAGTGTGAGAAGGTGTAGAGATGGGTGGAAGGATCAACTGCCCCTATAGAAATAAGACCTCCTACTGCATGATCTTGAATGAAGACTAAATCTATTGTGAACTCAACTATCTTCCCTGATCCATTGCATCTAGTCTGAGAAATTGAGAGAAGGTTTGTAGATAGAGATGGAACATATAATACATCATTGAAGGTTCCATCTTGAATGCTAACTGAACCTTTCCCACAAACTGGTAGGACAGTGTTATTCCCCATACGAATATGAGGAATAGGAGAAGCCTCAAGAGTAGAGAAGACACCATGAGAAGATGTCATATGGTGAGAAGCACCTGAATCTAATATCCAAGGGACCTGGGAAGGGGATGCAATAGATGCTTGTAATGCATGACCCTATCCAAAATCTAATGTAGAGGATGAAGATATGGAAGAAGACTAAAAGGAATACCCCTGTGAGGTAGAAGAGGATGGAGAAGAAATAGTGCTCTTCTAAAGAAAAGCTTGCAAATCTGCAATCTATTTCTCATAGCCATCAAATCTCTTCTAAAAATAATGTGCCTCATCATGAGATCCTTTCAGACAATAGAAACAAGTAGGAGTCTCAGTCTTCTTTTTGGATGCATCTTTGGGAGATGTATGGAGATTCAAACATTCCTCCATTCCCAGTAGGTCTTTTACCTCCATTTGTAGCCGACTCCTCTTTAGATGAAATCACACCTCCAGCTCTTGTTGCTCCTACTAATCATATTCTAGCCACAAATGCTTCGGATTCAATGCAATAGGACCCTTTATGTCTTCCTACTCTACCTTCATGCGATGACTTCCTTTCTACCCTTGTAGGCCTATTCATGGAGTATCACATTGAAGATGTGGGAGTTATCCTAGATGATATTCGTCTTCTCTTTGAAGTGAATAATTCATTCATTGTCATAGTGATAGATTCATGTACTTTAGCACAGCAAGGTACACATGGTCTTCCAGCCTCATGTGATGACTTCTTGCTAGACATTTTAACTCTATTCTTGGAGTCACATACAACAAATTTGGAGGACTTATTTGATGATCTACCACTTCTCTTTACTGAGGATGATCCTTCTACAGTTATTGTGAGTGCCCACTCTGACCCTCATGTCCATTCTCTACATGATCAATCTTTCTGGGCTGATGTTATTGTGGATACTTATGTACAGCGTCTGTAGGAGGTCTCTTTGTCATTTGAGAAGACTCTTGGTTTTTTGAAACAAGTTATACATCATTCCTTGTTCAATCTGCACTTGTTCTTAGTAGTTTTGGAGGGAGCCACTATGAGCATCGACACAGGGACACTTGAATAGGTTTTAGAGACATTGTTCATCTTAGAGATTCATTCTCCATATAGGGGAAACATCTCCTTTCTACCTTTACCTTTGTTTCTTCCAAAAGGTAGGAACATCATTCAAAGGTCATGGATCAGCTTCTACGTCAGAGCATTTCTCACTGATCGACACACTATCTTTAGTGGGGGGAGACTACCTCATCTCCTTCTTCTCTTTTTTGGGAGGGACTTTTTCCTCTTAGGGGGTTTTTTCCTTCTCTATTTTTTCTCTTGTATATACTTGATGTATGTCATAATGGGGGGGGACTTGATTACTCCATCCATCCATGCATCCCCTTTCATTTCTCTTTTTAGGGGACAGTTTTTCCCAAGAGGTTTTCCCTCTTTCCCCGCTTGATGAGAGATTGCATATCATTATGTACATGGGTACATAACATGGCCTAATAGCCAAGACCCATCATAGATTGCATCCTAGTTTTTGTAAGCTTAAAGGCATTCCCCTAAGTTGCACTTAAGGGTGGGTGTTGGTGTAAATAAGTATTTACTATTTACATTTACTTAAGTTTACTTACGTTAATGCATTATTTTATTATTTTTATTTGTGAGACACTTAGGATTTTGTACACCTTTTTGAGCTATCATGTTGACAACACAGGAGTATGCAACTCTATTTTAGCACATGGTGTCTACAACATTGATTTGTGTGTCACACCCTTGTAGGCTTATCCTCTCATCACCGCACTTACTTCCATGCTTAATGGAGGATAACCCATATTTGGTAGACATGTGCCTAGTTGTATGACTTATCATGTAGCTGATTACAAGGCATTATAGATGTATCTCAAAGGCCTTTATATACAGGTAGTCCTAGTGTACTCTAAACATGGCATATTGAATATATTGTCATTCTAATCATACTCTCTCTTTCTAGTCTACAGTTGTGCTTGTGTTTGAGTTCTTAGTTCCTAGGTGACTTTTTCCCTTAGGAAAATTCTTACAAAGAGAAAAACATATTCATCTAATGATATTTTGGAATTGGTTCATACTGACTTATGTGGACCCATTGGCATTCAAAGGTATTGTGGAGACAAATATTTCATTCTATTTGTTGATGACTATTCTAGAATGATGATTGTGATGTTTCTTAAAGAAAGAAATGATGCTTTTTAGTCATTTAAGTGGTATTTGGCTAGAGTTGAAAAGGAGACATGGAAGAGTTTGAAGTACTTGATATCTAACAGAGGTGGTGAATTCATTTCCAATGAGTTCAACATATTTTGCAATGACAAAGGAATCAAAAGATAGGTGTCAGCACCTAGGACCTCTCAAAGTGGAATAGCTAAAAGAAGAAATAGATCAATAATGGATTGTGCTAGAACATTGGTGATGGAGAAATTTGTGTCACAATAATACTAGAGAGAAGTTGTAAGTACAGTTGTTTATACCCTAAATAGAGTGCAAGTAAAGATAGTTACAAATGCTACACCTTTTGACTTGTGGTATGGATATGCACCCAATGTAAAGTATTACAATTTTTTTGGAAGCAAATGTTACATACTTAAAGATAATTGAAATGGAAAACTTGATGCTAACAGTGATGAAGGAATTTTCCTAGGATATTCCACTAAGAGCAAAGCTTACAAGTGTTTGAACTCTAACACTAACAAAGTTGTGAAACATGCAAATATGAAAGTTGATGAATATACAAAAAATAATGAAGTTGAATACAAGAACAAACCTAAAGATTACAACGGATTCATATATGTGAATGATAATTCTCCTAACACTCCACCTAAACAAGAGAAGAAAGTTGCAATCCTTAGCAGACTAGGAATGTTAAGTTGCAATAGCCAATTTCCAAGCATTATACTAAGGGTGATGAGAAATAGGGGAATAGTGTTGGGTCATGGATAGAGGAAGTCAAACATCAAAAAGGAAATTTTGAGCACGTAGAACATGGACCAGAACCTAAACAAGAGAGAATAAATGAGCTTGAAATAATTTCTCAAGATGAACCCTTTGAAGAACAAAGAAGAAAATAACACGTATTAGGAAAATATGTGAGAAGATATCATGCACCTAAAAAAATCATTAGAGATAAAGAATCTAGTGTTATGACAAGGAAAAGACTCAGAAGTAATATATGCTTACAGGAAATGAATGAAGAAATTAAGAAGATGAAAAAGAAAAAGCATGACACTAGTACCTAGACTTAAAGACAAAAATATTATTGGAACAAAGTGGGTATTCATAAACAAGCTGAAATAAAAATGGTGAGGTCACAAGGAACAAGACTCGACTGATATGCAAAGGATATGCACAAGAAGAAGGTGTTGACTATGGGGAAATATTTGCTTATTTAACAAGAATAGGAGTTAGAAAACTTATTGCATATTCTTCTTATAAAAGATTTAAGGTATATCAAATGGATGTCAAATCTACATTTCTAAATGGGATACTTGAAGAAGTATACATAGAATAGCCTAAAGGATCTATAGATCCTAGCACAAAAAATATAGTGTGTAAGTTGCACAAAGATTTATATGGTTTGAAACAAGCCCCTAGAGCATGGTATGAAAGAATGCATAACTATCTGGTGAAGATTGGTTTCATGAGAACAAATGATAATAATAATAAGTACTTGAAGACTGGTAAGAACAATGAGGTAGTGTTATCTAAAAAAAATTTTGATGATATCATATTTGGAGGCAAGGAAGCATTATGCAAATCATTTGCTAATGAAATGAAGGAATTTGAAATGCCAATTTTTGATGAGATCAAGTTCTTTGTTGGCTTACATGTATATCAAATGAAGCAAGGTATCTTCATTACTCAGTCCAAATATATCAAAGAAATACTAAAGACTTTTAGGATGGAAGATTCAAGATCAGTAAGTACACCCATGTCTATTAGATAGAAGTTATCTAAGAATGATGGTTTTACTAATGTGAATAAGATACAATACAAATCAATGATTGGAAAACTACAATATTTTGTTCATAGCAGACCTGATATTGCATTAGCAATTGGGATAGTTGCAATATTTTTTGAAAGTCCTAAGGAAAACCATATGATGGCAATAAAAATGATACTAAGATATCTGAAAGGAACATAAGACTATGGATTGTATTACAAGAACAATGATAGTTTTCAACTAAAGGTATTTACTAATTCTGATTGGGAAAAAAATGTTGATGACAGAAAAATTACAAGTGGAGGTGCATTCTTTGTAGGAAAGAGATTGATTTCATGCACAAGAAAGAAGCAAAACATTATTTCCCAATCAACAGTTGAAGATGAGTATGTGAAAACAATAGTAAATTGTTCAAATATCATATGGATCAAGCAATTGTTGAAATATATGAAGGAAGTAATTACTAATCCATTGGTTATATATTGTGATAACACAAGTGCTATTAACATATCAAAGAATCTTTTGATACACACAAAGACAAAGCACATTTCTATCAAGTATCATTACTTGAGAGAGCTAGTTCAAGACAAAGAAGTGAAATTATAATATGTGAATACTAAAGAACAAATTGTTGATATATTCACTAAAGCTTTACCTAAATATGCTCATGAATATCATAGAGGTAAACTAGGTGTGATTCTCCTAGACAAAGCTACTTAAGAAAAGATGGTGCTTTGCATCAAATGTGTTGATCAGAATATCATACAAAATGATGCGGGGAATTCTACTTTAGGAGTGTATACACAAAAACCTAACTTATCAAGAGCACGCGTAAACAAGAAAAGTTAGTTGCACATGTATACCAAAGATTTAAATGAGATTGAAATACAACTATCTATACTTGAGTTTCCTCATGCAACCTCAAAGTAGCTCAACAAAGGGCACCCATGAGAGGCCTTGTTGGTGTGCTTTAGATTAGAGGGATGTAGATGTGCTCTCCCAAAACATAACTATGAATGAATCCCTTGATGATGAAAGTATGTGAATATGATATGAATCTAAGCTAGATGAGTGAGGAATGCTTCAAGAGGAGGCTACGGAAGAAGCCACTCTTAAAACATTCCAAGAAGTGGAGATGAATGCAAGAAAGAAAACTAGATTAACAATGCAAATGAAATAAAATCTAGCAACTACCAAAGGTCAGTAACAATGCATAAAAATCTCTAAAAGTTCTAGAACTATACTAGCATGATAACAATGCAAATGAGGGAGATGTAAAATGCTTGAGACAAGGGCTCTATTTATAGGTTTGAGAGAGGCCTTGGGGAGGTGGCATCTATGGTATCCACATGGGTGCCACAAGGGAGACACATGGATTAAAGGACAAAGCCATGAAAAAGTCAAAACTAGCCTTTATGATTGAGAGGCTCAAGGTTTTCTCTTACATGTGTGAGCAACCTTTGGGGAAGGAGTGGGGACAAAGGTGTAAGAGGTTAAATGAAGTGGAAGTTTTATTGGATCGTGAGCTTCTCACACATGTGTGAGCAAACACTTAGGAGCTAAAAGGTGTTTAGAAAGGTGCTTAGGATAAATAAGTGGGATTAAGTAGTGGGTAGGCTTAAAAAGATGAGAGTGATGGGTGTAGAGTAGGTTTTAGGATGGGATTATGATTAAATTAGATAGGATTTAACTTAATCATAGGATTAAAGAATATAATAAAGTGGAGGGAATTAAATAAATTAGAATTTATTTAAAAGAGGATTTATGGAGCACTATGCATTAAATGAATTTAATACATTAGAGGGGAAGTATTGAAATTAAATTTAAATACATTAGGGAAACAAACCTATTTAATTAAATAAATTTAATTAAATAAGTAGAAGAATATGACAAATATAACTAATTAATTAATAATTAATTATAATGTCAAAGTAAATATTAATTAAATTAATATAGCGTTTGGGACGATTTTAAGCATCTACAAGGAGTTGCCTAAGGTTGTAGTGAGGAAGAAGGACAAACTAATGGATCAATCATACAAAGATGATAGATGAAGAATTTAGAACTGATATGAAGGTATCTGCATGAGAAAGATGCAAAAATTAAAGATGTCTTTGGCATTTTTTTCAAAGAGGGAGAAAATGTAATTTAGTTACTTTGAAGAGGGAGAGATTATGGAACAGATTGGGAGATAATGAAAGCTAAAAGAGATATCTATGCAAGAGGGATAGATTACTTAGAGGGAGTTCATAAGATTAAAGACTTACTTAAGATGTTACATATCAGATTTACAAAGATGAGAATCGGGATGAAACAAAGGATATTAATGAAGGTCTGACACATTGAGGGTGTTACTTGAAACAAGAAATTTTTTGGATTGCATGGTAACTTGAAGTGTTTGAGATGTTGCCATCAATGTCAAAGAGGGATATTGTTGGAAACTACAATTGAAACAATTGTTATGTTTTCATTGATATCAAACCTATTGGTGAGATAGTTTATTATCTGATCTAAGTGTCATATTTATTTGATTGATTAAGAAGATTTAAGAATTTGTTCATAACAAAAGAATCTAGAGGAAAGGTTAAGTTGTGAAGAAGAAACTACAAATGGACATTTGATTAGTTGGACTTTGACAAGATAAATTGATTATTTAAATCATGTTGAAAGTTAAGAAGACAATAATGCTCAAGTCTTGAAAGTGTGAATGAAGATAGATCAAACATATAAGCTTGATCGAGCAACAGAGTTGAAGATTAAGAAATTTGATGTACATGTCAAGTGATACTAGTGCCAACTGAGCCACAATAAGTGTTGAGTAAAATTAGTGTTGACCGGCATCAATATCAACCAATTGCCTTTGTATGTACTGAGAAAGAATTTTAGTAGCAATTGAATAACCTAGTGATGACCAAGTGTCAAAACACAGTGTTGGCCAAGGAATAACATTTTAACTAATTATGGGAAATCATAATTTCTAGTTGACTAAGTTGATTTCTTGGGGTATGGAAAGAGTTATGAAGATAAGGATCAATGAGTTGGATCATTTAATACCAAAAGAGGATTAGGCAAATGACCTAAGGAGTAGGTTTCAAGAGAAGTTTCTAGAAAAGAAGAAGATAAACAAAATGACAATTAGATTCATTGTATGTGACAAATCTAATCGTAAACCCTAAGATCTACGGTGATGATTAAGCGTCAAAAGATCAAAATTACCTATTTAAGGAGATAGAAGGATGAAATTTTGTAATGTTCTAGAAAGAGTGAAAGATTGGAGCAGTTGCTACTGTTATTGGCTGGTGAATCTAAGAAGGCTGAGATGAGTTGAGAAGAGGTGAAGAGTGATTGCTTGAAGGGTTTCCAAGTGAATCAAGATAACGATGATGGAGGCCAAATAGTGAATCAATTTTATGAGTTAAATAGACATTTGTACCTGCAAAGTGAGTTGTACTTAATAGATCAAAATCTTGTTGTTACTTTCTAACCATTGTAAACAATATTTTAAATCTTTTAATCAAGGTTGACCTAATAGTTATACTTAAATCCTCTAACATGGTGGAATTTTAAGGGAATGTTCTAAATTCCTCTAATAAGGGCACTCCTAATAGGGTGATTAAATCCTTTAACAAGGTCACATTTAATAGTGTGTTTTGTAACCTTTAACAAGGTTGGCCTTTAACAGGGAATCACTTTAGAAGAGTGATATTAGGTAGCATGTTACTGGTGGTTTTTCCCAAATTGGACTTCCACATAAAATCATTGTGTTAAATTGTGTGAATGAGTTTGTACTATTTCATGTTTATATTTCTACAAAGTTATTTTGATCTAGGACAGTAACCTACTAAGTTAAGGAATTGGATGATCTAATGGATGCATGCATGATATGGTTTTATGGATATGAATCAACATGATAGGTAGCTTAACCTTGTATTTCTCTTTGCCTCTATGAAATATCCTTGCCAGTAATGCTTCAAGCTCTTCTACATCATCTTCATATGTATCACTATCACTAGAAACATGATTGACCTTTTTCTTCTTCTCTTTAGGTTATTTTAGTGTCAGTTTAGCTTTGACAATAGATTCAACATTTTCAATTTTGAAATTATCAAAATTAGAAAGTTCAAAAGTAGTGAGTCTACCCATCAGTTCTTCAAGGGTTAGATTACTACCAAGAACACACCTTAGTTCTTGTATGGTAAAGACTCTAATAGCATAGATAGATAGTAGGGTTCTCAATACTTTGTTGATCAAAGTCTCATCTTCAATAACACCATTTGCTCCTCTGATAGCATTCACAACATCTTTGATTCTTGTGCAATAATGGACTATAGTCTCACCTTCTTGCATTCTCATGTCATCGAACTTTCCTCTTAGACTTTTAGCTTTGGCTCTCAAAACATTCTTATATCCTCCATAGATCATATCTCTATAGAATCCCACATATTCTTAGCAAAATTACATCCTTTGATGTCATCAAACTCTGAGTATCTTAGGGAAGAGGCAAGATCTAACATTTCCTAATTGTGTTCTTTCTTATTTTTCAAATCGTCAGCAGTAAGGGCTCCAGTTGGATCAACATGCTTAGTGGTGATGGTAGATTATGCATAATCTCCAAGTCCTCCTAGATGTAGCTTCATGACACTTTTCCATGCACGAAATTTTTCCTTGTTTAGTTTGGACACCTCCTTTTTGTACATCTTGATCTTTAGCTTTTAGTACCTTCAAACTATTTCCTTACAAGAACCAACACTCTGATACCAATTGTTGGAACTCTTTAGAATAACTAAGGGGGGTGAATTAGTTATCCAAGGTCCAAATGTACAAATAAAAAATTTCAGTGCTTAACAAATTCATATCCATAAACCCATATCATGCATGCATCCATTAGATCATCCAATTCCTTAACTTAGTAGGTCATTGTCCTAGATCAAAATAATTTTTCATAAATATAAACATGAAATACTACCACTCATTCACACAATTTGACACAATGATTTTGGGAAAAACCACCAGTAACATGCTAGCCAATATAAACTCTTTTGAAATGATGCCCTATTAAAGGCCAACCGTGTTAAAGGTTACAATACACAGTGTTAAATGTGATCTAGTTGAAGGATTTCAATCACCGTATTAGGAGTGAGCCTTATTAGAGGACTTTAGAACATTCCATTAGAATGTCACCCTATTAAAGGATTTACAAATTAATTTTAGGTCAACCTTAATCCAAAGGATTTATCTAGACTAATACAGTTGTTAGAAAGTAACAGCAGGACTTGATCTGATAATAAAATACAACCAACTTGCAGATTACAGATCTCTGGTTCAGTCCTTCATTTTGCTTAGCATTCATACTCCTCATCTCTGACATCTTGTTCACCCTTCAATCATTCAACCTCTTAATCCTTCTTTCTGTGTATGCCAATTACAATCTCTTCTATTTGATCATCATATGAAGCAACACCCTAGACTACTTGTCTTCCTTAGCTTCTCACACATGACAATCTTTGCTTCTGGCCTACTATCTCTATATATAGAGAATTTAGAACTTTCTTCATTGAACCAAAATTGTCCATTTAAGGGTTAGGTAAGATTCAATGAATCTATCCACTTTTTCATTTTAGTCCCTCTAGAAAATTCTTTTACAATCTTTCTTGAATTTGCCTCAAAATGGTTTATCTTGAATTTTGTGCCACCAGCTCATCATACTTCACTTCCACATGCTTCATATAATTCAAGAAATCAAATTATTCGACTCAAATTCATCAAATCTTTTAGTCAACATTTTTTGTTGTCACTCAACATCTTCACTATTCACTCAACAATAATAGTTTGTTGATGCTCGGCCAAAATAGGGTTGCATGGCATCAACTACGTCTTTTCAACTTGGTTGCTGTTGTTATTTCCCTATTGCTCAGCACTTACTAAATTTTCTAACACTTAGCATATGCTAACTTTCTACTCGGCCTGAACTAGAATTTGCTTGGCTTACACTGTTTGCTCGGCCAAGCTTGGCAGACGCTTTTTATGAAAGCACTTATTCTTGGATTAGCTTAAGTAATTGTTTACTTTAGCCTTAAGTGGATCAAAAATACATGATATCATCAATGTCTTACTTGGTCTTAGTGCTCTTTTTATATGCTAAATAACTTAGCCTTTCTCTAGGTTCTCTTGTTATCTTCTCTTTTCAAATCCTCTTCATCAATCAAACAAAAAATAGCATTTAGACCAAAAGAAACTATCTCACCAGCAAGTAGTAGGTTTAACATCATTGAAAAAATAATGCTTGCTCCATGATAGGTTCTACACTTCAAACAATCTCTTTTCAACAAGTAATGATCCAAAGGTCAAGCCAAAACAAAGATCTGAATCTGCAAAAGAAGTTGCTTCATAAATCAAGTCAAGTTATTGTTACCTTCTAACCATTCTAGTAGTGAAGAAATCTCTTAACATGGCTGAATTAACAGTCAGATTGTAAATCCTTTAACAATGTGAAATTTCAAGTTTGAAGTGTTTGAAGACCTCTAACCAAGCACTTCGAACAGGGTGATCTAAATCCTCTAACAAGGTCATACTTAACAGTACGTATTGTAACCTTTAACAGGGTTGGCTCCTAACATGGCTCACTTTAGAAGAGTGAAATTATTGCAACTAGTTGCATGGTGTTTTTCCCAAATTGGGTTTCCATATTAAATCTTGGTGTCATCTGTGTTCATGTTATATACTTTATGCTTTATGTTTCTACAACTAAGTTACAAAAGGTTAAAATAGATTATTATTTATAAGAATGCTTTGTTAACTGAATTACAAAAAATACTTTGTTTTAACCAAGCTGGATAAAGAATTGGATTATCAGTGAAAAGTTTGTTTTGACATCTAGGGATGAGGAATTGTTTTTATGGTAACTAATCCACCCCTGCCCTCTCAATTACTCTCTTCATTTCCAACAACAACAACTTGTTCCTATTGTTACCTCTATGCTTTGTCTTCTATGGGTTTACTTGGGCATATGTCTTTTGCCTAAACAGTTAACTTCTCTTTCACTTTCCAAGAGGTACAAAGTTAGCACTAATTGTGAATGGTGGAATGACCACTTTGTTGGCTCATTTTTTGATGCTTTCTTTTCTACCTAATGCCCTCTAATGATTTGTCGATGGCTTATTGCTCTACCACATTTTCCATTTGGTTCTAGATTATGGCATTTATTTTGATGTTTACTTTACATCATTATTATTATAATAATTGAAATGAAAACAAATTGATAAAATAATATTGTATGTTTAGTAAATAAAAATCTAATTTACACCCAACTTTAAATATTAATTAATATGTTGCATGGAGAGGACTTCCTAAAAAATTAAAGTGAGTGTTTAGGATTATTTTATTGTGGGAGGTCCCATGAATTTCATACTAAAGTTTTTTAAAAGTTTCAGCTCCAAATTTTTTAAAAGTTGGTTGTCTCATGGATTTTATTATTTAGCATATTCAATTCACATAAGTAAAAAATATGAAATAACAAAAAAAATTGATGAATCTAAAAAAAATATATGATTGACAAGTGGAGAAAAATATTAAGTTTGAAGAAAGAAAATTAGACTCTAACTTTCCACCCATTGAATCTAAAAATAAAGACTATTTAAAAACAAAAAGATTAATCTTTTTGACAATTTTTATTTTTGACTTTATAAAGCATCCCTTCATCTTCATAAAATTGACCTTGAAGCCCTATATGACCAAACAATACAAATAGATGTTGAAGTTGATGAAAGATCAACCCCATAGCTCCCAAGAATCACCTGCATGCAAACACCTATCACATAAAGTGAGAAGCAAAAAACTATGGAGGCTAGAATTGCTAGATCCATAGATGAGACATTCTTGATGAGCAAAAAAAAGATTGCTATAATCAAAAGAGAATTAATTTAATTACAAAGAGAGCTCAACCTTGTAAAGGAGATCAAAACCCTAAAATGGTCTAACCTAGGTTGCATCATAATAATTAATAAAAGAATTAATTATTAGATGCCTAAAGTTTAGCTTAAGCAAACTAGATTTAATTAGGAAGTATCTAATTACTCCAACACCCCCCTTAAGATAAACTTAGGGAGTAGCTAAAAACCTAGAAACTACTACTGAAAGTAAATTTGGGTCTCGGCAAACAAAGGCCTAATGAGGTACCCAAGCACAACCAAATCTCTACAAAGAGAAGAAATAGAGAAAACTACATGGGAAAAACCCTACTCCAAAAAGATATGGAAAACAAGTTGAAAGAAACTAGTGAAGGACTAAAGAAGCCTCCAAACTAGGCAATGTCCCAAAAAATGGAAACAAAAGATGATCATGAAGAACACCACTAAATCATGTAGAAGTTACAAAGCTCTATCAAAAGTAACTACTAATCTGAAGAACCTCCAATGAAATAGAACTTGACCAAGTAGAGAAGACTTAATCTGCATCGAATCAGGAGGCACACAAAAGAAAACAGCTAAACTTGAAGATACATATGATATGAAACACCAAAGCTTGAAGAGATGATCAATCAAACATGGAAGGTTACATCCAAAGTAGGAATGAAAAGAAGAGTGTCTATATGGTAAATGATCCATCTCACCTAAATGCATAGGTACCTAGCCACTACATCCGCCTAGTACATAGGAACAAAAAATGAATATGTAGCTCACTCCATCAAACCAAGGAAGCATGAGAAACAACAGAAGAACCCCCCTAATATAGACAAGGGTGAGGTGATGGTCAATTGGAAAAGTGGTCCAAAAGAACTGCATGTCAAGGAACCACGATCAAGATGCACAAAAGAATACATATGTGTGTACTGAGGTGATCAATCTTGAACACTACATCAGGCTAATGTCACAAAAGGTAAACTCACTGGACAAAGGAAGATGAAAAACCAAGGTAAAACATCAACCCCCCATGGCACTTTAATCAAAGTAGTGCATGTATAATAAGGCATAAGATACGATGAATCTCAATAATACAATAATCTACACAAGTATGCTCATATGAAACTTCTCAAATCAAAAGGCAAAACTACTAAAATGAAAATACAGATAAAATATGGCATTGTAGCTCAATGCATTTGCGAGAATGCATATAAATGATATCTAAATAGACCAGAAGAGACATAAGACTAATGCAATAGATAGAACAATTCATGACGAATCATCTGAAATAATGAAATTGATCCCCGGACCTGAACCAACCAACATATCCACCAGAATGCAAAAATGCAAAAAAATTGAATAGAATGTTCCTAGAGGAAAATCTAGAAAAGCAACCAACATCACTTGAAAGATCTTGGAAAGACCTTTCCAATGATATAAAGAATTCATAAATCAAAGATCAGATGCTCAAGATATGTGTTTAGGAATGTAAAACTATACCCCTAACTTTAATAATAGAAAAAACAATCAAAAAAGTATCAAAACTGAAAATTATTTATACTACTGTGACAGCCTCAGAACCATCTTTTTGGCAATATCTTGTTTGCAAAAAATGGAGTCTATATGCCCAAGATATGAGCAAAACCATGAAGGTAGGTCCAAATAGAGGCCAAAGGAGTGACAAGATATGTTGATGTAGTGCTAATGTCAGCAACTAACATGTTAGATTGTGGTGATTGATGAGGAAAGTACTGTACATACTTTATAAATTCTTTTTGGGCCATGACCGACATTGTAGCCGACATATGGCCAACATATTGTAACCCTAAAATGGCATAAAATACTTGCATAAAAGGGTTTAGGGTTAGGTATTTTCGTTATGTTGTGATGCAAAATTAGTTCTTGCGGTAGTATTGGGCTGTAAGGGATTACGGATTGTAATCAGGTTGTATTCACTGGATTGTAATAATATCGAACTGGTTGTTTGGTGGACGTAGCCTAGGGATTGGGTGAACCACATTAAATCTTGGTGCCTTGTGTTCTTTTCTGTGTGATCTATTATTTTCTGTTATTGATTATATTTGCATGTAGTTTTTATTTCTGTCTGTGGTTTAATCCTACCATAACAAGCATAAATTTGACAATTAAATGACTATTCAGGCAAAAGAATGCCATAAAAAATGACTCCTACCAAAAAAAATATCTAGTTGTCAAAAACATGTGTAGGGCAAAGGGTTGGTGTCGGAAAAAATATTTGGTGGCCAAATAAAAAAGCATGTGTGATGGAAAAATAAATTTCCATGTGAGAATTTTGGAGAGTGTCCAAAAATTAGTGCCAAAAATAAACACCATCAATTGTGAAGAAATGCCAAAATATATGAAATTTGGTAGTGTGGGGTCAGAAAAAAAAAAAAGTCAACCTTAACCTATTGATGCTCCACAATACTTGAGTGCAGCATTGAAACTACCATTAGTTTTAGGCACGAGGGTCTAACAATGGGGCCCACACAGGTGTTGGATATGCAGTTGGGCTGGGTGGCAGTCGACATGAGCCAGAGAACACTCCAACTTCACATGATTTAAACTCCAAATTTGATTCACCCTATCTGAACATGCATGAACTCGAGTACACATATTTTTCGTCCATGACATGAACAAGGGTGCCATAAATCATGGCAATGTGGCATAGTGGGGACCAAAAAATATAGGCCACAAACACCAATTCTACCCATTATACGTGAAAAAGGGGTTTTGGTGGTATTGGAACTGAACTCATCAGCGTAGGATAAGCCACACGGAATTGCAATTATAGGCAAGCACAAATCACAGAGAGCAAAGGTATTGGAATTCAAGTGTTAAAAAAACATGCACAACTCAAGCTACATTAAACATTGATGTAGGAGGGTGGGCCGCTTTAGGCAGCGAAAGTAATTACACCCACTAATGAGGGTCGTCGATGAAAAGACATGACCAGATCTCCCACAAATTAAAACACATGAGAATTGACAAGACCTGCATGGCTGAACTAACCCCTCATTAGCTCAAATTGTAGGTCACAATCCATAAATTGGTGAGTCCAAAAAGAATGTAGCATGTCAGTAAAGAGGCACAAGGCTGGGGAAAACCACTAGAAGACTTCAGAAGGCTGGAACTACCAAAAAAACTTCAGAAATACTAATCACAGTGTTGAAATCATTAAAATACCATCATAATCCACATGACATGGCCTAAGGTGATCACTGGTATAGAGAGTTGAAGAAAATCAATGAAAAAAGAGTTACAAGTGGGGCCCAAAATCACAGTTCTCTAAAAAACACCATGAAAAGACTCGGGCAAAGAACCCATCAAGGGTGGTAAGATAGGTCCATGCGAATTCTAAAAAAAGCTTCCAAATTCACAAAATTTGCATGCGTTTTTCTAAAAATAGAAATTTGCAAAAAAAAAAAAATTTTGACCAAAAAATTTATTTTTTAACAAAAAAATTATTTTTTGACAAAAAAATTATTTTTTGACAAAAAAATTATTTTTTGACAAAAAAATTATTTTTTGACAAAAAAATTATTTTTTGACAAAAAAATAATTATTTTTATGACAAAAAAATATTGCTACCTCAGGATGCATACCAAGGCCAATACAGTCTAGGTACAAAAACATTTGTCTCAGATATCAACATCGTCCAAATTAGACATATTTTATATGAAAATGGGGGTTTTTGAGTGCTCTGAGCTCAACGATGATGTTTTTTTTTTGCTCAAAGTGCCTTGAAAATCAGTCACCCTTAGATCCAATAAAAAAATGTTGAAAGGTCAAATTTGAAAACTGACGCCAAATCTCTCACAAATAGAACAAGGGTGTGAAGATCTGGACCTTTGATACCATGTTGAAGTTGATGAAAGATCAACCCCACAGCTCCCAAGAATCACCTACATGCAAACACCTATCACAAAAAGAGAGAAGCAAAAAACTATGTAGGTTGGAATTGTCAAATCCATATATGAGACATTCTTGACGAGCAAAAAGGAGATTGTTATAATCAAAAGTAAATTAATTTAATTACAAAGAGAGATCGTCCTTATAAAGGAGACTGAGACCCTAAAAAGGTCTAACCTAGGATGCATCATAATAATTAATAAAAGAATTAATTATTAGATGCTTAAAGTTTAGCTTAAGCAAACTAGAGTTAATTAGGAAATATCTAATTACTCTAACAATAGAAACATGAAATATTATCTGATTAAATAGATGAAATTAACCATAATCTTAAATATTAACGTCTATTTTATTTAAATTCACTAGATATTAAATATACAACTCTAAGTTAGGTCATATATTGTGCAAACAAGAAAGTTTGGAGTACAAAATCTATTGATATCTTCTAGTATGTTTTGACAAAAGATCAAAGCAACATGAGACAATTCTATGTTTACTTGGGAGCTAGATGCCAAGAAATTAAATAAATATAGACATTGAATATGTACCTAAAGTGCATTGCAACTTAATTATGTTACACCAAAATGAAATCTAATTCACAAATTTCCCCTCACCATTATGATCAAGTCACTAGTATGAACTTTTATAGCAAATTTGTTGCAATGTTATGTTAAGTACCTACCAATTTATTGATCACCCGCCATAATATAATTCATTGTATGACAAAGAGAACTCATGGAAGTAGAACCACACAGTATGGTAATGCTCTTCCTTAGCCTCAAATTTCTCAACCAAAAATTTTCATTCTAATATCTCAACCAAAAAAATTCATTCTAATGTCTATAATCATGGGTAAAAAATAAGATTTTTCACTTTACTTCATTGACCAAAAGTATGAGATTTGATGAAAATGGATGTGTAAAATAAACAATAGACAAGCCATAGGACTAGTTAGAATGAAAGAACATTGGAGATATATAATAGAGAATAGAAAGTGGTCCATTAAAGATAAATCAGATTATAATTACAACTTAAAAGAGAATTTGAAAAATAACATTATCAAGTTTTTCTTTTCTTAAAGGTATTTATTTTATTTTATAAAATATTTAAGTAATAAGTAAGATATTTATATTAAAATCATAGTAAATTATTTAGGTCTAGTATTAAAAACATAAATTTAGAATAAATAAGTCTTTTGAGGAAAAATATATAATCATCATAATAACAAAAAGTAATCTTCTAATATTCATAATAAATTTTTAAACATTTTGTATCAGTCAAATCTTTTAGTCATATTTATATTTATAGATTATTTGGGATATTTGAGTTGAAAAAAAAAATTATAATTTTGGTGGCATATGTGTATCCCCTCATTATTTTTTTTCCTTTTTTGTATATTGTTTCATATTTTTTAACTTAAAATGTGATTATAAGTTCATACATGTCATAAGTTCCTTTTATTCTCCCATTATTTTTCCCTTTCTTATTTTTACTTTGTAAATGAATTATATATTTTATATTTTTTTTCGTTAACTTATAATGTCATTATCGATGTCGTTCAACAATATGGATGGACTATGGGCTATAATTTTGTTTATAAACTATCATATTTCATAAACTTACAAATTGGTATATAAGACTTCAATCGATTCATCCAATTAAAAGAGAGAAAATAATTTATACATATTATAAAGTAAAATATTTAGCATGTAGATTTTAGAAAATATAATATTTATAATAAAAAATCAAATTTATACAAAGTTAACTTGTCAACTACAACTCATTTTAATTCTCGGTTAAGACGAGTAATTCAAAAAATTGATACAATGGTAGTTAAGTCTAATCTGATTTCTAGGATCTAGGACTATTACAGAGAATGCTAACCAATTACATAAAGTTAATTTTAAAGCTTTAATAAAGAGAAATTAACGTAATTGCAAAAAAGAAAACACAAAATGAGATGATAGAAAGAGAGATAGAGACACAATACATTTGATTTTGGAGTTCATCCAGGAAGGACTACGTCTCCGGGTCCAGCTCCAATAGGGGGACCGATCCGATTAACTCCAATAAATCAATACAATTGATTCGTGACAATTCCCTTCAAGCACATGCAACAAAATTCCTCTATGTGTAGGAAAAATCACTAAGTCTCCAAATACATAAAATCTCTCTCACCATTTGCATCATTTCTCCCTCAATTGTCATGCCTTGAAAAGGCCCCTAACCCCTCTTTTTATACAAAACAATGTCTAATAATAGGGCAAAATATATTTAGACCCTTGCAACAGTCTCTCCTCGGAATGAGACTTGTTTCTATTTTATAAATTTTTCCTTTGTTACTAATTGCCTTTACTTAGACAAGAGGGAATCGGGCTTGATACACTTTAAATAAAATCTGCGCTAATAATATCACAAACCACTTACGTGGCGCAATGGCAAGGGAGATTTTGAAAATGCATGTAAAAGAGGGAGGTTGGTGGTTCCAGCCACCACACCAACTTTTGGCTTTTAGACCAATTTAGTGGCATTTAAAACTATAAAATAAGCATCGGTGACGGTGGTGTAACGGCCACTGACCGAATTTTAGGGGCCGATGGTCATGGGTTCAAAACCAGACGCCGCTCAAAAATTTATTTTTTTTTTTTTTTTTTTTTTTTGTTTTTTTTTTATAATTATTATTATTTTATTATTATTTTCACCTCAAACTTCAATCGGACATATCTTTTGCATACGAGCTCCATTTTTGATGAAACGAACGTCGCTGGAAAGATCTTGATGAGATCTTCAATTTGAAACCCATTGTTGACCACTTTCAAGATGATTTTTTTTCACCTTTTGACGACCTCTCTACCTGGTTTGACCAAAGTTTGACTGGCTATAACTTTTGCGTATGAACTCCTTTTTTGCCCGTTTGAATTGCGTTGGGTGCAAAATTTTGAAGACTTTAAAATGATGTTGATTGTTGGAGTTTTGGAGATACTTCATTTTTGGTGAAAATATCCCTCGGATCAAAGTCAAACTCGATTTATGGCATCTAGGCAGGAATGGTGGCCTCTGAGATGGAAATCGAGGTTTGGTGGAGATGTCCTAATGGCACCCTGGTTACGAAGAGATAGCAGAGTCAAAGGGAATAGGTTGTTTCAGTTGAGGGCACAAGGGAAAACTGGGTTTAAAGGTAGGGTGTATGGCATTTCAAGGTAGTCTTTTAACATCCCCCAAGCTACACATGATAGTGATAGGATGCCTTCACAGTGGAGTGGTAAATGACGGGGTTGGGATTTTCATAGTGATCAGAGGCCTAGGAGGAAGTGGAATGGGGCTTCTCAGTGTTTTAATACTTCGATTTTAAGTAGATCGAACGGAAGTTTTGGCAACCGAAACATGTTCAACAGGAGAACACGACAGTAACAGGTATGTCATCTAATGCCCTAAACAAAAATATATGTAGGGTTTCCACTCTCCCGGTGCAAAATCTTTCCTGGAGTGAATTTGTTAAACATCTTCAATGTAGGACTTTGTTTATGAAGTTATTAGGACCTTGACCTTCTATAGGGAAAATTTAGGATTGGTTGAATTCTAACTAGGGTGAAAATATTGTGCTTAAACCTTTAGCTAATGAATTTTTCTTGGTGATTTGTCCTACACCTGATGATAAGAGGGCCATCTTAAATGGAGGCCCGTATATGTTGGATGGGAAAGGTCTCTATGTTTGTGACTAGCGGTCAAATTTTAACCTAGAGACTAAACAGGTGAAGGAAGTTTTGATCTGGGTTAACCTAAAAAATTTACCATGGGAATACAAGGATGAGGAAACCCTGTAGATGATTGGGAATAGTTTAGGGGTTTTCATTAAATTGAAAGAATCGTTGGAAAAGAATTGTTTGCATCAATATTCTAAGATTCTAATTAAGATGTAGGACTGTTATTCTCTGCCTGACTGAATTGTTATTCGAACTCCAAAAGGGGAATTTGCAATCATCATTGATGTCGATTATGTTGACCATGTTACTCTTCAGGAGAGTATTGGTAAAGGAAAAGGATAGGTGAAGAATTTTTGTTTCAATTTGATGAAGTATATTGAGAGGAAGAAGGATATTATTCCCCCATGGTCTATTTCTTTTGAGGAGGAAATGATCTACAAAGCTAAAACAGAAGTGGATTTTAATGATGGCTTGGAGAGTGGTTCTAGTGATGGAGGTCGTGTCTAGGTGCATATTTGAGCTATGGGAATGCTTCCCAATCTACACAGATTGTGATAGAGACCCCTTACTCCCAATTGTATAATATCTAGGGGGGGTGAAGAATGTTTCTGCCCCTTAGGGTTAGAATTTGTATGTCCCAGATACCTTTGACAAGAATGTTGGTGAGGGTAGAAAATAAGTTTTGGATGAGAGAGAGTTGGTGCCATAGAGGAAGGAGTGTGTTAATGAGGTGATGGGGGAGGTTTCAACATTGGTGGGCAAGGATTGGACAGAAGATGAAATCTTCAAAGAGATACAAATCTCCCCAATTAGAACTCTGGATTCTTTTTTGGATAGTGAGAAGGAACGAAGGAGGGATGCCTTGGCTTCTAAATTTGAGTTTTCTTGTGATGAGGATATTGGGGCAGATGAGTGTGGGCTTACAAATTCATTGGTGATTGAACAAGAGCTTTCAATTTGAATGACACCATTAGTAATTAGTAAACCTAAGGTCTCTGAGAAGAAAAAAAAAAGGGCCCTACAATGGTGAGTATCAAACTCGCCATTGATGGTAACGCAACGGACCAAGCTAAACTACTAAGATCAGGAAGAGGATACACCTCTTCCTAGAAGCCATGAAGTTGCTTTCATGGAGTGTCAGGG
Source organism: Cupressus sempervirens (assembly GCA_028749045.1). NCBI lineage: Eukaryota > Viridiplantae > Streptophyta > Pinopsida > Cupressales > Cupressaceae > Cupressus > Cupressus sempervirens. The sequence goes on along the minus strand of CM053790.1, from coordinate 1,032,271 downwards.
GCTGCAATGCCTCTAAAAAATTGTGCTTGATCAAACATGTGATTGATCAAGCTAATTTTGATGTGGTCTTTTTACAAGAAATGAAGTTAAGTGGTGAAGGTAGTTTTTTTCACTCTAAGAAACTTTCATCTTGGCAGTGTTTGTGAGTGGACGTTGATGGTGTGTTTGGTGGTTTAGGTGTCTTCTAGAAAGAGGCTTCAATTAGTGTTTCTTTGGTGGATTCTAGTTCTTATTGGCAACTGGTGAATATTTCCTCTTTTCAGCTACATATGATTTTTTTGGCTTTTAATATAAATGGGCCATGTCAACAGACCCTTAAATCATAGTTGTGGTCACTCTTGACGGATAAATTGAAATAGTGGGATGGAAGGTTGGTGGTTCTAGGTGTTGACTTTAATGCAATTTTATCTTCGAGCGAGAAACTAGGTGGGTTGGTTAAATTAAATAGAAGTCATCGGGAGTTTGTTGATTTCATTCTAATGAACAATTACAAGATTTACCATTTTCTAATGGAGATTTTACATGGACTAATTGGAGGAAAGGATTCACTAATATTGCTGAGAAGATTGATCATTTTTTATTGGGTGGTGATTGGAGCAGCACGGAGTGGTTGTGCCAAGCTGACATCTTGCCCCTTATAGGTTCTGATCAGTTTCCTATTTGTTTAAATATAAGGAATGATTCAATGTCAGAGTCTGCTTCATTTAGGTTTCAAAAGATGTGGATGTGTGAAGATGGTTTCTTTGATATGATTAAAGGATGGTGGAGTATGGCTCCTAAACATAAAGGCACCTTTGCTTTTAAGTTTTTTAAGAAACTGTAGTTCGTGAAGGAACAACTGAAAGTGTGTAACAGGATAGTGTTTAAGAATATCTTTGATGAAAAGTTTAAGTTAGAGAAACAGTTGGCAGAAGTGAACGAGGTGGTGATGGTTGGGGGTATGGATAATGCTTTATATTAAAAAGAGTTGAATTTGAAGAAAGAATATGATGTAGTTTTACAGAAGGAGGAAATTTTTTAGAGGCATAAGTCTCGAGAATTGTGGCTTAAGGAGGGTGATTGAAATACTAAATACTTTCATAATTCAATTAAGGAAAGGAGAATAGTCAATAAGATTTTCTCTACTAAGAATATGGATGGGGTTACTCTTATGCATCAAGCATACATTAATGGTGAGGTAGTAATGTTTTTCAAGGATCTGCTAGGTGCTCCACATAATCAAGCCTCAAAGGAGGATTATCAAGGTTTGCTAGATGGTATTCCTAAGTTGATTTCAAATGCCCAGAATAACATGTTGACTCAACCAATGTCTTTGGAGGAAGTTAAAACTATACTTTTTAGTATGGGAAGGGATAAAATGCCTAGTCCACATGGGTTTCCAACTCTTTTCTTTCAAGAAGCCTTGGATTTTGTTGGGCAGGAACTCTGGGAGGTTGTGGAGGAATCTAGAAGGAAGGAATTTGTGTTTAAAGATCTGAATAATACCTTTATCTCACTCATACCCAAAAAAGGGGATAGAGAAACTTTCAACAACTTTAGGCCTATTTCCTTATGTAACATAGTTTATAAGGTGATTTCTAAGGTAATTGTGAATAGGCTTAAGTTGGTTTTGCCCACAATCATTCCCTCTGAACAGGGTGGTTTTGCTCCTAGAAAGTCTATCTTTGAAGGAATTATTATAGCCCATGAAGCCATACATTCATTGAGATTGAACAAAGATGTTGGGATGATGATAAAATTGGATATTCAAAAGGCTTATGACAATGTGAACAGGTTGTTTTTGTTGAAGGTTCTTGATAATTTTGGTTTCAGCAGTTGCTGGTGTAAATGGATCTTCTCTTGTATTGATTCCCCCCGCATCTCGGTGTTAGTTAATGGTAGCCCTCAAGGTTTCTTTGAAATGGAGAGAGGTATTCGTCAAGGAGATCCTTTATCTCCTTCTCTTTTTAGTATTCTAGCAGAAGTGTTAGGGAGAGCAATTTCAAAAGCAAAAAAAGATAGGAGGTGGAAAGGCTTGCAGGTTGCTAGAGGTATTGATTCAATAACACATTTATAATTCTTGGATGACAAATTTTTTAATGGGTGAGGCTAGTGTTAGGGAGGCTTGTTGTATTAAAAATGTTATAGAGGAGTATGGAAAAGCATTTGGGTAGTTCATAAACTGGAAAAAATTTGAGATCTTCTTTTTCAATACTGCAAGCAAGATTCAGGCTAAGATATGTCTAATTTTGGGGGTGAGGCATGGAAAGCTACCTAATAAGTACTTAGGAATACTGTTATTTCAGGGTAGAAATAACTCTAATTAATGGAAAGAATTGATTAATAGTTGTATTAAGCACTTGGATGGTTAGAAAGGGAGGTGGTTGTCCTTTGTAGGAAGAATTTTACTTCTACAGACGGTGATTTCAACTAATCCAACTTTCTCTATGAGTTGTTTGAATATCCTGGTGGAGGTGTTAAGGTGTATTGAACAGAGGATGAGGAAATTACTATAGAATGGGACTCAAAATGAGGAGAAAATTCCTTTGGTTGCATGGGAGTCTTTGTACAAGTCGAAGAAACAGGGGGGAGTGGGTCTATGTAGATGGCAAGATGTTAATAAGGCGTTGGAAGCAAAATTGATTTAGGATATGTATGAGCATCCGAAACAATTATGGGTCAAAATGCTACAGGCTAAATATTTAGACTCTGGGGGCCCTATGAGGATTCTTACTATTAGGAACCCTCTAAAAGGATCAATTGCTTGGAATTTCATGTTGGATTGTAGGCATATCACCACTAAACATATCTCATGGCACATTGGAAATGGGGAAAAGCCTCCTTTTGGCACGACTCTTGGAATGGGTTGAGTAGGTTGGCTGATCTAGAGGGATTTGAAGATCTTATTCCAATAATGGAGGTTGCATGGGGTGACACAGTGGATTTTTATGTGGAGGAGAGGCAATCGAAGGTGGGCTATTGTTGGGTCTAGAAGGACTTCTCCAATCCACAGCTGTCAGAGGAACATAAATTGAGATTAAAAGATATTTTTTAGGAAAGGTAGATTAATTTGAGTAATAAGGAGGATAGGATTTTCTGGTGTGCTTCCAAGAGTGGATGTTGTTCAGCAAAGTGGGTTATCAGCTTAGTGGAAAGGTGACTATTTCTGGTGGGTGACCCCATAAGTTGTGTTGGAATAAATTATGTTTGCCTAAGGCTAGAGCATTTGCATGGTTAGCTTTGAAGCGCAGGATTCTTATGGATGATAGGAGGTACAAGTTCAGGTTTGTGGGCCCATCTTGTTGCGTTCTCTATCTAAATGTGATGAAAATTACGAATCATCTTTTGGTTCAATGTGATTTTTCTCAACGATTATGGATGCGTTTGAAGATGCGTCTATGCTGGTATGCTCCCTTACTAGATTCTTTTCAAGGCATTTTTCAAGGTTGGCTGGTAGATTTCAAAAAATCTATTTACTCAAATATTTGGGTTGCTAGTCTAGCTTTAGTCATTCGGGAAGTGTGGAAGGAGAGAAATAGATGTATCTTTCAAGATAGATTGGAAAGCGTGGATGGGGTCTTGGATAGAATCCACTGAGCTATTGAAGAGGGTATGAATGCCAATGGAATGCTACAACACTTGAGGATAAATTTTAATTGTTGGAATAGTAGGGTACAAAAATTTTGGCCTAGGATCAAAATAAAATGGGTCAATGATGGACGATTGGAAGGCAAGTTGAATGTTGATAGGAAGGAGGTTAGATGGCTCCCGCCAAAAGGGGACTGGATTAAAATTAACTTCGATGGCACTTCCAAAGGGAATAAAGGCTTATCGGGTGCAAGGGTAGTGGCTAGAAATGGACAAGGGGGATATTATTGGTTTTGTGGCTAAACGGCTAATGGATGGTACCAATAATGCTGCCAAGATAGAGGTTGCACTTCTAGCATTATTATTAGCCAAAAAATTAGTTGTTAATTATCTTCAACTAGAAGGGGATTCAAAAATTGTGGTAGATGGTATTGTTAAAGGTTCTATGCAGGCATGGTTTTACCAAAATCCAATATAGAGGATTAGAGAGGAGCTGAAACTTTTAATAATTTTAAGGTGAGTCGCGTATATAGGAAGGGTAACGTAGTGGTGGACAAGCTGGAAAATTGGGTAACAACATTCCCCCAAATTAATACAATTGCATTTGATGACTTTCAATTGGTACAATTGGATGGTTGAGTTGGCGGTGGCATTTGGTTGTTATAGTATCATCAATTATTTATTGTTGGCTGGTGAAGTTATGATGGATTCGATGGAATTGCATGTGAGAAGAACGGTAAGAATGAAGTTTCATAATTATCTTTTTGGATTTTAGATTTGTGTCAGTAGCCAGTATCGTTTCGACAGTAGTGGCCTATGGGACTCGATTTTAAATGGACGCTTTAAGCGTGCGAGGCAGGTGTTTTTATGTGAAATGAAGTTTGGTTATTTCATTTGCGAAATGCGGTATAGGTGATTGTTTGTCTCTGGTTCTCTTATTAGTGCATGGAGAAGATGACTGTAATGGAGGCCTTTTTCACCATGGACTTGAAAAAGTAGCTAAAAGCCTTTAAAGGGCTCATTAGTAAGGAGAGATTGAAGAGATTACTAATTAAGATTAAAACTGAAGGGATGATCGAGGTGGTTTTGGGTGTAATTGGTGCCCATTTTTAGGAGCGAATGGTGAATTGTTGCTCAAATCTAGATGTCATTGTGATGGTAGTGGTGTGGGGGCTAGAGTTAAACAATACCACAGAGGAAGTTAGCTATGTTGCTAGATCATTGTTTGTGTAGGACATGTTGGGAGGCCTGGATTCTATCCTTGAGTGGTCTGTTCTAGGCATTGGGTTGGATTTTTTTGAGTGTTTCGAAGATTAGGATGAAGGAAGGCATTATGGTTACATCCCCTTTCTGCAATGGAAGGCGAAGGTAGATAAGCCTTCTCTGTATAAGGCAGCCAAGGATGCTTGGGAGAAGCTATGAGAGGAGTTAAGCCAAGCAAAAGGTGGGGAGGATTAGCAAGAAAATGAGTGGACAAATTTCCCACATCAAAGGCATAGTCCGCAAGGCCGGAGAGCTATTTCTAAAAGTTAGGGTTAGGTGTTTAAGGATTGTTGGTATGCTACGGGTTTATTTTTTACTAGGATAGTATGTTGTGGTTAAAAGTTTATTTTTTTGTTATTAGGTGACAACTATGTGTGTAGATTTTCCGTTACTATGAAACAATGTAGAGAGTTAGGGGTAGGGATGGGATGGTTAGGGGTAGTTTTGGTCATGGCTACTGTAATGTATCGAAATTCTGGTAGGCAGCCGTAGGTTGGTTTTTAAGGTCGGAGAGATTTTTGTTAATGGTGTTTCGATGCTTTCTGAAGGACTTGTATGTAACTATTCTGTTTATTTTTGTGTTTAATATATATAAATCTTACCGATCAAAAAAAAAATTGATACAATTATACTAAGCCTACCAACAAGTACTAATAAGTATATAACTTTTTTTTTGCACTTCCTTTATTAAAACAAGAGCTCTAAGGAGTCCCCACATTTTACAAAAAAGAAAAGATTGCTTCTTTTTTGGGGTTAAAGGATAGTGATTGAATAGGAAAGAGAAACAAAGGAAACATTATCTGAGGAGCATTAAACTCATTTGCAAATGCATCAATACATTAGATCCCAACAATTAGATTAGCAAAGATGTATTATTATGGATGATATAAAAATCAATTGTTAGAAGGAATATTCACATTCTAATTAAATAATTCTAAATTTATTAGTAGATTGATTAACAAAAATATAATTTTTATTCTAGTAAGAAAATATTTTAAGTTGAATAGTTTGTTTGTAAAATTTTAATACTGATTGACAATATTATTAAAGATTATATCATACTTAGATTTTAGTTTTAACATTTACATTTTGGTTTTAAAATTTTCTTCTTAAATAAAGTATAGATACATTTCATTTTTTATAGAATCTAAAATGATTAATATAAAAAATTAAAAACTCAAATAGAAATAATTTTTTAACTTAAAATTAAAACCATATTTATTTAGTTAATTAGAGTGTATTAGATTTACATTAGTTTAAATGTTTTGGAAAATATGCTAATAATATATTTTACATTAGTTTAAACTAGATGTGCAAGTAATTGTTTTACCTTTTGTCTTTGAACCTTTTCAATTTACAAGAATTAATTTTTAAATTTTGTGATAAATATAGACTATCATTTGATTGTCATTAATATTAAATTGAAAATACTAGCACTTGCACCATAAGAGGTGCAAGGGAATAGCCAATAGGCAATTTTGTACATGTTTTAACTTAACTACCTATATGCCCAACTGTGTAAAATTGAACCTATTATCCAGATAATTCCTATTGTGTGCATCATTTGTGCCAATCAAAGAGCTTTCTTGGTTCCTATAGTCATGACATGAAAAATAGAGTTGCCCATTAGATAAGTTACTCTGCCACAAATTCTTGTCATGGCAGGTGGACCCAATAACTCAAGAAACAAGAAAAGGAAAGGTATCTCAACTGACTTGTCAGGTGAAAATTCCAAGGAAAACCACCATGCACTATCTTGCTTCTCAAATTTATAAGGAGTCGCAAGCCTATTCTCCTTCATTGTGATGTTGAAGGATGCCTCTAAGATAAAACCTTTTTGTCTCCCTTGCCATTTTTCATGGCTATATTTAGGGAAGATTGATTTTCCTTGTAAAGCTTCAACACTCTTTACTTTATTCATAGGAAACCTAATGATTAGAAGTGACAAACTATCAGGTTCAATAAAAATGATTTAGAGCATAACCCCAAGCATCCTTTCATGTTTTGTAGTTACTCGCTTGATATTTTAATATTTTGAGAACTATCAAGTGAACCGTTCCCACATGTTGTTGTCCAATCTTGGACATACAACTCCCCTTCATCACAAAGGAGGTATGAAAAAAAATTGATGGCCACTTGCTAGAGTCTCTCCACATAATTGCAAACTTGCAAATGTAATAAGAAGAGAAAATCAGAGTAACATTGCTTAAAGACTCTCATTTGAAGAAAGATAATTCTTATCAAAGTTATCTTAGATACATCAAGTGTCTATCACAATCTACTTTTGATATCAATCATAGAGATGTTAATGAAACATTCTACATACAAAATTGTTAAATCTTGATCAAAAGGTTCGAAAAGCAAGGAAAGTAAATGTTAGTATACCCAAAAAAACCAACTATCCATGTAATAATTACTTACTAAACTAAATTCAAAATGATTGCAAGATTCTTCAAATGACTAATTTGAACCTAAAATCATACCACATAGTAAACCAAAAAAATATTACAATCTAAAACACAGGTAGATATTACCAGGTGACAAGTTGTCTCTAACAAGATATCTTGGGTCTATTCAAAGAGCCTGAAACACAAACTCACAAATCCTAAATATCAGTGCTTGCAGCAGTTGTTCCATTTTAGCAGTAATTAGTATATCGAATGGACAATTGGTACTTAACACTATACAAAATAGACAAGTACCAAAATACTAACAATTAAAAATTCAATTTGAACTCCATTCATATAAATATGTCAAATACCTTTCAGTGTTTCAGTCTTCTCAAATTTGTGGGTATTTGAAATACTCTAACCCTATATTTATAGGTATAAGTTCAACACATGACAAGATTTATGCATAGTTTTTATAAAAATTTAAAAGAATAAAAGAATAAATGATTTATTATTTTAGATATTTACAACTCTTATATTATTTATTCTAATTTCTGTATTTTTATTTAATAAAATAGGCAATTTCTATTGATTATTCTAATTATTAAAAAAAAATTACCAAAATTAAAATTAAAACAATATTTTTTCAATTAATAAAAATCTATTAAATTTAGCATTCTAGAGATTTAGATATTTGATTATTGTTTATTTTAATTTTAATATATTTTTTAGTAAAAAATTATACATTATTTTGATTATTTTATTTATTAACAAATAAAGAAAAAACTTATATACTAAAAATTGTTTATTTAATTTTTAATATTAAAAAATATTAAATTTAAGTTTGTTAAAATTAAGGCAAGAGCCTACAACACAATGATAAATTGTGAACCTCTTATCTAGGAGGTCTTGAGTTCAAATCTCCTCGATTTAAATAAATAGACAATGATAATTAATCAAAACACATAATAATTGACCTTGGCTTTGGTCTCTTCATTATTTTAAAAAAAAATTATTTAAATTAATTTAACGATCATAGTTATTTTTTATAAAAATAAAATATTGAGAAACTATTTATTCAATTGCTCATATAAAAAGTAATCTTAAATATAGTATATATAATTTTTTAAATATTATTATAATTTATTTATTTTAATGTGAAGATATTGTGTAACGCCCCACCAAGGGATCCAAAAGAATTAACCTAAAGTTTTACTAAGTTTGCTAAACATTTTTTTTTTAAAGTAAGAATGTATAACATACACATCAAACACATAGTAGCAGAAGCAATAACATGTAATCATCAACAAACATACATAACATGTTACATTCCTTAAGGATCCCAAGACGCTAAGTCACATTTAAATTTAATTAATTCTAAGTCTAACAACTACCACATCCACATGAAAGAATAATAAGAAAGTCCAATGTCCATAATATACATTTGCTCCGAATGCCTCTTGGCAAATTAATTCAGAATGCTCAATCATCCACTGTACATGTCACAGGGTATGAAAGGCTTAAAATAATATACATATGTAAAAATAGAAATGCATCAACCTCCACGAATCCATGATACAAAGTATAGTAAAAATAAATGAAACCATTCACCATACATGATACTACCATCCATCATAAAAGACAAAACATCCATCATAAAATCTAACCATCCATCATAATAATCCAAGAACATAGTGAAGGTAAATGCCAACCAAGAAAGCTCTAGCCACAGCGACTATGGACGGATCTCAATGGTAAGAATAAAAGCACTACCACCCGACCACATGGAACCTAAATGGTCCACTCCCACCGCGCTAAGGAGATAGTCTCAAGTCCCAAACAAGATATCAAAACACAAAACACAAGTACTCTCTAAGTCTGGAAAATCCTAAAAGTACACTAACTCAAAGGTTCCAACATAGATAGACATCTAGACCCAGAGGCACACAAGACATGTAGGAAACCTACCATGCAAGCGGGAAAGTGTCATCACAGAAGTCATGTCGAAAGTTACCCAAGCAATCCCTTAGGAATCTTGGGTCCCCTGTGATCCTGCGGCCACTAGTATCCTCTCGTACTGACGAGGCATACTACGGAATGCCAAGTCGTAACCAAGCGTTCTCTCTACCCCATCCTAGCTTGTACTAGCACTCAAGGCATGGGAGAGAACATACAGTTATCTTATTAGGTTCATTTAAGTTAGTATTTAGGTGAGATATTTTCACTTATTAAAACAAACAACTTACAATGAGTCATGCCCAGAGCCACTTCGGGTCTCTCGTCCCTCATTGCAAGCCACTTCCCGACACTACACATAGATAACCTACCCTAGGCTCATGATAGCACAAATAAAATCACCTCGGTCCTATACAAGCAACTGAAAGCATCATAAATATAATCCACAATAATCACATCAGTTCTCCACGAGCAACTGATAAGCATCAAATAATAATCATGATGATCACAACAATTCTCTATCAGCAACTGAAGGCATCCATGATAAATCACAATATCCAAAGGTTCTCCAACAAGCAACCAAAAAGTATCCCAATAATAAATCACAATACTGATCGAAGACTCCAAAATGGTCAAGTCACACATGTCACAACATGACATCATCAAGAGCATAGCAATAACACTTCAGTTCCATCAAGGCGACTGGAAAGCAACCCAAGTACAACTGATCGATGACTCAAAAATGGTTAAGTCAAGTAACTCAAATACATACACCATCAGCTTCTCACAAGGAAACTAGAAAGCAATAACAACCAGTAAAAACATCCATATCATAGAGCACTCCATCACATTACCATGGTCGGGTTAAGAAAGATCGAGACCAAATCATCATAACATCACATTCACAACTCCGAGCCTCTGATAAGAACCTAAACTGGTCAATACTAGAACAAACCCCAAAACCTCAAAACATAAACAACAAAATAATCTCATAGAAAAACAGAGTCATCACACAGTTGGGTTTGAATGATAATATATTGTTGAGTTAAGGTAAGGTTTATGTTCCAGTTTAACGTCTATTTCAAGTAACTAAGTTTTTGCAACTACCCCTTACGATTAACCCATTTCTATAATAACTTCCATTAAATCAATAATCTAAATCCACAATTTAATCAAATAATATCCATTATTAATTAACTTTAATTAACCTAATTTTAATTAAATTAATCAATAATTACTGTTCTAATTACTTATTTTAATATCTTCATTAATTATTAATTTATTAATATTTATCCAAAAATTATTAATAAATTAATACTTACAAAAACTATATTAAATGCATTAATATTTAATTATTAAATATTAATAAAGATTATTATTAAAACATTATTAAATAAAAATATATTAAAATTTATTAATAAAAATTTTTAATAATAATAAAACCTTTTAATAAATAAATTAATTAATTTAACTATTAATTAAAAATCAAATATATATTTTTAAAAACTGTGTATTTTTAATAAGCCCGTCGGCTTAACAAAAGGGTCGCCTGCGGCTGCCAACAGTACTTTGTACTGCCGTTGTCGTAGTACTCTGCGGGCAGGGACAGCAGAGCTACTGACAGGGGGGTACGGGGGAGGTGTGGGTATTCCCGCCCCCTCCCATTAATATATATATATATATATATATATTTATTTATTTATTTATTTATTTATTTATTTATTTATTTATATATTTTTTATTTTTTTTTAAGTTTGTTATTAAATAAAAGCAAAACTTTGTTATACTAAATCATACAATTTATTTTAAAATGAATTTTACTTATTTTACACAATTTATAAATATTTAAATTCATTAACAATCTTTCTTTTATAATATATTTATTTATTTATTTATTTATTTTTATTATTTTTTTATTTTTTTTAAATATTGTTTTCATCTTTACTCTAAAGGAGAAAGTATTTTTATTCATCCGAATTTTCAATCTTAATTCCAAACCCTGCCCAAGTTAAATTCTAATTTTCTTTATTCTAGAAAACGAAGGTTTCTAATAACTCTACTATTCTTCACGTATACAAAAATTATCGACAAGCAATTAATAATTCACTATATTGAAAAGTTTAAACTTTCATCATAGAGAATTTGGATTTACAATCCACAAACACGAAGAAGACAAGAAAGAGTAATTGCGTATTTAATCAACAATCAAAGCACAAAACCCTACCTGGTCCTGATGCTAATATGAAATCCCTGAAAAATTGTGAGAGAATTTGCTCCTCTTCAATTACTTTCCTCTGAAAATCTTTCTTAGAATTCTTCTTCTGAAGTTCGCTTCGAAAAGTTGTCTCCCCAAAATTCTGTGTCTCCAAAATTCACGGTCCAAATTCATGTCCTTCAAAAATAAACCCCCAAAGTTGTGATAAGGAGTTTTCTCCTCAAATCGGGGCACTAATTGTGCGTTCACCTGAGAGGACTCCTTGCTCAACTCAGTTAACTCTAAAATTAATTTGTATTAATTCTTTACTTTATCTTTTAATGCACCTTCAATGAATCATTAAATAACTTTATTTAATATTCCACTTGACTTCTATTTTAATCTTTATTACTTTTAATCCCATGCGCACTTTATGAAATTAAAATAACATTATTATTTCCACTTATTTTATCTTTTAATTTATTTCTTTTATTTTCAATTCATGCTTGCATCATGCAATCTTACAACTTTTTAATAATTAATATATTTTCACTTTTTAATTTATTTTAGAAACTTAATTGATAGAATATTTAATTAACTTAAATAACAATAATATTTAGCATTTATTTAAAAATAAACTCTAAATATATTATTATTAAATTAAATAAATATTATCACGTTCTAAATTTATCTTTAAACTTTTATCTCCAAATTTAATTATTTCATTTAATTAATTTCTCAATTAATTAAATATAATTAAATATGAAAATGTCATAATAATTTTCCATTAAATTAAATCATTAATTAATCTTTTAATTAAACTTAATTAATAGAAAACACATCAAGGACTCATAAGGAAACATATGAAAACCCATCATAGAAAAACACATACTAAATCAAACAAAAGGGTTATAATCACGAAATTACATCATTTGATGCATTCGGAGGGTACTTAACTTAGATACTTGTCCTAATTATCAATTAGGACAATTGGCTAAAGGGTTTAGGATTTGGAGTTAAGAGTTTATCTCCCCTCTCTTACCATTGAGATAATGCGATAGGGTACGCTCATCCTGGCAATTCAGGGAAGTCGATACCCGGTACCTGCAACCTGCATAAAATCCACACATGTACAAACATAATATTCTAAGATAAACAGACAATGGCAGGAAGTGGTGCATCGTGTAGATCCTGACTAGCAGGTGACTACGACTCCCTTCCTTAACCACATCAGAAACACCATACATAAATAAAACAAACACGCGCACCATACACATGCAGTACGGGGTAAGTATCCATAAGAAAACACATGTGATAATAAACCATCTAACTAATCATCATCGATAACTGAAACATTGAATAATCATCATACATGCATGAAATATAGAGTACCAAGTAATCTCATCATATAATAAATTGAGTGTAAAACAACATCTGATAATCTCTAAAATAATAATACTAATCATCAAACATAAAATTGGCTTAAAAGAGTTTGGCAAGGATGACTGAAATGCGACTTAGGGGCAGGCACTACATATTGTATTGCATTTAGATTTTTTTCTATTTTATTCATCAAGGATATTATTTTAATTAGAATTTTTTTTTTTGGATTGGTAAGAGGCTGAAGCCAAGATTAATTATCTTGTGTTGTTATTTTTTGTTATTTTTTATTATTATTTATTAAGCATGAGTAGATTCAAACCCAAGACCTCATCGATAAGAGGCTTACAATTTACCATTGTGTTGTAGGCTCTTGCCTTAATTAGAATGATATTTTGTTTTTGCAATTATAATATTTTGTTATTTTAATACTTTATTTGATTAATACATATCTTTTTTACCCTATATATATATATATATATATATATATATATATATATATATATATATATATATATATATATATATATATATATATATATATATAAGTTTTACATAATTAATTTTATCTGCTATTAGTTTATACAATTTTTCTATTTATTTTGATTTTCAAAATTATTAATAAAAAAGATAAAGTTAAAAACAACATGCCTTTTTAAAAAGGCAAGCGTAAGGTTTATACTATTGAGTCGAGTGATGTTATTGAAACCCCTAGATCATGTAGGTCTAACTGCCTTGCCAAAGAGAAGTGTAAATGGGTCTTAAAAAATGCTAGTGGGTCAAATTCTAGTAATTTTGTGCCTAACTCTGCTGAGGAAATTTATGGTCATTCCTCTAGTAAATCCTTGGATTCCCCCCTTCCCTCTGATGTCAAAAATACCACCCGACCCCCCCCCCCCCCCCCCCCAACCCCCCACCAAAGACCTAGAGTAAAAACCTTATCCCAAATCTCGCTCCCAACCCCTTTGTTGTGCAAGTTCTAGAGGAGGCTAAGGAGGCTAGTGGTTCAACTACTAGTGGGTTGCTAGGAAAAATGAAGGACAAAATTGACAAGCAAGACTCGAAGATTTAGGAGCTGAGAAGGGAGGTTGATAGTTTCAACAACCATCTTGAGGACTCCCATAAATTTGCTATTAAAGTTATGCATGCTTGTTCGGTGACCCTTTGTGCCTTACTTGAGAAGTTTACTAGGACTAAGTTGAAGCCTAGTGAAGATTACAAGGATATCTTCCAATTCCTCAAGGAAGAATGGACCTCCACAATATTTTCTAAGCGGTTGGAAAAATTATAGTTTTTTTCTTTATGGGTTTTCCTAGTTTTTTGTTAAGCCTAGATGGCTTTAGAACTTTTACATGCCATGTGTGGTGTACATAATCTGTTTTTATTTTTATTTTACTACATGACATTACCAGTACTATTGATACTCCGAACTTTACATTTTTTGTTGTTGATAGAAGCAAGATAGATGTTGTTGTTTATGTGTTGAAAGTCACTAGCGCTATTAATGTGCTATTAGTATGCTAGTTTGTTATATGGGCCAACACCCTCTTACTGCTTTTAATGATTAAAAACAAGATACCTTTTTTATTAATGAAATTTTTATGGAGATTTTTTTAATTAATTAAATACATGATATTTATTTTTATAATAATAAAAATATAGAAAAATATTTATTAAATTTGTTATTAAAAAAGTAATTTTAACTTTAGTATACTAAGCTTGTTTAAATTAATTAAATAGATGATAGAATAAAAATTTAGTGAAAGAATTTATTTAATTCTTAATATAAAAAAAAAAATCATAAATTTACCATTTAAAGTTTTGAAGATATTTTTTGACATTCTTACACTCTCTCATCCTGATGATGGATCATGGAGTAGGATCTAAACGTTGATGATTAAAAACTTTCTACACAATCTTGGCCCAGAAAAATAGTTGCATAATTCATAGAGTGTGGAAATCTCATAACTGCGATATTATTAAAATTTAATTTCTTTAAATATTATCATTGCATTTATATAGTTTTTTTTATTTACTCAAGAATAATATTATTTTTAATTAATAAAAAAGAAAATTTGTACTAATTATTTTAATTAATTTTAAAAAAATTACTTTTATTGCTAAAAGAAAAATTAAATTAAAGAAGAAATAAATTTGTTATACTATAATTTATCAAAAAACATACATATATTTTTTTTTACCTAAAAACATAATTTTTGAGGTTTTATACAATTAATTTTATCTATTCTACTCTTATTTTATATAATGATATTATTTGTTTTAATTTTTAAATTGATTAATAAAAAATATAATTAGTAGTAATTGTTTTACTCATTAAAAAATAGATAAGGAGAGTTTTTAAAAATAAAATTAAAACTATATAATGTTGGACATCATTTCCTTAACATGAATAGATTTTTCAATCGTCGCAAAATGGTTTTACAGGTTTCTAAAGGTTGTCTTGTGACTTTTAAAGTAATTTCACGGTGTGAGACAAATTTTCCAGTCAAAAAGTACAAAGGTAATCCCACATTAAAAGCCTATCAACTAATTATATATGATCTCAAATTAAGACTTCAAAATCGGGTGTGAACTTTGAGAAAGGATAATTATGTTAAAAATGACCTCATGAAAAAAATTGACATGCAAATAGTTTGATTTGAGACATTGCTTGGAATGGCATAAAATTTGTAAGTTGGGTCAGCCAAACCCATGTGTCTAGACCAAAAGATGCAACGAATTGTTAATATTGTTCAGTTATAGGGTGTTCAGAAATCTGTCCTTGACGTGTTCAACAAGGGGGAAATGCCATGGCTAGAGGATCGAGTCCATTAAAAATAAATCTTATCTAAGAGAAAATTTCCTTTTAATTTGTGAGCTATAAGATTTAGTTTAAACAAAAAGAGAAATAGCTATAATTTAGCACTTATTGCTTGCTCTACATTTTTGCATGCATGACATTGTTGGTGTAGTTCAATAATAAGACGATAACAATTTATATTATGCACCTGTCAAGGTTATCGTAAACACAATTTAAAAGTTCATTTCCGTATCGACTCTTTTTATTATCGCACATTTCATATCATATGTAACCACGAGCGTTGCAATGCGCAAGTGAGTATTCACTTCAATAATTGGGAGAAAAGACACCTGCGTCTAGCATATAGCTTTCAGGCATTTAACAATCGATCTGATGTTGCCTTCTTCTTTGAATTCTTCTGCCAAACCCCGCAAACCTTCTGTAGCAGCCTCCATTGTCAATGAATGCCTTAAACCATTTTCTGAAAAGACATGAGTTCCTCAGATTCAAGATCATGGCCAAAAAATTAGAGTGGATTGAAGAATTGTGCGCAAATTATTATGATTAGATTCGAACCCATACTATTTTGGTAAATTTATATATAACATATACTGGTAACGGATGCAAGGAAATATTTTTGGGGTGGTAAAACACTATTTGAATTGCTTCTTTGGAAGTCTGCCCAATCAAATCAACAAATCAAGGCAACTGAAACTCTTGAACTCGACAGAAAATAGTTTTGGTGGCTACATTATTTCCAAACAATCAAGAGGTCTCTTTTGATGAAAATAATTTGTAGGATGAAATCCCTCATTTTATCTGCAATTTGACAACCTTGTGGATATTCATTGTTGGTGGCAATCCTCTCCTAGGCGGGCGGGATACGGACAGAGCTTCGTAATGTACATGGCATGTGGCTCAGGGTCAAAGAATATATTAAATGAATGTCATGGAATGGGCGTGTTCTATAGATAGGGCAAGGGGTTGTGTTTGTGCTTCAACTTAGTGTCAATAGGAAGTCATCTCGAAAAGATTGGTGCCATAAATTGTGTTGTTCAATTGCAACAAGGATTACAATGTTCCTAAGATGTAATTAATGGTGTTTTTATACAAATTTATTTGTGGTTACAATGGGTACGCATAGTATTTCCACACATATTTTCTTTCAACTCTGGATAGGCATGGGTTATTGCATCAAAGGAAGGAATATTTTTGGGCAAACAAAAAAGCAAGATCAAGATTTCTTCTAGGATAATGCACAGTTTGATGTTGTTTTCAACCTCCATAGCAGCTTAAGTTGCAAAAGCAACCACAATATGCTGACAGCCACTAGAAGGTTGTAGAAGATGAGGGAAAATGTTTACATTTTTTGGCAATTTTTAAAGAACATTCTAAATTGTTATTTTTCTCTAATTTTTATATTTTTTTATTATCGATAAGAGGCAGTTGCCCATTTTACTGCTTTAAAAAATATTTGCATGACCCCATTCAAAGTACCGGCACCAAGGGAAAAAGAACAGGGTTCAGAAAACCCTCGGTATAGCCTGGGACCAAAGTCTTGTTACGTACAGAAAGCCCCTCAAAGGGGTTGAAAGTGTCCATTCCCTCTTTTACATGAAGACCAAGGGCATACCCCATAATACATAGATTTTAAATGAATAGTTAAGAAGAACCCCTATATAAGAAGATTTGATAGGAGATAAAAGAACTGACATTCAGCTAAAAGAATGTTGATACACTAGAGTTGTGATGCACAAGACACCTGTCACAACAAGATAACCAGCACCAAACAATCTAGCTTCCAAAAAAGAGTTAGTACCATAAAACAACTAAACATCAAAATTGTATTAGAAAAATCACCCCAAAAGTAAAAGAGTTGGTTATAAAACCAGAGCCAACATCATAGACAAGAGAGTCTTTAATTCAGAGAAAAAGATAGGATATAGACCTATCCAAGAAACTATAATTTTAGCGAAAGCTTCAAGTATCCCTAATAAACATCAAAAATATATTGCCTACTAAAGTAAATTATGAAATTAGAAACCACAGAATTGAGGAATATCATAAGAAAACTTCCAGCATCACCTTAGAATAATGAGGGTGAAAATAGAGCTAAGTTTCCATTGCCTCCCACAACAATCCATACCACATAATAAAGCTAAATGTTTGCAAGCCATAATGGGCCAGATTTAACCTCCACAAAATTATTGTAGGATTTGATAATGAACAAATCCACATATCCTTGGATGTCTTGCATGCAAATAACCTATTACAAGGAACTCAAAAAGGTGGAGAGAGACAAGGGTTTTCTCAATAAACAAGAAGATTGTATTTACTTGTGCAAAATAGAATGAATAAATCTACAACCGATCAATCCTTATGAAGGAGATCGAAAACCTAAAAGGGAAACCCTAAGAGGTAAAAGAGACTTAATAATTAAATATTAATTATTTAATACAGATGCATTAGCATGAAAGATAATCTTAAGAAGGAAGTAAAGATTAATTTAATCAATGTAATTCAATTAATTATTTACTCTAACACCCCCTTAAGATGAGAAATAACGTAGGTACAAACTAAGAAAACTACAATGCTGAAATGCAAGCTTGGGTCCCGGTAACAAGGTCTGATTAGGTACCCAATCATAACCAAATCTCTGTGAAACAGAGAACTAGAGAAAACTCGGTGGGAAAAACTCTACTCCAAAAAGAGATAGAAAAGGATACACAAATGAAATATCTCAAGAGACTCTCTCAAAACTATAAGTAAAATGAAACCCCCTATCATAGAGGATCAAAACTCCATAGGCCCCCCAATAATGGTAGAACTCCCATGTCACTGATATGACCAATGTGGCTCCAATGTGTAAGAAATAAAGGCAGTGGACAAGGAAGATGGAACTCCTGAATGTGCGGTGAAGCTAGAACTCTTGGATAATGCTCAAAAGAGAATTCATGAGAATTTGGAAATAGAATCTCCAATGGAGGTGGGACAACAGGTGTCTTGAATCTATTATCAGAGAGGAGATGGATTTCCTCTCATATATCCTTAACATGTGCACTAAGTGGCTTGATGAATGGAGCTGCAATGTCAGGCAATGTTGAAGAGTAATCCTATGCAACAAATGGAATTTGAATAGTAGGTAGAGGTGTAGAAGTCAGAACACTAGTCTCATGAACAACACATAAGCTCAAGTGACCTAACTTCACCTTAGTAGTTTTTCATGATGAAGGAGAGTGAGTCTCCAATAGTGGAGATGGTGGGCCAAAATGAGAGAAAGAGTACAAGCAATACGAATGATCAACAGCCCCTATAGCAATAATATTTCCTATCTCACTATCTCTGATGTGTATTGAATCTCATGTGAGCTCAACTATCTTCTATGTCCCACTGTGTGTAACCTGATAAATAGAGAGAAGGTTAGAGGACAAAGACGGAACACATAGTACATCATGGAATGTACCATCACCAATGTCAATAGAACCTTTCCCACATACAGTCATAATAGTGTTGTTCCCCATCGAAATGTGTGGAGTAAGAGAAGCCTCAAAAGAAGAGAACAAATCCTGAGAAGATGTCATATGGTGTATAGCACTTGAATCTCGTAGCCATCAAGAAGAATGTGGAGTAGTAGTTGCACATAATGCATAACCATTTCCTATGTCTTTACCATCTAATTGAAATGATGATGAAGAAGATCTGTGAGAAGTAGAAGGAATATCAATGTTTCTCTTCTGAAGGAAAGCTATCAAATCTTAAACATGTTTGGCATAGTCATCTAACTTCTTCTCATAGCAATGTGACTTATCATAATTGGGCTTATTACAATAAGCACACTTTAGTCTATCTAGATTTGATTTATCTCTCTCATGAGGAGGTGGGTCTGATGAGAGGTGAGGGATATAGTCAATCTGAGACTCTGTAGGATGTGATTTATGTCTCTTCTCCTTCTTTCTAGAAGATGTCTGAGCTACCAGTGCATGAGTTTGTGAGCCTATGAGAGAATCCAACTGAGAGAACTTGGCTTGCTCTCGAGTCAAATGATCACAAAAAACCTCAAAGGATGGTATGGTAAATCTAGTACCCAAAGCATCTATGGTGGAATGGAAGGTAGAAGCAAAAATTGGAAAGTTCCCATGAAGTTTAGAAAGAGTTGGGTAAATACACTCAATGTCAGTCTTGATCTTCCCACAATCATGTAATAAAGATCCCTGTTGTTTGAACTTCATCAAGAAGTCCTCAATGGTAGGAGAAGAATTTGGTACAAGAGAGGTTAACGTTGCCTCAACCTAAAGTGCCTTGAACTCATTCACTGTACCAAACAAGTCGTTAAGCTTGGTCCACATAGCAAGAGTGGTGTTGCACCATTCAAGATGAAACTGTAGACTATTGGATACCTATAAAGAAATCAATCCCATAGCCTCATACATCTTGTTCCTTTGTTGCGTGACCTTGAAAGGCCTCTGTAATACTGGTTGCACTGCATCTAAACAAGACCACAACCCTTTTCACCGAAGAAGTTGAGTCATCAGGGACTTCCATGTGTGATAGTTATGAGGGGTCAGAAGTTCAAGACAAGAAGATGTCTTGGCCATATTTTTTAGAAGGGGTTTTAATTTTGACAATATTCAATTTTTACTGATGTAACTTACAAAAAAGCAAGAATAAAACCACTCCCCACAATACAAGAACCTGAACCCCAGATATTAGAAAAAATACTTTAAAAGGAGAGAGAGAAAGAATTTAAAATAAGGTAACACATGTACCTTCGAAAAAATTGATAAAAAATGATAAATAATCTGAATATATCGCAAAGAGAGCTTTCCAACACTTCTTCCAAATTGAAAATCGAAGCTAAAACAAGCAAGTTATGCCCCCTAAAATGCAAACAAGATCATATGGCTTCAACTAAGAATTTCGGTATCAAGATGGAAAAATGAACCAATAAAACCTCCATGAAAGCGTCGGGCTTTGAAAGAGCTTTATGATGATATATGGTTTGTCAAAATTTGCCTTCATATGAAGAAGTTATGGCCAAAAAACCAACAAGCACTCTATATCAAAAAAATGAAAAAGACTTTGACAACTTGATGGTCGTCAAAATTAAGAAAGAAAATTGTCGATGTCAACATCTACGACACGTCAAATCTGTCAGTGTACTTCCTCTATGTTGATGTCAACATATGTCACCATACTTCCTCTTGAAGGTATGCATGGTTTCATGGTTTTGAAAAACTTTTTAAAGTTTTAGATAAACATTTTGAAAAAAAAAAATTTAACTTTATACTATTCAAAAAAACGTGTTTAATTTTTTGATTTTTTTATTTTCTTGATTTTCTGAAAATATCATCTTAGGAAGTACGCACCGGGTCGTACAACCCTATTAGGCAAATTTGTTTTGCCATAGAATGAAATGTTGTCTAAACAGGATGTGCTTTATATGAAAATAAGGGTTTTGACGTCTTCTGAATCCAATCGTAATGTCCATTTGGGCTCAAAGTGTCCTCAATTTTAGAAACCCCCTATTTTCACATAAAACAACAAAAAGTCACAAGATTTTTTTTTTAAAACCCTATACCTTCTGTACTCCAAACAAGAATAAACAATCGCAGGCAAAGCTCTGATACCATGTAGGATTTGATAATGAACAAATCCATAGATCCCTAGATATCCTACATGCAAATAACTCATTACAAGGAAGTAAAAAATGCATAGAGAGACAAGGGTTTGCTCAATAAACAAGAAGATTGTATTGACTTGTGAAAAATAGAATAAATAAAATTACACCCAATCAATCCTTATGAAGGAGATCAAAAACCTGAAAGGGAAACCCTAAGAGGTAAAAGACATTTAATAATTAAATATTAATTATTAAATGGAGATAAATAAGCATGAATGATAATCTTAAGAAGGTAGTAAAGATCAATTTAATCAATGTAATTAAATTAATTCTTTACTCTAACAATCACCAATCAAGTTAACCAAGCCACAGAGAGGAAATCATCCCACAAAAGAAATTTACCAGTAGAGAAAAAAGATTGAAGAGTATCATATTAACATTAAAAGATACTAATTTAGTCTAGATAAAAACTATTAGTCCGCTTATATATCACCAGTTAAAAAGGAGCTTCAAACGCATAATTTTAAAAGTTCAAGTAAGGCCAAGAAAAACTAATCAGCTCTGAAGGCTTCTCGAAGGTCTTCAAAGGCAACCTATCGGGATCTATCCTGCAAAATGTTTTCCTTCTTAAAGTATTTTTCCAACCAATCATCCTCCATGGGGTGAATTAGAGAACATAAGTACAAAAGGAAGCATGAGTTCCTTCTATAGACATCACTCTGATCCTAGAAGTTGACTGGGTCTCTGGTGAGATAATTGGGTAAGTTTTAGCAGGTTCTCCTCAGACATAAAGCATATTATAATTCTCAGCTAGAGGGATTGATAAATCATCACTAATGTTTTGCAGAACAATATCTAGGTCCTCAAGTAAAGCTTCGGTGAAGAGTTCTCGACAGAGACTGACAATGAGGTCATGGTTCGCATAGAAATGGCGAGCTATAGCAATAAACATGGCAATAATATCTAGGTTAGACCAAAATCTATTAGGGTTGAAACTAAATTGAGTCCCCAAGACACCAAAGAATTACCCTCCAAACAACTATGTTTAGAACACTAACAAATTGCATAATCTTCTCACTTCTCACAGGCTTGTCAAAGGCCATAAGGCGAGAAGGGCGTGAGAGCTTAATTGAAGTATCCATGGAAAGAAGTGAATAAAAATCAGACCACCTTCCCCAATAAATAAGGAGGAGAATGTTTGCCACCCTGTCAAGGCATAAATGCATTAAATACTTCTGCATTGGGAAGAGAAAAACTTGTGCGAAAAGCTCTACTTTATAATGCAATGAATGAGGATGAATGAAGAAAGGTACATGAAATAAGTAAGTGTACATCGGGAGGAGAAACAACACAAGCATAAAATTAAAATAAATAAAACTAGAGAGAGAAAATAAAAATTCTTAAGATTAAAAGTAAGAAATTAAGGCGGGAGAGGAAGAAGGTAAATGATAGTATCATTTTTACCATCAGCCCCTTTGTTGGCAAGTTTATCTACCAAGCCATTACCCTCTTGGTAGATGTGGTTTATGGTAAAGTACTTAATGCTAGAGGCCAAGTCAAGAGCCTTAACTAAGAGGGAATTTAGCCTCCAATCGAGGATGGATTTGCTTCTGAAAGCATTGACCACAATAGAAGAATCCCCTTCTATTTCAACATGATTGAGATTTAGTTTAATACAAAGCCATGGTCCTTCAATAAGAGCTTTATATTCTTCTTCACTATTAATAGCCTTACCAATTAGTTTCACGCATTTAGCCAAAATGTCCCTGTGATGATTAGAGATGCAACAACTGATCCCAGCAATGCCTCGATTACCTCTAGAAGCTCCATGAAAGTGAGTTTGACCCAATTAGCGGCAGGAGGAGACCATCTACACTAAGCCTTAGTCTTCTTACTATCTTCTTTCCCTTTATGACAAAAGGCTGGGAGTTTTAGACCAGTCCAAGAAAGTATCATTTTGGTGTCTCAAATCGACATAGATTTTGAAGTTTAATTAGATTTAAGAATTTTTAAGTTAAGGGTTTCAATGATGAGAGTCTCAATTTTAAAAGTAAGATATCCCCAAAAGACATACTTGAGTTTTTAAAGATCCTCCTATTATGATCCTTCCATAGTTCCCAAATAATTATGGAAGGGGAGATAATCTACAGACCATAATATATACTTTCAGAGTTTAACCTTGGCCATGAGAGCATAAGAGACAAAACTAAGTTAGCTAAAGCCAACTTGAAGTTCAATTTACCACAGAGCCAATACCATATTTTAGAAGCAAAAGGACAAGTAAGAAGAAGATGGTCTACATTTTCCTCAAAAGAGTAGCATAAACGGCAGCATCAAGGACCAATGGAACCAAAATTTATAATTTTGTCTGTTGTAAGGATGCAATTTTGAAGAGCTAGCCAAGAGAAAGCCCCAACTTTTGGGAGACATAAGGCATCCCAACATAAAGAGTATGGCAGTTCCACCTTAGGGTGTAATTTAAGAGATAAAATATAATTGTAACCATCCTTGGTGTTGTATTCACTAGTCTTAGAACCATCCCATATGAGTGTATCTTCAAGACCTATGAATGAAAAATTCCTCTCCTTCAAGATCTGATAGAGGACTTCTTCATCAACTTTGGGTAATTAGAAGATATAGAACGATTTCCATTTCCACCCAAAGGGCGAACCACTATTTAATTCCACATAATTAATAAGGAATGGACCCAGACTGTCTTCAAGAATAGATCTTTAGGATTGGAGATTAAAGAGCTTTCTTATAATTGGGTATTCTTCCCAAGAATCAATCTAGAATCTCACTTGATCACCTTTTCCAATTTTCCAAGTAACCTTATTAGAGATGATCGTTCTACATGATAGTAAAAAGTTCCAAAAGTTGGAGCCTCTTGAAAGACTCTTGGTTCTAAGAATACTTAAGGGATCGTTACGATGTAAGTATTTATTAAATAATGTCCTTACCCATTTTAGACTGAGATTTTTGATCTTTTCCAGATCAATTTAGTCCCCAAGGCCATAGCCTAATCTTTCATATTTTTAATGCCAAAGCCACCTTCTTGTCTAGGTCTACAAACCTTGTCCCGTGCTAGGAGAGCTATTTTCTTCTTATCTTCAGAACCCTGCCAAAAATAGTCTTTCAAAATCTTATTGAGGCGATCCCTAATCGAAGCCAGAAGCTTGAGGATCAAAAGTTGATAAATGGAGATACTGGAGAGAATAGATTTGAGCATAGTAATTCTTCCAACTAGGGATAAACATTTACCTTTCCAAGTCTAAATCTTTGACTTGATTTTACAAATTAGGGCATCCTAACTTGAGGATTATTTTTTCCCCTGTTCCAAATAGACTCTTAAATATTTACAGGTAGGGATCCCCTTTCACTGTTCAGGATTTTAATAATATTCTATTCCTAAGATGAGGAAGTGTTAAAAAATAAAATCTCATATTTGGCCAGATTTATTTCTTGTCCAGAGGCCAACATATAGGAATGGAGGACCTCTTTCAGGGTGTTGTCTTCCTTAGAAGTTGTTGCCCCATATAACATCGTATCATCAACAAACTACTGGTGAGTAGTTAAATATGATTCCTAGGAGATGCATATTCCTTTTAGGGATTGATTATTTTTGAAGCTATTCACTTCTCTTCCCAAGGCTTCAGATGTAATAATGAGCATAGATGGGGAAATAGGATCACCTTGTCTAAGACCTTTAGAAGGCGAGAAGAAACCTTCAAGAGTCCCATTGACCAAGACAGAAAATTTGGGGGTTGACATACATTCAAAAATTAGGTTTACCCATCATTTAGAGAAACCAAAGGCAGTAAAGCATCTACAAAGGAAGCGACAATCTACTTTGTCATAAGTTTTACTTGTATCAAGTTTTATCATCATACTTGGTTCATTATTCTTAGAAAAGGAGTGTATTTCTTCATGTGCAATTATTATACCATCATAGATGGATCGTCCAAGAACAAAAGCTGATTTTTCTTCATTAATAAGAGCAAGGAGGAGATTTGTCAAATGATTAGCCACTGTTTTGGATAATAACTTATATAGAGTGTTGCAAAGGGCAATAGGCCTAAAATTCTTGAAGCTTTATGGTGAGTCCATTTTAGTGATCAATGCTAAAAATGTGTGATTGACCTCTTTTAACAAGCCACCGGAGCTTCTAAAACTTTCTAGAGCTTCAGTAACTTCGTCTCCCAAAAAATACTAGTATTTATAAAAAAACGGGCAGGCAACCCATCCAACCCTAGAGATTTATTTGGGGCAATTTGAAAGAGGGCTTTTGTGACCTCTTCCTTAGAAATTTTCTAAAGATTTTTATTTTGCTCCTCAGAGATGATTTTGGGAATGTGTCTAAGGAGTGTATTTTGTGAATGAAGGGGAGGTCCTTTCAAGTTATTAAGCATATTTTCAAAATAATTTACAGCCTCCTGCATAATTCATAGGGTTGATCAACTTGAATGTTATGTTTATTTTTTATTTTAGAAATATTATTATTGGCTCTTCTTTGTTTAGTACAATTGTGAAAAAAATTAGTATTCCTATCTCCAACATTAAACCAAGATTCCCTTGATTTATGTTTCCAATAGATTTCCTCTTTGGCTAGAATATCCTCTAATTTAAGATGTAGCTCTCTTTCTTTAACATATAATTCAACATCCATGCCCCTAAGCATAACTTCTTAATTAGCGAGGGCTATGCTAGCTTCTATTGACCTCTTAGAATCAAAGATATTACCAAACTTGTGATTATTTCACAGAATGAGATTTTGTTTAATAATCTTAAGTTTTTGGACAAATTTATAGAATTTAGACCCTTCTATCTTGGCATTGGTTCATCATTGCTCCGAAGTTGGAAGCAAACTATCATCCTTGAACCACATTAATTCAAAACTTGAAAGTATTGCGAGTAGGGGAGCCCTCAGATTCAATTGATAAGAGAATCGGGTAGTGATCAAAATCAAAGAAAGGTAGAGTTTCAGATAACATGGAGGCAACCTCTGCAGGAAAATTGCCAAAAATCAGGAATCTATCTAATCTTTCTGCAATCTGGCCGAAGCCTACTCTTCTATTATTCCAAGTAAAGGCATTGTCTTTAGATTTAACCTCTACCAGTGATGCCTGATATACCCAATTATTGAAATCAAGTGAAGCTTGAGACAGTTTTGCGAGACCTTTTTTTTGCAAAGGATGTAATAACATTAAAATCTCCCCCAAAAATGCAAGGGGAAATTGACTGGCTTAGAACCGCATCCAATTCCATCCATAGATTTCTTTTATCAAGTGTAGATGTTGGAACATAAACATTAAATAAAGACAATTGCCATTAAAAATGCAAAAACATTTTTGCAAAACCAATGCAAAAAGGCGCCAATGGATGACTTGGTGATAGGAAGATAGGGCAGATCCCAAATTAAAATCACAAACATTGGCAGACATCAAATCAAGCATGAAGAAATCGCTCCAAACATAAAGTCGCTATTAGAGCTTCCAAATTATTTTGTTTTGGAAATCCAGAAATCAATGACGAAAGCGAGTACTAGCATCATCACGATCACGATTTCCATGATACTCATCATGTGCAAAACTAGAGGGACCACACAAACTAGGAAAATAGAGGGATCACGATTTCCACAATACCCCTGTCACTCTTGTCTCTCACCAAACAAAGGCAACATCTCTACAATTCTCAACATTTCTCTCGACTATTTCATTTAAAAAGAAGCAGTGGCACCAACAAATATGTTGAGCATGGAGAGTGCAAAGGGCTTTGCACAGGAGAAGAGCGACCAAGCTCAACAACATGCCCAAGGCATGAAGGAGAGTGCAGAAGAGAAGACTTGTGAGGCACTTGCATTGTATGGTTTGATCGTTGGTAGAGCATAAGCAAGTGGCACAGGAAGAGGTTGAGCGCTCTCAGTTTGTGGTGTCCAAGGTTGAGCAGAAGTGGAGTGCAAAGAGGAGGCTAGCAGGGGCAGTGTGAGGGCAATACAGGTGGGAGGTCCAAGTTTGGAGGGCCAAGGATCACACCCAAGAAACAAACACATGGTCTCAAAATTACACATCTCCAAGACTTTGGCGGAGGTGACTTGGAGTTGGGCCAATTAATACGACAGGAAAAGGAACTAAAGGCTGCCCGAAATGGCTGCAAAACTTCCAAAGAAGACCGCCACATTGGGGATGCATTCGCCACCGGATTTCTTAGTTCTCATAGTCAGTTTTATGAGGACGTGACTTGTGGAATGCGAAAATAAATCCATCACGGCCAACTCCAATACAAAACAACACAGGCAATGGGGGTCGCTCAAGCCTCAGACTTGGCGAGGTGCTTCCCAAGGAAGCAAATGAAGTTAAAAGTAGTGGGGCTGCTTGGCTTGTTCACGGCTATGGGACAAAAATCAAAGAAGTCCCAAGTTGGAGGTGCACACCAAACAAAAGAAATGTTGTGCTTCACATGGAGCGCACAAAGAAGCATACAGTGTCGAGAGGCTCCACCAGCTCGCACTCCCAAATTTGTGGGTTTGAAAAAAAGGCCTCCTCTACCTCGATTTGCCTGCCCAGGTCAAAATGACCTAGGTGCAAAAAAAATTTGCCTTGGATTTCAAGAGCATCCAAACTAGATGTATTTTATATGGAAATAGGGGTTTTCAAGCACTCTAAGCTCAACAGTGATGTTTTTTTTTGCTCAAAGTGCCTCGAAAATCAGCAACTATGTTGAAATTGATGATAGATCAACCCCACAACTCCCAAGAATCACCTACATGCAAACACCTATCGCAAAAGAGAGAAGCAAAAGCTATGGAGGCTTGAATAGCGAGATCCATCGATGAGACATTCTTGATGAGCAAAAAAGAGATTGTTAATATCAAAAATGAATTGGTTAGTTACAAAGAGAGATCGTCCTTGTAAAGGAGATCAAAACCCGAAAAATGTCTAACATAGGTTGCATCTTATAATTAATAAAAGAATTAATTATAAGATGCCTAAAGTTTAGCGTAAGTATACTAGAGTTAATTAGAAAATATCTAATTACTCACACTTAACTAGGCATTGCTTGTTAGGGACATTTAGGCCCCTAACATTCCATGTTATGACCTTCATCTTCCTGTGGGAAGGAACTTCCCATTCCCTACATCAAACGAAGTGATTAGTTTAGTTTGGCCATTGGCCTCCACATCTAGAGATCTTAATTCATTCAAAGATTTTCTTCCTCTTTTTTTAGATAGCTTACTCAAATTAGGAGAAATCCTTGGTTCCTAAGATTGTTCCAATCCTCGAAGGTTTTCCTCTTGTTCCATACTGAGAAGATTATTTTGAAGATCTTCGTGTGTATATCCATCACCTCCTAGGGCAAGTAGTTGATTAATGATTTTTTCTTTTTTCATAGTTAATCCTTCTAGAAAAGTCTCCTCAGTACACATGTTAATGAGATTTTCAGTGAGTTGGGCACAAAAGGCTTCCTTTTCTCTCCCACTCATTTTTTTAGTTAAAGAGGCTTTACTATCTCGAGATAGTGCATCCTCCTCCTAAAATTCAGAAAAGATATGACAACAGACCTTAACCTCATATGAGAAGGGATAGGGGGGCTATATGGAGCTATATCCATATTACATCTACCGTGATTTTTCAATAAAGATGAGTCAACTCCGCTAGATAGAAGATTCTCCAACATATGCTTCTTATTAAGAGTAGCCAAATTATGAGATGTTGCCAAATCTTCTGCAAGGGAGGGTGAACCATCCGAAATCGTGAAACCTCCTTTATTTGGATTGAGGGAGATATTTAAGTAAAGGGATAGGAACATAATCTTCGAGATAGTTGAGTTTACTCTGAAAGTGACAACATGAGATAGGATCCTTGATGGTTTCCAAATTAGAAAAATTATTAATGGAATTATCCA
Organism: Cupressus sempervirens; assembly: GCA_028749045.1. Taxonomy (NCBI): domain Eukaryota; kingdom Viridiplantae; phylum Streptophyta; class Pinopsida; order Cupressales; family Cupressaceae; genus Cupressus; species Cupressus sempervirens. The sequence goes on along the minus strand of CM053790.1, from coordinate 1,003,199 downwards.
AGGGTGAAGGGAGCCCTTTTCCAGCGCTTCCTACAAAGATTAAGTTTTAGGGCTTCTGAATTAGGGTTTTCCATAGAGGGGAACCATAGCAGCCCACCTTCCACATTCCCTTAGTAAATCTTTGGGTCAAGGTAGTAAATAGATTGATTAATAATAATTTGAATACGTTTCATTAAAGATTCACCTACCTTTATGTCAACCAAGATTTTAATATCCGACAAAGAGGTGAAATCCTCCATCAATCCTCGAAATTCCCCTAGTGATTCTCCAATTTGTTTTAGAATTTTTTCATTGAGGAGCTCCACAGGGAAATTTTTTAAGGAGACCCATTTAGGGATAATTTGACCATTAATTGTTTTAGGGTTGAAATTAGGGTTCCATTCAATGAATTTAACGAATTGACCTTCTAAGAAGAAAGGGCCCCCTCATAACAAATTATTCCTAAGTTCTTTAGATTTACAATCCATAAACGAAGTTTTATTAAGAAGATTAGTAATACTTACCTAATTCTCTAGGATCGAAGTCATTCAGACAAAGAAATTAGTTGGACTAGATCCACTCCATTTCGCAAAGATTCCTCAAGAGTTGCAAGTTTCCCACATTTTGTCCTAGTGAGGGTTGCTTATGATAATGGTATGAAGCTCCATCGAGGGTTCACACGGAGGAGTTTTATGATAAAAATCTTTTTGATACACTGTCTAAAGGGTGGGGGGGGGGGGCCTTAGGGATTTTTTCCTTTCGCTTAATCTGAGGGGCCGAATGATTGTTACTACTAGATCCAGAGCCCAACGAAACCAAGTTAGCCCCTGTAGCCACTGACGAGATGCAAGTAGGGATAGCCCATAGATTCCCATTTCTAGACAATCAGCCCTCTGATTCCAAGGCTGGAATATGGTTGTGGGAAAAAGAAGTGGAGGAGATACTTCCCTTTCGCCTTCATTTTGTCGAATATTGTTCTTGATCCTAGAAGAAATTTCATTTGGCCATGATTGAGGAAGAAACCCTAGTCGTGCTCATTGAAGCAAAATGGATTGTTCTCAACGTAGAAGACGTATATTGTTGGGAGGGCAAAGCCTCACCAACTCCATATTTATCCATAGGCAAGGAATGAGGAGCAACACCATTCGGAGGAGCCAAACAAGGCTTAGAGCAAAAATAATTTTTCCCCAACCATATCGAAGCTTTTGCCCTTAAGCCTGCTAAAATTCACATCTTATATAATAAATTAATTTTATTATTATATTCTATAATTTTTATGTTAAAAACAATTTTGTCTTTAATAAAATTTCTACAAGCCAATTACAAAATAAGAATTACTGATTAAAAATTAATTAAAAATAAAATAAATTTTAAACTTTACAATTCACTACTTATAAACATAAAAATTAATAGGACAAGACAATCCCTGCCTAAAAAAATAATAATTGCAACCGTCGAAACGTCAATCAAAATATCATAATGAATTATACTTTTAAACAACTCCGTACAATTAATTTACTGAAAATTTAAATTATTACCGATGCTAATAAGTCACATTTGCTAGTACAATAATTAACAGATATTTGACTTTAACATTCCTCAAATTAGGCCTCTGCGGCGCTTCTGAAGGCATCAAAATACACTCGGCAGTAATCATCGGTGAACCTGTGACGGGTGTTGCAGGGGTACCTGTGAATGCAGTCCTTCCACACATTTAAACCCAGCTCGCCAGGCCCGCTCTCTCTCACGACCTCCCAGACGGCCGTATTGCACTTGAACCCGGACCCCAACCCAATCTGCAGAATCCTGTCCCCAACCTTCAACCGCCCCTTCGCTTCCATGTAAGCCACCTCGTACCACAGCCCACTCGTCGATGTGTTCCCGAACCGGTGCAGCGCCATGCGAGACGGCTCCAGGTCCGACTCCGTCAGCCTCAGGCTCTTCCCCATCCCGTTCACGACTGCCCGTCCACCCGGGTGGATGCAGAAATGCTGAAAAGATAGCCTGAAGTTGGGAACATAAGGCTCCACCTTCATCTTCAGAAACTTGATGCACGCCGTATTGTAGGCATAGTAGAGCATCTCCCTTGCGGGGAGGACTTTCGGGCCGAGCGTCGCGAGGTTCTTTCTGACGGCGTTAGCGGCCACTTGAATGAGAGAAGGGCGGAGTGAGATCCCGTAGAACCCGTCGGAGTCCTCTTTTCCGCGCACGCACCCGTACGACTCGTCGTCCGCGGCCACCAAGGTGCGGACCACGTGTCGGAGTCGGAATTTCGCGCGCTGGGGCTCGGCGGAGCTGTTGGAGAGAAGCAGCGCGTAACCGCCGACCCGGAAGAGGCAGTTGGTGAGCATCATGGACTTGTCGTAGCCCTTGTAATTGGCATTCGTTGTTATGCACTCGGTGCCCACGACGAGCGCGTAAGAGTCCGGGTAGAGTCCGAAGAGATCCTTCGCCATGTCGACGCCGACGACGCTTGCGCTGCAGCCCATGCCGGACAAATTGAAGGTCTTGATGCTGTCCTTCATCTTGTACCGGTTCACGATCCACGACGAGTGGGAGGGGGCCGGGGTGAAGGTGGAGACGGTGACAATGAGGATGTCGATCTGCTTCGGATGGACGCGCGTCTTCGCGAAGAGGTCGTCGAGGACGGCGGCGAAGGACTCGTGCATCTCGACCTGCGCCTCGTCGAGCGTCGCCTCGCCGTTGCCGTCGAAGAGGAAGCGCGAGGCGCTCGTCTCGTCGCCCAGCCCGGAGCGCAGGAACACTTTCCACTGCAGCTCCAGGTGTTCGGCCACCGGAGGCTGGTATTTGCACGAGAAATATATGCTCGTCTCCGCGTTCATCTTCCGCTCCTCCGGGGCCCCGTAGCAGCTGTAGTCGACTAGATAACACTCGCGCTGCCGCCGCTTTTTGACCAGATACAGCGCCCACGCGAGCACTACGCAAGCCACCAGAATGGTCTCCGTGGCTCTTCTCAGAAAAAGGGAACGGTCTTCCACGGCCAAGTCGTAGAATTCCCACGCCTGCTCCTTCCAAATGTATGCTCCCGCCAGCACAACATAGAAAAGGCTGGTGATGGCCATTGGTATGATGACTATGGAGATGTCCCTTCAAGAGCCTGTGGCGAGTTGTAATAATATGGGCTTGCTTACCCACTCAGAATTGCCATTAAATGTCAGCTCAGCCGCGTTGCCAGGTATGCTCGTTGATCCAATTCTCGTTGAGCATGGCAATTAAATGTAACCAGCTCAAGTTCAACTGCTCTTTTTATTGTGACGTTGAATTTTACCCACTCGAAAGCACTACAACACCAGTGTTGAAAGCTGCAATTAAACTTCTCGATAGCTTTCATTAAACAGACCAGTTTGGACCTGTGCCGCTACGCATTCCCGGTCATATCGAAATAAAGAGCGTGTCCGGACGCAATGGATATTAGGTAATGCTTCACTTTATTCCGTGGTTAATTTGCTAGGCTAGGTAGTTTCAATATCGGAGGTCTGTGGAAATCATCCGAGCTGTATTCGTCTAGGCATTTTCACCACATTTTAAGAATCGACCAAATGTACCTTTTCCAAAATTTCAATGCGAAATCTTATTCTCCTTCTCAACTGAGCTCACTCGCATACTTGAGCGTGGGGACGCCGGAACGAGGTGTCCGCACGGAAATTCGATAGTTGTTGTTATTATTATTATTATTAACTATCGACTCAACTCCTCTACATTTAATTTTTGAAGTTAATGATTTTGTCGTGCAGTGATATATATAATAATAATAATAATAAAAGTTACTTAAGAAGAATCAAATAGAGGGACGCGTGGCCATCCAGCCAACTACAAGCTGAAGGGCTATGCTAATTAGTTTGTTGTTTAGTCGTTTCTCATGGCGGAGGCGTTGATTCATTGCAGGGACATAAGGATTTGAAGTAATTATGTTAAAGTGTGTTGTCTATTCTGTACCCAAAACAAGTGCCAGCTAGTACTTGCCCTAATAACAAGAGATTCAAAGCGTTTCCTAAAGTATAGGTATGGAAATGAAAAATGATAAATGTGAGTAGAGTTTAAATAGATAGAGAGACATGTAATTATATATAATGAGGGGGAAGTTGGAGAAACTTTAATATTTTTTTTTTTCAAAACTAGCAATTAGATTATGATATGCAATGGATACACCAATAAGATCATGTTTGAATTAATTACACATATTTTAATTAGGAACAAATATAATTTTAATGTAAGATGTTTTCCCCTTACTAGACAAAGTGTAAAAAAATATGCTATACATATTGGTTCCAAAGAAAATATAAAAATTTCAACTCTTATTGGTTTTAAGATTTTAGTTACCCAACAAACTTGGACAATTTTTATTTAGTTACAAATAAAATAAATAAATTCCATTTATTAATAAGATCAATAGTTTAAATTAATTAATTAATTAATTAAATTTATTGAATTAATAGATAATCAAATAAAAATAAAATTTTGTTGAATTTATTGAAATTGATATGCAAATTAAAATTTAAAAAAATAATTTAAATATTAAATAATATTAAAATAATTTGAAAAATAAAATTATTGTTAAGAAATTAAAAGTTATTAGCTAAATATTATAATAATAATAGATTGTATTCAATATGTATCATTTTAAATTGAGATATTATTAAAATTAATATTAGAATATTCATAGGCGTGAATGTAAACTATTGATTCTTTAATGTGATTTATATAGAAGAATAAAATATTGCCAATATCCTTAGCTATAAAGAAAATAGGTAGAAATTTGTACGATATATTCAATAGAAAAGGCTAGAGGAAGTTTCAAGCAAATACAATTGTCAGTTGTAATACCAAGCTCCCTCTTCCAACAAGCTATTCATGTGTGAGAATATGAGAGATCTGCAATAGATTATCAAACCTATATATATATATATATATATATATATATATATATATATATATATATATATATATATATATATATATATATATATATATATATATATAGTTTGACAATTTAAATTTATTGAAGAGAATCAAACAATAGTAAATACAATTCATTTACGAAAATGACAATGAAAATATAAATTTTTAAGCTTTGGGAAAAAAATAAAACGTATATCATTTGATGCAAATTGCAGAATTACATGCATTTGATTAAATGCCAACAAATTTTCATTAAATGCTGAATTTATTAATTTGTATTGTTTGCATTGCAGAGTCCATGTGTCTTCTCGGTGCTCCAACTCTTGATAGACTCCACGTGCCTTCTCCATGCTTTCGGGTTTTTACAGACGTCTGCAAACATGCATAAATGTAATATGACAGAAGTATCTGTTTGACACCTTTGTGCTACCAAAACTAGTGTCCTTGGATTTTGTAAACTGCGTAATTAAGTTTTTAATTCCCCTTTGATTAAAATACAATTTTGATGATTATTTGCACTGCATGAGTGCAACATCAGCATTCTAAGGGGGTGGTGCCAATTCATCAAAAGAAAGATCCATATATATTGCCTGCTTCAACAACGTTCACTGATGATAAGGGATACTATCTCTGTTCATTTGACAAGTTGTTGGTGGATTTGATGATGTTTTGCTTGCTATTAAAATAGATAAAGACACTATATCGATTTCTTGAAGTATCTTTGCTTAGTCCTCTTTTTGAAGATCTCCACCACAGTATAAAAAGCTTCTGTTATAGAATGTTAAAAAGAGGACAATTAAGGTAGAGTTGCATGAATCAAAAATTGACGAGGCGGATGTCAGTGCAAAGGGCTCCTCCTCAACCAGAATAGTCAAAATCAGGGCTTCATAACAAATTGGCATTTGACCATATGCGAGCTTAGCGAAACGGAGAATCAAATTGAGACCACTTCTGAAATCACCAAGGTATTAGATATATATTTATTATCTTCTGATAGTAAATTTATAGTAGAAACGAAGTAACTTTGGAGCAATGGAAGAGAAGCCCAGCAAAGTGAGCATGAAAATAATAATACATAAAGATAAGTCCGTGTGTCCAGCAGAAATGAGAGAGTTTATAGATTACAGACACTGAATCTATAAACTGAAGATCTTCACCCTGAAGCAAATTTGGAGATTAGGGAACTACTTATTTTGTCCATAGAAGGAGACAAACTAGACAATTAATAATCAACGGTTGTGCTCCAATTTGAATTTAAAACTTCGAGCATTAAAGATAGAGAGATGTGTTGTTGCCCAATGCAACTGAAAAGCATTTCTAGGCTTCTGTGTAGTCACATATGTTTGAAAATGAAATCTAACTACTTCCTCTTATTCTGGATAAGATATATAAAATTGGTTGTTGATTCTGCATATGTGAACAATTGGAGCCACAAAGATACAACACTCTCACTAATAATTAAGTTCCAAAGACCAGTGGTCGAGGGTAATTTTCAGGAAATGATGAAGAAACTAAAATGAAATTCATTTTTTATTCAGAAGATGGAATTGTGAATTAAAAGGAAATCGTCAAGAAGTGTCAGATGACGTTGAAGACGGGACGACTTTTGAGCTGTCAGAAATTAGAAAATCTAGCAGGGAGAAAGATTTCTTACCTTCATGCTATGAGAAAGTGTCCAATCTGATTCTATAGGGTTTATGGTAACAAAATTGCAAAGATTCATGTGAGTAATGGACACATGGACACAATGATCTCCTCTCATTTTTGCAAATGGATGAATAAGAATTTCAAGGTATTCTCATGTAGCCAAATGCCCTGCCTTAGCAAATTGGTGTACAAGATGCCGAGAGAATGGATCATGAATAGCAGCTGGAATCGATATATAAATGAATATATGAATTCCATGGAATAAGCGTGTTGTACGGATGGGCTAGGGATTGTATTTGGACTGCAGCTTAGTGTTGAGAGGAAGTAGCCTGAAAAAGATTGGTAATACAAATTATGCTTCTCAAATGTGACGATGGTTACGGTGTTCTTAGAGCATAGTTGATGGTGTTTCTGCACAAATTTTTTGTGGTTTCAACAGGTACACAGTACAAATTTTCGTTCAAGCCTAGATAAGTATGGGGTAATTGTGTCGGAGGAAAGAGTATTTATGGGCATGCATGACACTGACATGGTATTCTATCTAGATATTTCGACAGAGTTATGGAGATTTTAGATTATTGAATGAGTAAAATATCTACAGATTTCGGAGTATTGATTGTGTACAGTTTTCTAGAAATTTCAGTAGATTTGTATAGATTTTGTTAAACTTCGTTGTTATTATAAAGTTACAAATTTTGTTTATTTTTACTAAATAAAAATTTTTACCCCTTACTCTAATTTCTATTAACCAATGAGAATGTAGAAAAATCATTTTGTTAAAATCATTTAAATGCACATAAAATCTCAAACTATAGTAAATAGATGTCAAATGAAAAAATTCCTTTATGTGATTGGTTGTTTGTCAAGTTTTAATTGCATTCGACTGATGCAATAGTATCCTGCCTGCGGTAGGAACTAATAATTGATTAGTTAAAAATTATCCATGGGCAGGGTACTAATGTTTTTGGTTGTGGTCACCAATTAAATTTTATGAGCAAAGTCTACATATTGCTAAAGTTTACAATGATTTATTTTTAAATAAATTTTTAAACATTAATTCCTTATTTGTGATTGGCCAATCTCTATTTTTGTAGGGGTAATATTCAATTTTCTCCAACAAAAATTCAAATATTTTTCTAACATTAATTAATGAATGCATTAATTACAACTTTATTTTTTCAACATTTGTGACAAGTGGATTAACTTTTAAAAAGATAATTATTTTATCTTCCACCTCACAAATAAATGTCTAATCAATATTAATTATCAACATTAATTCCAAATCAATTGCCCTTGTCACCAATTTATATTTTTAAATTTATTTTTTCTTTCAGTTTTTTTTTTCTTTTTAATACTTTAAAAGTTTATAATAAATTAATCAATACAAAACTTAAGATATGCAATATAACATATTAATGGTTAATAACTTATTTTTATAGATACAATGATTATTATATCATATCACATGTAATATATAAATAAATAATTTTATTGTATATAATGTAAATATGATTTGTAATGATATTTTAAAAGTATTGAATATTTTAATAATATTTTTTAATACAATAAGACAACATAAAGAAGATCAAATATTTAAAATTGATTAGTTTGTAATTTTTAATGTATTTCACAAATAAAACCTCCATCTATTTTTTTTCTATTTTTTTCTAGGTAATTTTTATATTTTATTAAGTAGAAGTAAAGATTTACAATTTTGAGGCAATTCATGTCTGCCAAAGATCTGAACATCTTGACACTAAGCCACTACAACTATTCAGCTACAACCATTATACATTTGACAAAATGGTCATAAGCACCGAAGAACCTCCATCTATTTTATCTACTTTCTAACCATCAAATAAGGCAGGGACTCGAGCTCAACCAGAGCTCTTGTTCTTGAAAAAATAATCGTAGTCAACTAAAATAATTTATTTTAAAGTAGTAATAAACATAATTTTATCATTAGAATGAATTGAATCTTGAAATAATAGTATTCACTATTTATAAGTTCTAATTGAACATTATTTAAAAATTATACAAATTGTTGTTGATAATATTTTAGAAACACTCGGGTCAAATCATTATATTATGATCTAACTATTAAATATTTATGCTTTTTATAGTATTACTCACACATTTACAAAAATCTTGCCGCAAAAAAAAATTATAGAGCGAGTTTCCAAAAAAAAAAGGGTCCTATAAGCCTAAATCAAGCAAACTAATTGGAGTAGAGATAAATAATTACTATAATATATATAATTTATAAGTAATTAGCTAAACTATAGAAATATTTATATTATGAAAAAAATGTTCTAGCTAATTGGTGCAAATTAATTCTAATTGTGTGCAAGTGAATGCAATAGTACATTGCCCACGGCAAGTACAAAAAAGGGGTTAGATGTATTCAAATAAAGTCATGTTATCTATTTTGTACACTAAAACATTTTGGTTAGATGTCTTTAAATAAAGTCATATTATCTATTTTGTACCCTTAAAAAAAATTAGATGTATTTAAATAAAGTCATGTAAAAGGTTGTAACCCTTCATACAATGAGTGACGCGTATGATAATATATTAACATAGATTTATAAGTCAAGATTCCCTTTACAAAAGGTATATAAGGTATGACACATTAAAGGGATTGTTAAGGCTAGAAAGAATCAAGGTACAATACATTAATCTTAATTTGCATACCTTCTTTACTTTTCATAATACTTGGTTTCTGAAATGGATGTTAAATGTTCCATCTATTTCACACCTTGACAAATCTACTTCAAGTTGTAACATCGTAAATTAAACTTTGTATAAATTCACGTCATATAAGTCTCCTCTTAAGCCAAATTAAGGACAATGGTCGAACCTAAGCACTAACCTTATTTTGCAAACATTCATTCCCACTCATCATATCTACTTTCACAAATCTATGTTATAGGGGAAGAGACCCAATAGCCGCCAGGGGGTCCAATGATCGTTATGGTATTGTTATAGATGCCCCCTAATTACAACGTTTAAAAAACCCCAAAAAATGATATCACATGTACTAATAGTCAATAACACATGTACTAATACTTGGTCATTTTTTAGATTTCTTAATTGTTGATTGGTCCATTTGTGCCAAAAGTACTATTATTTTGGTGAGCGGCTATTAGGGGTGAACATAACGGGTGTCAAGAGAACATTATGAAATGACACTTTTCAACCACTTTGCACTCCACGGCCTCTACAAAGAGCTTTGTAAATGCGGAAACACCTGAACCTTAGCTTTAAGCTCTTTAGTCATCTACGGAGGTTCACCACAAAATTGGCATTTTTTGACGTATGGATTAGGATATCTAGGTGCATGAGGTTAGCCCAAGTAGTTATTTGATCTATTCCCCTATGTACCATTTATTTTGTACATGTTTTTAGAAAATCTATGTTAAATGTACCATTTATTTTGGGCCTAAAAAAACATGTGTTAGATGCATAAAAATAAAGCAATGCAAAAGGTTGTAAAAAAGTATGGAGCCTAGGATAATATATTTGACATGAATTTATGTCAAGATTATATTTACAAAAGGTACAAGGTATGATCCATTAAAAGAAATTATTGAGATTAGAAAGATCCAAGCTAGGGTATAGATATTATATATGAGGGGTAGGAAGTCCAAATGTTTTCTCTGACTTAGGCTTTCTATGATATACATTTTTCTCTTATCATATTGTATTGAGAGAAGTAAAAAAATATAATAATTTAAAATTTTCATTGATGTAATTGTTGGAATTTACAAGTGGGAAGATTTACTTCTGAGAGGGGGGGTTGGATCAAAAGTAACTAACTTTAACCTTTTCAAAACCTTTTAGTTGAAAACATTCACATGCATCTAATTCATCTAATAAACATAAAAGTAAAGACATGCATGAAAACAGAGAACACAAGATTTGGTAACCCAAAAACCCTCCAAAATGAGAAGGTAAAACTGGGGTGGGGATGACACCCACAAAGTATCACTGCATCAATATGTAACTGTTCAAGGTTACAAAGTTTGACCACTTCCAGTGGTCTACCCTGTGAAAAGCCTGTCCTGTTAAAGATTTTACACCCTGTTAAAAGTGACCTAGTTAAAGGATTTACAAACATTCACTTAAAATGCTACATTGTTAAAGGATTTACAATCTTGTTAAGGATTTACAATCTTGTTAAGGATTTACAATATGGTTACTAAACCAATATGGTTGCTAAGCCAACCTATCAACATAGGATTTTCATTCTTACAATACAATGGTTAGAAAGTATGTTAGAATGTCTTGATCTCATAACTTGCAATCCTCAATTGCTAATTCCATATCCTTGTTTTGCTCTATCTACTCTGATCCTTGCTTAATCTGATATGTCACTCTTCAAAGTTTTGATACTCTATTCTTGATCAACTCGATTCTACAATGCTGCTCTATTCTTCACTAAGTCTTTACATCCCTCTACACTTCACTATAATTCACCCATACGCTTCTCTCACGCATATACATAATGGGGTTTGGTCCTCCTTTTAAAGATTTCGAAGACTTAGGGTTAGGTATGAATCTACGATCAATATTAAATCTTCATTTCCCGCTCAATTTTTGTACTTTTCCTATTGGTTGCATGCCTTCTCTATTTTTCTTATTGGTTGCATGTTGATTACATAGGTAATGCAAAAGATTTGATCTTATCTTCAAGATCCTTTGAGATTCATCCTAAGTCTGCTTAAAAAATGGTTTACATCTAAGTTTGTGAAGATACAAACTCATATGTTGATTTTGTGTTACTCGGCACTTACTAATTGTTGATGCTCAGCACATATAGGAATCTTGTCTCACTTGGCTCCTATAGTAATTTTGTTTCACTCGGCACCCATACTCTGCTCGGCACCCATAGTGACTCGACACTTGAACTTCACTCGGCACCTGAAGATCACTTGGCACCTATTGAATTCTCTGGCTCAGCACACACTGTAGCTCGGCTTCTGTATTATACTCGACATCATCTTGAGAATTTGGTTAAGTGTGTTGACACTCAATTGTCAAAACCAATCTGAGACCAACAATCTCCCCCTTTGACATGAGTGGCAAAAACACTTAACTAAACATTATGTATCTGATCTATATGAGTATACTACACCTTCTGTTCAGCATATGTACAAAACTTCAAAAAATTGTTTAAAAATTTTATATACCTCAATATCTTGCAACTCCCCCTGAGCTAATGTACTATTTTTGTAACCAAAATTCTTGTGCTGAATGTGTCTCATGCTGATGTATCTAATACTATTTGCCTTGTCTATCTTATCATTCTTTTGTCTTTGTTTCTGTGTACCCTGTTTCTACTTTGATTGTACTCTGTATCTACTTATTACTTCCTCAAAATGTGAATTTGAATATCTCCCCCTTTGGATATTCTTTATTACTTCCATCAAAGAATGTTTTATCTCCCTTTTTTGTTTACTATCTCCCCCTTTTTGACACTTATGTTAAAAGGTCCTAAGAATGAATAGAATATTTCACCAAAAATGTTTTATTTACCTCCATAATCATCTTCAGAGAAGCATCCCAATTGTCTAAAGCAATTTCCAGTGATTTGTGTTGGATGGTCGTCTCTGTTGCAAGATGTACAAGGCCTTCTAAAGTTGAAAGATTAGGGCCTTTCTTTAGAACATTTTCAGCATAGGGCTATTCCTTACGAAGAACCTCTAAATGTGGGGTAATGGAAGATTGAATCTGTAACAACTTAGTCTTAATATTGGCCTCTTTTGATGTCAATACAGCTAACTCTTTTTGTGTGAAGTGTAGTTGCAAAATGCTTCTCACTTTGAGCTGGATCTTTGGGTAGTTGTGTGCTAGAAATCTTAAGATTTCATTCCAAGCTCAATATCCTTTGGCTAGTTTCTTGTGTGAAGAATGATGAGTTACACAATTTTGAGTATAATGAGAATATATTCTCAAATACTACTTTCACCTTTTCAACCTTCTTAGCCAATTTTACTTGTGAAAGTGCTATTTCACTAGATATCTTTTCATTAACTTTCATTTGCAACTTCTTTGCAAACCATTCTAATAATTTAACATTAGCGTCAAGGTCTTTATTCTATACCCGGTCCACTATGTTGGACAATTGCTCCATGATGGGCTTAGTTTCATCAAGTACTGGCAAGCTTAATGCATCAAGGAATATGTCTTTGATTTCCACAAGTGCTTGCTTCTGTCTATACTCATTTTTGAGTATCTCTTGTTTCTTCCTTCTCTCTAGTGCCTCTTGCACTCCATTTATCTGTGCTAGGTTCATAGTTCTGGAGTCATAACTAGGTATGACTATTTCTTCATCAAGTGCAAGGTCTCCATATTGAAGTACCCTTGTAACCTTGGTGGAGCTCGAGCCTGGTGCTGAAATCTGCAATGGTACTGCATCAATGCTCAGCTTCTTAGTAGGAGTCCCCGAGGTAAGCAAGTTCACCAATGTTTGTATTGCCTCCTGCTTCTTAGGGGTTTTCTCCTCTTCCTTCTTCTCTTTTCTACTACCTTGATCAATAATGATGATTTGAGGAGGTGCACCTTGGCTTTGTGCACTAGGAGCATCTTGTTTTGTTTGTTCCTTTGCTAGCTCCTCAGCAGTTGTTGTTGCTGTAACTATATGATCAACCTCAGCAGTTTTATCTTGTGTTTCTTGCTCTTTGGGTTGATCTATTGTAGTTGTGGGAGGTTGTGAAGGTGGTTCTTCTGTATTTTCCTTCTCCCTTGTAATTTCTTCTATAGCCTTCTCCAACTCATCCACACTCACCAAAATTGGATTAGTACACAGTTGTGATTGCAGTGTAGTTTGGTGAAGGATCTTTTTGAGATCCTTTGTAGTTAATGGGCTAATGTTCTGACATGAGGTGTCAAGAACATCCTTAACAATTACTGTTTCTGTAGGTGTTGTATGTGGAAGATTTGGTGGTGGCAATTGGGTGTCTTGGACACTTTGTTCTCGTTGTTGCTCTTTAGATGTTTCCTCTTCACCCTATGTCTTCTCCACTATTTCTTCTTCTTATTTTTTCTCTACCTCTTCCTCTTTCTCATTTTCCTCTTCTTCATCATTTCTCCCTTCAAAGGGGTCTTCCTGCCCTTCCTTTACAGTTGTCAATCCATAAATTAATTTCCACATCTGTGTGGACTTTTGCACAACATCTTCAATTCGGTTTTGTAGAATTCTAAAGGCTCTATATTTGGGTGCAAATTTGCTCCCATGTTTCTTGTCAGTCTTAGTTATTTGACCTTTGGTAAGGTTTGGCATTACATGAGCCAATGTAGACTCTCTTATTTCTTTCTCCATTTTGAGACAGTAATGCCATTTATTTTCAACTAATGAGCTTAGCTCCTTAGGCATTTAATTGTCTAGTTCAAGTGGGGTGGTCTTGAACTTAGCCATCATAGTGTAGATGGACTCTTCCACTATGTTATGTTCTTCCTTTGACAACTTATTAAAATCAATGGTCTTTAAATCAGTTAGATCTACATTATCTCTAATGTTATTGCAAGCACTTTCCAATTTAGACTTGGTAGAACGTCTTACCAATCTGAATTGACCTTCATCAGACTCTATCCTTTCTTCGTTTGATTTAGGAGGTGCAACATACTTTCTTCTCTTCTTCTGCTTTGCAGGCCCTCCTTGTTCTGTAGCCTTCTGCTACTCTTTTTCTTTTGCCACCTAAGTTGTAGGCCTGGTATCGGCCCTTGTAGTTGGCTTAGTTGGGCTTGGGTTTGTTGCCTTCTTCTTCTTTCCCTTTGGTTGTGCAACTGGCTATTTTTTGAGCTTTTCTTTTCTTTAGCTCTGGCTTTGGTGCATCTTTCTCAGCACCTTCTTCTTCTTCTACATCCTCCCCCATTCCTTGGGTTAAAGCAAGTGGTTCCTGAGCTTGTTCCTCTTCATCATCCTCGGCTTCTTCTTCTTCTCCTTCTGCAGTTCCCTCACCAAATTTGGCTTTTAATTTCTTGACAAGTTTATCCTTCTTTTTCAGTGTGGAGGTAGTCTTCAACTCCATATCCACTTTTGATCTGACCACATCATAGGTTCCAAAATGCGGTGCACTTTTGTCTAATTATTCTACTAGTAGTGCAGTTATTGTTGTTGATGCCTCATCTATATTTATTTCATAGCTTAAAGGTCTTAACCATTTGACTCTTGGTATGGCAGCTTGTATGTATGTATAGTCAATACCTACAAGAAAGCAAACATCATTTACATGTTTCTCTACTAATGACACTGGTATTCTTAAGCTTTGCTTCATTGACTTCTTGAAGTGTTCAAAATAGCTAGTCATAAGGGTCTCAAAATTAGCTCCCATCTACTCTATGTATTCATTTACTTGAGCTATTATTGACCTATCAGTTTTCCATGCAACTTTGCCAAAAGAAGGAAACTCATTTTACACATAAAAGAATATAAAAATCAAAATGGCACCAAATTTGTATTGGGCTCCCTTGGTTCTCTTGATTGCTGCTAAATTCTCATTAATCTGTTGCAGTTGCAGTTCTGCAAGATCATAGGTATGATCTTTTTTCACCAATTTATAGCCTACATCCACTGCAATGCAGGGTACACTGTTGAGTCTGTTGGATTCGTACAATTTATGTGCAATAACCCTGACAGCAAAATCAACAAGAGGGTCTTGAATGGTGTCAATTTTCATCCCTCTCTTATTGCACTCGGCACCAATATTTTTCTCAATTGCCTCCTTAGAATCACTTCTAAGGGTCTTTGACCGATCTAGGGTTCGATACCCTGTCACTCTATGTACAATTCTTTTTGTGATTTTCACAGGGCCATCCTCCAACCATAAGCTTCCATCATGTATTCTGCTAAGCACTAGCCTAATCCATTCAGTCTTGAATATTGTAGGGAATTCTAGGGCATGTGTTAAACCCTTCTTCTCAACAATCTGATACTCTTCCTTTAACACTCCATTTTCACATAGTCTCTCATAGGCTTCCCTCATTTCCATGTCACCTATGGCTCCAATCTTACAATTGTAACATTTTCTTACATCTTGAACCATAACTACTTTGGGGAGTATGATAGATAGGGCTCCAACTAGGTCGTTCTTATATGCTACTTCTGGTATTGGGCAGAAATTGGGTTGTTTCACCTCATTGGACACTAGCTGGAATTCAAATGGTTCGTTCTCCTAAGTTTTCCTAGAGCTAGAAGCCATTTTTGCAATCTAGAGTTTGTACGCAAAGAAAATATGAAATTGTGTAGCTCGGCTCAAACATAAATACCTCAAAATTGATGAAATCGTGCTTAAATGCTATTGAAATCTGCTCAAATACTGGATTCTCTACTTTGAAGTCACTCTGCACTCTTTCTCGTCTTTGCTCTTTGTTCATGACGAGGATAAATTATTGAAAATGCAATAATATACCCTATTTTTATTGTATTTAATGCTTAGTGCATTTACAGCTATCCACTCGGCTTCTGAAGGATTCTACATTACTCGGCTTCCATTAGCTTTTTTGTCACTCAGCTTCCACAGGAGTATTCTTAACTCGGCTTCAACTAAGATTTTCTCTTTTACTCAGCTACTACTACCAACTCGGTTGCTGATAGTCATTCAACTTCTACTATTTTGACAATCAACTTGACATGTACTAGTATTTTACTCGACTTCTGAAGGCAACTCGGCAACACCTGTAAAATCTTGAAACTTTAACTTTGCATCTCTGTTCATGTTGTTCTCTTATTTTCAGTACTTACTTATTTAGGAACTAATGTATGATAAAGCATTGTAAATCAATCCCTCATGCCTTCGCTTTGCTTAGTTTGATGAAGTGTGACCACTTGACCTATTAGGTGAAGTGATCCCTTCATTTGATGTGCTACACCCATCTTTCTTCTTCCATGTCTTATTCATTTCTCCTTTAATGTGTTCAACATCTACCTTCTCTTTACCTTTGTTGTTCTTTGAATTGGGTGCCTTTGACCTTGTTGGGCAATTCTTGCTGATATGACCGGTCTTCAAGCAACTGAAACATGTAGTTTGGCTCAACCATTTGATGTAGTTTCCACTAAAATATGTTCTTATGCAATTTTCAGCAATATGTCCATATTCCTGACAGTGATGAAAACTATACCTGGTGTTGTAGTCCCAATTGTAGTGATGTCCATGGTTATTTCCCCTTACTGGCTGATTTGGTGTCCACATAGGCTTTGATTTGCACTCAAAAGCTCTATGTCCATACTTCTTGCAATTGTAGCAATGACCTTCAAATCTTGGTGTTTTGACAGTCCTGGTCCTGCAGTTATGTGCTTGGTGTCCTTGCTTTTTGCACTTGTGACAATGACTCGCATTCTTAGGTTTTTCATGCTGATGAGCATTCTTGCTTCTGCACACATTAGAGGTATGTCCCTTTTCACCATAGAAATGACAAGTAGGTTTAGTGTTCTTACCTTTGGTACTCCTTTCTTTTGCACTCTTGGATGACTCTCCTTGTTTAGTGCTAATGTAACCTAGTCCTAAAGTATCATTGCTAGCCCTTGGTGATTTCAGTAGTTTCTCAAAGTACTTGATGGCCTCATTAGGTTTGTTGAAGCTCTCTGCAATCTCCTTTTCTCTTTTTAGGTCATTTTGCAGTTGTTCATTTTGTATCTTCAGTGTAGAGATCTCAATATCCTTCACATTTAGTTCATGATGTGCATTCATCATCTGGCTTAAGGTGTCTATCTGCATGTTTGAAATTCTTGCAAGCTCAATTGACTTTTCTTCTAGTCTATTGGCAAGATTTATCTTGTCTTCTTCTAGCACAGCCTTGTCTTCAATGGTTCTTTTCTTCTATTTAGTCACTTCACAAAGCATTATGGCTTGTGATTCTTGTTCAAGCTTGAATGTTCTAATTTCTTCTACTTGAACCCTATTTTTCTTCATTAGGTATGCTATTGCTGCATCAAACTCTTTGGAATCTCTGTTTATAAACAATTTTGTGGTGTCAATCTCTTTGTATTGTATATCATTCTCGGCTATGGCAATCTCTCTTCTTCTCTCTAAGGATTTTCTCAGTTCCTCTCTAGCTTCTTCCAAAGCATGTAAAGCAAGTTGTATGTCAATTATCTGACTCTCTATGATCTTCCCAAGTTTGTAGACTTCCATATCCAAATCTTTTCTCCAAGCTGTAAGCCTCTTTCTTGTGAGAACAAGCTCTGATACCAATTGTTGGAATTTACAAGTGGGAAGATTTACTTCTGAGAGGGGGGTGAATCAGAAGTAACTAACTTTAACCTTTTCAAAACCTTTTAGCTGAAAACATTCACATGCATCTAATTCATCTAATAAACATAAAAGTAAAGACATGCATGAAAACAGATAACACAAGATTTGGTAACCTATAAACCCTCCAAAATGAGAAGGTAAAACTGGGGTGGGGATGACACCCACAAAGTATCACTGAAGCAATATGTAACTGTTCAAGGTTACAAAGTTTGACCACTTCCAATGGTCTGCCCTGTGAAAGGCTTGTCCTGTTAAAGACTTTACACCCTGTTAAAAGTGACCTGGTTAAAGGATTTACATTCACTTGGAATGCTACTTTGCTGAAGGATTTACAATCTTATTAAGGATCTACAATATGGTTGCTAAACCAATATAACTGCCAAGCCAACCTATCAACATAGGATTTTCATTCTTACAATACAATGGTTAGAAAGTATGGTAGAATGTCTTGATCTGATAACTTGCAATCCTCAATTGCTGATTCCAGATCCTTGTTCTGCTATGTCTACTTTGATCCTTGCTTGATCTGATATGTCACTCTTCGAAGTTCTAATACTCTGTTCTTGATCAACTGGATTCTACAATGCTGCTCTGTTCTTCACTAAGTCTTTACACCGCTCTGTACTTTTCTATAATTCACTCATACACTTCTCTCACACATATGCATAATGGAGTTTCATCCTCCTTTTAAAGATTTCAAAGACTTAGGGTTAGGTATGAATCTACGATCAATATTAAATCTTCATTTTTCGTTCAATTCTTGTACTTTTCCTATTAGTTGCATGCCTTCTCCATTTTTCTTATTAGTTTTATGATGATTACATAGTTAATGCAAAAGATTTGATCTTATCTTCAAGATCCTTTGAGATTCATCCTAAGTCGGGTTCAAAAATGGTTTACATCTGAGTTCGTGAAGATACAAACTCATATGTTGATTCTCTGTTACTCGACACTTACTAATTCTTGATGCTCGACACATATAGGAATTCTATCTCACTTGGCTCCTATAGTAATTTTGTTTCACTCAGCATCTATACTCTGCTTGACACCTATAGTGACTTGGTATCACTTATCACTCGGCACTTGAACTTCCCTCGGCACCTGAAGACCACTCGGCACCTATTGAATTCTCTGGCTCAGCACACACTATAGCTTGGCTTCTGTATTATACTCGGCATCATCTTGAGAATTCATTTAAGTGTGTTGACACTCAATCGTCAAAACCAATCTGAGACCAACAATAATATATATTTACTCTTTTTATTATCATAAAATTTTGTACATGTTTTTTTCAAAATATCTATGTTAAATGTACCATCTATTTTGTGACTAAAAAAATGTGTTAGATGAATAAAAATAAAGCAATGTAAAAGGTTGTAAAAATGCATGGAGCCTACAATATATAGATATTCACCCTAGGGTACAACCACAAGCTAAAGGCAGGCCCTACATATATAGATATTTAGGGTTCATATGATAGACACGGGTGGGAGACACAATATATTGGAGGAGGAGGTTGGGTGATCTTACCTCTATAGTTTGGAAACATTACATAGAGTGTGATCAGTGGGTAGAGGCAAGGGAGGAGTTATCCTACATGTTTTACAGTCAACCGCTAGTGACAAGGCATGTAGATATGTTTGTGATTAGCAGGGTATGGAGGCACTTCGGCCAACTGCAGGGGGTGAGAATGGAGGTAACTACGTATGCATGGTATCCAATAGAGGAGAGGAGATGATAAGGTCGATGTTACAATATGTGGACTTTCTCCAAGAGCAAATAAAATTGCAACCAGTGGTATGGAAGCTATGAGTGACAATACGGGATGCAAGTATGTACTCAAAGTATTAGAGATGGGAGATAGAGCACCCTTTCCCCAGCTTCACTAATCTAGCAGGAGAGGATGGAGAGGGGGATGATGACGATGATGGGGATGATGAGTATGATGATGATGGAGATGGAGATGATGATGACAGAGATGGGGGAGAGGTTGTTAAAAATAGGATAAAAGTTAGAGTGAAGGCAGTAGTAGTGGGACCAGGGGAAATGCCCCTTCTAACAGCAAGCTAGCCACACATTCCAAGACTAGAGGAGTGTCAGTTTATATGGAGGAGGATGAGGAGGAGGGAATGAGGTTGGTGTGGAGGGCACGTGTGGACAATGATAAGGGTAAGAGACTACCAGAGAAAAGGTTGCAAGGAGGTGATGATAGGATATCACAACTAGAGGTAAAGTTGAGGATGACACAGACAGAGATGAGGATAGTGCAGATGGACCTCCAGCAAGTGAGGACCATCATAGTAGTATGAGACTAACAACTAATAGATTTTTGAGTTGAGTCCCATACCAAAGAGCAGGCACTCTAAGATGAGTGAGACAAAGCCTACACAAACACAAAGATGCATGGGGATAGATCAACCTATTACTACGGGGCATATATAGCAATAGTACCTCCAGAGTGACAGGTGTCTCATTATTCAAAAAGGGTAGAAAGATCAGAGGGTGTAGCCCAACCTTCAAATAGGACCCAGGGTCCTCCACCTCTACCATCTACACAAGAGGGAGGAATCTAGTCTTGGAATGTATTAGGGTCCCCATAATTTTGACAGTTAAGATTTTGAGACACTTTATCCATATTTTTATCTCACATTGTACTTGTACTGATTTATCATGATATATATGAGATACTCAATTTGGATTGATCATGTGTTGTGTACTTGTGTCATTTTGCTTTGTGTTCATGTCATTGATATCATGGATGTACTTATACATTTAGTACTTTACTTTTACATGTGATGTTGATATATGCTTGTGCTTCTTTCCTTTGTACCATGATATGTGAGGCTCTCATAAATATTGATACACTAGCTCTGATATGTATAATATGCACTTATGTTTTGAAATTGAACACTTTGGATAGATTAGATATTATGATATGATTAACCCCTTGTGACAACAGGATAGAAGAAAGAGATGAAAGAGAAATGATGATGAAAGAGCAAGAAAGGTAATGAAGATGTGATCAAGAGACTGAAGAAGAAAAGGTGATTGAGTACATTTGACGACGCATCCAAAAGTTATGAAGAAGATTATTTCCTCACTCATGATGCACACTAGAAATGCAAGCTAACGTAAAAATGAAAAGTGTAATTGCAAGGGTCAATTAGACAGGTCCTTGTTTTTATTATTGAGCCAAAATATGGGAACATAGTTGTTAGTTTGGTTAATTTCTGTATTTGTCTTGATCTTGGTTTTCTTCATGGTGTGTGGAGATGGTTGCATCTTGAGGACTCATAGGGTTCTTGGTAAAGGTGTGGTTTATGTTTTTATTTGACATGTTATCATTGGTGTTAGGATGGTTTCATTATTATGCCATGGTATACTCTTGATATGCATTTAGAGTTGTGACACGTTATGGTATGTTCATATGGAGCATGTTATCTCTTTGGTTGAGATGGTTTAGATCATGTTGTCATGTTTATGTTCCTAAGGCTATGGTTGAAACTTTGACATTGATCTTGGTTTAGTTTCTTGGTATTGAGTGCATTGATCATTTGTCAGATACGTCATGATATTGCTATGTTGCATTTGGAGTTGGCATGGATTGATTTGTTACATGTGCTCATGGACACTTAGAGACAGTGGTGATCTTGCTTTCTCTTGAATTAGAGATGTATTTGTTGGGACTTTTGATAGTTTTAGTGAGAAGTTTGAGGGGCATTCACCTAATATGGACTTAAGAGGATATTGTTCTTAGATGAGTCTTGGTTGCAAATTTGGATATCTTGATGAGCATTCTCATTCCCACCTCTTGATCTACTCAGTGATTTGCTACTTGCGAGGTATAGCCCATTGTTTCTCTCGGGTGCATTATGTTTATGCTTTTCTTTCATGGATATAGATCTTGAGCTATCGTATATGAGTTAGTTCTAGAGAGTTCATTTGAGAGATGGTTTATCATTGGTTATCTCCATGTGCATATATTGTTGTTGTGTTGGTTGAGTTTGGGAGATGGTTTTATATTGGGCATGTTCCTTGGATTAGGAATAGTTATTCTTTGGTTTATGAATGGTTTTATGAGTTTGATCTTCTTGTGAGGGGCTTACATTTATGATTAGTTAAATGGTATGGTTTGGGTGTTGTTTTGGCTTTTTGGTGGGGGTTTTATGGAAGAGATATTACTTGGCACAATTTACATCTAGAGGTGTGTGTAGAATGACATGATATAGGTTATGATTTTTATGGTTTCTCTTTGGTTTTGGTTATTTTCTTGGATATTCAGTTTTACTTAAATTAGATTTAAGATTGGTTAGGGATTGTGATCACTAGTTGTGCTAATGTATGTCATGTGAGAGATTGCATGGTTATTCCTTTAACTCTTTCATTTGTCGGTGTGGTGAACTTAGGAGACCATTGGAGACTTGTTATGAGAATTGTTCTTGCGGGTTATTAAAAATGTATGTATTGTAGATGTCCTTGATACTACATGGATTCACTTATTTGAGATGTTGTCTCGTGAATTGGTTATTGATTTGACATTATCTTTTGTAGTGGGAGCTTCTTGGTGTATATGTGGTAGGTATTACTCTTGAGGCTTGTGATTGTAGGTTATAGATTTGATATGTTGATGATGTGAGATTCACTTGGTATGTACCTTTGGAGGTATGGATAGTTGGATGAGTTGGCACTTGTTGTAGGTGTTATTTCAACTATAATATTTTGAGACCTTATACGATTGCATGTGATTACCTTTGGATCAAGTGTTTGTGCTTAGCATTTTGGTTAGTACAAGATTTTATGATTCCTTATGTGACAAGTTGGGTGGATTTCTCTTTGGATGGCTTCTATGTATGTACGGTGGTAGTGGCATAATAGGAGGTGGAATCATTCATGTTTGAGATGAGGGATAATTTGATTTTGTTATGGGTACTAGGATGGAGCACATAATGTACTTTGATATATGATGGTGGATGTGCTAGGAGGGTGTTGGGCTAACTGTTAATGTTCCCCTTCGAGATTTGTGACATGGCTTAACCGCCTCCTATGTTCTATAAGACTATTGGTTGTATCAAGCATTAATAGGTCGATTTTTCATTGCAATGAAAACCCTATCATAGCTTGTAAAAAGTGGTATCAGAGTTTGGTCACAAGTTTGAATCTCCTTGGGTAATGCTGAGGGGGGATTGTTGGACTAACTACCAACATTCCCCTTCAGGATTCGTATAAGACTTGGTTATATGGAGCATTAACAAGTTGATCTTTTGGTGCAACGATAATAAGTCTTCTTATTCATTTACATGACTACAAATTGACCCTATGCAATATATACAACAAGTGGGAGATTGTTAAGATAATGGGTTTTGCACACATGGCATAATATTGTTATATTATATTATTTTGTTTTATTATGTCATGTTGCACCTAGGACCACCTAGATGGGCTTGCAACATGTAAAGATTTACATGGGATATACTTGATGAGTTGTATTGTAACATTGTGATAATATTTGATGTAATTATTTGATTTTAGAAAAAGAATTAAATATCCAATATTAAATGTGGGGTCAATAGGTTAGGTAACACATGGTTTATGTAATACCACTAGGTAGCTTTGTGGGACATGTTACTATATAAGTAGCCACAAGGGTAGTTATAGAAACAAGAAAAAAGATAAAAATACAAAAAAGCTAAGTCAAGCAAGACACCACTTGATAGGTTAGCCAAGGGAGCATTTGTGAAGGTTAGAAGCATGGCATGAGATATGTGGCTTCATTCTTGTTCACATGGATTGCTTAGTTGTGGCTACAACTTTGAAGGGTTCCATGGTTGTATTGTAATGGTGTTTTTGTTGAATAATACATGGTGATAGATTCTTTTGGAGGCAGGATTTTTCCCTTAGTGAAGGTTTCCTAGGGTATATATTGTGTCACATTTTTGTGGGCATTTTGTCTATTCTTTATGTCTTCCTACCTCATATATTGTCTGGCCTATACCAAAAATCTCAGCCCTCTACCTCGTGAACCTTGGGATGATGATATCTTCATATACAATTATTATTCGTCCCTACAAAGGAGCTAAGTTTTGTCTAATTATAGAAAGGTTCATGATGTTTTCCTAGGAAAATTATATTTTTAACTAGTAGGCAAGGCATAGGGAAGAGTTTCATTAGAAGCCCTACAATTTATACAAGTCTATAATAGTTTGTTTGTCCAATTTCCCAAGTTCACATATCTTAGGGTAGGAGGTTTTGAAGAAGAACCCTTAAGATTACCCAGGTTTGCTTTGGATTTCTTTATTCTGGTAGAAGTTTGTCCTCAGCTTGTTGTTGTAATAATTAAGTTTTTTGCTTGAAGATAAGTGGGTTAGTTTATTCCTTGTGAAGATCGACAAACTTTCATGTAAAAATCTGGAAGACATTGTGAATATTGGGAGTGATTTATGTGCCTTTGATTTCAAATCTCATCACGTCATACATGGTTTTGACAATAAAGAGTTTTCTAGGAGAGATTTAGAAGTGGGAGATCATTTGTCACCCTTACAACAATTAGAAGATTGTTGGGAGGACTATTCAAGTGAAAGAGAAGTTAAAAGGAAAAATAATTCCACAACGGTATTGTCACAAGTCTTTGCCTTCTAATTAAAAATGAACATCAAGGGACTTTAAGAAGACGGTTCAAATATCATTGAACTTGAATACCTAAAACAACTAGAACTTCCCCTGCCTCCCATTGATTGGTCAGAACCCGAGATGGATGACATAATACAGAGGACTAATGGTGTTATTGAACATATTAAAGCCTAGTTTCAACATAAGAGGAAAGGGGGCACATCTCGGCCTCAAACTAAAGATGCATTTTAGAACTCTCCTCCTTCCTTCAATGCTAACACTATCTTTTCCACTAGTCATGAAGGTGATAAAAAGAGTTTGGAGGCATTGGTCACTGAACCAGTCTAAAGTCAACTTGTTTTACAAAGGACAAGCTTAAAAACCACATTCAAGAAATAGGACAACATGGCATCTCAAGAACAAACCTGAATGAACCTTGATGCTAAGAAAGAACAAGATGAATATTCAATAGACAATGAACAACAGGTTCAAGCAACTTTGGATAGTATTTCATAGGTTGTGGATTCATTGAATACACCTTAAAAGGACCCAATAGGAACAAAATTTTCCACATTGGTACCAAATTGGCTTACGAACTTGATGAGCAAGAAGAGGATCTTGGTACCACTCTCTATACCCATAAGAGACATGGTGAGAAATTATGTTGCTAAAGCTCTGAAGCCGGAAAGAGTGACATTTTTTCCTCACCTAGTTATAGATGCTAAAACAAAGGAGGTTATGACAGAGTTTGCCTTGTATAAAACAAAAGATAGTTTTGTAGGTTTGAGCATCGGGGACTTTGAAATTACCAAGGAGCACTGGTTAAGCGAGTCCACTTAGCATATGTTGGTTCAATCTCAGAAGGATTTCAAATAGAAAAATGAGCTAAAGAAAGTGATTAACATGATGGTCAAATATATTGACTCCTTGAACGGCTGCAGTGTTTTACCTATAGTTCAAGCACCTTAAAGTTTTGATCCTACATCACCTAATAGTAAAAGGCTATTGAACCGGATTTTGTGTGGTAAATTCGTAGTGGTAGTCGTGGATGAATGGGTAGACAACATAATCATGAAAGGAAAAGAGTTCCTTCAATAATGTACTACAAATTTTAATGATGTTGATGCTTTGCTAAGTGAAGTCCAAACACAAATGCCCACCTAGGAAATATAGGATGGTAAGTGGTTAGTTGTAGTCATGCAAATCATAGATGCAAAACAATATTGCATAAAGAAGTTATTAGCTGAGAACCCTCTCAAAGTGGTGGACCCTAGCACAATGTATGTTATTAAAAGGAACATGAGTTGGAGATTCTCAATCTACAAGTCCTCCATTACTAATGCTTAGAGCATTGAAACATAAATTAAGTGCATGTAGATTGGTTTTTCCAAAGACATGCATATTATAAGTCGTAATAGTGTGGCTTAGTTTGATGAGGGGAATTTTGATATTGAACCTTTGGTCAAGTCCTTTGAAGGGGATTTGAAGGCGATTAAAGAAATAACTAATCCTACAGCTACAAACTTCACCAAGGTAGCACAGATCAAAGCCATACTAATTCTTTGCATGGAACACCTTCTAGAACACATGGGACAACTCAACATAATGAAATGGGATAGGGACACATGGAAAATGTGACTATTGAGTTTAAGGAATGTAAGTTCCAATGTGCTTCAAGAATTTGCAGGTACATATTATCGATGGAAACTAGCATGTGGCATGGGTGGCGATGAGGAGCAAACTCAAAATGAAGGCCACAGTTCACTCATATAAAGGGTTTCTCTATATTTATGTTTTGTTGCTTCTAAACTCAGAGGACACGTATCTTGTTTAGATTTTTTTGTTATCATAACTACTATTATTAACTATCGAGGGGGTTGGATTTCATGGAGACCCCCTCCAACATTGAAAAGTATTTAATGTAGACTGATGAACTATTTTATGGGTTAGAAGATAGAAGAAAGAAAAATATTATGGTTTTTTCTTTTTGTTAGTATATGTTGAATTGTATCTTCTTCTTTTTTTATAGTAGTACTAGAACTAAATTAAAATTTGATATATGCAAGATAATTTTGTTATTGAACTTCGAATCAATGCAATATGAATGGGTTCGTGGAATCAATATGGATTGTGTTTTTAAAGATTGAATTTAAGAATGTTTCTTTGTGAATATTTTGTTTGAAATTCCTAATCCATTCAGATCTTTGCTGGTTAACTAATTAGTTGATTTTGATATTGCTATCATTTTCTAATGATATTCTAAATTGCTAAGAACCTGAAGGACTTTGCATCTTCTTGTTTCATTTACTATTTTCTGTAATCATTTATTATTGGCCTCTCATCCAAGAATGAGTTGTGTTGCCTTTTGTGTTTTCTGATTTAAAAAAAGCATGTATGTTTTAGTTTAGGGATTCATTGAACATCCAACAATGGAGTTGTACCTCGTACAATTCAAAGGGAGGGTAGTTATTGAACTGGTCCAATTATTGTGAACATTTATTGTCTTCAAAAAATGCGGGGTAGAGTCAATTAAAATATATTAGCACGAAGACAAATCTTTTCACTAACCAATTTTCGGCGACTCGACTGGGGAGTAGGATAATTGATGACCTGGTTTGTTAAGAAGTCTTTTGTAATGATTAGCTATGTTTCTACTGCATGATTATGTACTTATTGTATTGTAGTCTAATCTAGGATTTCACAACACATAGGAAGATATATTTCTAATATGGACTTGGCGGCTTAGAACTTGAGAACAAGTAACTGACAATATCAACAAGTGTTGAGATTCCTTCAAAGAGAAGAGGAAACGACTGAAAGATTAAGAGGTATTCCTATTGTTCAAGAAAGAGCAGCAATAGAAAGGGTTGCCCAAAACCCTAGAAGGAATTGAGTTTTATTCATAACAGTGTAATAAGTTGGTCAAACCTAAATACAGTAGGTCTAAGAGTTATGAAGAAGTTATAGGCCAAGAATTTGAAGTTGTAAGGAATTTAAATTTTGCTCCTAATATACTCAAAGAATGAAAAAGAAGGTAAAATCTGTCAGTAGACCCTCCTCCCCACCTCCTGTCTCTCATCCTTAATTTATAGTGCAAGCACTTACCGCACCAGAAACTACCACACCTCTCTACATAAATACTCAACCCCTCAACTTTGTGTTACCAAATATGGTCCTAAATCCTTGGGGACAAGCAAAAGGCCCTCTAAACTTAGGACTAAATATTGGGGTCTTACCTAAAGGATCTCAAGATGTTTTGCAAACCTTTAAAAGTGATGGAAAGGTCTCCATTGAAGATCACTTGAGTGTCTTCCATTCAACTTGTGGAATTTTGGACATTCCCACTAAGGATGTAGTCATCTGACTTTTAGTCAGAATTCTCATTGATGTTGCAGTCGAGTGGTTCCACCACCTTTCTCAAGAATCCATAACCACTTGTAATGAGATGGTAATGGCATTTTGAGCATGATTCAAGACTCCAGGAGATGAACATACCTTGCTTCTTCGGTTAACCCAACTGAAGTAAGACATACATGAACCTTATGAGGGAGTTTGTAGTGAAGTTCACTGAGATTGTATAAAAGATACCCATGGCCTCCAAGCCGACTGTTGTAAACCATAAGGGGTTCTTTCTTAATGCCATGCCTCTTGATGTTAGTTTTCATCTTGGGAAAGGATGGAATTCAAGATTTGGTAGCAACCCAAAGATCATCTATTCAACTTGAAGATGTTCTCATTACAGCTGAAAAATGGAAAAGAGATGTACAAACTCTTAGTACTTCACCATCTGTTGTTACTGACCCAATTTTTCAAAGATTAGTGAATGACATGATCACCCTAAAAAAGAAGAGTCAAACTAGTCCCTCTTATAAAAATCCATATCAAGATGCAGGATGTAAGCAATATAATTCACCTCAAGGAAAAAAAAGTAAATTATTGACAACCTTGTTTACAAATAAAATATGCATCAGGTAAAGAAGTTATGTGCCCCTTCCATTTGACTATCGATCACGACGAAGCTACTTGCCTAGATTGGCTGAGATACTTGAAAATAAATTCTACAAGAGACAAACTTGTAGAGGCACATGTAGAAGAAGTGAATCCGGAATGATCAAGAAGTCACGGTGCATTCTGCTTGGAATATGAATCTAATGGCGATGGAAGAATGTATATTCAGGCTACTTTGAATGATCATTCATGTGTGGTCTTGACTAGGAACCAAAGGACTCCTGAATTTTCACAAAAAGGTACCACACCAAGTGCAACATATAAAAGAAAAGAGTAGATAAAAAAGGTCTCCTCTCTTGATATGAAGCTAAGAACTGATGTTAAGGTTCAAAAGAAAAATGTAGTAAGTTCTATTCCCTCTTCCTCTTTTGATATTATAGTATTTTGTAAAACATCTACAATAACAATCTCCAATGTCAATTACTTGAAGTCAAATCCCAAGGAACTAACAAATTGGTTAAGTATGTCAAAGGTGAAACTATTTCAACATCCCATACCAATTAGTTTCAAGAAACTTCACATCCTACTCAAACCCCTATCTTTGTATCTTAAGATCCTCCTAAGTCACTTGAAAGTCCCAAAACCTCACATGTATTAGAATCCGATGGAGGAGATGGTAAACCAAACCCATTCTATGTGTCCTTGTTACTAAATGACATAAAATTTAGCAATTGCATGATAGATTTGATAGCTTTGGATATTATTATGCCGACACCAGTTGCAAAAGATTTAGGAGTCACCCTTAACAAGACCTTCAATAGATGCTATTAAATGGATGGGAAATAAGTGTCTTTAATGGGTTAAGTAAAGGATGTCTAAGTGGTCTTGTTTGCTTGTCCTGAAAAAAAGGTGAAATGAACTATTTTGGTCGTAAACATTCCAACAAGCTATGGGCTGCTGCTTAGTAGAACCTTTTGTAAAGATATATGGGAGGAGAAATAAAAATGGATTGGTTTGAAACCATTATGCCTTGTCGGATAAAATAAGATAAAAATCAAACCTGAGCCTAAGAACAAGTATATTGTCTTCCCTTTTGACAATCCTAAAGCTTAGATTTTATATCATGAATGTTAGTTGGGAAATAAGGTTATCCTGCTAGGAAATGAAGTTGAACCTTCAGTATCCTCAAGTGAAAAGGATTCTGGGATATGGAAAATGGAATTCGATAGGAGTTATCCTAGTATTGGTTCAAGTGCTAGTATAATATTGATATCTCCATCAAGGGAGTGTTTTCCTTTCTCTTTCAATTTTGATTTAAAAAATACTAATAACACTATCGAATATGAAGCCTTGTGGCTTGGCCTACAAGAAGCAGAACATAGGAGAATCAAGTGTTTTTTCATGAGAGGAGATGCAAAACTTATTGTGAACCAATTTAGGAATTTGTATGCATCAAAAAATGAAAGGTTAAAGCATTACAAAAACCAGGTGTGGGATGAGAAAGAGTAATTCGAGGCATTTTCAATTGATGTTATTCCTAGAAGTATCAATACTTGAGAAGATTCTATGCCAATGTCGACATCACTCCTGTTACCCCATTCTAATTTCAACATAGACACCTATAGGATTGAAGTGGTCTACCGACCAAGCATTCTAAACAATGTAAATTACTGGCAAGTTTTCAATAATGATGATCAAATTGAATTATTTTTTAGCTTGTGTCAGGCATTTTTTCTAACTTGTATTTTGAAGGTTCTAATAATTCTTGTGAGGAATCACATATTGATTTAAATGATGTTGTTCAATTAAAGGGAAATAAGATACCAAAGGGCCTAGTCTCTTTAGAACGTCTATTTTCTAATAAAGATGATAGTTCAATCAATAAAGGCCAATACATTCTGAAACCTTTAAGGAGTATGATAAGGTTAATGTTGGCACTGACCTTGAACTGAATTGGATAAAAATGAGTGAATCTTGTTCTCCCTTTTAGAGAAATAAACTAAAGGCTTTGTTGCTTGATTACAAATATATGTTCGCTTGGGGGTATGAAGATCTTTAGAATTTCAAGGATGTTCATGTCAAACATCACATTTCTTTGAAACCATATGCAATACCTTTCTGACAAAAAATACAAAATTATAACATGAAGGTTTCAGAAGCAATAATGAAAGAGGTGAATTAAATGTTAAAATCAAGGATAATCTATCTAATTCAACATTCCACCTAGATAGCTAATATTGTTCTAGTGTGAAAGAAAAATGGAGAAATCAGAATCTACATGGACTTTCACAATCTCAACCAAGCTAGCCTTAAAGATAATTACACATTGGAGGAAATGGAACACACTCTTCAGAGCATAGCTAGTTTTGAGATGATGTCCATTTTAGATAGTTTTTGTAGCTACAATCAAATAGGCATGGCTAAAGAAGAGCAACATAAAACAACCTTCATAACCCTTTGGGGAGCCTATGCTTATAGTAGGATGTCATTCAACTTGATCAATGAAGGAACAACATTTCACAAAGCTATGAACTCTTTCTAGGACCTAAGGAATAAGATCATAGTGGTGTACCATGATGATCTCACAGTATTTTCAAGATAAAGGAAACATCATCTCAGGGACTTTTGTGTAGTGCTACAAAGGTGCAAGCAACATAATATATCTCTAAACCCCAAGAAATCAGTCTTCTTTGTCGAAGAGGGAAAACTTTTAGGACACACTATCTTGAAGGAAGGCATAATGATTGATCCAGAAAGAGTTAAAGCTATCCAATAATTAAACTTTCTCTCAAATAGAACCAAAATAAAGTCTTTCTTTGACCAGGTAAACTTTCCAAGGGCCTTTATTTCTGAGTTCTTATATATTTCCAAACATATAATTGATATGAAAAGTGAGCAAAAACATTTCAAATGGAGCGAAGAAGGTAGAAAGGTGTTTGATGAGATCGATGTTTCTATAGCCAAAGCCCACATGCAGCCCACATGCTAGCTAGTCTAGATTATAAGAAGGACTATTGTTATGCATCGAAACATACTCTCTTGGGCATCCTAACTCATAAAAATGATCATAGAGAGGAAGCCCCTATAGTATTAATGAGTACACCATTAAAAAAACATGAACTTAAGTACTTACTTTAGAAAAGTAGGCATATGTCATAGTGAAAGTTGTTAAACATTTCAGGGTCTATATCTTGCATTCTTACTTGATAATATTCTTGATACATCAATAAAAAGCACTTAACTCAGCAGGAAATCAAAGTAAATAAGAGAGGAACTTGGGTGGTGAAGATATAGGAGTATGGTCTCAGCTTAAAACCAACCAAGCTAGTAAGAGGTAGAGGGCTTTGCAAATTGATGGCAAAGAATGAAGGTTCACTTGAAAGTGGTGCAGAAAAAGAACCTATAGCCTTGCTAGTAAGACTTACTAATTCTTGGTTCTTCAATGTTTCTCATTATTTGACCTATGGGGAATGCCCTAAAAATTTAACACCTCGTGAGAAAAGGGATTTGAGACTTAAAGGGAGTGAATATGTCATTGCCCAAGGTATTTTGTACAAAAAAGTTGTGGATGGAACCTTCTTAAGATGTGTTGATGAAATTCAATAGAATGAGCTTCTAAAGACATTCCATGATGAGTCTTGTGGAGGGCACTTCTCATCCACTGTGACAACATTTAAAAATATGAGAAATTGTTTTTATTGGCTTGGGATGTTCATAGATAGCTATACATGTAAATAATTGTGAAAAATGTAAGCTTTTTATGGGTAAACCTTAGCTGGCTACATTTCCTTTAAAACTAGTTGTGATTGACGAGTCTTTTAAACAGTGGGGTTTACATTTCATAGGCCCAATAAACCTAGTATCAAGTGCAGATCATTTATATATACTGACAACTCTACTAAGTGGGTCAAAGTGATCCTCCACCAAAAGGAGTAGTTCACAAGTGGTATGTGACTTTCTTAAAGAATATATATTGATTCACTTTAGTGTACCTAAGACGATAGTTGTCAATAATGCAATGGATTTTTCATCTAAAGAACTAACCACATTCTGTTACGATAATGGTATTTTTCTAGCTGACTCTTCATATTATTTTCCTCGAGGGAATGAACATGTAGAGTCAAGTAACAAAAACTTAGTGTCCATCATGAAAAAATTAGTGAGTGGAAATGCTAAAGATTGGCACAAGAAACTGTATGAAGCACTTTGGGTTGATAGAACCACTCCAAAATAGGGAAATTGGAATGGCACCATTTGAACTAGTATACGATACGAGTGCACAAGTTTCATCACCTCTAGAACAAGCGTCAACAAAATTACAGATAGTTGTAGAAGATGAAAAGGTTCAAAGCTCTCTTGAAAAGAGAATTTTGTACCTAATAAAATTAGAGGAAGAAAGGGAGAAATTGGTTGATCATATTGCATAACACTAGATGAAGGTTCAAAATATATTTGACAGGAGAGCAAAGGCGAGAAGATTCATGAAAGGCATTGAAGTCATATTATGGGATAAATATAGAGAACCCAAAGGAGCTCGTGGTAAATTTGAATCACTATGGATGGGGCCATTCATAATACAAGAGGGAGTTGGTTTGAATGCTTTCAAACCAATGTATCCAGATGGAGAGATCTCATCGTTCACTTACAACAGACAAGATCTTAAGCTCTTTAAGTTTTAATTTGAATTGTGTTTATTTTGTACATATTTTTCTTTTATTTTTCCTATTGCTTTGGGTTGCATTGTCTTGATTTGTGTTTGTTTTGTTTCTATTTTCTTCTTTTCCTTGTCTTCCTTAGGGTCAACCGGAGTTTTGAGTTCTCTGTGCTTCATTGAAACCTAGTCCCTAATCAGAGCCAATGTTAGTTTAGTTATTTTTCAGAGTCAACTTCATCTTGGTTTTCATACTTATTTGGAACCATTGGCTTTGATCCTCTTTTAGTCCAAATTTTCCTAAGTACATACCTTGTAAAGTTGTCCTAAAGCCAGCCCGTTCCTTAGTTTTTGGTTGATTAAAGCCTTCTCATTTGGTTAGTTTTGAACCTTTGGAACCCTTGAATATTTTTTACCTTTGAACCTCTTTAAAATTTTTAACCTTTTAAAACCTTTTGAACCACTTTGAACTTAGTTCAAATTGGTTCAGAATGATTCAACACTACAAGAGCATTCCTTCCAAAGAAAAAGGTGGGACCTAGTACAAGCATGTGGTGGCAATAAATGGAGTTGGACTTCGTGAACGCCAAGGTGGGCCCTAACACTTCTCCCGATGATGCAAGTGGGAAAAAGGTAAAATAATGATGAACAAGGTAATCATGATGGAGTGCGACTTGTGTAAAATCATTAAATGATTAATGCTCGTAAACAAGTACATGATTTAAGGCTTAAAAACTTGAGGAAGGTAATCACATGGAAACGTAATGATGACATGGTAAGGGGCAACAAATGAAAAGACCTCTATTTATGGAAATTACCTTGGAAGGTTTTGTTGTGTAAGATTTCCAGGAGAGGAAATGTTTCTGAAATCTAACCCTCAATGTTAACTCATGAGTTTTGGCATTTTTAAAAGAGATTATTTTCAAAGTGGTAAGTTCATTCTCATCTTAAGTATTAGTTGTGGAGAGCATAAGATAGAGGGTTTGTGAGGTTCAAAAAAGCTTTTTACCGCAAGTTCAAGGTAATTCTCTAATAATCACCCTACTCAAGTTGTGATTTTTTTTTCAGAATGGGAGAAAATGAAATTGTCCTTGCAATTTTGTTGGGAATAGTGTTAGTATGAATAGAAAAGGTCCCTTGTTGACCGATACAAATTTGAAGGGGGGTAATGCAAATTTTATTTTACTAAAGTACAATCAAATGTAGAGGGTGAATTCATAGGTGCAATTATGGATTTTTTTTATTACAAGATGCAACCTTTCCCGAAGCAACTATGAACCCTGAGCTAGTTCAGGAGTGTGGCAATTGTTATGATATTAGGTCTCAATACATAAGGAAAAATGATGGAAACATTTTTCTATCAATAAATTGATATATGATTACACCTGTGTTCAAAATACCAAATGACACATTTGTTAATTTCACCCTTAACCAATCATATGCTAAGTTTAGTGAAAACCCTGATGAGAACCACTCTGTTATATCGTGTCATTGGACTAAAAATTTCTACAAGGGTGGTTTATGACTCCCTAAAAGTTTGAATAAAGATCATATGAAACCTCATATTCATGATTTAGTGGTTCTATTACATAGAATCAAGGGTTTTCTATAAGCATTTTTGTTTGAGGATTGGATGTATCATTTCATTGACATCATACTGTAGACACCTAAATTTGATTACACCGCTTTAGTAATCTTATTTAGCTATCTCTAAAGGCATCATTAGTTAAATTCCTATTTAATTAATCCTTTTGCCATCCCCTAGCTAATTAATTTAATTAATAATCTATAGTCCTAATTGATAAATCAAATAACCTATCATTTATCAATTAATCCTATTCTCCTATCTAATTCCAAAATCCCCATTTATTAAATAAATCTATTTGATAAATAAAACCCTCAAATCTAATAACCCCTAAACTATCCTAAATCCTCCATTTAGCCTAATCCACCCCATCCACCCATACTAACCAAGCTTAGCCACTAACTCACCCACCCTCATTGAATGCCATCCACTTGCAAATCTCTAACAAGCTTAGTCTAATCTTAAACCAAGCCTAATCCCCCTCCTAACCTTGTCACATTCCCTAAGCAAGCTTAAGACTTTCCTAAGCCAAGCAAAGTCAACAATCTCAACTTCCTCCAAAATATCCCAACCACCCAACCATGAATGCTCTTACAAAGGCCATAAAGACTCTTACAAGCCCATTCATTGCTCTTACAAGCCATTTATGAGGGTCTTTATGAAGATATTATCCCTTGAGCCTCTTTTGTTGACTCATCCTTGCCCTTTCCTCCATCCACTCACCCTGTGACATGTGTCACTCCCTGATTGGCTGTAAGGAAGCACAATCTATGTGCTCTCCTCTCATGCAATCTGAGCCATCCTTAACCATTTCCCCATCCTTGCATCTTAGCCCTCAAGCCCTTAGCCTATAAATTGGATCCCCTCCCAAGCCATATTATCACAACCTTTGAGCTAAAGTTATAATGCTAGTTTAAGAAACAAAGCCTTTAAACCGTACTCTTATAATGCCAAATTGAGAGCTCACAAAGCTACCAATTTGCCATTTTCCATCTCCATTGAAGCTAGTTTTGAGAACCTTGAGCATACATATCAAATCCTATCAAATAGACTCATCCCTAAATCAAGTAACCATCCTTATTGGGAGAGCCATTCGATGGCTCATATTCTCATTTGAGGGTTTCACTGTGTCTATCTCATATGTTATGGTTCTTATGCTAGTTAATGCTTTTGTTTTTTAATAGATTAGTATTATTTGCTAACATATTTCTCATATACATTTTGGCATGCCTGGTGGGACCCCACTATGGGTCATTTAATCATCCATTTCTATCTATATGTTGTTTTTTCTAATAATCTAATATTTCTTGTTGTTTGAGTGAGTTGTAGGGCGTTTCACTTATTTTTGCAAGTTGAAGGGTGCACTTGGGAAGAAGACATACCCTCTAAAATTAGAAAATAAGCAAAAAATTTTAAAATTTTGGAAAAAATTCGTGCATTTCAGTTCTTTTCACGCAGTGTCATCTCCGCAGATTGGCGTCTGCGCCTGCAAACTGTCGTCTCCGCCAACTACTCTGTCATCTCAGCAAACAAATTGTCGTCTCCAGAGTTTGGCATCTCCACCTAGTCTTCTACTGTCAGTGCCACCACTAGACTGTCATCTCCGCATCCTTAACTGTCGTCTCTGCAGATCAGTGCCTTTGTCAGATACTCTGTCATCTTCGTCGCCGCCTCTAGTCTTCTGTCGTCTCCGCCGCCACCAACCTAAATAGTCATCTCCGTCGCTACCAACTTAAGCTGACGTCTTCGCAAATCAACGTCTCTGCAATTTAGCATCTCCGTCGCTTTCTTTGTCGTCTCTATAGATCAGCGTCTCCGTAGATCAACGTCTCCATAGTTTGGCGTCTGCGCCTAATGAACTGTCGTCTCCACCTGTCTTTGTTGCATTTTTGTTTTAACATCTTTGTTTCTGCACTTTGTAGCTAAATTTTTTTTTTTTTAAAGCTGAAGAAAGCCAAAATCATTCCAGCTAAGTCCAAAGTCAAAAAGTCAAAAAAATAAAGAAAAAAGAATTGTCCAATGGTGAAAACTTGGCAATTCAAGTGCCTTGGACAAGTACCATGATGAAAACTTGGCAAACAAGCATCATGTGTAATCCAGCCATCCCCAGCTTAGCCTATCATCCTCATGCTTATGGTCACATCTTGCCATCCAACTCTGTCTTCCAATCTATCCACCTATCCTCCACCCTCTAGCTTCCATCTCACACCATCCACTTATCTTCTGCAGCTTCAGCCAATCATCTCAACTATCGTCCATCTCTGTAGCGCCTTCAGCTTTTCCATCCTAGCTTCAATCCTATCACATCCAATGTAAGACCTCCTTCCACATGTCATCTTCTAACTGGGGGCACTGTATTCCTTGGAGATCTTGTCTTATCCATCCTCCCTTGTCATTGGTATCTCGCTCTAGGCTGTCCTCATGCAAATCCAATATCATCCTCTCATTAACCATTCACTCTAGCATCATCTATCAGCTCAGCTACCACCAACCTTAGCATTGTCCCCATCCTTGGTCACAAAGTCTCTCATCATCATTGGGATGCATCCTCCCCAAATCCATATCTTCCGCTATCACCCCATCCTTAGCTTTCGCATCTTGCACAACATCAAACCATCCCGCTATCTTATCATCCTAAGCTTTTTCCTACTTGTAACTATCTTGGTCAGATTTAGCTTGTAAATATCTTGGTCCGTCAACTTGTACATCCTCTTTAGCTTAGTACTATTGTATCTATCCATCTTTTGTGTCAGTTCCTCCTTGATCAGCATCTTGCACACATCGCACAACCCTTGGTTAGCTATTTCAATGCATCCTTTAGTTGGATCTCTTGTCACCAAAGTGTTATCCTTCTTAGTTCAGCTTTCCAGACGCATCATTCATCTAGATTCATTAGCATAGGTGCTCTTTGATAGATCCTTGTAGGATATAGCTTTCCTCGTGTCTGATCTTGGTCTGTTAGTACCTCATCCCACCCATCTCGTTGTCAAACGGTTCTCTTTTCAATTTTCGATTTCTTTTGATTTGGAATCTTCCCTTTTGGGTCTTGAAGTATCTTTTCCAAGCAATTTTTTTGTTCCTTCCTCAAGGTTGCCATGATCTTCCATATCATGGTATACTACAAATGGGGCAATCCAGGTGTAAGGTCTTGATCAAGTCTTTTGTTTGTTTTTCTTTTCTGCTTGTGGGTTACCCAGTGTTGGTTCCACTTTGATTCTTTCGAGATTCATGTGTGATGTTGGGGCAATCCTTGTGTGTTTTTTTTGAGTTAGTTCGTCAGTCCTCTGGACAGTTGGTGACACGGCCTTGATGTTCTTGGTAACCTTGGCAATTAACCAACAGTCCTATAGCAAACCTAGTGCTCAACTACATGGTGGTACTTCTCTTTGAAGTATCCCCCCGCTCAAAAAGCTTCAATGGATTCCCTTCATCTCCATTATCCCCCATCCATATCCAGCATCTGTCTCTCCTACCCCAGCTTATGCATCAGTATCTCTTTGAATCAATCATCACTCTTAGCTTTAGGGATCCACAATCCTAGTCTTAGGGATCCACCAATCCAATCAATCTACCAAGCCTCATCTTTCAAGATCCACAATCCTAGTCTTAGGGATCTCCAAAACTCATCTTCCACCAATCTGACTCTTTGAAATCCTATTGCATCTGCTTTTTAATCCCCTCATCCCTTCTCCCTATCCTGGATTCCTTTTTATAGCACTCTGCTCCTTCATCCTCCACCTTCCCTAACGTCTTAAGCTTGCTTCCTCTTGTGCCTCTGATTCTCCCTTTATCATTCTCCCATAGTGAGAGTTTGAGCTAATTCAGCCCCTTCTCTTTGCCAATCTGTGTCTTTGCTCATCCTGGATTCTGGTGCTTTTCAAGAAGCCATCGAGCCTCATTTCTCTCTCTGCCGCCTTCTTGAGGGGGCATCATCTAAGTCTAGTCTCTCATCTTCTTATCCGAGACTGGGGCAATTTTGTTGCTAAAACATCTTCCTCGTGTCGTCTCCATTCGAACTTCTTTGAAATAATGTTGTCTCAACACTATGTCAAAGAGGGGCAAAATGTAGACACCTAATTTGATTACACTGCTTTAGTAATCTTATTTAGCTATCTCTAAAGGCATCATTAATTAAATTCCTATTTAATTAATCCTTTTGCCATCCCCTAGCTGATTAATTTAATTAATCATCTATAGTCCTAATTGATAATCAAATAACCTATCATTTATCAATTAATCCTATTCTCCTATCTAATTCCAAAATCCCCATTTATTAAATAAATCTATTTGATAAATAAAACCCTCAAATCTAATAACCCCTAAACTATCCTAAATCCTCCATTTAGCCTAATCCACCCCATCCACCCATACTAACCAAGCTTAGCCACTAACTCACCCACCCTCATTGAATGCCATCCACTTGAAAATCTCTAACAAGCTTAGTCTAATCCTAAACCAAGCCTAATCCCCCTCCTAACCTTGTCACATTCCCTAAGCAAGCTTAAGACTTTCCTAAGCCAAGCAAAGTTAACAATCTCAACTTCCTCCAAAATATCCCAACCACCCAACCATGAATGCTCTTACAAAGGCCATAAAGACTCTTACAAGCCCATTCATTGCTCTTACAAGCCATTTATGAGAGTCTTTATGAAGATATTATCCCTTGAGCCTCCTTTGTTGACTCATCTTTGCCCTTTCCTCCATCCACTCACCCTGTGACATGTGTCACTCTCTGATTGGCTGTAAGAAAGCACAATCCATGTGCTCTCCTCTCATGCAATCTGATGCCTCCTTAACCATTTCCCCATCCTTGCATCTTAGCCCTCAAACCCTCAAGCCCTTAGCCTATAAATTGGATCCCCTCCCAAGCCATATCATCACAACCTTTGAGCTAAAGTTATAATGCTAGTTTAAGAAATGAAGCCTTTAAACCGTACTCTTATAATGCCAAATTGAGAGCTCACAAAGCTACCAATTTGCCATTTTCCATCTCCATTGAAGCTAGTTTTGAGAACCTTGAGCATACATCTCAAATCTTATCACATAGACTCATCCCTAAATCAAGTGACCATCCTCATTGGGAGAGCCATTCCATGGCTCATATTCTCATTTGAGGGTTTCACTTTGTCGATCTCATATGTTATGGTTCTTATGCTAGTTAATGCTTTTGTTTTTTAATAGATTAGTATTACTTGCTAACATATTTCTCATATACACATACAAGATGAAAATAATATCTAGACTAGGCTGAAATCACAAAAAGTTCAATTAAAGAGCAATTGAAATTAACTCAAACCATTAAACATGATTTCTTTATGTCTTCCTACCTCATATATTGTTTGTCATATGCCCAAAATTTCACCCCTCTACCTCATGAACCCTGGGATAAAGATATCTTCATATACAATTATTGTCCTTACCTACAAAGGAGCCAAGTTATGTCTGATTATTGAAAGGTTAATGAAGTTTTTATAGGAAAATTATGTTTTGAACTAGCAAGAAAGGCATAGGAAAGAGACTCATTAGAAGCCTTACAATTCAAACAAGTACATAGTAATTTGTTCATCCAATTTCCCAAGTCCACATATCTTAGGGTAGGAGGTTTTGATGAACCCTAAAGATTGCCAAGGTTCACTTTAGATTGCTTTATTCTGGCATAAGTTTTTCATCAGCTTACTATTGTAAAAATGATTTTTTTTCTTGAAGATAAGTGGGATAGTTTGTTCCCTATGAAGATCGGCAGACTTTCGTGTAAAACTATGGAAGATGTCATGAATATTGGGAATGATATGTGCACCTTTGATTTCAAATTTTATCATGCCAGGCATGGTTTTGATAATAAAGGGCTTTCTTGGAAGTTTTAGAAGTGGGAGATCATTTCTCAACCTTACCACACTTAGAAGATTATTGGGAGGATTGTTCAAGTGAAAGAGAAATTCAAAGGGAAAATAGTTCCAGGATGGTATTGTCACAAGTCTCTACCTTCCAATTGAAAATGAACATCAAGGGAGTTTGAGAAGATGGTTCAAAGATCATTGAACTCAAAAACCTAAAACAAAAAGATCTTCCCCTGCCTCCCATTGATTGGTTAGAACCCAAGATGGATGACATAATGCAGAGGACTAATAGTATTATTAAACATACTAAACTCTAGCTTCAACACAAGAGGAAAGGGAACACATCTCGACCTCAAATTGAAGATGTAGTTCAAGACTCTCCTTCTTCCTTTAGTGCTAACACTATCTTTTCCACTGGTCCTATAGGTGCTAAAAAAGAGTACAAAGGCATTGGTTACTAAACTGGTCCAAAGTCAACCTATTGTACAAAGGAAAAGGTCTGATCAAAACACAGTCCAGGAAGATGCAGAAGATGTTGGCATGAACAAAAATGAGAAAATATTGAAATCTATTTTTTTGATATTTTCTATGTTCTAGTATTTTGCATTTTTGGAGGCCTCTGGGGTATTTTTGGGCTTGGGCAGGGCCAAGAAATTATAAGACTATGCTTAAGACTTCGAACACAAAATGGAGAACTTTAGAAGATCTTTTTACAAATTCTGACAGTTTGTGTTTTTGAGCTACGAGTAGAAAGTTATGACTTCTACAAGTAGACGTAATTTTTAATATAGATTTTTCTAGTTTTTATAGTTGTTTGGATTTATTTTGTAATTAATTATCTTGTGGACTCTTCATTTTCATTTCCAAGGGATAGTGGTGACCCTTGGTATCCATCATACTTTTATAAACTCTATTTTTGAATGGAATGGATCACTTTTGGCTTGCAAATCATCTATTGTGGCATTTTAATGGTCTTTCAATTAATTCATAATACCGCAGGTTCTACACCAGGTATTGTAATCTGAATTCTTAATTCAGATCATTGGTATCAGAGCTTGTTTTCTCCTATATGTCCCATCATACATGGTCAGCTTATAGAAGGTTGGGATTGGGCACAAGAGATCTCTCATAGTATCTTCCTTTGAGATGCACATGGTCGCAGAAGGCAAAACAACAAACTGAGGGGATAGATGAATCTTTCAAAACACTAGTGGAAGAAGCATTAAATAAGCAACATAAAGAAATGATGAAACATTTTTTAGAGATTCTTGGCAAATGAGAGGCACAAGCCAGTCTGAGCAATCCAAAATTTGGTGGGCAAACCCCATTCAAGTTGTAGGTAAATTTTCATATTCCAACTTTACAAGGAAAAAATGATGCAGATGTTGTTGATGACTGGTTGTCCAAATTGGAGTAACCTTTGCCCTCCTCAAAGCTAACAATCATGTGAAGTTGGCATGGGAGGTTCACTTAACAACTAAAGAAAACAGGGCAAGACTTAGGTATGTGGTGTGAAGTCCATAAAAGTCCCTCTCATAACACCAAAGATTGTAGAACTATAAAGAATTTAATGATGGAAACCCATGAAGAAGTTATTGCACCCAAGGTGATAGATTTTGGAAAACAAAAGGAGGATGAACAAATCATTGAGGCTGACCCATATGCCACAGTGGCCACTGCAAAGGTATTTGTTTGTGATGATGAAGAAAGATTGTTCCATTCACAAATGTGGGTAGGAGGAAAAGCTTTGAATTTTATTGTTGATAGTGGTAGTCAAAAGAGTTTTATATCCACTAAGACTGTGAAAAGATTGAATTTGAAAACAACATCACGCCCACAACTATATTCTATGGGATGGGTGATCCAAGGGAGAGATATTCAAGTAAACAAGCAATGTCATCTGTCATATTCCATTAAACCATTCAAAGATGAGGTGATCTATGATGTAGCTTCTCTTGATGTGTGTGATATTTTGCTAGGACAGCCATATATGTATCAACGTCACGGGGTGTATGAGTCTAGACCACGAAGTGTGACAATCAAATTAGGTGGACAAAAGTACAGGATTCCAAAGGTAAGTCCTACACACTCTGCATCTTTGATTAGTGCAAAACAATGTAGAAGGTTAATAGCCCAAACTGATACATTCGTGTTATTGATGATCGTCCTGAGGAACAAAAGAAAATTGTGTATAATTCTCATTCCATGGTGTTCATCACAACAAAACAACAAAGATCAATGGATCAAATTTTAACAAAATTTCAAAATGTGTTTGAGTTACCAACAGGGGTACCCCCACATTGCCAAGTTAGACACTCTATTGATTTGATACCAGGAACCCCGTTGCCTAATGAGCCAGTATATAGGAGGTCAGTTATAGAAAATGATGAGATAAAAAGGTAGATACAAGGATTGATTCAGAAAGGACATATCCGCCCAAGTGCATCTCCCTATGGTAGCCCAATTGTTCTTGCAAAGAAAAAGGATGGTACATTGAGGCTTCGTATTGATTATAGATCATTGAATAAGATAACTGTAAAAAATAGATATCCAATTCCTTAGATAGATGATCTCTTAGACCAGCTTAGAGGGGCAAAATTCTTCACTAAAATTGACTTGAAATCTGGATACCATCAAGTACCAATTGATCCAACAGATGTATGGAAGACTGCTTTTAAATCCAAAGAGGGATTATTTGGATGGTTGGTGATGCCTTTTGGCCTCACAAATGTCCCAGCTGTAGACACCTAAAAAACCTTTAGAAAATAAAGTATTTTTATTTTCTAAAAAATTCCTGATGACATCATCATTTATTAATTAATTAATTAATTAATTTTTATGCCATTAAATCCCTTTATCTTAATTAAAAATATTTAATTAAGGAATCCCTCCCAAAAATGTTTAAATCTTATTTAAACATTATTTCCTTATTTATTAATTATTTAATTAATAAATTGACCAAAAATCTCAAAATAAATTATTTATTTATTTTTTGCCCAAAACTTGGCCAATTTCCTTAAGACCACTAACCTCTTCCAAAATCTTCTAATCCTTCTTTAATTTTGATTAAAGGCTAATCCCATCATTTCCTACCCCTAATCCCAACTCAAAATATTTAATCAAGATTAAATATTAATCCTCGTGTTTATTAAAAATATTTTAATAAATATCTCTTCAACCCAAACCCTTGAAATAAATAAAACTTTATTTATTTCATAAAATCTTATCCTAGGAAGTTCTAGACTCTTCTAGAAAGTCTTCATCCTCATCCAAAGCCTAGACTCTTCTAGAAGATGTCTTTAACCCTAATCCTAATCCCCTCCTAACCTTGTCACATTCCCTAAACATGGGTTAAGACTTGCTAACTCAAGCCAAAGTTAACAAATATCTCCTCCTTCACCCACCCTCATTAATTGCAATCCACTTGCCATCCACTTGCCTAGTCCTAAACCATCCTAATCCATCCTCTAATCATTTGCACAATCCTAAGCAATCTTAAAACCCTCCTAATCAAGCCCAATTCGAAAT
Organism: Cupressus sempervirens; assembly: GCA_028749045.1. Taxonomy (NCBI): domain Eukaryota; kingdom Viridiplantae; phylum Streptophyta; class Pinopsida; order Cupressales; family Cupressaceae; genus Cupressus; species Cupressus sempervirens. The sequence goes on along the minus strand of CM053790.1, from coordinate 959,243 downwards.
TGCTCTCATCACCCTCAAAATATCTCAACCATAAAACTTTATGAAGTCCACTAGGCCATAAATGACTCTTCCAAGCCCTTTTATTGCTCTTACAAGTCATTATGAGGGCCTTTATGAACATTTTATCCCTTGAGCCTCCTTTGTTGACTCATCCTTCCCCTTTCCTCCATCCTCTCACCCTGTGACATGTGTCACTCCTTGATTGGCTGTAAGGAAGCACAATCCATGTGCTCTCCTCTCATGCAATCTGAGCCTTCCATGAGCTTTTTCCCATCCTTGCATCTTAGCCCTCAATCCCTCAAGCCTCTTGCCTATAAATTGGATCCTTCCCCTTTGCAAAACAACACAATCCATGAAGTAAAGTCATAATGCCATTTTGAGAAGCCATTTTACATCAAAACCATACACTCACACCCAAATTCCAACTCCATTTGAAGCCCTTTTTGAAGCATAAGCTTGAGCATACATCCTATCTATTTAGACAAAGCCACTCAACAAGAGAGCTTCTCATTGAGAGAGTCCATTAATGGCTCATATTCTCAATTGAGAGTTCATCTTAGTCTATCTTGAAGTTTATGAATTTTGTTTAGTTTGTAGAAGCTTTATTTAAATTTAGTTTCTATTAGCATACTAACATTGCTCATATACACCAGCCACATTTATGAGGATGATGAATGATGTGCTTAGGCCATTCACTGACTCTTTTATAGTTGTGTATCTAGATAATATTCTAATTTTCAACAAAACATGGGAAGAGCATCTGCAACATGTGGAACAAATATTGTCTACATTGCAAGACCATGTACTCTATGCAAATAAGGAAAAATGTTATTTTGGTCTGAAAAGTATTAAGTACTTGGGATATGTTATTGATAGTGAAGGTGTTCATGTTGATCCTGAAAAGATCCAAGTAATTAAAGACTGACCCACTCCAAGGAATCTCATAGAGTTGCATAGCTTCTTGGGCTTAGCTAACTTTTATGTCAGATTTTTGTTTGGATTTTCACATTTGTCTTGGCCTTTGAATCAGTCATTACGAGGAGGTATGAAAGGAAAATTCAAATGGACAAGTGCTCAACAACAAGCATTTGAGGAGTTGAAACAAAGGTTATGTTCTGCATCTATTTTATCTCTTCCTAATTTAAAAAAATCTTTTGAAATTCAAACTAATGCAACAGAATATGCGTTGGGAGTAGTCCTCATGCAGCATGGACATCCAGTTGCCTACCATAGTGAGACTTTTTCTAATACAGTGCATAGCTATCCCACCTATGATAAAGAATTATACGTTATTGTTCAAGCTTGCAAGCAGTGGAAACATTATATATTTGAAAAGGAGACTATCATTCACACATATCACAAACCCCTTCAATTTTTGCAAACACAAGGCAAATTACAGAATTACAGGCAAAAGGAAGCACCAATAAGGTAGCAGATTATCTGAGTAGGCCGCCAATTGCAAGAATAAGTATGGTATTAGAATCATGTGGTCCCAAATAGAAAATTGGGCCCACTTGTATGGGTTGGATAATGAATTTTCTGATGTTTATACTCAGCTTGTGGAAGGTAAACATGTGAATGATTATTACTTACAAGATGGAATGCTTTGCTACTTTGGCCATATTTGTGTTCTTGAGGAAGAACGTAAGAAGTTAATATGGGAAGCTCACTACAGTAAGGTTGCTGGCCATTTTGGAATAGGTAAGACTACTACTATACTACAAAAATATTTTTACTAGCCAAGATTGAAAAATGATGTGATAGAATACATTCAAGCATGTACAATGTGTGCTATTGCAAAGCTTGCAAATCATAAGTTGGGTCTATATTTACCATTTCCTATTCCAGATAAACCTTGGCATTCAATTTCAATGGATTTTATGTGTAGTCTTCCTACCACCAAACATGGGCATGATTGTGTATATGTTGTAGTAGATAGATTTTCAAAAATGGCAATCTTGGTGGCCTGTAGAAAGGCAATCTCTACAGAAGAAAATGCGGAACTCTTTTTTGAGCATGTTTGGGTTCATTTTGGGCTACCAAAAACCATTATTTTAGATAGGGATACTTGGTTTCTCAGTAAATTTTGGTCTTCATTATGGGCAATGATGGACACAAAACTAACAAAGTCTACTGCATTTCATCCTCAAACAAATGGTCAAATAGAGGTTGCTAATTGAATGATTATTCAAATTCTGCATATGTATCACTCCAAACATCCTCGCACATGGGTTGAGATCCTTCCATATGTGCAACATAGCTACAATAGGGCAATTCATAGCTCAACTGGTCACATCCCATTTGAAGTTTGTCTTGGATATCAACCCTTAGCACCAATAAATGTTTCTATCCCAAATATGCAACTTGAATTGGTACCATGCTTGGATAAGGAGAAGGACAAAATTATGAAGTTCATTGATAAAATTCATCATTTGCAATAGCAAGTTCATGAAATTTTGGAGCAAACTACTAAGAAGTATAAATAGAGGCATGATCAACATCAAACTCCTCATAATTTCCAGGTTGGGGATAAGGTATGGTTGCATTTATAGAAGGAATGTTTACAAGGCCCTCATAGAAATATTTGTTCTCTTCACTATGGTCCCTATAAGATCATCAAGAAAGTTAGTGAAAATGCATTTGAACTAAACCTGCCTCCATTTTTGGGTGTCCATCCAGTTTTCAATGTAGAACTATTGAAGTCATATTTCCCTCCTTAACTAGACATTGCAAATGTTGCTAAAGAAATCAATCATATAGAGTTGAATCCAAAAGTTATTAATCCACTCCAAAGTGATCAAATTTTGGAGGTTGTCATGAAGAATTTGAGGAACTAGACAATCTATTTATATTGTGTGGTGAAAGCATGACAATTTGTTCAACAGGGAAAGTGGCTTACACACGAACAAATCTAGCTTCATTTTCCACATCTGATGCAAAGTCTAAATGAAATGGGGCCCATTTCCTCTCAAGGGGGAAGGAATGATCAAAACACAGTCCAAGAAGATGTAGAAGATGTTGGCATGAGCAAAAATGAGAAAATACCGAAATCTATTTTTTTGGTATTTTCAATGTTCTAGTATTTTGCATTTTCGGAGGCCTCTGGGGCATTTCTAGGCTTTAGTAGGGCACTATGCTTAAGACTTCAAACTCAAAATGGATAACTTTAGAAGATCTTTCTAGAAATTCTGACGGTTTGTGTTTTCGAGCTACGAGCAAAAGTTATGACTTCTACAAGTAGTCGTAATTTTTAATATAGATTTTTCTAGTTTTTTATAGTGGTTTGGATTTATTTTGTAATTAATTATCTTGTGGACTCTTCATTTTCATTTCCAAGGGACAATGATGACCCTTGGGATCCATCATTCTTGTATAAACTCCATTTTCGAATGGAATGGATCACTTTTGGCTTGCAAATCATCTATTGTGGCATTTTAATGGTTTTTCAATTAATTAACAATACCACAAGTTCTACACCAGGTATTGTAATCTGAATTCTTAATTCAGATCAAGGTGAAAAACTAGGTTCAAGCAATAAGAAAACATGGCATCTCAGGAACAAACCTGAATAAACCTTGACGTTGAGAAAGAACAAGGCGAAGGTTCAATAGACAATGAACAATAGGTTCAGGCGACCTTGGATAGTGTTTCACAAGTTTTGGATTCATTGAATACGCTTATAAAAGACCCAATAAGAATATAGAAAGAAAGTACACTACTTTCTTTGAAGCCCAAAAGAATGAATAGTTCTACTCGCCTAGTTACAGATGCTAAAACAGGGGAGGTTACAACAGAGGTTTCCTTGTATAAGCCAAAATAAGCTTCTATAGGTTTGAGAACTGAGGATTTGAAATTACAAAAGTGGGTCTAGGTGTATTGAAAAAAGAGACCAAGGAGCATTGCTTAAGAGAGTCCACTCAACATATGTTGGTTCAATCTTAGAAGGATGCAAAAGAGAAAAAGGAGTTGAAGCAAGTGATTAGCATGATGGTAAAAAATATTGACTCATTGGATGACTATGATGTTTTACCTCTAGTTTAAGAACCTCAAAGTTTTGATCCTACATCACCTGATAGAAAAAGGTTGTTGAATTAGATTCAACATGATAAAGTTGTAGTGGTAGCCATAGATGAATAGGTAGACAACGTAATCAGGAAAGACAAAGAGTTCCTTCAACAATGTGCTATAATTTTTAACAATGTTGATGCTTTGCTAAGTGAAGTCCAAATGCAACTGCCCACGTAGGAACCAAAGAAAAGTAAGTGGTTTGTTGTAGTGATGCAAATCTCAAATGTAGAACAGTATGGCGTAGAGAAGTTCTTAGCTAAGAGCTTTGTCAGAGTGGTGAACCCCAGAACACTATGTGTAATTAAAAGGAATATGAGTTGGAGATGATCAATCTATAGGTCCTCCATTATTGATTCAAAGAGCACTGAAATATAAATTAAGTGCACATACACTAGTTTTTCCAAAGACATGTAAATTATAAGTCCAAGAAATGTGACTCAGTTTAATGAGGGGAATTTTGATATCAAACCTTTGGTCAAGTCCTTCAAAGGGGATTTGAAAGTGATTAGAGAATTAACTATTCCCATAGCTACAGACTTCCGAAGGTAGCACAAATCTAAGCCATATTAATCCTTTGCATAGAACGCCTGCCAAAATACATGGGACAACTCAATATAATGAAATGGGATAGGGACATGTGGAAAATGTGACTGTTGAGTTTTAAGGAATACAAGTTCCAATGCACTTCAAAATTTGTAGGTGCATACTACAGATGGAAACTAGCATGTGGATAAGAGGTGATGAGGATAAAACTAGAAATGAAGGCCACAGTTCCCCTATATAAAGGGTGTCTCTATATTTATGTTTTATTGCTCTCATAGGACACATGTCCTATTTAGATTTTTCTGTTATCACAACTACTCTTGTTAACTATCAAGGGGGTTGGGTTTCAGTGAGACCCTATCCGACATTGAAAAGTATTTAAGGTAGATTAGTAAACAATTTTAGGGATTAGAAGATAGAAGAAAGAAAAACATGATGGTTTTTTCTCTTTGTTAGTATATGTTGAATGTTATCTTTTTTTTACTTTAGTAATGGAACTGAATTAAAATCTGATATTTGAAAGATCATTTTATTGTTGAATTGGGAATCAATACAATATGAATGGGTTTGTAGAATCAATCCGTATCTACATTATTTAATATTGAATTTATAACATTTCTTTGTGAATATTTTCTTTGAAATTCCTAATCCATTTAGATCTTTGTTGGTTAACATATTAGTTTGTTTTGATATTGTTATCGTCTTCTAATGAAATTCTAAATCACTAAGAACCTGAAGGACTTTGCATCTTCTTATTTCATTTATTGTTTTCCATAATCATTTATCATTGGCCTCTTATCCAAGAATGAGTTTTGTTGCCTTTTATGTTTTTTGGTTAAAAACAAGCATGTATGTTTTAGTTTAGGGATTCATTGAACATCCAATGTGGCAGTTGTACCTCGTACAATTTAGAGGGAAGGAAATTTTGAACCTTCCCAACTATTTTGAACCTTTAGTGTCTTCAAAAAAAGGGTGAATAGACTCAATTAGAAGATATTAGCACACAAACAAATATGTTCACTAACAATATAATAAGCATTAAAGACATAAATGTCAAGATGACTCATTGGTAGATTCTCTAAGTTTAATATTGCAAGATTACACATGTATTGAGGCATAAAGGCTAGGATAACCATGAGTGTGTTCTTGCATGATAAAAAATGATATAAGAGACAAGGATGATACCCCAAATCTCCTAAGTGTTGAAGGGATCAAAGCAAGTGATGCAGGACATCCTAGGGTAGTCATCAATCCTGTATGTAGGAGCATCAGGCTCATATTTGTGGACTTATGGTTCATGTAGTTGGGGATGTGTTCAAGGAACATTAGGGAACCTTGTGCTAAGTGCACATAAATTTTGGAGTAGTATTGTTGGAGTTAGAGTCATTTTGGTGGTTACTGGTAACATGTTCCTAGTTTCCTGGACAAATTTTAGAGATTGTTTTTGTGAGCTTCAATCCATGGGATTTAGCTTACATCCCCTTAGATTTGGATCATTGGATGGCACCTAGACCCATGCCCAAGGGCATGTACTTTCATTTTCATATGAGTTAGTTATGCATTGTAAACTTGTGGCTTGTCCTAATTATTTATTAATTTAGTTTGTCAAACCGACTTGTGGCTTGAGTATGTATTTAATGTCACTTGCTAGGTTGACTTTTGGTTTGGTTTAATATAAGTGGAGGGTCTTGTGAAGTCTAGAGGCATTCAATTCAACATGGAGTAGTTGATAGGAGAAAACTTAGTAAAGCTAGTAGTCAAGTGTGGGCTTGGAGACAAGAAGGTTTCTTGGTGGCTTGCGAGCACAAGTTTAGATTCTTCTTGGGGTTTCTATTAGATTATGGATCTAGACTAGCTGGTGTTTGGATCTTGCAAGGTATTACAAAAACTATTATTGTAATTGGTGATGTAATTGGCTATAACCCAAAAGGCCTAATGGCCATGCATGTTGGATGTAAATCTTGTGATTTTATTATGAGAATTGACATTGTTTTGTATCTAAATCTTTGCATTATTGTTTATTCTTCCACTATGTAGTTATTTGTTGGGAGCTAGGACATCTCATTTGGGGATTCTCCTACCTTGTACTACATAAAGTGGTATTAGAGTTGGTTGATCTAGTGACTTTTTTATTTGGATTTTCAAAGATCTTGGAAGATGCCTCTAAGAAGATTGGACCCTGGGGCGACTATAGATCTCTATGATGCTACAAAGACTAAAGTTTCAAAGAAGGTTAAAGTGGATTTCATAGTTGAGATAAAGTTGATGAAGAATGATATGTTCATTGAGATCACGAGAGCCATAATTGGTGTACCTAGAAATGTGGGAACCGAAAATGGTTACGAGGAAGCTATTGAAGACTATGAAGTTGTTGGAGCTAGTGGTGAATACAAAGTTGATCAGATGGAGAGACCTGTGGAAGATACAATTGGTTGATTGGATAGACATGAAGCTCAATTGAAACTAAAGCATAAGATAGAGGTTTCTAATTTCTTAGGTACTTTGAATCCCAAGGACTTGATTGATTTTATTAGTGATTTGGAAGACTACTTTGAGTTATACAATATTGGAGATCTCCTTAGAGTGAGGTTGACACAAAATTAGTTGTAAGGACATACTATTTTATGGTGGAAATAATTACAAAGAGATAGAGAAGAGGAAGGTGAATAGACAATCATTAGGTGGAGATTGATGTTGACAAAACTGAAGGCTAAGTTCATTCCTATTGATTATGAACTTGAATCATTTAAGAAGTTGTAGAATTTGAAGCAGAAGGATATGAATGTGAAGGATTATATTGAGGAGTTCTACAACATAACTATTTGGTCTGGAAATAGAGAATTGTCTAAGGAAAAGGTTGCTAGATATATTAATGGTCTAAGATTCAATATTTAGGATGATATTGGTATGATGAAGATTCATTTAATTGAGGATGCTTATCAGTATGATATGATGGAAGAAGAGAAGTTGAAGAGAAGAGGTCAAGGTAATTCTCTAGCTAAAGAGAAAAAAGAACACTTGGTGAAGAACAAACATATTAGTGAGGATGAACTGAAACCTTTTGAACATAGGAGAATAGGTAGAGGTGTATAAATTTAAGGGTACTTACTATATATGTTGTAAAAAAGGACATAGATCTTTTGAATGTTCTGAGAATGTTGGCGATAGAAGAGTTCTTGTGGTAAATGAGAATGTGGATTCAGCGAATAAGCCTAAGCAAAAGGAGGAGAACTCGTTGGTTTGGCAAGTGATGCTCGGTAAGAAGGTGTTGGAACCTTGTCAAAGGAGGAATTAGTTCAGAACTCATTGTAAGTCTGGAGGTAAATGATGGAATGTGATTGTGGATGGTGGTAGTACCAATAACCTAGTTGTTGAGGAGATGATTCAAGGGCTTGGTTTGAAGTGAATGAAACATCCTTGTCCTCATAGGATATTTGGTTGCAAAATGAACATTTTTTGGAAGTGAGAGAGCAGTGCCTTGTTAATTTTTAGATTGGACAATATGTTGATCAAGTGTTGTGTGATATTGTGGACATAAGTAGTTGTCACATATTAATTGGTAGATATTGGCAACATAATTGCAAGGAAATACATGGTTATATCAAGAATGTGTCTACTATTGATAAAGGTGGCACAAAGTTTTCCTTGATTCCTTTGCAAAATGCATAACTTGGTAGGAGGAACCTGAGGTTTGGTAGCCGAGTTGAGTTGAAGGATTCCCAAAGGGTTAGAGATCAGTGTCAAAAATAGGCCTATGGCATACCAAAGACAGATGTAAAGATGACAATTGTAGAAAAATATTTGCAGAAGTGGAATAAAGACAAGAGTTTACAAGTTGATAACTTGGAGGACATGAATGTGAAGAATCAGTTTGGTGTTTATGTGTTGAATTGTGGAAAATATTCTTCCAATTGTTATGTATATTTTTTCTTCACACATGGGGTGTCTATTGTAGGATCATCCTAGGATAGCTATCAATCATGCATGTAGGAGCATCCAACTCATATTTGTGGACTTATGGTTTGTGCAGTTGGGGATGTGTTTGAGGCATATTGGGGAACCTTGTCCCAAGTGCACATCAAGTTTAGAATAATTGTGTTGGAGTTAGAGCCATTTTGGTGGTGGTTGGTAGTGTGTTCCTAATTTTTGGGATAGACTTTGGAGATTGTTTTAGTGAGATTCAATCCGTGGGAGTTGGCTTGTGTGCTCTTGGACTTGGATCACTGGATGGAACGTGGACCTATGCCTAAGGGCACATACCTTTATGTTGTCATATGAGTTATTTGTGCACTGTAAACTTGGGGTTGTCTAAAGTATTTATTATTTTAGTCTGTCGAGATGACTTGTGGCTTGAGTGTGTATTTAATGTGAGTGTTTATGTAATGTAACTTGCTAGGTCAACCTGTGGCTTGGTTTACTATATTTAGAGGGTCTTGTGAAGTCTAGAGTCATTTAGTTTGGCATAGATTAGCTAAGAGGACCGAAGTTAGTAGAGCTAGTAGCTAAGTGTGGGCTTGGAAATAAGAAAGTTGCTTGGTGGGTTGTGAGCACAAATTTAGATTCTTCTTGGAGTTTCTACGATATCATGAATTTGGACTAGCCAATGTTTGGTTCTTGTGAGGTTTTGTAGAACTGTTATTGTAATTGCTAATGTATTTGGCCTTAACTCGAAAGATCTTACAGCGTGGCATTTTGGATGTAATCTTATGATTCTATTATGAGAATTTACATTGTTTTAGATCTAAATCTATGTGTTATTGTCTATTTGTCTGCTATGTGGTTATTTGTTGGGGTCTATGACATTTTGAGGATTCTCCTACCTTGTATTGCATCACGAAGAGACACTTAGGATCATCAAAGCTACACCCATAAGCAGAAGACAAAAGAAAACATGCCCCATGCCCCCACTCCTCTAGTTAAGTAAAATCCCAAAGAGACTAAGGAGGGAACAGTCATAAAAAAATTAACACAAGTATCATATAAAGAAAAAAAGTTCAAGCATATCTCAGTCGATTTTAGTTTAAGCATGATGTGAAAGAGAAAAGGAAAGAGCAAGTGCTAACTCTCTAGGGCTCATGTCTACAAGTGAGAAATATCATGACCCAAGACTAACAACAAGGTGTAAGCTCAAATATATTGAGTGTCAAGGAAAGTGTTGAGAAATATTGTTTGCATAGTAAATTTGTTGAATACTAATACATCCTAACTACCCAAGAGATGAGATAGTTTGTGCCCCATATACACAGACCAATTCCAGTCTAGGAGATAAGTGGGCATGGAAAAGTGAGATGGCTAAGTGTCAAAGTCACAAGAGAATAGATAGAGGTGCATAGGCCTCAAGTAGCACTTGTTTCCAGGTTTTGACCACTTGGAATAAATTTTTTTTTTAAAGAACTTTATATATATATATATATATATATATATATATATATATGCACACACACACACACACACACACACACACACAATGATTTAGAGATTACTAGTTCTAAAGAAAGATCATATTGTTTTTGTCATATTGTCTAGCAAGGTGTAGGATGTGATAAATTAGAAAATGATAGATAAGATGATCAAGCAATTATGTATGAAGCTGGATGAATGTGATCCTTAAGAACCATCTCTTCAAGAGTTCCCTAGCTTATGGAAAAGGAAAAATAACCATACAAAGCATGTTTTGAATAAGCAATGGAAGCCAATAAGCAAGGTAGCATATATGATAAATGAATTGATGTCATGAAAACGTATAGCCTAGAAGAATGGACATGTCAAGAGGCTTTTAAGAACCATGTTTTTCTTCTTATTTTGATCAAGACCAAAGGATCAATTGGATAGGACAATGGCAAGGATAAAATTCTAATAATGAAGCTCATTATAGAGGCTATGAGAGAATGGTTTGGGATAAGAAGGATTATGATAGGGGAGATGATGGATAAGATAACCAATGTTAATGGATAGCTCAACATTGTCAAGATCAAAGATGAAAGATGGAATAGATGGATTATGGAAGAATTGTGCATGATGCCTATTTGTCAGGTTTTCATCATGGTACTTATCCAAGGTGCCACATGAAAATATTTTCACCATAGGACAAATTTATCTCTCTTTTCTTTTGCTACCAAGGTGCCTGTTTACCAAGTTTTCACCAAGGCATTTGTTTTCTTTTTCTTCTTCTTTTTTCTATTTGGATTTTTCGAAAGAATTCAAGCTTTTTCAATTTGGACAGAGCTCCTATTGGAAGGATAAGTCATGATAATCCAAGCCCATAGAAAGGTATACTCAAAGATGTTGATAGGGTGATGGAAAGGAGATGATGGAAAGGTTTTAGGCTTTAGACGAGATAAATGGGATGGAAGGATAAGAGGTGTAAGGATAGTGGATATGGTATTGAAAGGGATGTGAAATGGTAGAAGAAAAGGTGTGCAAGATAAACATTGGCACACACCTTGAAGGGTGATGGAATGATGGACGAAATATGGATGAAATGGCTTGAGGTGGTAGAGTAATGTCAGAGCAAGATGGAGCGAAAGCTTTTGGAAGCTTGAATATCAACTTTGATTTGTTTTCAATACTCAAGTCTTTTAAGAGAGACTTGGAATCCATATAGATTTTGATTCTTATTTTCTAATGGATTCTTTGGAAAGCATTCCTTCAATGATGGATTTAGGAACCCATATTTGATTTGATTTCTCTCTTTGGTTAGTGGACCTCTGTTGTATCTTAAATGTTTTTTTTTCTTTCTTTCCATTCACATGTTGATTATATAGGTGATCAAGGAGCATCTTACATCATAAAATAAAAGGGGGCATGATAAAAATATAAAATAAAAATATAAAATAAAAGGAGAAAAGAGGGAAGAAGGCATTTAATGTTTGTTTCCAAACCAACTTGTGGTTTGAGGGTTTATTTAATGTAACTTGTTAGGCTGACTTGTGGCTTGGTTTGGTATAAGTAGAAGGTCTTGTCTTGTCATCATTCATTCAACATGGAGGAAGTCAATAAGAGAGGAATAGCTAGGAGGAGTGAATTTTGTTACGAATAGTTGAATCCCATGTTGAATGAATGATGACAAGACAAGACCCTTTACTTATACCAAACCAAGCCACAAGTTGGCCTAGTAACTTACATTAAATAAATCCTCAAGCCAAAAGTCAGCTTGGCAGAAAACATTATATGCCTTTCTCCCTATTTTCTCCCTTTTTTAAATTTTTTTTTTTTTATCATGCCCCCTTTTATGCAAGATGCTCCTGCACCAGATTCCCCAAATAAATAGAAAAGTATGTCCCATACTTTAATGTCAAAAGAAATTTCTCCAACCAACTTCATCTTCACCAAAGGTTTCCAATCCATCTCAGACAAAAGAACAAATCAAAAAGTCAACCATCTATGCTTCATCCACTCAAACACTAGAATCAAATGACTCTTGGCAACCCAATCAACAAGCTCACTCCTAGGAAAAAACTGAACATAATGCTCCACCAACAATCCTTGTAATTAATCACAACCAAGAATAATAATATCCTCAAACATGAAATCCATGTCAACAACATAAGGTAATCCCCAAACCAAATCAACATGTAAGGTCAAATCCACAATAAGAGCAACATGTAAATTCTTAGCCATGTCAACCAAAAGTAAATCAGGAACATATGTAGTGCCCGCCCCTAAGTCACATTTCTATTATCATTGCCAAACTCTTTTAGGCCAATTTATGTTTGATGATTAGTATTATTATTTTAGAGCTTATCAGATGTTGTTTTACACTCAGTTTATTATATGATGAGATTACTTGGTACTCTATATTTCATGCATGTATGATGATTATTCAATGTTTTCAGTTATCGATGATGATTAGTTAGATGTTTTATTATCACATGTGCTTTCTTATTGATACTTACCCCATACTGCATGTGTATGGTGTGCGTGTTTGTTTTATTTATGTATCATGTGTATGGTGTGCTTAAGGAAGGGAGTTGTAGTCACCTGCTAGTCGGGATCTACACGATGCACCACTTCCTGCCATTGTCTGTTTAGCTTAGAATATTGTGTTTGTACATGCGTGGAGTTTATGCAGGTTGCAGGTACCGGATATCGACTTCCCTGAATTGCCAGGATGAGCGTACCCTATCGCATTATCTCAATGGTAAGAGAGAGGAGATAAACTCTTAAGTCCAAATCCTAAACCCTTTAGCCAATTGTCCTAATTGATAATTAGGACAAGTATCTGAGTTAAGTACCCTCTGAATGCATCAAAAGATGTAATTTCGTGATTATAACCCTTTTTTTTTTTTTTAAGTATGTGTTTTTCTATGTAGGGTTTTCGTATGTTGTTATATGAATCCTTGATGTGTTTTCTATTAATTAAGTCTAATTAAAAAGATTAATTAATGATTTAATTTAATGGAGAATTAATATGATATCTTTAATATTTAATTAATTGAGAAATTAATTAAATAAAAGAATTAAATTTGGAAATTAAAGTTCAAAGATAAATTTAGAATAGGATAATATTTATTTAATTTAATAATAATATATTTGGAGTTCATTTTTAAATAAATGCTAAATATTATTGTTATTTAAATTAATTAAAATATGTTATCAATTAAGTTCTAAAATAAATTAAAAGTTGAAAGATATAAAATTATTAAGAATTCTAGATCGCATGATCTAAGCATGAGTTTAAATATGAGAATTAAATTAAAAGATTAAATAATAGAAATTAATAATGTTATTTTAATTTCATGAAGTGCACATGAGATTAAAGTAATAAATTAATTTAAAATAGAAGTCAAGTGGAATATTAAATAAATTTATTTAATAATTCAACTTAATGTGCATGAAAGTTGAATGCAAAATAAAATAAAAGATAAAAAAGGTTAATTTGGAGTTAACTCAGTTGTGCAAAGAGTCTTCTCGGGTGAACGCACAATTAGTGCCCCGATTTGAGGAGGAAATTGCTTATCACAACGTTGGGGGTTCTTTTTTGGGGGACACACACGAATTTAGACGGGAATTTTTGGGAGACAACTTTTGGAAGCAAATTTCAAAAGGTTGATACCAAGAAAGTTTTCCAGAAGAAGGTTATTGAGGGGAGCGAATTCTCTTACAATTCCTGGAGATTGCATAATAGCATCAGGATCAGGTAGGGTCTTGTGTTTTTTGATTATCCATTAAATACGCAATTATCCTTTCCTGTCTTCTTCGTGTCTGGGGGTTTGTAAATCCGATTTCTCTGTGATGAAAGTTTTAACCTTTCAATATTGTGAATTCATTAATTGTTCGTCAATAATTTCTATATTCATGGAGACTGGAAGAGTTATTAGAACCCTTATTTTCTAGATTAAGAAATTAAGATTTAATTGGGTAAGGGTTTTGAATGTAAAATTGAAAGTTCTAATTTATATATATATATATATATATATATATATATATATATATATATATATATATATATATATATATATATATATATATTTCCTTGGAGGAAAATTGTTTTAATAAAATTAAATAAAACTAATTTAAAATAAACTTAATTTATTTTATACATTTATTAAAACGAACTTAAAGATTTTAAATATAAAAAAAAATTATTTTAAAAAAAAATGTATTTGGGGTGGGGCGGGGCCACCACTTCCCACGCCCCACACACTTTCCCACGCTGCCGCAGCAGGTGGACGGCAGGCCGGCGGGCCTTTAAAAATGCCATTTTAAAAAAAAAGTATTACGATTTAATTTTTATAAATCATTTTTTTTTTAAATCATTTTTAAATATAATTATTTTATTTAATATTATTAGTTAATTTAAAATTTATTAAATTTTAAATTATATTGAAATTTTATTATTATTTATTAATAATTTTATAAATAAATAAATTATTAATAAATATAATATGATTCTTTATGTATCATTAATTAATCTTATTTAAGTTTGACTTAATTAGGATTAATTAAATCAAAAATTTGTTTAAGCAAATTTAATATTATAACACCGATTTTAATGGAAGCGTAGATTATTATAATCAACTAGTATTATTAATAATTTAATTATTACCTTAGATTATTTTAGGACTTTGACTTAAAATCAATTAGGGGTAATTAGGTGTTTCATTTGGAGTTAGGAATGGGATAATTTGTAAAGGTGAACTATGGGTTCTATCTATTTAAAACACACGTTCAACTGGAAATGGAAACCTCACATTAACTCAATAGTATATTATCAATCAATCAAATTGAACTATAAAACTTTTTACTTGAATATAAACACTGAAAACTAAAACCTTATTGTTTAACTCAACTGTATGTTTTCAAATCAAAACCAATTGTGAGACTATGATGTTTTCTATATATTGTTTATGTTTGAGTGTTATGGGGTTGGTTTAGCGTTGACTTATTTAGGTTGTTACCAGAGGCTCGGGGTTGTGAATGTGATGTTATGATGATTTGTTCTCGATCTTTTCAAACCAACCAAGGTAATGTGATTGTATGCTCTATGATGGATGTATTTACTGTTTGTTATTGCTTTCCAGTTTCCTTGTGTGAAGCTGAGGTGTATGTATTTGAGATACCTAACTTAACCATTTTCAAGTCTCGATCAGTTATATTCGATAACCATTTTTGAGTCTTGATCAGTTATACTTGGATTGCTTTTCGGTCGCTTGAGAGGACTGAAGTGTTTGTTATGTTCTTGATGATGTCATGTGTTGACTTGACCATTTTGGAGTCTTTGATTAGTATTGTAATTTACTATTGGGATACTTTCTGGTTGCTCATTGGAGAACCATTGGATTTTGTGATCTATCATTGATGCCTTCAGTTGTTGATAGAGAACTGTTGTGATCATATGATTATTATTTGATGCTTATCTGTTGCTCATGAAGAACTGATGTAATTTTTTGTGGCTTATCTTTTATGATGTTTTTCAGTTGCTTGTATAGGACTAAGGTGATTTTATTATGATTCTTTAATTTGTGAGTTCATGAGCCTAGGGTAGGTTATCTATGTGTAGTGTCAGGAAGTGGCTTGCAATGGGGATCGGGGCCCTAAGAGGCTGCCTGGAGTAACCCATTGTAAGTTGTTTTAATAAGTGAAAACATTTACACTAAATGAGAGAAAATGAACCTAACAAGATAATTGTATGTTCTCTCCCATGCCTTGAGTGCTAGTACAGACTAGGATGGGGTAGAGAGAACGCTTGGTTACGACCTTGCACTTTGTAGTATGCCTCGTCAGTACGAGAGGATACTAGTGGCCGCAGGATTAGTAGGGACCCGAGATTCCTAAGAGATTGCTCGGGTAACTTCTACATGACTTTTGCGATGACACTTTCCCGCTTGCATATTAGGTTTCCTACGTGTCTTGTGGTACCTCTGGGTTTAGATGCCGATCTTTTTAGGAACCCTTGAGTTAGCATACTTATAGGATTTCCTGGACTTAGAGGGTATTTATGATTATAGGTTTTGTTATCCTATTTGGGACTTGAGACTATCTCCTCAGCGTGGTGGGAGTGGACCATTTAGGTTCCACGTGGTCAGGTGGTAGTGCTTTTTACTCTTACCATTGAGATCCGTTCCATGGTCACTGTGACTGGAGTTTTCTTGGTTGGCATTTACCTTCACTATGTTCTTGGATTATTATGATGGATAGTTAGATTTTATGATAAATGTTTTATCATTATGGATGTATGGATGTATCATGTATGGTGAATAGTTTCATATATTTTTATTGTACTTTGTATCATGGATTTGAGGATGTTGTATCTTTATCTTTACATATATATATATTGTTTTAAGCCTTTCATACCCTATGACTTGTATAGTGGATTATTGAGCATTCCGAATTAATTTGCCAAGAGGCATTCGGAACAAATGTATAATATGGACATGGGACTTTCTGATTATTCTTTCATATGTATGTGGTAATTGTTAGAATTAGAATTAATTAAATTTAAATGTGACTCAATGTCTTGGGATCCTTAAGAAATGTAACTTACAATGTATGTTTGTCGATGATTACATATTATTGCTTTCGCTACTATGTGTTTGATGTGTATGTTATACTTTCTTACTTTTAAAAAAAAATGTATAGCAAACTTAGTGAAACTTTAGGTTAATTCTTTTGGATCCCTTGGCGGGGCGTTACAACATATAGACCCATAGTATCATGTAGATCCTCAACCACATCAATAACTAGTGAATCCAAAACCATATCAACATCAACAACAATATGGAAATCCTTATCAACCATATCAGTAGTCACTAGTACATCCTCGATCATCTTAGCAACAACATATGAATGCAGATCCATATGAACAACCATATGAAAATCCTCATAATCAACAATCTCATCATCCATAATAAAATTCTCTACAATTTCCATGTCATATGCATCTAATTGATCATGAAAACAAATCCCCTTTCTAGTCTCAAACAGGTTAGGAATCTCTTTGGTAAGCTCAAGTATCTTAGCAACAACCACAAATTGCTCTGCAAGTTTCATATCAGTCACACTAATCATCAAAACCAACCATACATACCTCTTTAGCTTTAGCGAAGTCATCCTTTACATCTTCCTTAACAACAAAGTGTCTTCTCCTCTACACAATCTTCTTAACTAGACAAAACACTCTCTTTCAGATCGGTAGACTCCAGCTCCATAAATATTTGTGAAACTTAATTATCACTTCCTTAATTGGTCAAACTAGCTTCCAATCGAGCCGACATCTCTAAAATATTCTTCTCTACTACATCACAAAGATTTGCAATCATCTTAGGATCTAATCTTCTTAGAGGCATCTTCCAAGATCTTCAAAAATCCTCTACAACAAATCTCCACCCTCAACAATCACCAACTAGATCAAACATTAGATCAATAAGGTCAACCTTCCATCTTCACAACCATCTCTTCATATCATGATCTATCTGTGAACCCTCTACAATTGTAATTCAAAACTACAGTATGCCACTTGAAAACATAAATGTTTAGGACTCTAGAAGGAACAATCAGCCACAAGATCAAATTCTACACTAATACCACCTAAAATAGTACAAGGCAAGAGAATCCCAAAAGGAGATGTCCTAGCCCCCAACAATTAACCACGCAGTGGAAACACAACACAAGATATGAGATCTGATACAAAACTCAACTCTTTATTCATAAAATAACTAATTACATGGAAGATGTCAAGTTGTAAGGCCTTCCTAGTTATGAACAAATACAAAGAAAGTAATAGTTCTACAAGATCACTCAAGATCCAACCTAAACCCTAGCTAGTCCATATCTATGACATAATATCACTTTGGTAGAAACCAATAGCGAGATCTAAACTTGTGCTTGTAAGCCACCAAGCAATCTTCTTGTTTCCTAAGCCACAACTACTACCTCTACTAACAAACTTTGCTCCTCTTAGTTGCTCCTCTCTAGCTGAATTCCTCCATGTTGAATCCCATGTTGAATGAATGATGACAAGGCAAGGCCCTCTACTTATACCAAAACAAGCCACAAGTCATCTTAGCAAGTTACATTAAATAAACCCTCAAACCACAATTCAGCTTGGCAACAAACATTAAATGCCCTTTTCCCTCTTTTCTCCCTTTTTTTAAATGTATAAATTTATCATGTGTCCTTTTATTTTATGATGCAAGATGCTCCTGCATCAATAGGACATAGTGATCTTCATTTTTTTATGGATTCCTATGTTTATTCTTATGTTGTACACAAAAATTTCTTCCAACAGACTTGGGATTTGTAGATGCATAAGGCTAATATGACAGGTTCAGATAGACGGGTGGATGTAAATTTATTAAGGATGCCTATCTTTGTAGATCTTGAGGTATAATGGAAGAAGGGGATGATGAGCTAAGAGTGAAAGGTATAGGAGATGGAGGAATATAAGGACCCAATAAAATTCAAGGTTGAAAGGCTTTAAATTTTATGGATAAGGGCCAATGATGGATTTAAAGGATGCAAAGGGATAATGAATAGGGGTATCATCATCTTTAGAGAGAGCAATATATCCAAGGCTACCAATAGGCTTATGATTAGATTTGATAGGAGCAACTTCTTTGATAGGATCAACTGAAGCTTGAAGGAATTTTTTCTTATGGAGAGGATTAGGAAGAATGGGGGTTGTATGAGGTGAATATGGAGAAGGAGAACAAGCCAACGAGGGGATAATTTGATCTTGACAGTGATCTTTAGAGAGCATGCAAAGAGAGCTTTTCTCTTGATTTCCAATAAGCCTAGTAGAAATTATGGAAGTGGTACCTTAATCTTGCTTAGGATATGGATAGGAGGTAGCATACAGAGGAACGAGTTGTTCTTGAGATGGAGGGATAACATCTTGAGAAGGATGTAAGGGGATGGATGGATCTTGATATTGATATTTCTTCATACTGTCTTCTTTAGATTTTTAATAGTCATCTTGACATGGAGACACTCCTAAGGACAAGGGAGAGTGTTGGGTTTACATGATAGGCTCTTAAAGAGGTGATGAAGGATTGGTTGGAGTAGGTATGATAAGTCTATCAAGGCGTAAAGGTTTGGGATCTTTGGTCTTAGTAGCATTGAAAAGATTTGCAACCAAATGTAGATTAGCTTGAGTTTCTTTTAGAGGTAGCCCTTGAGGGTACACATAGTCTATATAGAAAGCATTAGGCTCTCTTTTTGATGGAATCATGTTTTCAAGCTTATATGTTTTAGGAGATACATGAGTGTTGGAAGGATTACATGCTGCAAGGGAACCATTACTACACATAATTTTATCAATAGAATCTTTCTCAAGGGTGGCATCTTCATCATAGGAGTTGTTAGAGATTTCAATTCCAACTACCTTTACATCAATAAGATATTGGATTTTATGTTTCAACCCCGTACAATTTGAAGTGTTGTGTTCATTTTATTGATGATAAGCATAATATATTTCCAAGAATGACTTTCCACATGAGTTTGATTTAGGCAATGTGATAAGCTTATTATCAATAAGTGTTGGCAAGATAACATCATAAGTATGTCCCATAGGAGTAAAACTCCTCTAAAAAATATGCGTAGGATATTTTTATTGATCATTAAGTGAATAAGATATATCTATTTCTTCATCATGGTCTTGGTCAAAGATAAGTCCATCATAAAATTTTGGCATAGGCTCTTGATCAAAGGTTGGACCACTTTCTTTTTCTTTATGAAGGTCTTTGTATCTAATGGAAGAAGATGATTGATGTCTTAGAGGGATACAATATGTAGGCCTAGAAGATGACTCATGTGTATATAGAGGAGTTTAGAAAAAGTTGTGTGATGATGCTATCATCTACTCTATGATTTTTTTCAAATTCAAAATGCATTCTTGCTATGTGCTTAGTGAGACTAACGTAAGTGAGATCATTTCTCTCTTCTAGCTCTTTGTATTTAGAATATAGGTCTTGGAATCTTTATCAACATACATGAGCTCATGATCATCTATACTTTGTTGAGGTTTGGTAGCAGAAGGTTTGAATACCATGGTTTTAGATGGAAAGTAAAGCATGAAGGAGAATAGAAGAAGTTGATAGGAAAGCTAGAATGTCCTTGATTTCCAAATAAGGTAAGAAAAGTGTCTACTTGTCCAAAGTGAAAAGGCATGAAAAGAGATAACAAATATAACTTGTCAAAAGATGCCCAAGCTACGGGTTAGAAAGCCCTATGTATGACACTTGTGAATTAGAAAAGATAATATAAAAGATGTCCAAAGGAGATAATAAGCCAAGATGGACAAGTGAGAAATCCACTAACCAAGAGTGCAGTCAAATTTACAAAGAGTGGTAAGACCAAGAGCCATTTTAAGCATGTTCATGCAATTGATATCCAGATGGCAGTCATATGATGCTTCATAATATGACAAGAAATATAAAGACAATAAGACTACATTTCACAAAGAAGCCAAATGACACAATGGCACCAGATGACACTCTAGAGTATGGGCAAACAATATTTCATAGTACAACCACACGATATACCTTATAACTGCCAGACTACACCTTAGAATGTCGTACAATATTTCTCATAGCTACAAATGATAATAAGACAATAAGGACCTAATTTTGACTCAAAAGTTCAATTTGAATATCATCTTGGCAAACTTGACAATGTAAGTTGTTTTAATAACAAGTCTTTCTAGTGTTGACAAAAAAAAATGTGACACAAACAATAGTCTTCAAATGATCAGACAAGGGACAAAGCAACCTTGTTGATACAAACACTTGTGAAGTACAAAGGGAAAATCCATAAGAAACTACCACATGTGTATGTTCGGTAGATTTCCATGGGTTTAAGAACAAATCAAAGATGCACCATTCATATTCTACCTAAAAGTCACGACTCGTTACTCAACACCTTTGCCAACAACTTGATGCTCCCTCACCTCACACAAAGTGGTTTCCCATAATAGATATTTTCTTTTTCATGGAATTTTTATTAACACAACCAAAGGGACACATGCAGCGAGTCAAATCTTGGCTAATCAAACTAATCCATTTGGCTTGATCCTTGCACCAAGATATTGAGTGGCAAAAGAAGGTGGCCTCTAAATCCTAAGTGTCTACTTAGGATTCCATTCATAGCATCCCTCTTGCATCTGATATGAAGCAAAGGCCTCACAACCACAAGGGAATTTCAAACTATCAATTTTATCATGGTTGCAATCCCATGAGCATTCTCACTGGAGTGGAAAGATACTATGCTCCCCAAGGTTTTCACCTTTATCTAGGGATTTGTGATTATAGTGGATTCGATTGGGCAAGTTTACTTGTTCCCATTTGGGTCATTCCTATTGGTATATTTCTACCAATAGTGGGCTCTCTAAAGATAAAATACCTCGCTAAGAGATCTATATAAAATGGATAACAAGTGGAGGTCAAGATTTATGATTCACCTAAAAGAGATGAAGAACGTACTCTCCTACACCAAGTGTTTCTCCCAAACACACCAAGCAAAGATTAATTGAAGCCACTAAAGAGTGACTTGTCCTTTCACTTTCTTGATCACAGAAGTGGGTCAACATATTTTTATTTCCCTAGAAGGACAAAAGCATACTCTCCTACTGCTAATATGACCTTTACTAATGACTATTATGTGTCTATGAAATGAAAAGCTAATACATACAAATACGATAACAAGATACACAATTAAATCTTTATTTATTTATTTATTACTTAGGAAGCCTTGCAAAACCACACATTAATATCCCTCTTTGTATGCAATTTCCTTTACCAATCATGTCCCTACAAAACCACAAGTTAGGGCATCAAACATGTGTAAATGAAATCAAAACCTTGTAAGACCACTTGTTAGGAGATGTTAGAGGATTGAAAAACTCAAAATGAAAGGAAACAAATGCAAAATAAACTACTACACTTAGACTATGTAGGAAAATAAAACTAGGTGACACTTTGCAAGATGGTAGAGTACCATACAATACACCTCCCTAAATCTAGCTGATATTTCAGGCCCAGGCAACAGAGTATACTAAACCAAGGCGATATTATGTTGGAAGACATGTGATATTTTTCAATAAACCTAAACGATAATCCATAAACTAGTAAGGATCGCCTGTCAATTATGTGAAATATCACACAACAATACTACAAAGTGTTGTATGATATTTCTGTAGAGAAAAATCCAAGATGAACTTGTGATAATAGAATGCAAGAAAAATGCAATGAAGAGGAAAATGAAGCTAAACCCTAGAGTCTATCCCCATGGTGGGCACCAAAAATGTATGCACAAAATATAGAAATCTTCTATAAACCCTTATTCCCAAAGAATCTCATGGAAGGAGTAACTTGGGAGGTGACTTCTAGCTATCTAAATATAATGTGCAAGAATCAAATGGAGGTGGCTCTCAAATGAACCTAGTTAGGAGACCCATGCAAGGTGCACCATGAAATGAGAGATTCAATGAAGATGCATGATAGAATAAGATGAAAACTAAGATAAACAAAGATGAGTGTTACAATACCCTAATTAAGTTATATTTTTAAATCTAGATGCATATAATAGAGATACTAAACTACGATGCAAGTAAGTTAAAGTGAAAATGTGTGCTCAAGAATGCAAGTAGACAAAATGACAACATAACACTAGCATGACTATGAGATGTGAGAGAATGAGGAGAGAGTCTCCTTATAAAAAAAAAGGACAATGAGATGATAAGAGACAAAAGTGGAGCATGGGCCTCATGTTGAATTTGTTGCACAAAAATCTTCAAATGCAAAACCAATGGTTATGTTTAAGAGGAAAGAGATGTGCGGAGGAGAATGAGAGGAAAAAGAGACGGTCTTTTGCCTTGGAAAGTGTGCATTCAAGATTTAGACAAAAATGCCTTATATTTTAAAATTAGGAAATTCCATTTTCATGTGCACACACAGAATCAAGGGGAATTTGTGGATTTAATTTAATTAAAAGGAGACAAGTTCTCATAATTAAATAGAGACATAGGAGAAGGTGTTAAAACCATAGGTTGAGGTCGAATAAATAATAAAATGATGATTTGATCAAGGATAAGTGATTGATATATTATTCAAAATTGATAGAAAAGGAGGATTATGTTCTAGATGACCATTTTTGGTTGATTACAACTAGTAATTCCCCCATGGTTATAATCCCATGAGTCTCCTCACAAGATGAATAGGAATATAATGCCCCCCTTAGAATTTAGTTTCTACGAAGAAATTTGTGATTATAGTGGGTTGGAGTAGTCGCGTTCACTTGTTCCCACCTGGGTCATTTCCATGAGATTTTTCCCTTAATGAAAAAACCTATGAAAGTGAGAGACCCCACTAAGATATGAAGACAAAATGGATAAAAATTGGAGGTCTGGATTTTTTATTTATCTCAAGGAGGCAAAGAGCATACTCTTATACTCCAAATTCTTCTCTCAAACACACCAAGCAAGGGTTAATTAAGGTTACTAAAAAGTAACTTATCCAAATCACTTACTTGATCCACACCAATGAGTCAAGGTTTCTGATTATGTGAGAAAGATAAGAACATAATTCCCTACCAAAGATATGAACCCTTAATCAATATGAGCCAGTAAGTGCCTATAAAATGGAATGAAACCTAATAGCACAAGCACAATGTTTATTTGTATCTCCAAGGAAACCTAAAAAACTACAACTTAACAATCTAGCAATGAAACTTTGACAAACGAACCTACAAGTTAGAGTATATAATATCAAAGTGAAATCACTATAAACCTACAAAACCACTTTATTAGTTTCTATTTAAAAAAAAACAAAAACAAAATGTAAGTGGAATATAAGAAAACTAAGCTACTAGAGTCAGAAAACACAAGTAAGAATATTTGTACGATAAAGCACAGTTTATCAAAATATAGTATGATAAAACTTCAAAAGTTAGGTGATAGAATAGGCCCAAGTGACAAAGTTCCTTAATCAAAATGATAAACCAGCAAACTATAGACAATAAATCACAATTTAGGTAGATGATAGAACTAAAAAGCCAGAGTATCACATGTATACCAATAGAATATCAACATAACAAAACTCTATCATACAATGTTTTGTGCTAGAAACTGTAAATAAAAAGCTCATGACAAGAAAATCCAAAAATGTAAAGAAATGGAGCAAGAAACTTGATCATTCAAGCCCAATGGTGGGTGCAAATAGTTATCTATACATGATGTGCAAGAGCTCAAATGATATTATAGTGGCCCTCAAATGAGCCTAGAGATAGAGATGTTGGACTAATTGCCAATGTTCCCCTTCAAGATTTGTGACATGACTTAACTACCTCCTATATTATATAAGTACAGTGGTTGTATAGAGCATTGAGAGGTTGATATTTTAGTACAATGGCAACCCTAACTTTTAACAAGTGGTATCGAAGCTTGGTCATAGGTTTGAATCTCCTTGGGTAATGTTGAGAGGGGAATTGTTGGACTGATCACTAATATTCCCCTTTGAGATTTGTGACATGGCTTAACTGCCTCCTGTATTCTATATGTCTAGTGGTTGTGTTTAGCATTGAGAGGTTGATCCTTTGGTGCAATGACAACCCTAGCTTGTAACAAGATACCCTACCAAAGTGCACCATAGAATGAGAGATTCAGAGAGTACAAGCAACAAGTATGCTAGTATCCAAGAATCAAGTGAAACACTATGCATAGATAAACTAATATGAGATGCAATTACAAGGAAAGTAAACTAAGCTAATAATATGAAGATTACTTTCTCCTAGTTAAGCTATGCAAGATAAGATAAATGCAGTGAAAGGAAATTTCAAAACTAGGATGCAAGTATGCAAGAGTACAAGTGAATGCTCGAGATGTCAAAATGATAGCATACCATTAGCATATACTCTAGATATGAGAGAGTTGGGAGAGAACCTCCTTTTAAATAAAAGCATATGGTCAATATTAAGAGGCAAAATAAATGGTGTATATTAAGTCTCGATTGATCCATGTGCTTGTGTCTCTCAAGAGGCAAAAGTAGTGGATGAGATTAAGAGGAAAAATAATGAGTGGTGGAAATAAAGAGGAAAAAGCCTTTTGAAAAGTCACAAGATTCCACTCACCTTGGAAAGGATGCATTTAAGATGTAGAAAAATTGGTTTTCTTTTTATTTTTAAATTAGAAAATGTATTTTCATGTACTCATAGACTAAAGGGGATTATTATTTAAAAAGGGAGTATGTTCTTTCAATTAAATAGAACTATAATGGTTATTAATGTAAGATGATATTAATATTTGGTTTTATTATTTAATCATACTATTAATATTATTCAAATAAAACAAAATAAAGGAACACCTGGATTAATATTTTCATTTATTTGCATCATACTTGTGACTAAATGATATTGGAAGTTATGTTGATAAATCACTTCAATATGAATTTAAGATGAAAAAAGGATATTTATGGATCAAAAGAAATGTGACTAGGTTGTATGAGGATGTTTGGAGATAGGTACTGAGTTATAAGGACTTTCTCTTGGAAGTTGAATTAGTTTGAAGGCACAAAAAAGATATATAGGTGTTTCGAGCGGATTTAGCGAGTCATTTTTTACTTTTCCTGAGCAACTTGAAGGCATTTATGGACTACTGGAGCATTTTGAGTAGAGTCATTTTTTACTTTTCCTGAGCAACTTGAAAGCATTTATGGACTATTGGAGCATTTTGAGCATACTTTTGATGAGTTGTGAGGCTAGTTATTGTCTCGAGTTAACTTTTTCATGCTATTAATTGCCTTTCAAAGGGTTTTTCAACCTATCTTTCTACATCTAACCCAAGGTGGTTAGAGAGATGCACTTAGTGAGTTATTCACTCACTTTTTTGGCAGTTCTTGTTTACACAGTTTTGGACGCTTAATGATTATTTCTCCAGTCCTTGACTCATGCTAGCAATTATCTCCTAACTCATTTTTGCTATGCAAAAGTTGGAATGGAGATCAATTTTATATAGTATTTTACCTTCATATTTATTGCAAAGTTTGTGTATTAATATATGATTGATAGGGTTGTTAGTGAATGTACCATATTTCCTTCCAATTTTTATCTCCTATTTATACCATTTTTGTGATTAAAGTATTTTGTGTAGGTTACAATTTGTGTCAAGGGGATTATTACGGTTTGTTGTAGTGAAAGTTATCTTGTCTCCATAGGATTTTAAATTCTCAGACATCCTCATGAAATATTTATGCAAATGCATGAAGAAATAGGTTGTGTAAGTTCATGACTATATTTAAGTGTTCAAAGAAACATGATTTTCTATATGTTGTAGGTTTAAGAAATTTGGTGCGTCATCTTTGTTAATGTTATTTTCAAGTCCCTTCACTTTTATGTAGTTAAATTTTATGCTCTTTCTTAATTATTTCCCTTTTAAGAAGTATAGTTAGTTTTAAGTGATACTTTAGGAAATCAACCTTCTCCCACGGTTCTTTCCATCTTGGTAACCCACAACCCATAAAGATACTATACTTCTCCAAAAAACCAAGCTTTGCAAGTTCGCATAGGGTGCACATTTGAGAGATGACACTAATTAGCAACCAAAAACTAACAAAAATTATTCACAGACATATAATTTATGATAAAAAATAATAAAATAGGAGAACTGCATGTACCTAGAATATATGATGGTTGAAGGAGTTGGAAAGTAATCAAACGAGGTTGATGTTGCTCTGTGTCATAAGGGGGTTCACTCCAAAACTATGGGTCCACAATCATAGTAGAAGTGAAATGTGAAAATGACATCTCCACCAAAAAATTAAAGAAAAAATGATGGGGGTCCTTTGTGTGAAGGGGCTCTTCACACGAAGACTCCTACATAGGATACTTCACGTGAAGGGGTACCTTTCTTCACTTGAATATATCCCATTTATGAAAACCAAAAATGAAATTTCATTGTATATCTGAAATTTCCTTGTCCCCAAAAATGGGACACTACAATATGTTATCAATATTAACAATTGTGTCAGCCTCATTAGAGAGCTCCTTAATTTTTAAAAATAAGCAACTCTATTATCTACATGTCCATTTGCGTGCCACTATTTTACAAAGGTCTCCTATTAAATCAATAATGAAAGCCAAATGAAGATGCATAACACATAAAATGCATGATCTAGCTATAAAAGTGGTGGTGAAAAATATATATATAAATGCATAGAAACTGTGCAACGTAGAGCACAAACGGGGAAAGAGAGAATAATATGAAACCCTTATTTGAAGACAAATAATCAAATCCCAATTTAAAATGTTGAGATTTGGTGGATTAAAAGTGACTATTTATGAAAGACAAAGAATAAACTTACACAGAAGCAAAAATGACTAAAATGTTTGTGCAAAATTTCTCAAATACAACATGGGCACAAAAATGCAAATTAGAAATGGTGAATTCACACTTATGAAGCCATTTGGGAAGAATTCAAAGTTGAATATAAATCAACCACTAAAGAAATGGATGTGTTTTAGAGAAAGATGAGTTTCTTTTTAGTTTAAAATATTTTTAAAAAGGGATATTTAATCAATTATTGGCTTCAACCTTGCATTTCAAACTTAGGCAATGAAAATGCGAGTTTGAAGAGCTTGTCATGTGCATTTCAGGCTTTTAGGGCTATGTTGCAAACCAAGTACATATAAAAATATATGGTTAGTTTTTTAAAACCATATTACAAGTAGTGTTATGTTTTGAAATTGCATTTCTTTGTTTAAGGGCCAACTTGCATATATATTAGTTATCTTTAATAATTTAAAGAAAACATACTTGTAAATGTGTTTTAAAGACTTAATTCAAGTAAGTGAAATATCACTTTACTCATAATCATAGATTTGCAACACTATTTATAAAACTTAAAATTACTAAAGGCTATACTAACAAAACCAAATAACACTAAGGCACTTAGTAAGATTGGATCTTGAGAGGATGACTAAAGGTGAAAGTGATGAAAATTTGAAATTAAGGTCCACTAACCCAAAATTGAAGGAAGAGTTAACTTTTAAAACCATGAAACTCAACAAAAATGGAGGTGAAGAACTTGGGTTTATTGATGAATTCCTAGGAGATGAAAATACACCTTTATAACTATGTCCAAGGCCTTAAAATGTTAAAATTTGGTGGATTATCCCTTATTTTTGCATGTCAAAATTTTGGTACAATAGCTAGGTCCAACTAGTAATTTTCCTTTGGTCACAAAAATGATGTAAGGTAGTAGAATCCAAAATCTCCCTGTGCCTCAATATCCATTAGATTACAAAGTCTTACATAAAAAACATAAAATGGCCAAGAAGGATGATGTGATTAATGTAAAGAAAACCTACTTAAAACAAGACACAAACTTGATAAAATGCACTTATTGGAAATAAAAACCTACTTGTCCTAAACTAGACATTGAAAGAACCTTTCAAACCAAACCATTCATGGGCTTAGAAAAATAATTGCCTTTTTCGAGACACTTGCAATACC
Organism: Cupressus sempervirens; assembly: GCA_028749045.1. Classification (NCBI taxonomy): domain Eukaryota; kingdom Viridiplantae; phylum Streptophyta; class Pinopsida; order Cupressales; family Cupressaceae; genus Cupressus; species Cupressus sempervirens. Next base: position 930,691 of record CM053790.1, on the reverse strand, counting down.
TTATATGTTCCTATGAAACTTTGTATAGATTAAGCATGAATAGTGACACTAAAACTTGATATAGAACTCCTTGGAAAAGATGAGAAATAAATATTTTCCTCTTCCGATGAAGTATGATGGGTCCATGAATACAAAATTCTTTTGTTGAAATGAAAATGCATGTTTTTCGTCTTTTTCAAACACAATTTAACACTCAAGTTCAAGTGGAACTTCTATCTTTTAATTGGCCTCCAACCAAGATAAATAGTCAAGATAAATAGTTGAATGGGGGTCCCTTTGATCATGCAAAGACTACATTCTTCTTGTCAACTACAACTTCAGTGATTGTTTTGAGTGGTAACTCTCTAGAGAATAAAAATACTCGAAGCGCCTCACTAGCTTGAATATTTACTTCTTCAAATATGTCACTGGTTGAATCCTCTCATTGACTATACGCTTCATTAGCTTTTACTCTTTTCATTTTCTTTTTTTAAATAAACTTATAGTATTGACTCTATTTCTATTAATGATACATGTATCACAAAACTGAGAATCCATACAATATATCATTGCATATATTATTTAAATACTATATAAAATAATAATCATATGATTCTTTAGGTCTATCTATACAAAATGAGTCTCAATAAAATACTCGAACACTATATATGTTTTTTCTCTAGTCAATGTACATCTAAAATGTTTTAGGATAATATGTATATAATTTTCCTTACCAAGGAGCTAAAAAGCCACCATGGAACCGATAATAATAATTTTCTTGTAAGAATTTGCCTAAGGGAAAAATTCACCCAAGAACTAAGAACTCAAACACAAGCACAACTATAGACCAAGAGAGAGAGAGTATGATCAGAATGATGATATATTCAATATGCCATGATAAGAGTACACTAGGAGTGCCTATATATAAAGGCCTTTGAGATACATCTAGAATGCCTCGTAATTAGCTACATGATAAGTCATACAACTAGGCACATGTCCACCAGATATGGGTTATCCTCCATTAAGCACGGAAGTAAGTACGGTGATGAGAGGATAAGCCTACAAGAGCGTGACACACAAATCAGTGTTGTAGACACCATGTGCTAAAATAGAGTTGCATACTCTTATGTTGTCAACGTGAAAACTCAAAAAGGTGTGCAAACTCCTAAGTGTCTCACAAATAAAAATAATAAAATAATGCATTAACCTAAGTAAACTTAAGTAAGTGTAAATAGTGAATACGTATTTACACCAACACCCCCCTTTAAGTGCAACTCAAGGGAATGCCATGAAGCTTACGAAACTAGGATGAAGATGCAAGATGGGTCCCGGCTAGTAGGCCATGTTAGGTAGCCATGTACATAATGAAGATGCAATCTCTTGTAAAGTAGAGAAAGAGGGAAAACCTCATGGGAAAAACCCTCCCCCAAATAGAGAGATGAATATGAATGCATGGATGGATGGAGTAATCAAGACCCACCCACAACCCCCCCCCCCCATTACGACATAAATCTAGTATATACATAAGAGAATGATGAGTAGAGGAAGAGAGATAGGATGGGCTCCCCCCCCCCCCCCAAAGAAGAATGTCAACAAGTGAAAACTGCTCCAAGGAAGAAGCTGGTCCAAGAGTGTTGAAAGACGTTCCTCCCCTTAGGAAGAAACAATGGAAAAGGTACATTCTTGAAGATGTATGGTGGCCCTAAAACCTGCTCAAGTATCTGTGTATTGATGCTGATGCTCACCCTTTCCAACTATGCTAAAAAGAATGAGTGCAAATAAGGTAAGGATGTCTGTTGACCCTGTTGTACTGAACCATCTGTCTCCTCTATTGACAAAGAGACCTCCACTAATTGTTGTTCATAAGGATCCACAATCACACCAACCTATAAAGATTGATCATGTAGAGAATGGACATGAGAGTTAGAGTGAGCCCTCGCAACAACTGTAGAAGGATCAACTTCATCAATGAGAAGATGTAAGTCCTTAGGTCTGTCTCCCAAGTCAACTAAAGCTAGAGCTGGAAGACAAGATGTACCATGTTGCGATGGAATTTTCACTATGGTAATGTAAGCATGTGGACTGGACTAATGTAACCTCTCACTGCAACTGTCAATAGAGCCCCATGTGTCTGAACCTGTTGAAGCACTATCGTTGGTGTCACTATTAGTTTCCACTGTGTATGATGTGCAGAGAGGAGTAGAGGATAAGCTAGGTGAACTTTCCTCAAAGTGAACATCCTTCACAAAAATCTCATGTGTCTCTGGATCCATCAGTCTGTAAGTCTTCACATTGTCTTCATAACCAATGAAGGTACAAGGCCTAGGTGTCGGTGCCTTACAACTCCTAAAAGATAGGTTTTCCCATGCTAGACAATTGAAGACTCTAAGGTGACTCACAACTAGTATTTTGCCACACCATGCCTCAAAAGGAGTCTTCCTATCTAAGGCATTATGAGAAGACCTATTAAGTACGTGAGTAGCACTACTAATGGCTTCAACTTCAAGTGTAGGATTGAGAGACTTGGCTTTTATCGTGCAACTTGCCATGGTCTTAAGAGTCCTAATTCTCATAGCTGCAACATTTGTCTTGTGTGGACTGAATGCTGGTGGGTTCTGAAGATCAATCCCCTCAATTCTACAAAAGTCTCTAAGTCTTATGTATATATATCTATTCTCATTGTCCACCCTTAGTACCATGATGGCTTTTCTTAACTTATGTTCAACATGAGTCTTGAAATCTTGAAGCTAATGAACCACTTCATTCTTGTGATGAAGGAAGTAGACCCAAGTGAATCTTGAAAAGTCATCAACAAATGTGAGGGTGTAGTGGCCTTGGTTGATTGAAGTCACTGCAAAGGGTCTTGTTAAAACCATGTGAACTAACTGAAGAACAACTAGAGCTTGTGAAGACTTCCCTTTACCATATTTTTCCTTGAGATTCATATCCAATGAACATGATGAACATTCTCCCTTATAAAAGTTGATGTTAGGTAGACCTTTGACCATATATTTTGAGCAAAGTTGCTGAAGAGAGCAGAAGTCAAGGTGACCAAACCGCTCATGCCATAAAGTAGATTGTGAAGTAGAGTGAGTCAACAAGGCTTGAGAAGGAGACCTAGGCACAAAGTGGGAGAAGGAATAAAGCCTCTTGTCATAATTGACTTTCCTAACTGCAACCAATGAATTATCTCTAAGGCTTCACACCATCACTAAATCTAGAAGGAACTCAACTTTATGACCATCTCCAAGGTGAGTGATTCGGTAAACTGATAGGAGATTGGAGCTAAGGTTTGGAATGTAGAGAACATCTTTGAATTCCCCATTTTCCATTTCCACATGTCCTTTCCCTTCAACTTTCATCTTAGTATCATCTCCCACGAACATGTGTGGTACCTTTGACTGCTTCAATGAAGGAAAGTCTTCCTTTAAAGAACCCATATGGTAAGAGGCACCTAAGTCAAGTATCCATTATGAAGAACTTGTGTTTGCCACAAGTGCTTGCCCTTTACCCTTCGAAGAGGTTGGAGTTGAATCCTTGGAAGTACCTGGCACTTGAATCATGTTCTTCCTGAGTAGATTCTCTAACTCATCGATTCTTTTTGTCTTGCAATGATGCTCGTCATTATTTGGCTTTTTGCAATAGGCAGAAAATATTTTATCCTTCTTGTCATTACTTCCCTTCTTGTTGGAGGATGAACTGCCTTGTTGAGAGGAGGATTGTTGTGTCTCAGATTGTGATTTATGCTTCCATTGCTTCTTGTTGTTGTTACTTTTCCCCCCTTGACTTGATTTGTGCTCATCACTAGCCACCAAGGCTTTGGTCTTTGATGACTTGAGAAGTTCTAAATTAATAAAGTGAGATTTTTCAACAATCAACATCTTTGTAAATGCATCAAATGAAGGCTTTTGGTAAGCAGATCCCATGGTCAAGTTGTGAGTATTAAAACTCAAAACAAAGTTAGCATACTCAGAAGGTAGCCTCTTCAGGATGTGATGAATCAACTTGTCATCCTTCATGGGATTTCCACAATCTTTAAGAAGTGCCCTATACTCATCGGCTTTGATGATATAATCTTGAATTGTGTCAAAATTCTTTGGATCCAAGAGAAGTAGATCATCCTCAATCTGAAATCCCTTTTCTTTATCCACTTTACCATACAACTGTTCAAGTTTATCCCAAGCTTCTTTAGATTCTAAACAATTTTTAATGTGATAGAGAAGATCCCCATGTACACAACTCCTGATAACTCCTAAAGCCTGTTGGTCTTGAATTTTCTAATCAATGAATTCTTTAGCATCAGTAGGTTCGGTAATTATACCTTCAACATAAAGACTATATCCTTTTTACATTAATCTACTCCATGCAATATCTTTCCATGTAGAATAGTTGCGTTAAGTTAGAGGAGGACATTTAAAACCCATGATGCAAAAATGAAAGGAGCACAAAAAAGAGTCACAAAAACACAATACACACCCCCCATTTTCACTCAATCAAAAGACCCCCAAAAAAAGATGCTTTTGGCACTTTATAAGTATTGCGTGTACAATGGGCCACTTGTCAAAATGAACAAAGTGGACTTTTTGATTTTTCTTTTACAACTACCTTATGAGGCTTAAATCTGTCACTTAAGCACTGTAGCTCAGATTTACAACAATTCTGAAAAAGAATCAGAGCTTTACAATGATGAAAAAGGCTTAATTCTGAAAGTGAGAAATTGGTCCACACAACCCTAGAATCTAACTTCAGATCTAGAAAATAGACAAAAAAATTGCACTTTCTAAAAAAATAGAACTTGAAAAAGTGAACAGATGTGCCCATACAAAGCTTTTGAAGTTGCAAAACATAGGATTATGCAGGTACAATTGCCAAAAAATGTAATTTTTGCAAAATTTGTGCACCAAAACCAAAAAAAAACACCTCCACTAGAAAATTTAGAAAATTTTACCTAATTTCAAAAAAAATTGCACCTGAATCAAAGTCTGGATGTCCAAGTTATGGGCTCATGAAGTCAGGCTGCCAAATTGAAAAGCAATATGGAGGGGGGTGTGGAGCAAAAACTGAGTCTAAATTTGATGGTCAAATAGTCATTTCAGCATTTATAAAATGCTTGGTTTTGATGGTCAAACGATTGTCAATTTTAAAGTAGCGAAAATGTGATGTTAGCGAAAAATCCCCTTGTTGACGTGTCAAGCTGACTGGGCACTGACTAGGAGTCATGCGATACGATTTTTTGGCATGTGGAAAATCCATATAGATGACATGGCATAGGTACAATAGTGTCTACATTGTGATGATGTGGCTTCCCAGCTGACCAATTATAGTTGACGTGTTAGTCAATGCAGACAAGGCTTTGACTACGTAGGTGAAATTGCACATGTTGGGTTTTTGGCTATCCACGTGGTGAGTCTGTGGAAGTCCACGTGGAGTACTACTTTGGAGTAGAGGACAGCCTATGATTGACATGTGGTAGTCTGAGTTTGTGTTTGTAGTTCACCAGGAATGAGAAGCGGGAACCAAAATTACTAGCTGGGAGTTGAAATATGCGACATCGAAAATTTGATTGCCCAAAATATTCTCTGTGTGGGAATAGCCTCTGTCATTGGTGGTTGGACTTAGTTCTCCATTACCTCTAAAAACAAATGCACGTTGAAGATAAATTGTTGATGCTAGAAAGATTGGACAGTGCTGGAAAAGATGAAAATGGCACCGAAGATGTTCAAATGCAGACAAGGGTCCAACAGTCGGCATGGAATATGCAAGATGTCACCGGATTATAAACACAGTCACCGGTTATTGAAAGTTTAATCCCACATTTGGTGTGTGGGAAACTCGTAGGGTATGTAAAAGTAATATGTTGCAGATTCCTTAACAAAGGCAAGCCACTGGAGGTGGGGAAAGACTGTAGTCTTACTCGCCAAAATAGATATTGTTCACCACAGAAAATATGCAGAGGCTAGATTTGCTTGTACGACCACTACACAAGGGCTATGTACGATACAACTTCTACCCCTAAATGTTAAATATGCCCATGGATGAATTTCTCCTGCCACATATAAAATATACTATGCAGAGCCGAGATCTAACAGCCCGATTTTGCAAAAAAAATTCTTTGTTGGGTGCCTGAAAGGCAAAAAAAAATTCGAACAATTTTGATGAAAATACAATAAAATTGTAGAGAAAATAAAAATTACAGATTCAAAATTAATCAATTAGATCTGCAAAAGACCATACCTGAACTACAGATCGGGGCCTCCGGAGTCCGATTTGCAAATTATTTTTTTGCCTCACGGTCAACTTTGGGCCAAGGTAGCCGAGTTTATAGTCAATTTTCATCGAATCAACATTTTGGACGCAATGGCGAGGTCAGATATGGCTCTAGACACTCCCAATTTCTATAGTGCTCCGAATTCGGGCTGAGATGCTAAAGCAAGGACAATCTTGAACGACTATGTGATGACAAAGTCTCCAAGCTCTGATAACATGTAAGAATTTGTCCAAGGGAAAAATTCACCCAAGAACTAAGAACTCAAACACAAGCACAATTGTAGACCAAGAGAGAGAGAGAGAGTATGATCAGAATGACGATATATTCAATGTGCCACACGATAAGAGTACACTAGGAGTGCCTATATATAAAGGCCTCTAAGATAGATCTAGAATGCCTCGTAATCAGCTACATGATAAGTCATACAACCAGGCACATGTCCACTAGATATAGGTTATCCTCCATTAAGCACGGTGATGAGAGGATAAGCCTACAAGGGTGTGACATGCAAATCAGTGTTGTAGACACCATGTGCTAAAATAGTGTTGCGTACTCCTGTGTTGTCAACATGACAACTCAAAAAGGTGCGCAAACTCCTAAGTGTCTCATAAATAAAAATAATAAAATAATGCATTAACCTAAGTAAACTTAAGTAAGTGTAAATAGTGAATATGTATTTACACCAACATTTCTCAACTACAAATATAACTCCTCTTTAAAAAACTAAATGGTTGATTGTCTTGGAACAATTTTCCAATACAAATTAATAATCACCTATTATTCTAAGATAATTAAATGGTGAATAAAACTAAATAAATATTAATCAAATAATATTTAATTTAATCCCTAAAAATGGTTCAATTTCATCCTTAACAATGGATTGTGATTTGGAAACCCTTAAAAGACTCAAAAAGCATTTACAAACTATGAGGGAAAGGCACAAGAACGTGATAACTAAATTAGAACTACAGAGATTAATTCGTGACTTCAAGAGTAAAATAATAAAAATCAACCACACAGGTCAACCCAACCGTAATGAGAGTATGGGAAACACAAAGCAATTTATGCATATAGAAACCCTTAATAAAAAGAATATACGCAAACTAGGTTTAGAAGAATTTTTACTAGCCAAAACCAATTAACAAACTTATCTAACCTTGATTTTTTTTTTTTGCAAAGACTCAAATAGAGATTACAGAGCTAACAAAACTAAAATATTATAAATTCTTTACGAGGCTCATAATGTATCAACTATATCATTACACACCCTCAAACCATATTGGAAATATGTTTAACAAAAGAGATTGAAAGACCTTGAAAAATAAATTAGGAATCAACTAAACTCAAAAAATGTTATAGAAGGCTAAACAAAAATAAAATAATGGTTAATAAAGGACATAGGAATAAAACACATTTAATGATGATTAAACTACTTGTCTTTCAAGATCAAATTGTCTGATTCTCCCTCTCAACCAAGTGTTATTTCCTTCTCAAATCAACTATCTCAATGTCACCATGCAATTGCCATATCCCATTATTTCAGACTGTGTTGTGCCCTAACTTCCATGGGTCAGGTTCTAGCTCAAGAACTCAAGTTCAATTTCTTTTGATTAAATATACAAAATGAATAAAATGTAACTTCAAAATACAATATCAAATATTGATAAATTTGGTATCTACCTAGTATGCATTTCGATGCTTTTTACAATATATTTGAAAATGTCAAATCCCAACCACAAGGCATGTATTTTAATAGTGCATTTTGATACTCTTTAATTTCAAAGTGTCAAGATGCTTCTAGTCACTTACAGTGACTAATGTCTTGCAAAATTTTAAGGAAGCTTTCATATAATATGGGATATAGATATGATCCCTCGCATATTTATTTCACTTGTATTATGAATGTAGAGTAAACCCAAACTTATAAATTGAATCATCAACCATCATACTACTATGCTATCATGACCATGAAGAAGATGTATCTAATGCATCAAAGAACCAAAATCAACCAATAGTTGTCATGCATCACTATCATAGACGTGCATCAAATGACCAAACAATCATGTATCAAATTGCATATGAGAGATATATCAAACGTATCATATATCAAACTAGTCATGTTCATGTTGATCATGTATCAAAGTCATATCCATATTACTACCACAAAGGGATATATCAAACTAATCATGTATGTTGTGCATTATTCAAGTATCACTATCATATATGTTATGCATCATATGTGCTTCAAGGTAGTATTATGTCATTGAGAACAAAAAGCTCAGGGGCAACATTTTGATCATGTGATTTAGGTGAAGATATGACTATGCATACCTTAGTGTGTTGTTCACCATCTTCAAACTTTTAAACATCTGAAATATTTACAAAATGATCCTCCTCAAGCTTCGAGGCAATGCATTAATACAAATTGTGTTCAATTTCTTGACCGTAGACAGAAATGCATTACTTTAAACTTAATTAGGACCTTCATGCATGTTTGTCTTTTCATATCTAAAACATGATTATCTTCATTCACTTGAAACTCATAAAAAAGACTTGCATCCTTCTAATTTTCATCAACAACTTTCTAAGTGTACATAAATCATAATTGAAAGTCATCTACTATGTTTTCTTCCTTTGCAAGGCAGGTCACTTGATTCGCATCCAGGATGCTCCATTATTGTCTTTATTTATGATGCCTCCATAACAAGCTTCCTTATTTAAGAACATAACTTATTTTGATTCCCATTAGCATAGTCGTAACCAACACTTGGAAGTGTCCTCCTTGGTACATCCTTGCAAGGAATGCCATACATACCCTGAGTTATTTTGTTTTTTATAGAAAGAAACTCATTTGGAAACATCTACACGACAAGATCTATTGTTTTGAAAAAAAGAAGATGAACTCAAAGAGGATTTTTTTAGACCTATTCAATTCAATTTTTATCTATCTACTAAGAGTGAGATTATCTTTGATTTCAACAACCAAGGTTTATGCATTTGTAAGAGTAGTTAGAGTTTCTCTTCTCAACAAAAAACTTACATAAGGACTTGAGCATTGATAAAGAAACACTTCAATTTATCATTTGTAGGTTGTGCAACAACTACAATCCTACAAGTCAACTTGTTGAAGTAAGTAATGAAATCATGCATATGCACATAAGATTTCATCTTCAATTGGGTGAGCTAGTATAGTAATGCATGTGCATCTTTTGCAAGCTTGATCCTTTTCTCAAACTTATCTACGAGAGTTGTCAGTAAATAAATTTTGTGATTGGAAATCATTTTCATATTACTATTAAATTTTATAGTAAATGTGTAATGACAACCCTAACATAACCATTTATATTAAACCCTAGATATGCACCAAATCATAAACTCCAATAATGATGGAAAATGTATTTTCCTTTACATGACCATAAAAATTAAAACAAGGCTTGAACAAAGGTTTACATTTCCCTAAAATTTCATTATGTTTATGACCACATATAGATGTAGTCATAAACACAAAAACCACCCCAAACACAAACAGATCTATAATGAATATCAAAGATAGAGGAAAACAAAAAACCTAAATGGAAATTTTTTTTTAAAAAAAATAGTGGCCTTTGTGAGGAGTTATCTTCACCTGGGTCAAAAACTTGGTCTCCAATCTCTCTGAGCCCATCAAACTCACCTTCATACCCCTGCAACTCCAAATGATTGAAATATTTGAGTAGTAATAAAAAATAGAAGCATGGGAAAAACTCAAGGATGAGAAAAATAAGTGAGCACATGCTAAACTTATCTGGATACCACAAAGTAAGAGTGAAATGCTAAACTAGTTATGGGTTTGAAACAAACATCTTTTGGTTCACAAAAAAATCATTGTTGGAGATTGGATGAGAGAGAACGAGCATAAAGTTGAAGTGAAACTGCAAAATGACAGACAAAATAAATGTGTATGTGATGCTTGATAATAAGAGAAGAGGGGTAAGTAAGGTGATGAGACATACTGTTAAGGCCATTGCATGGTACATTGTAGGGTGGCAACAAGTGAATACGACTTCCATGTAGTGTCAAAAGGTGGCTACATTATTCATTGGCACACAAAAACCAAATCCTTTTCAGAAGACATGATGAGTAGGTGGGTGTACTGGGCTAGTGAAAATCTTGATCAGTGCACCAAATAGACCAAATATTGACACCGTGGATGCCAACATGTTGGAAATGTGGCAAATGATGATCAATACTACTTAAAAGAAAAGAAAAAGAAAGAAAGAAAAGAAAAACATGTCACAAAGCAAGGTCTACAATTTTTGACCATTTCTTATTGTTTTTTAGTCCATGCGACACACCATACGGACCTTTGAAGATAAGGAGCACACATTTTGACATCCCTCTCCTACCTAATAAACCACTATTTGGTGAAAGTGACTGAAGATCATCCTAAGTTAATGGTTGAGGA